>OY728129.1:1235852159-1237102159 GCA_963277665.1 Viscum album
AAGGGATTCCATACAATAACAATATCCCCTTTTCCAATTTCTTATTTAATAAATTACTAAATTCAAATTATAAATAGTATTTAAAGTCTTAAATAAAATATATTAGATTTATATATGATTTATATTGTTAAAAATTCAATATTTCATGTCTTACCTTTGATTTATTTTTTATTCAAAATTTTATTCTAATAATACCTTTCTCCTCTAGTATAAATAACCCCTCTTCATCCCCAATGGAATTAAATCATGCCTATATTATCAAATACAATCAACTGCAAAAATCCCCCCTCCCTTAAATCCATATACAATACATAGGTATTTTATGGTGTAAACTAACTCCAAATAGAAAGGGATTGATAGTGGCGTACAGGAGAAACTACTAGGAGAATTAAGTAAGATTCCATCAGCTCTTCTTCATTTTATTTCTTCTACTTCATAGCATAATTTTCCTCACAAACCCTTTAAAAACCAAAACCTATAATATTAATTTGGAATGAAGTTAACATTATATTCATTATTGAAACATTTTTGATGTGTCATTGTTTCTATATATAAAAATTTTAAACTTCCCTTTCTCACTCACCTGATAATGTACCATCAAAGGTTGGTTAACCAAATACGGAGACATTTACATGTCAATAATATAACCATAGTAATGGATGGATGTTATAAACAATATATAATATATAAAAATGTAATTATATTTATCATATGCTTATTTAATTAATTTTACTAATGTATATATTAAATTTAACAAATTAGTGAAATCAAGGAAAAATGGGAATTTTTTATGTAAAACATGAAATAAATATTACTACCATATAATCAAATAAATTATGAAATATAATCCAATGAATAAAATTGATAAACATTGATAAAAATTACCTTAATTAAATTTGGTATCAATTTTTTTACAAATCTATGTGTATTTTATTGGAGACATAAAAGTGAAGAAATAAATCATGAATAAAGGTAAGGGAATCCCATACCAAACATCATTTCTTTTGTTTATTCTTATTTCATGTTAAATTATTATATATAATCCTATAATATTATTTAAACATCATATCATTAATATTCCCATTTATTTTTAGGGATATACATGTTTCCACTTTGATTTTAAGTAAAATACAACGATTTTCCAAAAAACGATATTTCTTCCCAACCCAAAACATTGACTGCTCATGTGTTGTTTCTTATCTAAAGAAAAATTATATATTATACCAATATATGATCTCAATTTTTTTGGTAACCCTATTGGTTATTCATTAATACGTTCTCTATGAAATCTTTAGGAAACCAATTCCTTTTCATGGGTTATTTCATGATTCTGTTTGTTATATATTCTATCGGGCATGAATGATCATGTAAATAATATGACATGACTAGTGGGACAAGAATTTTATATCCCTCTATTGAATTAGTTAATGTGATTTATATCATGAGATAATGTGTAATTTTCATGAACTTTATTCTTGATTTGTTCACAATGATGATGTATGATTATTCATATATGTTATGCATGAACATGATTATAGCTTTGTTCACAACTATGTGTGGTATTCGACCACTATGACATGATGTTTCATTTTTATCCATTACAAAATGCCTATAACTTATCACATTTTCCCTCATAATATTAATGATAATACAATTCTTATAATAAGATGATGATGATTATTCTCACCGATGTTATATTTATTCATGTCCCTTATTCATCCTCTTACTGGGCTATTAGCACACCCATTTCTTGATATATATCCTCTGTTGATTACATGTAAGAAAATGTGATATATTAATGATAAATAAGAACTCTTTAAATATGTGATAATGTTTTATTATTTTTATGTTACATATGATCCTATTTTTTCCATGACACTAAACCTTTTGATCTTGGATTTGTATCTCTAGGATGTTTTTTATCATAAATATTTTATAATAGTTATTTAATGAAAATTAGGGTCACTATAGTTGGTATCATATAAAATATTACTTAATTTGGGAATTAGTATTAGAAATCAAGAGTGAAAACCATAAGTATAAGCCTATGTATAGGTGAAACATCCTAGGAGACTCTTATTTGAAAAGGATAGACATACGGATCCCATAAGATATTCCTTTACTGTTAATTTCATAAAAGAGTTAATTATTCATGATTTGTTGACTAAAATTTTCTTAAAAGATTTTTAGTTTTATAAAATGGTGGGAACTATAAGAAACTAGGCTAAGAACCCGTGTGATGGACAATGCAACAACTTTTTGAATGAAATCACCAATTCCATGGGAGGTGGAGTTCAAATAATTATGTTGATTCTTACCCAAATTTCTTAGGATATAAAAAATATCCCAAACTACATGGGGCATCCATAATAACCAAAAGATTAGAAACTATCCATTGATTCGTTTATGTGAAAATTACCACCAAGAATTAGTAGAACTTATGATCCACTTTCTATAGGAGAGAGGGTTTTCACAGTAGAGAAGATCTTTTCTGTGATCCATTATTCTAAAAAAATTAAGGTGGATCTGGGCATCTATAATTCAAATGGGTAGAGAAATAAATTGTTGGAGTTTATTAAGAACACCATGATGAAGGATGACATATATGATATTTAATGGGACACATTAAAAAAATTATGAACAAGTATCCCCTATAACTATTCAAAAAATTAAGGATAATGAATTTATAGAGCCAAAAAAAGGAAAGTGAATCTATCATGGATTATGAGGAAAAATTAAAAAGGATTTCCAAGTTTTACTTGGGGTTTATTTAAACAATTATAGAAAAATAGATTGATCCTTTAGTTGTTTAAACATCACCATAAAAAATCATTGCCTATCTGAGACTTTAAGAGTTATGATGAAGTGGTTTGATGTTCTATTAATGTAGAGATTGAGTTTAGAGAATGGTCCTATGGTAATGAAGAAAAGAAGAGAATAAAAATGTTTAAAGATGGAAGGTCAAATGAAAGAGGAATGTGGATCCAACTACCCACATGTACAAAATGTGGCAAAAAAGATTGTTAATTTATTCAATGGGATGGAGAAATACTTCTTGTGTAGAAGAAAAGGCCACCAAACTCAGGAATTTTTAATAGAAATGAATAAGTCAGCCCACATGATAGAGGAAAGGAAGACACCTCCAAAGGCGCCACCCATGGTTTAATGCTTCAACTGCAGGGAGTAAGGGAACTATTCATTTTGGTGTAGTAAACCATGAGTTTTTTTAGGGTTATCATCATCAACATACACCAAAACCAAAGGAGAAATTGAAAAATTATTCCATAACTACTACTGATGTTGTGTGCGAAAAGAAAGTTGTACAAGGTACATTTCCTATTCCCTCATTAATGGAAAAAATATATTTTATTCTAGATTAATGAATTTCCTCAAATCATATAAGTTGTCCAAAACTATTTAATGAAATCCTTGATTCCTTGAAGTTGATATATCTATAAAAATAGCTAGTGGTGCAATCATTGCAATCCATGTGTTGGAGTCTTCACCTATTAGCATATGTGGGAAGATTATTCTATAAAATATTGTAATCATTCCCTTGGTGTTATTCAAAACTATACTAGGTATGGATTGGATCTCATTATATAGAGTTCATATCAACTACTGGGAAAAGGAAATATATTTTCACATTCTAAACCATTCCATGCTCCCATAAAAATTCAAGTAATATTAGGAATATCCATTGGAAAATAAATCAATGGTGTGGGTATTGATACCCTATTGAGAATCATACCTTGACCAAATTGTTGAGGTAGAAATTTCAATATAACTTCTACACGGTACAACTCCTATCTTCAATTTCTCCTATAGTATATCCCTGATCGAACTGGGGGGTTAAATAAGAAGTTTCAAGATCATTTGGACCAGGGGTTTATCTTCCCTAGTGCATCACCTTATGGTGTGTGAGTTCTCTATGTCAGGAATAAGGATCAATAAAATCGGTTTTGTATCAATTATCGGGAGCTGAACAAGATTAATATAAATATCAAGTATTCTCTACTGATAATTGATGAATTTCTCAATCAACTATCAGGACAATATTAATTCTAAAAGGTGTATCTCTATTCTGGATATCATCAACTAAAGGTAAATAATGAATATATTTAGAAGACTACTTTATGAATAAGGTATGGGCACTATGAGTTCATAGTGATTCTCTTAGGACTTATAAATTCACCAGAAATTATCATGGATTTTATGAATATAGTCTCTAGATACTACCTGAAATATTTTTTTAATGTTTATAAAGGATATTCTCATTTACTCCAAGGTAATGGAGGAACATGAAGATGATTTAAGGATTGTGGTGGAAACATTAATGAACAAGAAAATGTACACTGTGTTCATCAAGTGTGACTTTTGTATATAGAAATATTCATTCTCGGGGCACATGATCAGAAGTGGTGGAAGTTATTTTGACCCTTTAAAGATAAATCCAATTGAGTAATGGCCTAGACCCACTAGTGTCATAGAAATCAGTAGTTTTATTAAGTTATATGGGTACTGCAATTTTTTTTAGGAATTTATAACAATTTTCTATCCCACTAACAAAATTAACATGGAAATGGGTAAAGAATTTATGGATTGATTAGTGTGAGTAAACCATTAAGGATCTCAAGAAGAGTTCAGTAATTGTGCATGTACTAACCCTACAAATATGTAGAGATGGTTTTGTGGTATATAGTGATGTTTTAATTCAAGGCTTGGGTTTTCTTACTGATGAAGAATGATTAAGTGATACCCTATTCCTCATGATAGTTTAAGATCCATGAGAAAAACTACTCAATGCATTATCTAGAGTTCGTAGTTGTGATCTTTTCTCTAAATATTTGGTGGCACTGTCACTATAGTGAAAAGTGTGATATATATATATATATATATGAAGATCAGAAGATTCTAATGTATATATTCACACCAAAGGAGCTATAAATGGAACAAATAATATGGTTAGAGACAATCAAGGACTAGGATTTCTCTATTCACTACCATCCAAGAAAGGAAAATAAGGTACTTGATACCCTTAGTGAAAAACAACCTGCACCTCAACCCATGATTCTTATTGAGAAACTCCCACTACTGGAAAAACGCGATATACCCACTGTTCAAAACCGTGGGTATAGCCTCCAAAACTGTGGGTATAGCCTATACCCACAGTTTTGGGAACCATGGGCTGGAACGACGTCGGTATAGGGCCCCAGCCTATACCCACGGTATTCTAAAACTGTGGGTATATGTGTCCTGCCACCGTGTCACCAAAACATAGCCAATTGCCACAGTGTCAACAGCTTTTTCCCATAGTTTCAAAACCGAGGGTATAAGCCCTAAAAGAATGCACGCGCCGAGTTTTGATCCTGCGACCTCTTCGCTCCAAACACCGTGTCTAACCACTACCCTAACATTGCCTATATGTATATAGATATATATATAGTAAAATATAGTTATAAAACCGTGGGTATAGAGGGAAGAACTGTGGGTATAGGGTTCCCACGAAAAACAATTCATTCCCACACACAAAAGTGACATATACCCACGATTTTTCATAACCGTGGGTATAGGTATTTTAGCCCAGACCTATCCCCACATTTTCCCCCAAAATTTTGGGGATAGGTACCCCTATTCCCACGGTTTTGGGAAGTTGTGGGTATAGGTGACTTTTCAGAACCTATCCCCATGGTTTTCCAAAACCTTGGGGATAGACCCCCTTATACCCGCAGTTTTGGAAAACTGTGGATATAGGTCTTGAAAAGACACCTATACCCAGGGTTTTCCAAAACCGTGGGTATAGGGGGGTCTATCCCCACAGTTTTGGGGAAAACCGTGGGGATATGTCCATTTTCCAGAAGTGTCCTTATCTTTATGGATATGAAAATTATGGATATTGAATTCATAATGGAAGGTAGATCATCTTACCTTTCCCAAATGATTTCCCACCTATATATCTAACAGAAGAGGATGGAGTAAAATATAGATGATCATGAGCTACAAAAGAAGGTGAAATTATTAAAGTAAGTGAAGATACATGAGTTCCACATCGATGAAGATGTTATGATTCATTTTGGAATTATGATTTGTGTTCCTTAGTCACTTGATAATAATATGGATCTATTAGATAATGTATATATCTCATCTTTCTCCTTCCATCTCAGAAGTAACAATATGTACCTAAACCATGCAGTGAAGTTCTGGTGGGACAACATAAAGTAGAATATTTTGGAGTATGTTTCATGGATTTCAATATGTCAACAAGTCAAATCAGACAGACATATGTCCAAAGGGATATTGGAACCATTACATATACCCACATGAAAATGGGACCATGTCACTATGGACTTTTCCACCGGTCTGTTCAAAAAATCCAAAGGAAACAATGTGACATGGGTTATAGTGTATATACTCACCATGACTGACCACTTTAGTAATATTCAAAATTATTTCTCACTCGAAAAGTTTCCAAGGTATATGTGAAGGATGTGGTGCGGCTGTATTGGGTTTCACTTTCAATTGTCTATGATCGTGATCCACGGTTTACATCCAAATTCTATAGAATCCTTCAATATGATTTTAGTAGTAAGTTGAATTCTATGATGTCCTATAACCCAAAAACTAATTTCCAATCTGAAAGGACTATTCATATGATTGAGTACATGATATGATCATATTCAATGGAATTCAAAGGTGGATGTTATCAAAATCTCCCATTATTTGAGTTCTTATACAAAAATAATATTAACTTGAGTACTAAAATGGATCCATGTGAAGCATTGTATAGAATGTGATGTAGAACTCAAACTTGTTGGGATGGATTTTGTGACTGAAAACTACTTGGACCTGACCTTGTATAAGAGATTACATAGAAGGTTTGAGCCACCCAACAATGCATAAATGAATCTTAGAGACAGAAAAATAGTTATGCTGACAACTATATAAGGGACTAGTTGTTTTATGTTAGAGATAAATTTTTTATTTGAATATCACCTTGGAAGAGAGTCACGTGGTTGGGAAAGAAAGGAAAGCTTTTCCCAAGCCACATTGTACCCTTTTAGATCCTTGAGCGCATAAGAGTAGTGTCCTATCGACTTTCACTTCCACTAATAATGATTCAAGTTCATAAAGTGTTCCATGTATCACTTCAGAGAAAGTTCATATAATATTTATCACATGTATGGAATCCAGTTGTGGTACAACTAGAGAATTAACTCTCATTTGAAGAGCAGGAAGATCTTGTGTTCTAGATATAATGTTCTACACAATAAGTAAACTCCCAATTTCTATGTGTTGTGGAGGAACCATAATTATGAACATGTGATATGGGAACCAGATGAAATAATTAAATAGATGTACTCTCAATTATTATCAACTTAGAGTACAATTTGAAATTCTAAGGAAAACATTTATAAATAGAGGAATTATGTAACAACCCATAATTTATAAAAAATATTTATATCTTGAAATAAATGTGTGTTATGATATACTATATAATATTATACACATAAAGAAATTGAAAAAAATTATTTCATTAATAAATATTATTACATTAATAAAAAATGAAACAAATTAAATTTTCAAAAATTAAAATTAGTCAAATAATATAAAATAGAAAAGCTAAACTGGGAAAATATGGATCATCAAAATCTACTAGAATCATTTCCTCCACTTCCAACACTATAGACAAATACAAAATATCTGTAAACCAATCAATATTATAAAACATGGAAATATGGAACCTTGAGATTAAATTATTTTAATATTGAATGAAAAAATTTAGTGGTATTTATATGAGGTAAGGTGACCATTGGAATTGTAATTTCACCATTGTAATAGTAACCTAACCATTGGGGATAGTAACCAGAGCAATGCTAATAGTAGTATGACCGTTGGAATAGAAATTTTGACTCAAAATAATAGAATATAATATAAATAATATATTTCATGATTAATATAAATAAATATAAATATTATAATTCTAAAAAATAAGTAAAATTCTTAAAAAATGTAAACAAAATATAATCATATTTTTGTAATAAACTACGTTTTAATGTATTTAATGAAAATAATAATTTTTATATTTAAAATTAAAATTACATATGTAATAAATTTATCATAATAAAATAAATATCATTTTTTAAATCATCATGTTGAAATTTTTTAAGGGTGAATTGTTTTGGTAATTTCCTAAAATACATTAATTTTCAAGTGATAAGTAAAATTACAGTTTTTCACATAATCAGTGTATCTTATATTACATCATATATGATGTAATTATGAAATAATATCTACTAGAACATGACTTTAAGCCATGATATATTTTATTTTATAAATGATTCATTAAAATTAATTAAAATTAATTTACAAAAATAAAAAATAACTTTCCAAACCCTAAATTCAAAAGTTATTCCTTAAAACAACAATTTCACTTTTTTCTACTTTCGTTTTTATCAAAATAATAATTTAGATTTATAAAAAATATTTAAAGTCTAACACCCATTATATTATATTGATATATGATTTATATTCTAAAAAAAATCACCATTACATATTTTACATTTTATATAATTTTTTATTCAATATTTTATTCAAAAATTACCCATATCATCAAGTATAAATAAACCATATCTCTACCCTAGGAAAGTCATTCATACATATCTTAACAATGAAAATACCCTAAAAAATCCTTCCTCTAAATCCTCTTATAATACCTAGGAACATTATATAGAAAACTAACCCAAACAATTAGGGGATTTATAGTGGCACACAACAGAAGCTACCATGAGGACTAAGTATGTTTCTATAAACTCTTCTTATCTTTATTTTTTCATATTATTATCTTTATTTCATTAACCATCCCTTTAAATTCGAAACAATATAATATTAATTGGGAGGTAATTTATAATTATGATAATTATGGTAACCTACTATAAGTATCATATTTCCTATATATATATATATTTCAAACATCACTTTCCTGCTCTCCCGACAATGTCCCGTCAAAGAACGATTTACCACTTAAGGAGAAATTTCACTATCAACACATAAAATAATTATCATAGATGAATATTATAAACTATATATATTATTTATACATTTAATTATATATATTATAATCTTATGTAATTAATTCTACTAATTTATATATTATATTTAAAAAAAATAGGGAAATTGAGGAAAAATGAAAACCATTTAAGTAAATTGTGATATCAAAATGACTACCATATAACCATGGAAATTTGGAAACATAATAAAATTAATATAATTAACATATATTTATTTAAATTAATATAATTAAATTATTGTTCAATATTTTAATAAGTATATGATTTTTTCAGGAGGTGAAAAAGTGACGGATTAAAGTGATAATCAAGGTAAAGGGAATATCAAACCCAACTCCCTTTCATTAGGTTATCCTTATTTGAATTATTTTTTTATGGATATTAAAATAATATTCCTTAAAGATCATATAATTATTCATCACATTTATTTTTTGGGATATACTTGTTCCACCATTATTTCAAGCCAAATACAATGACTTTATAAAAAAACATTTCCTTTTAACACAACTCTTAGACTCCTAATGTGTTGTTTCTTATCCAAAGAAAAACGATATCTTATTCCAATGTTGGATCGCACTTTTTTGGTAACCCTATATCTTATTCATTAATGTATTAATTTTTAAGTCTATATTAACCCCATTCAATTCCATGGGTTATTTCATGAGTGCGATTGTTACACATTCTATGTGGTTTTCAGGATTACGTAAATATTATAATGTGATGTATTGGACCAAAATTGCATATCCCTAAAATTAATTAGGTAATGTGATTAATCTCATGAGATAGTGTGTAATATTATTTATCATGATTATATTTTTGTTCAAAATGATGATTTTATTATTATGATCATTAATATTTATGAACATGATGCATGCTTTGTTCACAATTATGTGTTGTATTTTCTCACTATGAAATGCTATTTCATTTTTATATATTTATAAATTACATATATTTATCACATACTTACCTGATGATATACATTATGATCATGTGATTTTGATATTATGATTATTATTATAATCACCCATATTGTACTGATTCATATCCCTTATCTATCCCCTTAATGGTCTTTTAGCTCACCCCTACCCTTAAGGTATATCCTTATATTATTACATGTACCAAGCTAAACATGATCATTTAATGATAAATATAATGTATTTAAATAAATATTAATGTTTTTATTTTTTTCAAGTATTGTATGAGCCTAATTTTTGCAAGAAACTAAACATGTTGATCCTTTATTTGTATCTCCATTATGTTGAACATAGTAAAAATTATGTAGTAGATATGTAATGAAAATTAGGGTCACTATAGAATAATTATAAATTAAGTCTATAAAAGGATATGTATTTGAATAATATGATTAAATAGTTTATTAATATATTTATTTTTGTTATACTTAGAGTTCATTCGATTGCGTTGGGAAATATGGTAAGAGTTTCCTGTCTCAAATTTTAACTCCATCAGACATACTTCTTATTATAGACCATGTTTAATTTAGAATGTAATATCTAATAACCCTTTAATATTTTATATCATGATTCCTAATTATTCATTATATTTCATGTTTCATTTGAAATCATATCCTTCAAGGGGTTTTAGTCTATAAATTTTTTATATTAAAAGGGTTTTATTTACATTATTTCATATAGAATAGGTCATAGTTATTCCAAACATGGTATACCTATCAATATTTCTTTGATCATAACTTTCAACAAGATTATGTGTTATTTTATTTTTTTTCCCTCGGTAAAATTAATTCTCATCATTGATAAATAATTCTATGATAAATTGGTTTCCAAAATAAATGTACAATATTGGTAACTCTCGGTATTATAAATGATTTTTTTCAACCATTTCCATATTTTTGTTCCCAAATTTTTCCAACTCTATTTCTAAGAAAGGAAATATGGATTATTTTTAATGAATCTCATAGTTATGTTTTATCCTTTTCAAAATTAATATCTAATTTAATTTTTAGGATTTGGGTTTCCAAAATTATATATTTCAACATATTAAAAAGGGTTTATATCCTTTCAAAATCAAATGTTTTATCTAACACCCCACATTTATTTTGATGACCTTTATGATTTTGCAAGGATCCATTATTAAAGTTACATTTTTTAATTAAAATTTTTCAATTATTTGAATTAAACATTTTTTAAAACCAATTTTTTAAAGTGACTCGTAACTTCATATTTTTACAATAATGATAAAAATGATTTCTTAAACATATTTTTAACTTTACATCCATGTGAGCCCAAAGTTTCACCATCTCTATCTTAGATATGAAAGTTTAACTCTCTTTTTTTGTTGTTTCTAAAAATAATTATTTTTATATTGGTTTTATAAAATATTTCATTTAAAAATATTTCAAAAGATAGATGATATTTCATATTGCTAAAGTGGTTTACTTAAAACTTTAAATTTTAAATAATCACTCTCTTGATTCCCTTATCTCATATTTCTAATGTGGGGAAATAAGGGAGTGATTATTGATTTACCGAGGGAAATAGGTTAGTGAAGCTGGCCCACTAAGGGAAATATGTTATGGAACCTGATCCACTATTTTTTATTTTTATTCTTATATTTATTCTATATTTATAAGGTCTCAGGATGTAATGATCTCATGCATCATGTTTATTGGATAATTATTCCACACATTTTAGATTCTACACTTTATCCTTCTGTTATGATTTATGATATATGAATTATTGGGTATAATTATCTTATGTATCCAAATTATACCTATATTATCATCTTATTCTCACTTTTGATATTTTATTTTTATCACCTATGATTACTATCACTGATAATATGATATTATAATTTTCACCATTTTCTTTTTCCCTCAGGTTAAATATTATTTCTCTAGAAGGGTAGCTTATGTGATGAATTTGAGGGAGATATTGACTAATAAGTAGTTATATATATTATAAAAAATTAATTTATTAAGAAAAATATATTAATTTATTAATTAATGTTTTGTAAAACTTTTCTAAAAGTATAAATATAAATGTTCATAGGATTTTAATTTAATGAAATAATTTTTTTATATAATTATATGGTTGTGGTTGTGTGCATCTATAGTTGGTATTAGAGTAGGATTTAGATAACTCGATGTTAGGATGAGATTCGTTGAGGATAATTTGGGAGTTAAAAATATCATCAATGGTTTATAATTTAAGGTTGATTATAATTTTAAAGGTATGGTTTACCCTTAGGTTTTTTAAGGTAATATTTTAGTGATTAGTATAATAGAGATCTAATAAAATCCCTTGGGAAAAGTATAAGAGATAATTCTATGTATTGTATTGCATAATTATTTTTTAGTAAAGGAGAGACTTTGTGGTTCTCCTATAAATTATATTCATGTCTGGATATTGGATAGTGGATGTCGTTTTGGAATAGATGCACCTTGGGGTAATCACCTCAAAAATGAATGGTTGATAATTGACTCGATCTTCATTATAGTGAATGACGAAGGAACCTAAATCTACACAACTTTTTATACACTCCAATGGGATATGATTCGGTCAAAGAAATTCTATTTATGAGTCATTATAAATGACTTATTTCTGGATTTTTTTAATGGATTGGGTTAAGATGTATAAGAGGACATAACATAATGTAACGTAGGTAGAACCAAGATATTTATAGGATGAATCATGTGTGACAGAATTAAAATGAAAGTATCAAAGGATTAAATTAATGTTTCATTATAGAAGACATATTGTAAATGTGTTTTCATATTCATATGATCATTAAATTATATTTTTTTATTACTATTTTGAGTTTTAGTGTTTGGTTGAAACAGGAACATGAATATAAAGATGAAAAGGTATATATATCTTGAAACCATAATGTATTATAACTGAATAAGGTATAATAATTAAATTTTTGAAAATTATGATATTATCCTATTATAGTGGAAAAAAAATTATTCATATCTAACCCTTGATTGTGATTTTTACATCATAAAATAAATTAATTCATGAAACACTTAGATATTTTCATTAGTGAGTGATATTTATCAATAATATTATTGTATATTAAAATATTTATGAGAATTATGTTAAACTTTTAATAATTTTTCTTTATTTTTTCTACTTTAATGGTTTGAAAACGTATATTAAATTTTATTAATAGACATCAATAGTTATTTTATAAAATGGTTATATTTTTGGGATAAATATTGAAATACACTTCAATAAGGGATGGAAAACTATTATATTTAAAAGGTTGTTTGGTTTTGAGAAAAGTGAGTTAGATATAATTGGTAACTGTAGAACTAATTTTTGATTTAATGAAAAACGAATCCATGATAATTTTGGTGATGTTTATATAGTTTCAGGGACATTGTAATATATTGAATAGTGTGTGACCTTATGAACTAGTGATTAATACCATTTGAGGGATAAATGTAGTGTTAATTTTTTAAGGAATGTATGATTTACTTATGGTTTAATGTCTCTGATATTCGAATTGTTTTGGTAATGTCTTTTTAAAGTTAATATATGATTTTTGTATAAAAATTTTTGGGTACAAGATTGTCTGAATGATTAATGTTGTTTTGTAAAATATAAGTAACTTAATATAGCCTATGGGATTAAAGTATATGTAATATTAGAATTTATATCCTGAATAATTAATATATTAATAATAACCTCACCTAATTTCATTAGTAATTTATAATTAAAATTTTGAGGATACAACATCTTTAAGGGAGGTTGAATATAATGACCTGATATTTTGGATATTTTAAATCAATACCATCATCAATAGATTATGTCATACAAGACACAATAATAACTCAAAGACCAAAAAAGGAAACATAACATATCAAAACTAAATTAATAAAATTATAATTACTATATAAATAGATTATAATAAATTTAAATAATTATATTTTTTTAATTTTTTTTAAAAAATAGGATTCCATTTAAAGAATCTTTTTAAGAAAGGTTGTAGAAAATTTCCTTAATAAATTACTTTTATCACATTAAAAATTATACTATAATAGGTAATATTTTTATTTTTAAAAATATTATTTCAATATTCAATAATTCATAAATTTATATGAAATAATATTAAAGTCCCCTGATGTTTAAGACGTCATTTTCAAAAACCTTTTCTAATATATTTTAAATTATTATTTAAATAACTAAATATATAAATTTTAAAATTAAAATTCCATAAAATTATCTTAATTTTTTTATTTAATATTTGAAAATTATATATGGAATAATTTTTTCTATTTTTTCTAAAAAGATTGCTTTTTAGGTGAATAGTCGAAAATACCATTTTTACAAATAACATACCTTTTATGATATTATTATTATATTTGTAAGAAATAAACATACTTGAAATCATTTTATAATACATAATATTTATCATAAGTGAAATTATAATTTATAAAACGTGGTTTTAAATTTACCAACCCACATTTGATATTTTAGAACAAAAGTAATATTATTGAAAAAAGATGTTTTTCATAAATGATAAAATTTGTATTTTCAAATTAATTGTTAACACATTTAAAATTTCAATAAATAAATTTAATTCAATTTTCGAATAATTTGTTATAAATTATATAATAAGGGATTTATTTTTCTAGAAAGATAAATAAACTTTGTAAAAACATGTAACTGTGGTTAAAACCAAAATAGTAAAAATGAGTTACTTAATAGGTAAAGGGCCTAACATGTCAAAAACATGATTTTAATTGAGTATTTGAGGGTTTCATCATCCATATATATTTTTAAAACAATTATTTCTCAATTTTGGATCCACTTCCATTGAGGGTGACTTCCCATTATTGAAATGTTTTGGAAATTTACAAAAATACCATTTCTAATCACTTATACAAGGGGCTCTCCTCCCCTCACCTCCCCTCACACCACACCTGACCTATTGTTTCCCAAAATATACTCAAAACTCTATTAATAGTTTCTAGAAACCTTAAAATGGTTTTTTATTATTAAAAGTATATCCCTAATATTATTAACCCCATTAAAAAGGTATTAATCCCAAAAGTGTGATATAAGTTCTTCACCATTATTCCTAATTTTTTCCTTCATGTCCACTCATTCTCCTTTAAATTTTATTACACCATATAAAAAAACATAAATATCCCCATAATAAAAATATATTACTATAATTGTGGTATAATTATGAACCACATTTCTCCTTTTCTAGTGAGATAATCAGAAAACTGAATCTTACATACTCACAGACTAACACCTCCATGAAGTAAAATGTTTTTTTTCATTCAGTGGATATCATGGATTGATAAATATTATGTTTAATGTATACATATGGTATTTATGACTTATTTAATAATATAAAATGATGAAACCTATTATTTATCAATCACATTCTATGAAAATGAAACCATCACCCAAGCGTACATGCAGACTACTAACTCCATAGAACAGTGTATTAAGTTTTCCACTACCATATTGCATGGATTTCTTTAATAATGGGTTGAAAAGATAAATATTATGTTTATGAAATAAATTATTTTTTATTATGGAAAATTATAGATTTTATTGAAGATATTAGAGATAAATGGTTATCCTAAATTCAATCATTCAAAATAAGCATATAAATAGGAAAATGATTTTTTCAATCTAAGTAATAGATTTTTATGAATTATATTATTATTTAAAATATTTAAAATTTGGATATATCAGAAAAATTAACACTAAATAACTTCATTATTCTTATTTTATAATGATATTAGAACTAAATCACTTTATTATCATAAATTAATTATGGTATGTTCTTATTTGGATTCATATAACAACCTACTTGAACAATGCTATAGATTTATATCATGGATGGCTATAGGAATTTAATTTCTGGTAATATTTGATATAAATAAGTGAAGAATTATTTTTTTGGTTCTTTAATGGTGAAAATATTTTTTTACTAATTATTTAAGAAAACACCCTACGTTCTCTCTGAATCAGCAAAACATGCTCATTGCCAAATTCATCTTTAAGGATCGTCGAAAAAACTCCCATTTAATGATATTATAACATTATAAATAATTATAAAACATAAATTATGGTTCCTTTTATGATTTTGAAATTATTAACTTTCATATAATAATGAATAAAAATGGATTTTAACAAACTAGTTTAAAATGATCATGATTATTCACATCTGATATTAAAAATAGAAAATAGTTAACTAATACGAATGTGTATAATAAGTATAAATTATATTTATAAAAGGTTATGTATGTGGATAAGGTTTAATAAAAGTTTATTAAGTAATTTATTTTTGTTATAAAATATCTTAGGGTGCATTAGACTAACCAGGGAAACATGGTAAGGGTTTCTTGTCTAAAATTCTCACTTCACAAGACATACGTTCTTATTATACATTGTGTTTTATTTAGAATGGAGAATCTATTTCCACTTCAATATTTTTTTTATTCTCATGTTATTAATTATATTTCATGTTTCATTTTAAATTACATCCTTCAAGTTGTTTTCATTCTCTTGGGAAAATTACTTATCATCATTAGTAACTACTTATTTAATAAAATTGATTCTGAAAAAATATTTTAACATTGGTAATAAAAACTCTCATTATTAACAAAGGATCTTTTCTCCTTTGTCCATATTTTCTATTCGGCTAGTTAAATTATTATTTTTTAAATAAAACATATTATATATTCATAAAATCATATAATTATCTTTTCAAAAGAAAATATAATACACGTTTTATAATTTTGTTTTTAAAATAACGGAATTTCGTAATATTAAAAAACGTTTTTCATCCTTTATAAGAAAAATGTTTTATCTAAAAATTCAAATTTATATTGATAACATTTATGTATTTTAAATGACCCAATATTACATTTTAACTATTAAAATAATATTTTTAATGTTAAATTTGTTTTGAAATTAACTTCTGAATTTGACTCATAACTTCATTTTTTTACAACAATGTTCAAATAATTTATAGTATATTTTTATGTTTCCATATATGTGTAAATATAATTCCACCATATCAATATTCTTCATGAATATAATTCTAAATTTTAAATATTTACAAAAGAAATTATTTTCCACCAATTGTTATAAAATAATTCTTTTAAAATTCATTCAAAATGTCAATTATATTTCTTATTTCCAATGTGGTTTTTCTAAAATATCTAAAAAGTTTTCTTAATATTTTTCATTTTCTTTGGTACGTATTATTATTTATCAAGGATAATCTTAAAATGATTTTATACATTCTATTTCATAGAATATCTTATGAATTTTATTTTATATCATGGAAATGAGAAATTATTTCATTTCCATTTACTAGTCATTGAAGGTTTATAAACCTAACTTTTCATCCAATGTATTCCCAATGTGAATAACATATTTTTGATTTATTTGAATGAATGATATTCACAAAGATTCCATAAATCAATTGATTAATGAAATTATTATATAAATTATATTCTATTTATCTCAACTGTGTAAATAGCATTTTCTTTGTTATCTTGATTAAATGGTATTTATCTAGAAAGTTAATTGATGTCATTGGATTCCCATTTATTATATATGGTTTTACCGTGTAATAATTATTGATGTAATTATGAATTTATTCCTTATATTAATCCATTAATTATGTTTATTAATCCCATTTTCATTATATGGGTTCATAATGATGTGTTGAATAAAACCCATTTTTGTTCACTATGTTCATTGTGCTATAAATAGTGACTAATTTTCATTTGAAGGTATTATTAAACTCAATTTATTTCCATGGGTTCTTCATGATAAGACTACATGTAAAATATTTTTTATTTTTAATCATTTAATGATTTATGGGAACTATATATCCTTCCAACACATTGGGTAAATCTTTATATCTCAACAGATAATGGTGAATAGGGTAGTGATGCTTGATCTTTTATGGGAAGAATGTGAGTAAATAATATTACAATGAGGAAAAAAGGTGGGTTATTCCTTATCTACTATGGAAAACATGTTATGATACATGATCCACTATTTTTTTCATTTCTGTGATTTTTTTTTGCATATTCATAAGGTACACTAATGTTATGATCTCATAGAGTCTGTTTATTGGAAAATGTTTCCATAATATTTGTATTCCTACTATTATCCTAATGTCCATATTAATGATCTTTTCAATATTGGGTATAAATTTATTATTTATCTTAATTATACTCTTGTGCTCATATTATGATCACTTCTGATATTTGATTTTATAACCTGTGTTTACCCTAATTGATCATCTGATCTCACCACTTTCTTATGTTTCTTTCTCCCAAGGATACATAAGATGTGTCTAAAATGTTATATATGTGAAGAATTTATTAGGTATATTAAAGGATAATATATTTTCAATATAGTGGGAAACATATCCATTAGTTAGGAAAGGTATTAGTTTTTTTAGTTAATATTTTTTAAATTATCTAGACATTAAACGTAGAAGGTATTTAGAATATATTCTAATGACATATTTTCTTTATATCATGTAATTAGATAATCAAAATTTCAAGTTGTTGTAGTTTTTGTCTAATCATTGTTATGGTAACTTTGAATATTAGGATGATATTAATTGGGGTTAAATTAGGAGTAAAAATGCACTCAAAAGTTGATAAGTTATGTTTTATTATAATCTCAATGTTATAGATAACCATTTAGGTAAATTGAGGTAATATTATAGATATTTTTACAAGATAAATTTTGTAATAATAATAGGGATAAGTCTAACCAATATGTTTAAGTGTAGGATAACATCTCCAATTTTAGAAATAAAATATATATATATATATATATTATGTGGTTTTACTGACAATTACATCCCTGTATGGATACTAAAAAGTGGATGCATATGTGGAATCGATGTACCAAAGGGTAATCATTAGAAAAAAGGATGGTGGGTCATTGAATAAATATTCACTATGGTTCATGATGAACAGTCCAAAGACCTAACACCAAGATAGACACCCATTGTCACACCCGAACCAACTTTCACGATTATTTTATTTATTCTTATGTTTCAATTAAATTTTATTCATTTTTTTTAATTTTTTTTAATAAATTGAATTATAATTAAAATCAAATTAATTAATAACAAAAAAACCCTAATCTATCCCCCTCACCTTCTTATTCGCACGACCGACCCCATTCTTCCCGGACCACCGACCTTGCTCCCTCCTCTAGGTGAACCTCCCTATCTGTGTCCTTCTCCCACCGGTGGCCTCCTCACCTTTCATGACTCATAGACACGTCATTCGGTAAGTATTTTTTTTTCTTTCCTTTGATTTTTCTCTTGGCCGAACCCCAGGTTATGGGTTGACCAGGATTTGATGATTTCTTCCCTTTTAGGGTGCACAGTTGGTCTTACGAGTCTTCCTCGTGCGATTTTTGGCATCTGCCACCAAAGGCAAAGCATTTCGTCCCATTCCTGTTCTTTCTCCATCATTTGAGGTTTATTTATTTTACCCTCTTAACTGTTTAGTTAGTTTTAATGTGTTATAAATGTTATTTGAGTAGTACGAAGTGTGAATTAGTAGTGTTTTAATATGTTTATGGGTTAGAAATGAGTTTTTGCAAAATAAATGACTATGTTTTGTGATGTTGTATTGTAATGTCCCTTGAAAAGTATTTTATTCCATATTTTCAATGTTTAAATTGTATTTTCAATGGAAATTGAGGAGCATTTTGGTTCAAAATGAGTTTTTATGGAAGAAGGGGGGAGTTTTGGCCTGTATGCCTTGTCGTGTATTTTTTAAGTATAAATTTTAGATTTGTTTAATTATTAAAGAGGAATTTCAGGGGATTTGGCTAGGAAAGTGTGTTTACTTTAGAAGTAAAATCTTGTTTGGCCTCTTTAAAGGGTTTTTATGAATTGTGTAAATGGTTTACTGTATTGTTTGAGTGATGTAAAATACGTCTTTAAAGGGTTTGACATGCTCGTGTTTTGGGTTCGGGATTTGTATTGAAAATTTTCTCTGTTTTGTGTGAGTGACTTGGTGTGGAGTTTCATGAGGATGTTTTGAGGGTTATTTGGTGGGCTCAGACCTTGTTTTAAGGCCACGTAATGTGCGCATGATTTTGGAAAGTGTTTTTGATGGAAAATGAAATATTTGACATGCGAACTTAATTTTTTTTAAATCAATTGTAAATGGTTTTCAATTGTGAGAGTCATGTTTTCAGATGATATTGGTTTATTTAAAGTTATACAAGGGATCTTGGCCCAAATTTAGTTGATTGCTTCTTTCTTTTTTATATATATTGTTTCAATTTTATTTAGAGTTTATGGTAATCTTCGATTCTCTATCGTGTTAATTAGATTGACCGGGGTCTTCTTAAAGGGTTGTACACACATAAATAGGTATGTATACCTATATATATATATATCCTCCTTGACCATATTCCCTCATGGAACAGGGAATATGTGTATTGGATTAAGGGGTGTATATATATATAGGGGTGTATGTGTGCACAATTGCGGGGTGGTCTTCGTCAAAGGTGTCTGGTGCCGAGTTGTTCGTCTTTCACTACTCCCTTTTTGAGGTAGGTTTCCCTATGCATTTCCCCTTAAATTTAAGAATCAATTATTTCTTGCTTTTCGCACCTACTTATAATATTAATTATTGACATAGAATTGTTAGTAAATTATCTGCCTTGAATTGGAGTGGTTTATTTCATATAATGTTTTGTAATAAATGGTTTGATCATGTATTCAAATTAATTTCCTGATTAAATGACCCTTTAGCCTTTGTGAACATGTTTTAGATTTAAAATTATGTTTTCGGATTCCTAAATGGGTTTCGAATTGTATTTCTGGTTTTCGAAGTGGTGTGTGTGTAATTCTTATGAAATGGTTTGGCATGTGAAAATCATTAGAGGCCCAGTTAGCACTTTTGTAAAAATAGTAATATCAAGAAATCTCTCCTTGGATGTGGTCTCTTGCTTTGGTTGAGTTATATGTTATGGGGGTCCGCTATGTAGGACTACCATGTAATCAATGGTAGGAATGCAAGGGACATATTCATTGGGGTTGCTCGGGGTGTTGCATGTTGTGCTATATTATTATATCTACTGTGATTGGATTCTCGGATGGAATCAGTGGGCCCATCCCCTTTCTAAATACATGAGACATGGGAACCTGGCTTATTGAGAGAATATTCTTAGAATTATTGCTGCACTGGTAGGTTATGGTACAGACCAGTGTCCCATAGTAAGGGATATATTGGGTTTATTACTATGGGATTTTTCCCTCGTTCTGCCTGAGAAAGGATGGTCAAGCATATTGGGCGTTTTGATTTCATCATGTGTGCCATGTCAATGAGGATGAGGTCTCATGTATTGGTGTCTTCTGAATTATTCTCGATCTCCTGGGTTCCCCTATGTCTACTCGACTTTTTTTGCTTGCAGTAGGGATTATGATGCTTATAAATATACACTTATATTGACCTTACTGTGAGACTTCTTTTGTGCATTTTTTTATATCTTTTTCTTTGTGAAGTGGTAAAATGGTTTTGATTAGGTTTTTAAAAATGGTTTTTAAATGAAAGTGTTTAATCCTCTTCGTATAAAGCCAAAAATATAAACAACTATTTTTCATTTGAAAATGTGGATGTCTCACTGAATGATTGATTTGGGTTTTGAGAAAAGAACAAAGGAAATGAATTGTAATTTTATTTTGAGTAACATGTAGAAAGAATTACTTTTATATATTGTAGATCAAACCTAAAATTGGTGATTCTTTTGTTTAAAGTAAATGCATTTGGGAATAGATTACTTAGGCACACCTACTGAGTTTTAATACTCACGCCTATACTTAATTCTTGTTTTTAGTCATAGGTGTTGGTTTCATCTTCATCTTGATCTCCATGGGTGATGTTGTGTCTAGTGATCAGAGAGTGACTCGTGGGGTCACGTGGCGTTTAGTGGTCATCAGGTCCGGTTAGTTTTTTATTTTCAGTTATTGCTTCATTGATTTGTTCAGTTTATTTCTTTTTGTGCTGCATTTTTTTATTCTGTTGCTTCTGTTTTTTTTATTGGGGTAAATCATTCCCATCATCACTCTTTTGATTCCCTTGGTGCTTGTCACCTGGCTGGGAGGATCGGGAATGCCTCTAGGGCCTTATCACGGACTGACTTGGATGACCGGTTCCGGGTCGACCTGTGTTGGTTCATGAAAAATGGTATCAGAGGTAGGTTCTTTATAGGTCCAAGATTTCAGAGCGCCCTTTGTTATTTGGGTTTTCAAGGTATATGGTGTAATACTATCATATCTTGGGTGTAGATTTTCGGTAGTATCTGGCCAAAGATTTCTAGGCCGAACCTTGAGTTACCATGGGAACTCGGGTTTTCTTGGTTTATTTGGATCTAGTGGGTTGCTTGGTATTTGGGGAAATGAAATGATAGTCAGGTTGGTTGTCTTAGTGAGATCACAGGGCCTGGCAAGCCTTGTGGATCCAGGGACATGGTCCTGAAAGTCTCTTCAATATGGTGGTTTGATTGGAACATGTCCGCCAACCATATGGCCAATTCACCCCTCGACACTAGTTTCCCCCGGTATATTGTTTTGGATAATTTTGTGATTTTGATATTTTTGACCTATTTAATGGTAGGTTTCATTCGATGGTACTTAATGTTGGTCGGGATGGTTTTGGGGTGTCTTGTTTAGATTTTAAAATAATGTTTGGTTTGACAAAATGATCATTGGATGGTAAATAAAAGGGATTTCTAAAACCAAAACTTTTGATCATCTGAGAGTGAAATGGGTTATTGGAAAATGGGGGTTATTTTAGAAAATGTTTCTGAGGTTTTTGATTGGGTTTGTGAAATGTGAAATTGGAATGTGAATATATAATTTGAAAATGTTTTCTTTTGATGATTATGTGTGGCATTAAAATTGGTTGAGGTAATTTTTGAAGTGGTTTTCAAAGTGATAATGTTTCATTTATCCGACTCTTACTATTCCTACGATTTCTCACATATATGGATGTATGTATGTGGTGAGTGGATGGTTATTGGTATGTATGGGTGAGAACTTGATCTAGCACAAGAGTGTATATATGTGATCCTAAAGGTAATTCCAATAGTGGGTGATTGGTTCATATGGATTGTTATTCTTTCTGAAAATTTTCTTCAAAAATTGGGTTTTTAATGTTTTAAAATGTGTTAGTGTGTGATGTTTCCATTTGGTTTTTGGAGTTTTACTTTTTGGACTTTGGGTTTGGTGTGTTAGAGGTTTGATTGAAATTATGTTTTGAGTTTTGGTTGTTAATTTGAAAATGAGATGTGGAATTTTGATTTATGATATGTTTTGATTTGGTTTCATGCTTCCTATTTTCATGTTTCATCCCCACTGAGTTCTAAGGGATTTTGATAAGCATTTGTGGGTAGTTCTTTCACCGTGTGCCTTTCAGTAGATCAAGTCTGTGCTTCATAAATTTGGTTTATCCATTTCGGATATGGATCCTGGTGGTTCTCAATATTAGGAGTTCGTCCAGAGGTTCTGAGATTCAAACCCTCCTCATTTTCATGGGTAGTCAGAACCAGGGAAAGCTGAGGAATAGATGCAAAAGATCAAGGAGATCTTTTTTCAGCTTGAATCTCCCGATCCTCTCAAGTTAGATCCTTCCACCTTCACATTTCAAGGCCTAAGTTAGGAATGGTGGAAATCTGTTCTTCAGGATGAACTACATAAAAATTTCTTTTGGGAATGATTTAAATCCTTGTTCATTGAACATTATTTCCCCAATGACAGGAAGATACCGATGGGTTCTAAGTTGTATGGTCTCGAGCAGGGAAATTCAACAATGTTTGAGTATGTTAAGAGCTTCTCTGACCTGGTGTCGTATCTCACAAACCTTTTTGGAGATGAATTTTTGAAAGATCGATTCTTTGATAGGGTCTCTGATCAGAATTCCTCCCAGTAGTACCTTCATTCCCTGATGATTATGAAGAAGTCATAAGGCATGTTGTTCAAGTTGAAGCTGATTTAGCAGTGTCTTGCTAGTTGAGAAGAGGCACAAAAAAGTCATTGTTTCCCGCCTCACCAGATTCATCTAAGAGGAAGTACTGGTTGTGTTTTCAGTGTGGGAAGCTGGGGTATAAGAATTTTTCATGTCACGAAGCATCTAAGATCTGTAATACATGTGGCCGTTTAGGTCATTTGAAAAGGTTTTTTCATGGCATAACTAGAATGTGACATGGGGCTATATCCACTCCGTTGGAAAACTGTCCAACTCAGCTGAATAGACATAGCTTGGGCGCATGCTCAATCAAAAGCTTATTTTGTTGTGAATTCTTTTATTGTTGTAGCTAATATAATATGTGGTGTTGTCTCCTTTTTGGATGTGAAGAATGATGTTGTGTTCCCTATTATAACTTTTTTTACTTAGAATGTCTTTGTAGTGTTTTTAATGTTGTTGATGTGTAATTTTGGTGCTTGTTGACCCATGTTTCATTTCTTTGGGTTTCTTTATCTTTCATTAGGATTCGAGATTTCATCCAGATTGTGAAATTAACGTTTGTCTAGAATCCTAATATGGTGGGGAGACCACCTTGGGATGAACTCATGATGAATCCATCTTCCAGGTGTTCTTGATTGAGCATTTCCTTATTTCCGCTCCACTCGACCCCGATCGTAGTAGTGGGTTGGCTGGGATAGTGGGTTGTGTAATGGATCCTCGTAGAGATCCCGAACAATCCCCTACTGGTTTCTTCTATGGTTTTTGTGTTAGGGGTCAGGGTTTTCCTTGTTGGATTGTGTTTAGAAAAGAGTGAATATCTTCTTTGTAATATCCTTGTTGTTTGCTTGAGCATTTTGGTCTTATGTGATGACTTCCTTGGGTGTGTGGCTTCTTTGGAGGGTGGTCCCATAGTTTATTTTCCGGAATCTGTAGTTCTGGGTTCTGAATGAAAGTGAGTGTGGGTTCTTTGGTCATTGATTTCTCAGGTTTTTCTTTGTTTTTAAATCATCTTTTCTTTGGTTTTGATCAACTAATTCTCTTGGGACTTTCAGGGGGTTGAACGTGTCACGGTGGGGGGAATTGTCACACCCGACATGACTTTCGCAGTTATTTTATTTATTCACATGTTTCAATTAAATTTTATTCAATTTTGAGTTTACTTTTTTTAAATCAATTGAATTAGAATTAAAATAGAATTAATTAATAACAAAAAAACCCTAATATATCCCTCTCCCATTCCTATTCGCACAACCATCCCCATTCCCCTCCCCCCTTCCATGCTCGACGCGGCCGACCCCCTCCCATTCCCCCTTGCCTTGCGACGCCAACCCCCTCCCTCTCGGACCGCCGACCTTGCTCCCTCCTCCTGGCGAACCTCCATATCCACAGCCTCCTCCCACCGGCGGCCTCCTCACCTTGCGCGACTCGTCGACACCTCCTTTGGTAAGTATATTTTTTTTCTTTCCTTCGTTTTTTATCTCGACCGAACCCTAGGTTATGGGTTGACCAGGTTTTGATGATTTCTTCCCTTTTAGGGTGCGCAACGGGTCTTGTGGGTCTTCCTCGTGTGATTTTTGGCGTCCACCTCCAAAGGCGAAGCGTTTCGTCCCTTTCTGGTTCGTTCTCCATCATTTGAGGTTGATTTCTTTTACCCTCTTAATTGATTAGTTAGGTTTAATGTGTTATAAATGTTATTTGAGTAGTGTGAGGTGTGGATTGGTAGTGTATTAATATGTTTATGGGTTGGAAATGAGTTTTTGAAAAATAAATGACTATGTGATGTGATGTTGTATTGTAAAGTTCCTTAAAAACTATTTTATGCCTAATTTGCAATGTGAAAATTTTATTTTCAATGGAACTTGAGGTGCGTTTTGGTTCAAAATTAGTTTTTATTAAAGAAGCGAGTAGTTTTGGCATGTATTCCTTGTCATGTATTTTTTTACGTATGAATTTTAGATTTCTTTAATTATTAAAGCGGACTTTTAGGGGAACTGGTTGGGAAACTGTGTGTACTTTAGGAGTAAAATATTCTTTGGCCTCATTAAATGGTTTTTATAAATTGTGTAAATGGTTTATTGTATTGTTTGAGTGACGCGAAATACATCTTTGAAGGGTTTGACATGCTCGTGTTTTGGGTTCGGGCTTTGTATCAAAAATTGGTTTTGTTTTGTGTGTGTGTCTTGGTGTGGAGTTCCATGAGGATGTTTTGAGGGTTATTTGGTGGGCGCAGACCTTGTTTTAAGGGCACTTAAGGTGCGAATGATTTTGGAAGGTGTTTTTGAATGAAAATGAAATATTTGACATGTGAACTTAATTTTTAATTTTTTAATATTAATTGTAGATTGTTTTGAATGGTGAGAGTCATGTTTTCAAATGGTCTTGGTTTATGTAATGTTTTACAAGGAAGATTTTCCCAACATTAGTTGATTGCTTCTATCTTTTTATATATATATTTTTTCAATTTTATTTAGAGTTTTTGGTATTCTTCGATTTTCTTTTGGGTTAATTAGATTAGTCGGGGTCTTCTTAAAGGGTTGTACAAACATACATATGTATGTATACCTATATATATAAAAATAAACTTTTCCCATATTCCCTCATGGCATGGGGAATATGTGTATTTTATTAAGGGGTGTATATATATAGGGGTGTATGTGTGCACAATTCTGGGGTGGTCTTCATCAATGGTGTCTGGTGCCGAGTTTTTCATCTTTCTCTGATCCCTTTTTGAGGTATTTTTCCCTATGAATTTCCCTTTAAATTTATGAATCAATTATTTCTTGCTTTTTCACCTAGCTCAAATATTAATTATTGATATAGAACTGTTAGTAAATTTCCTGCCTTTAATTAAAGTGGTATATTTATAGTAATGTGTTTCAATAAATGGCTTTATCATGTTTTTACATTAATTGCCTAATTAAATAACCCTTTAACCTTTTTGAACATGTTTTATATTGGAAATTCTAATTTGGGTTTCTTAAATGGGTTTCGAAGTGTATTTCTGGTTTTTGAAGTGGTGTGTGTGTAATTCTTAATAAATGGTTTGGCATGAAAAAATAATGTGAGGCCCGATGGGAACTTTTGTAAAACTAGTTATATCAAGAAAACTCTCCTTGGATATGGTCCCTTGCTTTGGTTGAGTAATATGTTATGGGGGTGCTCTCTGTAGGACTTCCTTGTGATCAATGGTTGGAAGGCGAGGGACATATTCCTTGGGGTGGCTCAGGGTGTTTCATGTTGTGCTATATTATTATATCTATTATGATTGGATGATTGGATAGAATCAATAGGCCCACCCCCTTTCTGAATACACGAGACATGGGTACCTAGCACATTGATAGAATATTTTGATAATGATTGATGCACTGGTAGGTTATGGTACTGACCAGTGGCCCATAGTTGGTGGATATATTTGGTTTATTACTATGGGATTTTTTCCTCAGCCTTCCTGAGAAAGGATGGTCAAGTGTATTGGGTGTTTTGATTTCATCATTTGTGACATGTCAACGAGGATGAGGTCTCATGTATTGGTGTCTTCTGGATTGCTCTCGATCTCCTGGGTTCACCTATGTCTACTCAGCTTTTGTTTCTTGCAATAGTGATTATGATGCTTATATATATACACCAACATTGCCCTTACTGTGTGACTTCTTTTGTTCATTTCTGAATATTGTTTTCCTTAGAATGTGTTAAACTGGTTTTTATTAGGTTTCAAAATTTTTTTTCAAATGAAAGTGTTTAATCCTCTTCGGACAAAGCTGAAAATATAAACAACTTTTTTCCCTTTGAAAATGCGAATGTCTCACTGAAAGATTGATTTGGGTTTTGAGAAAAGAACAAGGGCAATGAATTGTAATTTTATTTTTAGTAACATATAGAAAGCCTTAATTTTATATATTGTAGTTAAAACCTAGAGTTGATGATTCTTTTGTTTAAAGGAAATGAATTTGGGAATATATTACTTAGGCCCAACTACTGAGTTTTAATACTCACGCCTATACTTATTTCTTGTTTTTAGTCACAGGTACTGGTTTCATCTTGATCTTGATCGCTATGGGCGATGTTGTGTCTGGTGATCGAAGAGTAACCAGCGGGGTCACGTGGAGTTTAGGGGTGGTCAGGTCCGATCAGTTTTTTTATTTTCAGTTATTTCTTAGTTGATTTGATCAGTTTATTTGTTTTTGGGCTGCATTTTTTTATTCTACTACTTTTGTTTATTTTTATTGGGCTAAATCGTTCCCATTGTCACTATGTTGATGCCCTTGGTGCTTATCACCAGCTTGGGAGGATCGTGAACACATCTCAGGCCTTGTCATGGACCGACTCGAATGACCGGTTCAGGGTCGACCCGTGTTGGTTCGTGACACTCATGGGGGATATTATTTATTCAAACAAATTTTCATTAGGAATCATTGTAAAGAATTTATTTCATAATTACTTTTATGTATTAGGTAAAGAAGTTTGAGAGAGGACAACTTAAACTATTTTAGGTAAAATCAAGAGAGTTATAGGGACATCTAAGTGTGACATAGTTAAAATTAACGTATCAAATAAAAACAATTCACTAAAGAATACATATTTGGATTGATTTTTCATACTTATATGATCATTTACATTTATTTTATTGATAATAATTTTGGGTTTTAGTATTTCAATGAAACCTGAACATGGACATGAAGTTTATAAAGGTATGTATCTAGAAACCACCTTGTCATATAACTAAATAAATAATAATACATGAATGTTTTAAAATAATGGAATATGTCTCTTTTGATGGAAAAGGTTAGTTTCCTTGTATTACCTAAGGTAGTCAGGCTAATATCATAATAAAAATTAATTCATGATATTCTTAAATTGTATCAATGAACCAGAAAATTGATTTATGATAGGGTAATATTTTTGGGATAATTTTAAAGAAATCATGATTGTAGATAGATAAATCTTATGTATAAAATATTGATTGATTCTGATAAAAGTGAGCTAGATTATACTGATAAACATATAATTTGTTATTATTTTTAGTGAAAAAATTATCCACGGTATTTTTGATGAAATTTATCTGAATTTTTGGATTGGTATATATATTTAATTTTGTGTGACCATATTAACCAGTGGTTAATACCATTTTAGGGTTAAATATTTAGTTATTCATTGGGAGGAATAAATGATTTACTCATGGTTTAATTTTTGTAAGATTCAAATGGTTTTTGGATATATTTGTTATGAAAAATATATGATTAGGGTATATACATGTCACGCTACATGATTATATGAATTATTAATGTTTTTTTAGTAAAGATAACTAACTTGGTGTAGACTATGGGAGTAAGGTAGATGTCGTATTAGAAGATATATTTTAAATAATGAATTTATTAACAATTCCAATACCCAAATTCATTAGAAATTGGTAATTAAAATATCAACGATGAAATTTATTTAAGGGGGTAGAATGTAATGATCTGAGATATTGGATCCTTTAAATTAATATTTTCATCCATACATCATGTCTAATGCATCAAATAATTAACATAACACCCAACTAAAAGAAATTTATACATATTAAAATCACATTATGAATATAATCATTTGTGGGTAAAAATTTAACAATCAATTAAAATAATTGCACATTTTAATTATTAATTAATATTTTTTATATAGGATTCCTTTAGAAGAACAATGTTTAAAAAAAATTTAATATGTTACCTAAGTAAATTAAATAGTTTTCATTTAAAAGTAAATTATAATATGTTATACTTAATTTTTAACTATTATTTTAGTATTAAATTATTCAGAAGGTTTTGTAAAATATGATTAAAGACACTTGATTTTTAAGAAGACATTTTTCAAAAAAAATAGTTTCTCTTTATATTTTTTATTTAAATAAATATATATTTTAATTTTAAAATATTAATTTGATAAAAAAATCATTTTTGAATTTATAATGATGAAATTATATTAGGGTTATTTTTTATTAAATCCAAAAACATTAAATTTTATGTGAACAGTGGAAAATATCATTTTTACAAATAAAATAAATTCTATGAAATTATTTTTATATAAGTATGAATTGAGAATTTTGGATAATTTTTTCTATGAAAGAATATATATTATACATGACATTAAAATAATAAATTTTTTTAATTTACAAACCCATATTTGATATTTTATAACTTAAGTTATATATTTAAAAAGTATTTTTAATACATTATACATTTAGTATTTAAGAATTAAATTTTATAACTATTGAAATTAAATAAAATAAGATATATTTAAAGTTTAGAATCATTAGGTAAAAATTATATAATAAGGAATATTTTATTTTGTTGGTATAATGGATCAATTAAAAAGGTAAAAACTAGTTACTCTGGTGAAAACCAAAAATAGTCAAAAATAAGTAACCAAAGAGGTTAAGGGACTAATGTTAAGAAAAAGTGTTTAACTAGTTGTTTGAGGTTTTAATAGACCTTATTTCTTAACCAACCCATTATTTTCTAATTATTGGGCATCTTTCCTTGTGGATTCGGATTATTGAAACATTTTGGGTATTTACAAAAATGTCATCTCTTTTCACTTATGAAAGGGGATCGGCTATCCTTACATATCCTCACACTAAAACCCATATTTTTTCACAAATCACTACCCAAAACGCTTATAAAAATTACTATAAACCATAGAAAAGTTTTGGTTCTCTTTAAATACTATCATTACAAGGCTTAGCTCCCTTGCAAATGAAATAATCCAATAAGGGAGGTATAAGTTCATAACCTCTCTTTCTCAATTATATTTCTTTTTATGCACTTATTCTTCTTAAAAATTAATTACTTCATCATAAAAATATATAATCATTATCATTAGTACACTTATATTTTCTTATAACTATTGTATAATTATAAACCACCTTTTCCCTTTTCAATGAAGAAAAATGAAAACTTGATTATGGCATATGTGGAGACTTCCACCTCCATGACATAACGTTTCTTCCATTATCAGACAAAATGGATATTTAGAAATATAATTTAATATTAAATTTTGTTATTTTGGACTTATTAATTATTCTTAAATTTTGAACCATATTAATCCTCTCTCCCAGTCAATGAAAATCAAATCATTATCCATGCGCTCATGCAGACAACCACCACCATAAATCTATGTATTTCGGATTTCATTATAAATTATAAAATAATTATATAAGAATTTTTTTAAAGGATTAATATTATATTAATGGAATCATTTAGTTTCTATTTTTTAAAATATAGGTCCTGTAAATTATTTGAGAAATAAATGATAATAAAAATAAACCATTCAAAACATGAATTTTAAGAGTAAAATAATCCCATTATTCTAAATAATTTCATAATGATCCATTAATTATAAAATGTTTTCATTTGGGTATCTTTAACCACCTACTTGTCCAATTATATAAATAAATATTATGTATAGATATGGGAAATTAATTTTTTGTAATATATGTCATAAATATGTAAATAATTATTTTTTCTATATTTGTAATATAAAAATTTTACTGTTTATTTAATAAAACGCCCTCAGTTCACTAAGAATCATCCCAACATGCTAGTCATCAAATTCATCTTTAACAATCATGTACAAAACTACCATAGAATGAAATTATTTAATTATAAATAATTATAAAACATAAACTATATTAAATTTTTTGATAATATAATAATTAATATTGGATGACTAAGGAATATAAAACCCACTTTTATGTAACTTGTTTTAAACGACCAAGATTACTCACTTGTGATATTGAAAATGTATAATTACTAACTAATATACATGAAGAGAATACTCATAAATTAAGTTTATAAATGGTTATATATATGAATAAGGTTCATAAAAATTTTATTAAGATATTTATGTTCTTCATATAGTATCATTGAGTAAATTTTACTAAGAAGGGCAACATGGTGAGGGTTTCTTATCAAAAATTTGTATTCCTTGAGACAAAATTATTGTTATACACCAAATTTTCTTTAGAATAGTGAATATACTTCCAATTTAATATTTTTCCCATATTATCTAATTAGTAAATATATTTCAACATACATTTCAAATCATATTCCCTCATGGGGTTTTCATTTTAATATTTTTAATGTTATAATTGTTTCATCGACTCAATTTCTCAAACATTCGGTCATAGTATTTTTTACCCAAGTTTAGTTTTAAATAATTATTATATATTAAATTTACCCTATATTTTGTGTTAATTCATTTTATCCTCTAATTAAAATTACTTCTCATCATCAATAACCTCTTCTTTGATAAAATTATTTCTGAAATAATAATATAAAGTTGGTAATAATACACCATATTCTTACAAATGAATATTTTCTTCCATGTCTATATTTTCCTTCCCACCATTGTTAACCTATACTTTTGGGAAACTTAATATGGATTATATTCTTTGAAAATAATAATTATATTTACCCATTTTCAAAATTAAATGCTAATACAATTTTTATGATGTGTGGTTTAAAACAACATAATTTCAAAATATTAAAAAGAGGTTTCCATCCTTTAAGAATAAAATATTTTATCTCCTACCCCACATTTATTTTTATAACCTTTATATCTTTTCAATGATCTACTATTAATGTTTATTTTTAGAAAGTAAATTTTTGAAATAATCAATTCCAATTTTTTAAAAATAACTTTCAAAAGTGAAATGTAAATTCTTTTTTTTTTGACGATGTTAAAAAAATTCTGAATTCTCTTTTTAATATTCATTTTATATGAAAATATCATTCCACTATATTTTTCTTCTATTTTAAACTTCCTATATATATTTTTATGGTTTATAAAATAAATTATCTTTATACTTTTATTATATAAAAAAATTTAATTTTATTTAAAATATCTAATATATTTATTATTTCAAAAGTATTTTTTATAAAACTTATAAAAAATATTATTCCCTTTGTCATTGTCCTTTGATACATCATATGATTTATGAAGGATATTATGTAAGTGATGTTGTACACATTTTTTATTTGGATGGATTTAGAATGTTATTTTCAATAATGGAAATGATGCATCATTTTCTTTATCATTCCTAGTCTTTGAAGTATTATCAACATGATTTTTCATATAATGTCTTCCCTCTTTGAATTCTATATTTTTTATTCCTTTGATTGAAGGGTTTTCACCTATACTCGGCACATAAATTTAGTTTAGAAATTATTACTTTAACTATATTCATTTTATCTATATGGTGTATATACCATATGATTTATTATCTTGATTGAATGGTATTTAACTATAATGTTGCTTGATGTCATAGGATACACATTTAGTATCCATGGGTTTATCATGTTGTGATTATTGATGAAACTATGACTGTTATCCTTATATCAATCAATTTTTAAATGATCTGAATATATTTTTATTAGCATGTATTCTCTATAATGTGTTGAATGATGCCCATTTTCTTTTCGTGAGTTTTTTTACAATAAATTGTGAATGATTTTCAATTGAAAGTTTTATGAAACCAACTTTATTTATATGTGTTCTTTATGATATGATATAATGTGGAACACATGTGTACGTTTAATAATTAAGTAATGGGTTTTCCAATATATTCCCCTAATTCATTGGGTAACACTTTATATCTCATAATATAATGGTGAAATGAGAATTTTTGATTGATCCTCTATGGAAAATATATGAGTGAAGTCTGACCCAAAAAGGGAAATAGGTGAGTGATGCCTATTCCATTAAGTGAAAAATGTTGTGATACCTGATCCACTGTGTTTTTATTTCCATATATATATGTTTTTTTCATATTTACAAGGCATCCTAAATTTATACTAAAATAAATCATTATTATTGGCTATTGTTTTAGTACTAAATAGATTAATGACAGTATCCTTATATCCTAATTTATGATCTATGATTTATTAGGTATAACATTATTACGTATCCTGATTATACCCATATCCTCATAATATTATAAATTATGATATTTTATTTTTATCACCTATGTTTACACATAATATGAATCCACAATAACCCCATTATTATGATTATTTTTCCCTTGGTTATATAATATCTTTATAGAAGGGTATCTTATGTGATGAATTTGCGAGAGATTTTTAAGACTAAGATATTGTTTATATAAAAGGGAAAATATCCATTAGTTAAGAAATTCATGTGTTTTTTAGTTAATGTTGTTTTAATTATATAATACTATAAAACTAAAAGTTCGTATGAATGTACAACAATAAACTAATTTATTTATGTCATGTAGTTAGACATTCATGTATACACGCCGCTATAGTTTGTATTATGGTAGGGTTTATATAAATTTTTAGATTATGTTGATATTACTTTGGGATAAATTTATAGTTATAAATATAATAAAATGTTTAAATGTTAAGGATGATTATAATTTCAAAGTTATATATACCCCTTTATGATGGATGAGGTAAAATTATGTTGATTAAAATAATTAAAATTTATTAAAAAACCAAGGGATTAGTATAAAGTATAATTATAACTATATCATGAAATCGTATAGTTTTGGTAAATTAGAGATTGTGTGTTTATCCTAGAAATTTAATCCATATCAAGACTTTACCAAGTGAATATGGATATGGTACAGATGCTCCTAGGGGAAATAACCCCCAACATCTATTTGAACATTGACTTGATCTTCACACTGGTATATGATGAGTGGGCCTAAGTATGCAACCTAACTAGAAACTCCCAAGGGATATTATTTAGTAACAAAAGTATATTTATGAACCATTATAAAAAAATTCATTCCTAATTACATTAAGGGATCAAGATAATAAGTATGAGAGAATAAAACCTAAAGTAACCGAGGTAGAACCAAGAGACTTATAGGTTGAACTATAATGGCCCAAGATTTTCATACATAGATATTACATCATTTTAGATAAATAAAAATATAATCACAACTGAACTGTAAATTTATAGTCTCTTTGGAAATTCGATATACAATCTTCTTATTTTATGAAATATCTTTAATATCTCCCACAAATATATTCTCATATAGTACTCCACATAGGCATACCTACCTAAACCATTCTTCGTCACCTAGAGATGTAACAATAAGAAATGATGAGATCAACTGTTCAGTAAGGGAAAACATATATGTTAAAAATGGATAATCATATAAATGAATAATATAATCACATTAACATGATATCTTTTTAACAACAGACAATGTACATAACCATTTTAATAAGGATCATAAACATGAGTTATGGAATGAAAAAAAAATTGAATTTCAAAAGTCATGAATTATAAGAATGATAAATAATCATAAATAAATCATGAACCATATGTTCATGTGATTAATAGTTGTGTGGAATAATCATAACTATACAGAACTAATAATATGAAACATTAACTACCAAGACCATTAGATTAGGTATCAACACATGTTTCTCATTACAGATCAAGCACACCTACTTGTTTCCCATAACGGATCAAAAAAACCAACTTGTTTCCCATAACGAATCAAGTTCATCGACTTATTACCCAAAATGGATCAATCGCATATAATTGTTTCCTATAATGGATTAAACACACTAACTGGTTTCCAATAATAAATCAATCACATCGACTTGTTTTTAGTATCTATCTCAAAAGATATAATACATTACCCAATGCATTGGAGTGAGATATAGGTCCCACCCCTCACATAAACAAAACCATATATATGTGTACTACAAGAATATAAATCATTATATATATGAGAACCCATTAAAGAAATGGGATTCATAAACATCTTTCCATCATAAATATAAACCTAAAGGAGAACAAATTAAGTTGGTATAATGGTATAATATCGACAATAATTCATAAGTAATATCTGATAATGTTATCTATGATGGAAAATTAAGGTTTAAAGACCACTTGAAGTAATTATTGAGAAAATCATACCTCCAATTTTAAAATAATTTCGCTAAAAGGTAAAAATATTAAAGGGATGTGATGTATTTGAAAATAAACATTTAAGCCTATATATGATATAGATACCCTTATTTTTCTAACATTACTAGTACATCATTTTAAAGGTAAAAATATAATGGTATTAAAAAAAATTGAATCCCAAAGTATAGTTTCTTGGAAAAATTCGGACCATATATAAAATTTACATTATAAAATTTACATTATAAAATTTAAACATTATTTAATTCCTTATTATTTAGCTTCTTAGTGGCCCTCATGTACTACATAGTATAAATATTCACCTTAGGATATATATTAAAAAAGGGGTGAGATAAAATCCCAATTAAGAGAATGAATAAGAGACAAGAAACATGGGTGAACATATACATTATCATCAAATAAAAATCATTTTTATGAGAAAAATGTTTATATAAAGGCATGGAATCTGGCAATGTATTAAAATGAAACATCATGTCTTTGTGGTCAAATGCCACACATAGTTGTGACCAATAATAGAATCATGTTCACACATATTTCACATTATCTCATGTGATACGTCACATTAACCAATACATTGGAGGAATATATAATTTTGGGAACATCTATAACATCATAACATTTACATGTGCTATATAATTCCAGGTGCACCAGTCACATCATAACATTTACATTATCATGCATACTACATAAAACATATATCAATATTGGATAAAAAATAAACCATGAAAGGAATGGGTTTCATTTAACTAAGTATACATTATTGAAAAATATTGGGGTTCCCAAAATAATTAGGGAATAAAATACTTGGTATAAGAATAATCAATCTTAAGTGAAGAATAAACAATCTCATGAGAAGTAAAAGTTGCATTTTTGGGAAAAAAATAGTTATTTTTGAAAAAAAGCATTCCTTTGTCATAATCCTAGATTGAAAACATGTTTATATCATAAAAAAATGAGAGGAAAAAATGATATTTAAGGATCATTAAGGTAACATCCATAATGAAAATGTTGTTAAAGAGGGGAAACCCAACGAAATAGATTTGGGTTCCAGAATACCCTTACCTTATGTCTGATTGTTTTCATCACATTAATACCCTAGATAATAAAATTAAATTCATAAATTAATAAATATAAAACCTTTAATACATGAATATTATTTATTATAGTTTTATTAAGATAATTAATGGTCTTTTAGATAAGTTATATATTTTTATTTCATCATTTATGGAGTGTTCCTTTTTTTGGTTTTCACGATCAGTTCACTTTTCTATGAGTGTGGAAGTTCGTGTAAATTTACAATAGTTATCTAGAACTAAAATTATATGTTATTAATTAATTTTAAGAATATTAAATAATATTATATATCATTTTTTATATGGTATTAAGATGAATCATTAGATAAATATTTGATGAAAATGATTTATTTTATTTGGTATATTTCACGACCATCACAAACTCATATCACTTTATTTAATATCAAGTTTACATATTTATTCCATAACATTATATAAATAATAATATGTATAATAAAATATTAATTAACAATAATTATGGTTTTATGACCACAATTTAAGGTTTAAGTGAAACATTAAAATTCATTGTCCACAGTGGCGGTAAATCGACACACTAAGGGTGATATTTTCATTTTTAGAATAAAAGAAAAAAGGGATGAAATTAGATACTGAATTATTCCATTAACAAAATAATACGATATTATATACAAGATAATAGATTTATAATTACTATGGGATAGGTTTAGGTGAAGATATGATAATAAAAGAAATCAAATTGAAAAGAGAATAAAAGAAAACGATATTGGATTTTACCTCTTCAATTTCTCGTCCTTGAGAACCTCCTTAGAGAAAGGGGTTTGGCCTTTTAATGAGACCAAGGGATCATAGAAGTGGGGGATTTGATTGGTTAGTGTATTGGGATGAACATGGGAAAGAATAAAATCTTGTAAGGTGTGATGAGAAGAGGTGGTGAGGGGTGGTATTTATAAAGGAAGACATGGGTGTTTTCTCATTTTTTATTCTTTAGTTTATTTTTTTGGCATAAGACTATGAATAGTTGGAGAATTATCACTAAATATATTAAAATAATAAAGGATAGCTCTATATTTTGGTCTTTTATAATACATAAATCCACAATGACATTGATATTCATGTATTTAGTTTTTATCATAAATTATTATTTCATACTATTCACAAAAAACGTGTATTTTAGAAAATAGCAAAAATTTACCCTTAAATTTGTCAACATATAAAATTACAAAATACAATTCATTTTATGAAAATATTTTTTTAAAAAATAAACAATTTAATTTTCAAATAAAAAAATCATTTAATTATAAAATATTAGTTTTAAAATTATAACTTATTTTATAACTCTTTAATAAAAAAAATTATGGTCCAATAAAATTATCTTATAATCCTAAGAAAAAAATGTTAATTTATGCATCTATTTTATGAAAATAAATTTTATTTTACATAGTTATATTAATTAATAAATTTTAAATAAACATTTATGTTTTATAAAAAATACCAATACTTTTTTAATAATTTTTAAAATGTTTATTTACTTATACTATGATATAATTATATCATATTGTTATTTATAAGATACATAAATTTTATTTATACTTTCAAATATGAGTATCCTATTATATTGAATGAATTACTATTCCTAATGGTCATGTTACTATTTAATGGGTCTTGTTATTATTCCATTGGGATAGGTTCTTTATTTTTGAGAAATACCTCTTCTTCCATTCATTCTTCATTTAAAAATTTTATTTTGTGTTCTTAATGTGATTTTATGTGGTTAATATATATGAAATAATTATAATATGGGAATTTCCATTGCTAAAATTTTGAGCTCTTATATTGGAATCTTCAGATCATTAAGGCGTTATGAATGTGGAAAAAATAATAGTAAAAAACTTTTTTGATTTTTTTTAAAAACGTGGACATGGAGGAAGAAAATTCCCTATAAGATACATAAACATAAACAATCTCAAGTAATGTTAAGATTGTGAAATAAACTCTTACCTAAAGTCTTGAATTTCCCTAATCATGATCATTCCTCCAATATAATTAATAGGTAATTATTTTACATATTTTCAAGAAAGATATAAATATCATACAATTTATGATTTATTTATTACATTTTATCACCTAGTTTTTTATTAATTTATTGTTAAACTCACTATTTTTTTATAACTACTTCATTTTACACGCATTTTTCGATTTGGCAATACTGATATTTGTACAATGATTATGGTATCATAATATAAAAAATATTAATAATGTTATAAAAATATCATATATTATTTATATAGATATTTATAATCATTCATTAAATGTTGATATATAAAAATAAATTAAATTGTTCATGGAGATGGTAGGTTGTTCGTATGCATGAACACTGTTTTCATTTTTAGATTGATAGAATGAAAGAAAGGTAAATAATAAATAATCTTTCAATAATAATTATTATATCTTATATATCATATAAATTATTTGAATCTATAATAATTCACACCCATAAAATATGTTGATGAAAAATGAATCGAATCACAACATAGAGACGATATATCCTACGTATGCACGAGTGATACATCCACTTATTTTTTTAACTAAAAATAGGGTGTGTAATAGTTTTTTCCTAAGCATAATAACATTTTATCACAATGAGGATACTGAATATTTTATTTTATAACAAAAGTAAATGATTTATAAGAGGTAAGGAAGAGTAGAAAACTAAATTGATCAGTTAGAGTGATTACCTCTTCTTTGAAACATCTCCTTTATATTTCCTCTAAATGGCACTATGGTTATTCTTCTTAGAAGAACATAACATCTAGAAGGTGGATAAGGAAGTTTAGAAGATAAATTTTTATGTTATGTTTAATATAGAATGCACAGGGTTTTGGAATCATGTAATGTAAAGGGTTCCATTTTATAGTTGAGGTGAGGGGAACTTTTGGAATTTCTCAAAATATTAAAATACAATAAGACTATTCTAGGAGAAAAAAGCTTCAAAATAGCCTCTAAATGTATATGGGATTTCATTTTAAACCTTAAATTATCCATGTGGTATTTATTTAATTTTTTAAATTTTTGAATAATTTAAGAAAACATTATATTCATGAAATATAATTATTGTGAATTTTAATATTATTCATTACTTTGACATTAAGGATATCAATATAGAAAGGTAACTTATAACCAAGGCCTTTAAAATATCATTAAAATGTCATATTCATCTTTTAAAGTTTTGGATCACCTTAATTACTTCAAATTATATTAATTTTAATATTTTTAATATAATTTATTTTACTTTTCAATTAATTTAATAATTACATCCCATCATTGTATATTTATTAAAAGTAAATAATTCTTCTATAAAATTATAAATAAATTACTATGATTTATATAAATATTTTAAATTATTAAAGACTATTTATATTCGAAGTAATACTCTAGATTTCACTGTATGAGAAATATTTTACTTATAGAATTCAAGAGTTTGGAGTGTTAAAATTTTATTTAAATAAACTAATATAAGGGTCATAACCACTTCCTACTGGATAAATGGTCTTTAATATAAACCAAGATTTATTATGGAAAAACATTACTCATCCAACAAAATTTATTCATGTGTTTGTGTAATTTAATAATTCTTATCTTTTTAATTAAAATCATTTTGTTGATTTTTTCATTAATTAAATAATTATTGTATCATTATATTATAAGCATTTAAGGTATTTACTTCATCTCTGAAATTTTTTAAAAAAAGTACCATGGTTAAGATAAATCTTTTATATTTAAAATTAATATTTATGGCAGAATATACCTTCTGGAATACTATGTATTTAAAATGTTATACTAATTAAAAACCAAAGTGTGAAAAGATTGTATTTATTTTAAATAAAATACTATAAGGGGCATAATGTCATCCAAGTTGAACCAAAAGGTCCTAAATTGGACCCATAGGTTTTTAAGGTCAAAAAGTACTCGTCCAATAATATTTTTTTAATTTTTTGGGTCATTTTTTTCATATAATTTTATGTAAATCATTTTGTTGATTAGTTTCTTCTTCTTGCGCAAGCACTACATCAGTGTTGAAAAGGCATTAAAGGTAATTATTACATATATAAATATTTAAAATAAATTAGTTATATAAAAAACTAATTATCCTAAATATATTTCAGATTCATTCACTATGAATATTTACTCAAGTTCACATCAAGACATCTTATTTAATTTGTTAAGTTGAATTTTTTACCCTTGTATAAGCATTTCACAAACATTTGGGCAAGATTCGGGCTTTATAAGTAATAAAATTATAAATTATCAGTAAAATTAATCATTTAGTAATGATATTTAATAATCATGTCATGAAAAAAAAATTTACTTCTAAATTAATATCAATAATGCACCAAGTTTCACTTTTCTGATGCCGTGTAGGCATTACGTCGACACTAAAAGTGATTTTTGTAATTATCATGTAATAATTTATATTTTATATGTTCTAAGTAATATTTTTATTATATTTATATAATAATATCATACTTTATAATTTCCATAATATTAATAAATTGATATATCACAATTATGTCTTAACGATATCACAAAAGATATCATATTTTATAAAAAACACTATAATACTAACAAAAAATTTACCTTTTTCATAAAATTCTATAAATTTAACCATATACTAATTTTTATATCTGATTTAATAAAGGATATAATTTTATAAAATAAATTATCTAAAAGATTCAAAAATTAATTTTACTTATGTTCTCCATAGAAATCAATTAATGTCACTTTTTTATTAAAACATATATTTCACAAGTAAAATAAATTTACTAAAATTTATTTATTTATTTAATAAAATTATTAAATAAATATATTTAAGAATATGGTTATTACAATTAATTCCCACTAATTAAATGACAAGTTTATAATGGTTGTGTTACTATTTCTTTTAATATATCATGGTTCGTTAAAACTTGATGTTGCATACAGCACAAGCTATCGAAGATATACAATTATTGAAAGATATACATTTCATAAAAATATAGGGTTGTCACAATCTACCCCTTAAAACTAATTTCACTATCAAAATTATTCTTGTTCATTAATTGTTTAAAATTTGATATTTCATTCATAAAACCAACATCATATAAACAAATAATAAAAAATACCTTAAAAGGGGAAAATTGGAATCATAAATGATTCCTCATGTAACACATAACTGGGTTTCAACATATGTAAAAATAGGTGGAAAATTAAAATTTTACTTTGGAATGGAATACTAATCCCCAATAACTAAAAGAGTGTGAGATGGAATATGGTCAAGATAAGGTTAATGACCCCAAAACCATAAATCAAATTGGTCTAAAAAAGGTTATTAATAACATCAAAATTATGATAATTGGATAACATTTTTAAAAAATGTTTTGGGAAGACATACTTACTTTATTTCATTTTATAAGTAAAATCTCACTATTTGGTTGTTCTATGATCATTTTTTTATTCATCTCTTACTCCAAGAAATGATGATAAAAATATAGTACCTAAATAACTAGTGGATTATAATATTCTTAATGGGATTATAATTCATTCGTCGTATCTCTAGTAATCATCATAAAATTGTTATAATAAGCTATCCTATATTAATAAATCATCATATTGTAAATTATTACATTAATATATAAAACCTCATCTAAAATTCATCTTAAAAAATTTCATAAATAGTTTCCCTTATAGACCTTCTAAAATATTTACATCTAAAAAATTGAAAATTGGGTCACTAAATCTTCAAACGTAACTTATCATTGATCCCCCCAAAGAACTTGACGCACTCTTAATTGTCACACTTGTGAAGACCATTATACTTTATTCTCCTAAAATATGGAAATAACATGAATTACCATAAAACCTTAGTGAAAACATTCATGATTTCAAAAATTAACTATTTAATAATACTATAAATCCAAAAATTATATAAATTCAATCCATGATATCATAAATCGCCTTGTTTTCGTATTATTTATCATTTCCAAGGTCATCAATACTATCCCATTTTATTTTATCAGAATGAAACATATCTTTTTCTCATTATTATACAAGAAACATGAAAATATAAAGGGTTATATTTCCCTTAATCATTATTAATTACCACCTCAATCACTTTTCATGGTTACCAGTACCATTCAACATATATTTTCAAATATTAAAACTATAGTGGAAAAATATGTAGATGTTCCATTATTAAATAATACCATAATATTAATTCCACAACATTATTCTTGAATCCAGATACATAATTAATTTAATCCTTCCACTTTAATGATTGTCATGTGATAGGTCTTTAATTTATCAAGAAGTTAATTCTCTTGTCAGGGGAATTGAGTTGGATAATACCCATGTTTCCCAAAAATAATACATTGAACTCCTCACTAATTATTCACTCTATTCCCTTATTTTCCAAACAAATAACATCTTACTCTCCATTTTATATATTCCTTCAGGTTCTTCTTCCCACCTTATTAACAACTAGGAAGTTGAATCTTCTTCTTAATATGTTCATAACCACATGAAACTTCATAAGATTATATATTCCACTTATTCTATGTGTTAGGAATCTCACTAAGGTTCTCATTGTTAAACATATATCAAGATAGCTAATTATTAATAATCATAATATATTTCCCTCTATTCATTATCCAATTTTCATTCTTATAGTAACTAAATTTTCTATTGGATTTAATATTAACATGATTCCTTCTGGTTCTATCCATCTACTAAAACTAAAAGAATAATCTGAGAAACACTAATCGTAGTAGGAAAACCACATAATTATAACAAATAATTTATATAATATCTAAATCAAAACACATTCTTCTATTAAACCTTGGTTTTAACTAAGTTCATTCATGAAAATTATCAAAAAAAAAGTTGATTTTGTCCTCTATTCAGTTACAGCCTTAGGATTTTCATAAAATATTTCTATCTCTAATGTCCAAATATTGTCCAAACCCTTCTCTAATACCAACTATAACAACCAAAACATTTCTTACATAGATATTAGATCTTTTTAGATGAATATTAATATAATCTATGCCAAACCCGTATAGTATTAGATTATTTCGATATTAGATATAAAATCTATTTATTTTTTGAAATATATTTCATATCCCCAAAAAATATCTTCTCTCATTTTACTCCTCTTAATCATACCCTACCTAAACCTTTATTCATCACCAAGGGAATGGTTTATATGAAAATGGTGATCATAGATTATTCTTTATGGTAAAAATGGACATTAAAATGGATGATAACATAAAATAATAAGATAGTCATATAGGCATGATATATTTTCAATAGAAATCAAATTGCATAACCGTTTTTTCAATGACCATAAACATGAGTTATGGTATAAAACATTAGCATTTCCAAATTCATAAATCATAATATTGATAAATCAATATAGCTCAATCATGAACCACAATTTATTTTCATAAATATGTGTGTAGAATCATCATAATTAAATACATCCTTTCATAAGTTAAAGATAACTACCAAGACCATCAGATCAAGAATAAACACCTATTTTCCATAACAGATCAAGAACATATACTGGTTTCCCATAATGGATCAATCATGTCAATTTATTTCCTATAACAGATTAAGAAAATGTTCTTATTTCACATAATAGATAAAGAACATTGAATTAGTTCAAATTATGGATCAAGAAAATAGAATTTCAACCCATAATGAATCAATAACATCTAATTGTTTCCTATAATAGATCAAACACAGCTATATTTTTTCAAAATGGATCAAGCACATAGACATGCTCCCATAACAAATCAAAAACAACAACTAGTATCCCCTAACTATATCATGAGATATAATAATTTTACATATTAATTGGAGGGAGATATATGTCCCTCATATCAAAAAATGAAATCCATACATATCTGTTCCAAAACACCATAAATCATTCTTCATATCAAAACCCATTAAAAGAAATAGATTTTATAAACATCATACAAACCTAAACAAAAACCAAACAAATAAGGAATGAAGTTATTATCCTAGGATAATATCCCCAATAATGGAAAACTAAAATAAAATAATTTCATTTTACTTGGAAATTTTATTTTAAAACACCACTTGATTTGATTATTGAGGAAAATTTTCTTCCCATTTTAATGCATTTTTTTTAAAAGCCACAAAATTTTAATGGAAAATAATTTATTTTAAAATAACCTTGTAGTCCTATGTAAGAAGCCGAAAATCATTATATAGTCATTAATTTGGGAAAATATATTCATTCTGTATAAGAGTTAAAAAATACCTTTCATATTTTTTGTAAAATTCACAAAGTACCTCGTTTGGAAAAAAATAAATAAATAAATTCCTTTCAAACCATTTTGAAAAATGTAAAAAATTGGGGAATATTATGTTAAAATTTTGTAGAAGATTATTAAACATCTTTTTGAATTATTTTTTAAAAAAATGTACTTGGAAAAATAATATTCCCTCATAGGATAGTTAAACATGAAGAATATCGAACCATAATGAGATTGTGGAATAAACCTTTACAACCAATCATCCCTTTCTTCATTCCTGCTCAAACATCCTATATAATTAATCAGAATTTATTATACATGTATTAAATAACCATATTTTTATCAAACAATATAATATTATATTTATGAAATTTTATAGCCTAGTTTGTAATAATTTGTTATAAAAATCACTATTTTGGGTGATAACTGCTTCGTTTCACATGATGTTTTGGTTTAGCAGCCCTGATCCTTATAATTTGACTATAGTACCATTATTTATAGACTTTTAATGATTTTATAAACATAATATATCTTATTTATATACATATTTATAATCACTAATTAAATATATAGATAGAAAATTTAATTTCACTGTTCATTGAGATGGTAGGTTGTACATACGCAAGAACATTGTTTTTATTCTTTGATTGATAGAATGATGGAAATTTAATGAGTAATTCAAATTTATATTAAATTTTATTTGTTATAAATGATATATATTCATTAAACATATCATAACTCACATCCATAAAATTTGGTGATGAAAAATGCATTGTATTGCTAGGTGGAGATGATAAGTCATAAGTAAGCATGAGCGATACTTTAACTTCCTGTTTGATGGGAAAGAGGATGTATAATGGGGTTTAAATAATCATAATAACATTTTTTAACATTTAGGATACTGAATTTATTATTTTGAGATAAAAAATAATAGATTTATAGGATAGAAGGTAGAGTACAAAAAAATTGATCAGTTAGTGTGATTACCTCTTCTACGAAACATCTCCTTTGGATCTCCTCTAAATGGCTATAGGGTTGGTCTTTTGAGAAAAATAAAACAACTATAATGAGGATAAGGAAGTTTATAAAATAACTTAATATGGTATGGTTGATCTGTATGTATCAAGGTGGTTAAATGAATTGAAGGAAAGGGTAACCTTTTTTAATTAAGGTGAGTGGCACATTTAGGATTTCACAAAATATTTAAATATATTAAGAATAGTCAATTTGAAAAAGTTTCCAGATACCCATTAAATTTATAGATGATAAAATTTTAGATCGTATTTTATCCCAATTTAAATTTTTTTTATTTTTTATTTTTAAATAATTTAATAAAATGGTATATTCATGAAATACCATTATTATCAATTTTGACACATTTCATTTCTTATAAAATATAAACATCACAATTGAAAAAAATATTCTGAAAAAGACATTTAATGAAAACCTAAAATGTCATATTAATCTATAAAATTCATGTAGAACCGTATATAATTCATATTAAAATAATTTAATTATTTTTCATATAATTTATTTGAATTTTTATTTAATTGAATAATTACTTCGTCATCGCTCTATATTTTTTAAAAGTAATTATTTATTGACTAAAAATTAAAAATAAATTACTATAGTATAGATAAATATTTTATATTTCTGAATTCTATTTATAGTGAAACAAATATTTTTAAAAACCCATATTATAAATATTAAACTCAATAAAAATACGTGTATGAAATGTTTGATGTTTTTTTAAATAAAATACAATAAACACTTCATAATAGAAACAAATAGTCATAAATCTAAACCTTGAATGTTTATGGAAAACATTTATTTTTTAAGTAATCTTTATAAAATATTTTTTATAGTTTAATTATTTTAATCATTTTAATTAAAATCATTTTATTTATTTCTTATTGAATTAAATAATTATTGTGTAAGCATGTAAGGTATTTATTTCATCCATAAAAAATAAAAATAAAATACCATTGTTAAGATAGATATATGAGATTTCAAATTAATTTTTTTCTTGAATATATACTATGGAATACGAAATATAAGAATGTTACACTAATAAAAAACCATAGTGTGAACAATTTTACTTTCATTTAAATAAAACACTATAAGGGTCTTAATATCAACCAAGTGGATCCAAAAGGTCTAAAATTAAAAACATGAGTTTTTAGGGTCTAACATTACTCATAAAATAATATTTAGTCATTTTTTGAGTCATCTGATGGTTCTAATAATTTTAATGAAAATATTTTGATTGATTTATGTTCTGCTTGCACAAGAACTTCGTCAGTGTTGCATAAGTATTGAAGGTAATTATTTCATATATAAAAATTAAAAATAAATTAATAACATAAATATAAAATAATTACTCTCATGATAGTTCTTTATATTCATTCATTATATAAATTTACTCATATCAATGTCAAGAAAACTTATTTAATTTTTTAATTCAAATTTTCTTGCCTTAAGCATGCATTGCACAAGAATTTGGATTAGATTCAGGTTATATAAGTCCAAAATCAGAAAATATAATTCAAAATCATCATTTATCAATGATACTAAATAATTATTTAGTGAAAATACTTTTTACTTCAAAATTAATAAATATATGGCACAAAAGTTTACATTTTTAATGCTGTGTAGACACGATATCACCACAAATTTTTTTTAATCATCATGTAATATTTCACGGCACATCCCCGAGGGATAATGCCATGACATACCACAATCTTGCCTCCTGATGGCCAGGGGTTGGTGACTAGTGTCGAAGGCGTCAACCTGTAAGTGGGAGGCATTTTCGTGAGTACCTATACACACACACATGCCCAACCACTTCCAATAAATTGAAAGGGGAAAACAAGTATTCTAAAACTAGTGTTGAGCACAAGTAAAACTAAAAATAAATTGGCTAGAATAAAAACCCAACAAAAGAACTGAAAACAGGAACGTACAAATCGATTTAGGTAGCCGTCAGCTGAAAACACCACCAGATGGTGAGGGTACTATATCTAATTGACGCTGAAGTAGTACATCCTACCCACCTGATACTAATGGGACCTGCCTGCTCCTAGGCCACCAAGTCTTCTATCGAAACTTTCATTGTCTACAAAAGACACTACAAGTGTGGGAAAATCCCTTACAGGGGTGAGTAACAAAGTACTCAGTAGGGGAGCTTGGTACACTGAGGAGAAATAACACAAAGCAACAACATATAAAAAACAAAAAGTAAGGACAACTCACACCATGTACAATATAAATAATAGGAAGAAGGCTCATCAGCTATAGTAATGAAAATTTCGTACTTGTTTATGACGCATTCACTGGGGCGTGTGCATCTGTCTACTTGAGGACGAAAGGCGCAGTTTTCTTACCCCGTATTCATGCTTTCCAAATGCGGGTAGAATCTGCTCCTTGTTTAGGGAAGTTTTATCCGTAATTGAAATGGGATGATGGGATTTTGGTTCCTCCTTCCTTGGATTCCTCCTTAAAACTCATCACCTTGTCCCGATCTCCCTTATAGATTTAAGACGTTGGTCGTGAAACTCTTCCTAGTGCCAAATCTTCATGGACACTAGTTAATTACACTACTTCTGTCAGGATATTCCAAGGGGTCTAGTCAGGGAATCAACCTTTGGTCAGGGGAGTAGTCACAATGGACATCACAAGCATGTTTGGATGCCTGGACACTGGGATGTCTAGGTTTCTTCCCCTTATTATAGGGATTCACGAGGACATGGAAGCCCAAGGCATCCCGCGTCAAATGCGAGGAATTATATTCCATAGTCATGTCTCTGAGGTTTTTCTCAGCTTCCCATGTCTAACAAAGTGTAATCCTCAAGTTTAATATCTAGAGGATATGGATCATATTGATAAGAACACTTACTAGAGTGGATCAGATGGGTGCCACATTTGGAGGGAACACTGATGTTGGGGCCAACATGTGTCTAGCATCCTGATTTTTTATAAGTGGAATGGGGTATGAGGTGGCATGATCCTACCGAGATGTCACAGCCCGGGTAAGAATAAGGATGGATGATGGGATGTTCAATGATGTTTATTGAGAATGATATGGAGTCTCCCTGAGGATGATGGTGGTGTTGGGCTTGGGCCTTAAAGAGGATTCCTACGTATCCTCGTGGTAGGGAATCATAGTCCATGTAGTTCATCTGACAATGGATTTCTGCTGATTGGGGGTTTCAATGGCATACTTCTGAATATAGACACAACAACTTACCGATGAATGGGATCACAATGGCTTACCTCTGGGTGAGGTCACAACGGCTTACCACTGGATGGGGTCACAAAAACTTACCGTTGGATGGGGTTGATCCTCATAGAGAATTCATACGTACCTTGTTTGGGAGAGAATAATCAAATCCCAGGTAGTTCTGGAAGGGTTTGGTGTGAAACAGCTTACTGCTGATTGGGGAAACAATGGGTTACTACGGATTGGGGTCCACAGTTTAACATCCTGCAGGATGGGGGCGAACTAACATCAAGGTGGTCGAACTGAACAAGTGTTGGGCTTGAACCTCTTGGAGGCTTCCTACATACTTTGCCCTGGCATGGATCAAAGCCCATGTAGTTCAGGATGGAATTTGGTGCACCGACGTGAATATGGTCGGGACCAATGGATGGTGGGCTTAAACCTCATGGATGCTTCCTACGTACCTTTCCTTGTAAGAATCAAAGACCTCGTAGTTCAGGTTATAGGGGCATTTGGGGGTTATGCTCTTAGGCACCCCAAGGTGTTGTTGAGCCGACGTAAAAGGGGTCGGAGCGACCAATGGGTGGTGGGCTATAACTTCAAGGAGGCTTCATATGTACCTTACCTTGGTAAAGATCAAATACATCGTAGTTTGGGTGGGGTGGTAGGCTTGAACCTCGTGAAGGCTTCCTACGTACCTTGCCTTGGCAAGGATCAAAGGCCTTGTAGTTCAGGTGGCGTGTGGGGCTTACACTCTAGGCTGCCCAGAGAGGATGTCATGGTCGGTGCTTACTCTAAGCCCGCATGAGTCTTTCTCAGTGTGAGAAACAAGAGACAGCAAAGACCTGATGATCACATCGTGAGAGGTGCGTCCGTGGGAAATGGAGTTGGGCTTACACATGATCATAGCCCAAAGAGGAAACAAGGGCTTATACATGGTTAGTAGCCAGAAGAGGTTGGGACTTACTCCAGGATGGAGGTCTGGTGGTAAAAAAGCCCAGCATGAGAGGGATTTGGCACCGAAGAAAGGAAGGGCAGGGATGCTGCCTCCTGTAAGAAAAGGTAAGGGCTTACACCCTGTTGGTTTTCCTTTCCCACATTGGATGCATTGGGGGAAGTCACAGTTTAACATCATGTGCTGAGGATGACGGTACTTGGAAGTTTAACGTCCTGTGGCTTGGACGAGTTGGGTTCACTCATCCCCCCTAGGACATACATAATTGGTACCCTCTGTACCTTGGTGAAGGGAATGCACCAGCAATGCCATGGTGTGGGGGTGTTATGGAGCGAACCATTGAGGGGTCCACGTTAGCATGGCTATGCGAAGAAGCAATTTCCGCTAGCATGCCTATGCGAAGAAGCATGAGGGAATGCAACGCAGTAGGAATTGGTGTCTAGGGGACTTTGAAATCACTTTGTGCAAACCTGTAGGGTCACACGGGAAAAGGAATTGCAAAGCAGAGGGGTTTATAGGCAGTGGCCTTGTGAAGCTCTGGTGCTCCACATAATGGAGGGTACTTTCATAGGGTTGTGCTTTATAAAGAGGAGTATTCTAGCCTAAGCATAGGGAAGAGGTGCATATAGGAGGTGCTTCATGAAGTGGAAAGGTTTTTGCGGAGCACTGCCTTGCGAATTAAAGGTGCCTTATGAAGCAAGTTTTTTTGATTAATGTGATTCATGAAGTACAGTGAACCTACCTTAGCATGTGGATCATGTGTACATGTGGTGTTCTTCACAAAGCATAAATACTCCACGACAACCCAGGTCCCCTTGGGGATCCCCTTCCTTCACGGAGCCCCGTAGCTCATGGTTTGCAGAGCAGAGCAGAGGGTGCTTCATGATTCGGGAGCAAGGAAGTTGAAAGGTCAGATCATCTACCTCCTAGACATGGTGGGAGGCCGGTATTTATAGTCAATAGGCAACGTGAAGCAGATCTCGCTCGGCATGAAGATAGATTTTTTTTCTCCACAGCGGGTTGCGAATGTCAAATTCGTTCATGGAGCATCCCGCCTCATTACTCAGAGGAGAGCTCGCGAACGTCAACGGCGTTCACGGGGCATCCCTCCTCCTTGCTCTGAAGTGGGATCACAAACGTCAAATCTGTTGTCATGGCATCCCACCTCCTTGCTCCACAGTGGTCTTGTGAGCGTCAAAGGTATTTTTGAGGTATCCTGCCTCCTTTCTCTACAGCGGTCATGGGGCTAGGGGAAATCTGCAAAGGGGCTTCACGAGGCTGCCACTCAGGATTTTCATTTATTCTTATTCTTCCACCATTTTGGCATTAACAAAATCCCCCCCTCAGACATGGATCCAAGAAGAAATTAAGGTTCAATGTCTGAGGGTCAATCGCCAAAATCCCTCAGAAATTATTGATGTTGTCTCACAAAGAGGGCTCACGAGGCGGATAGGTGATGCGTAGGCTGAGCGTTCCATGAATCATGGTGCGATAATGAAGCTCTGTGAAGCTCTAAAGGTCATAGCATATAAATATAGGAGTTGGCCTCTCTTTTGTACTTTCTTCTCCATTAATTTGTCCTTTAGCTCTCTCGATTCATGAAGCTCTGCGTACTCCGTGATTGCTCTCCACGAATCGGGTCTTCTGCTCTATGGCACACAGTCCATCTTTGACTCTGTGACAGCGCTTTTCAATCTTGCGCTTGAAGGGAAAAGCGGGCTCCATGGATAGGCTTTGTGAATGAGCTCCGAAAATGAGCTTCGCGAACCAAACCTAAAAATTGTCAAATTTTTTAAAACTAAATAGCTCATCAAGATGCTGGTCAGGGGGTTCATGAGGATGCCTCCTGGAGGGATGAGATGGTGAATAGTCTGGGTCTAGGGGAGTTAATTCGGAGACACTTTGACAATGGATCATTGGTGGAGCTGTTATTGAAGATCCAGAAGAACTACCCATTGTGTAAGAGGTTTCCATTTCATGGATTCGTGCTGAGGGATGACGTCTTCATCCTAGAAGGATGTCAGGACAAACAAGCTTACTGGTTCTGGAGCACGTCGTGCCAGCGCTATTGGTTAAGGGCAGCAAATGGCCAGGGATGAGAGGATTTCATACTCGTCATCGCTGACTGCTTATACAACCACCTGAATAATGTCTATGGGAAGGAATTACAGCTGGAGACATCTCCCCCTCTACACCAGAAAATTTTCAATGAAGCTTTGAGGAACCTAGGGACGGGGTGGTCTGAGGAGTGGGACCTGTACTAGGGTGTAAACTTCACAGAAGATTGGGCCTGGGCCTACTTGGTAGGCTCCTCATGTTAGGAGTTTAGGGCAAAGCTAAAGAGATTGGGTTTTTATGAGGTGTCTTGGGCCTCCCAATTCCACATTTACCAACTGAAACAGCTGATGCCAGAGCTATTGAGAACATGGATGTCAAGGACCAATACCTTCGACATACACCACGGGGAGTTCAGTATCAACTTGTGGGATGTCCACTATATTTTGGGGGTCCTGATACTAGGGGCTATGTACGATGAATTCTGCCTCGTCATGATTGTGTGGGAATACCCATAACAAATGATGTATTTGGTGATGGCATTGATGGAGCGGCTGCCAGGAGAGGACAAAGAAGTAGTTAGAGATGTCCACTTCAGGCGATGGTTCAATCAATTTCTAAATTTTCTGGAAGAGTAGCAGTTTCTGGTGAGGCCTCTAACTTTCCTGAAGGGGTCTCAATGAGGCAAGGAGAACTCGTATTTCCAGCACATGGAGGAAAACCAGGTGAAGACATGGGGGTTCGACATCAGCACCAAAACCAATAGTCAGGCTGGCAGTATTCATCACGGCTCTTATATGTGGTGGGATCCTATCGGTGAGGGATACCAACATGGTAGTGCGAACAAGCACATTTATCATGGCTTCTATGTTGGTGATAGGAAGGCGAGTTAAATATGATATCCTGATCCTCAGCCAATTTTATAAGATGTTGTGGCATATCAACGAGGGGAAGAGGTCGCAGAGGATATGTGGGCTATTCCACCTCTTGTATGGGTTGATAGCGGCACACATCAGGGGATTTTACGAGTACTCAAACCCCATCTCACCTCTAGGTTCCAACATCCGCCCATCAATTTTGAATGTTGCGGGATGCTTTCATGCCAAGCTGACCACACCATTGGTACTGAACTGAGTGTGGAAGGAGGGGAATTCAATTTCCACCTGTTTATGTTGCTGATGGGGGTATTCACTAATTATTTTCAAGGAATGGAAGAGAATTGGGCCTATATGTTGGCCTTTCAAGGCGGAGTCCTGGTGGCGAGGGTGGACCGTGATCCCCTTTACGAGCCGGACACCATACACTGGTTTGCAAGTCAATTATGGTGCATGAAGTGAATAACCCCATGGGTCTATATAGAGGTGTGCCTTGAGGAAAACCTATGTGTGATGAGGCAGATGTGGCTCATGTTCACATGGGAGGACTGGAAAATGCACAACGAGATGCCTCCACCCACAGCCGTCTTCGGGCTAGTGAAGGAATATTTCCAAAGCTGGGAGGTGGCCTACCCGAGAGAGATTCTAAAGCATCCAACCATTCAATTTGGTGATGGTGATCCTTCCCAACCTCAAGGTCAGGATGGAAGGCAGAAAGGGATTCTTTCGGTGGCTGGGCTTCCATGGCGGTGAGGCCCACACCATTTGAGGGTGAGGCAGTAGCGAGAGACCCAACTGTTGAAGCGGACCTGGTGGTTTTAGAAGGACAGAGTCACCCAGATGGGAGGCCACTAACGGGATTCCGTAAAACACCTAATCAGGCTCCTAGGGAAGCAGGTGCACCATATTGATTTGCCAGAGAATGTTGTCTTCCTGGAGGACTGGGACATCTGGGACGTCAACAGGAAATTCCTCAGTCCATCTGAGATGTGGCAACACTTTAACCATCTCGGGATTCATTTTCTAGGGAGAGGAACTATCATTTATGGATTTGTAGTGTCCCAAGCTGAGGGGGAACAATATCTAACTAAGATGGAGAACATAGTGACCTCTCGGGGTGCTCCTAGTCCAATGATAGATTGAGTCAATGTGTTGCATGATCTCACTACTCCCCCACAGTTTTCAGCTTCTTATTTAAGGGAATGGTTCCCTCTGTTGGAAAAATCAGATGAGTCCTCCTGGGGGGGATGAGGCTATGAGAGGGAGTCCATTGGAGGAGGGAAAAGTTGGAGATCAAGACTTGGATCTTGAAGAGTTTTCAGAGGCCCTTGAGGTAAAAATATGAACCCCAATTAATTAAGGATTTCTTTGAGGTCGTTCAGGACTCTTTGATAACATCAAAACTGTGTAGGAGAGTCTCATACACATAACTCATTCTCATCCCTTAGTGGATGCAGATTCGGGACCTTCAGGATCAACACCTACAACCTAATCTATTGCTACATCCTGCGTGGCTAGGACACCTGAGGCGGCCCCAGCAGAGCTTTTAGATCATCCGACCATATATAGGGTGCCATGTCTAGGGGTCCCAATGGCATCAACCTAAGAAAGAGACCATGAATTCGATCTCTATAAGTCTCCTCTACTAAAATTATGATTGTCATGCACTCACCATGTCAACTAACATCCAAGACCTTTTTTGGTGTGCGCGGTTCTTCAAATGGTGTGGGACACCTTGGCGAGGTTGGTCAGGGGTTCTTGTGGCATCCGTCCTAGGGGAATGTCGGTGGTCGTGGAGGCAGAGGCCCAAACCCACCTGACTTTGGCGCACCCAATCACTGATGGGACCATCAGCGGGGTTGCGCCTGAGATTATTAAGGTGGGATCCGATGATGAGGATCAATCAGATATCCCAAGTCCCACCACGCCTGACCAAACACTAGATGAGGACTCTGTTGACGAGTTCCTAAGGGAACTCCCTACATATAAGCCTATCAACTGCACTGACTGGGACGATACGGCGTCTGATGAAGAGGATATCAAAATAGTCTGTCGCCGATCGTGGAAGCTGATCAAGCACTTCATTGATGACACCCCCAGGAACTATGGCTGGACAAGATGGATAGACTTCGCTCGCAGATGTGTGAGCTATGTTTTTGGGGAGCGGATTCCCAACAGCCTCACATGCCCGTCCGAGATCTTATGGTGGTGAAGATTCGAGAGTATGACAATGGCCTTGGTGTGGGCTGGCAGTGGAGGAAATATATAAACATTAAAAGGCTCCAGGAGGATGAAAATGAGGTTTAGTTGCTGCAGATCTAGGCAGACGACCACTCAGCCTCCCTCAACATGCAATCTGAGCTGGTATTGTGATTAAATTCCCAATTGGAAGAGGCCGAAGAGTGTCTGGAGCGATCCTCTGAAGAGATGGTCATCATCTGGACCATCATGGAGCAGACCCAGGTTGCAGCTGACGAGCTGTGCCCCATCCCTTCTGAGGAGGAGGAGCCAAATAGGAGGCAAAAAATCCTAGATGCCACAACCCAGATGGTGTCAGAGCTGCAACACTCTTCTGACGGGGTCAACCCAACCATGGGAGGGGTCGATCCTCGGGTGTTGTAATGCACATAACTTGTCAGCGTAATTTCAGGATTTGATTATTTTATTCCAACTGCTTGCGTGAGTTTTGTTATATGTGTTGGTTTATTACATTCCAGTTACATTCTTGGGGTGTCCAGTTATCATTCCTTATGCTCACGTGGGTAAGGCCTAATGTGATAAATAAGGGGCGACCACCATATTACTCAATTAAAATGTGGGAGTTAAAACCAAACTTCAGGTATCTAGGGGCCTGGACAGCCAATCTGGATTATCATAAATAAAGGGGAAAAGTCATGGATGGAGGGGGTGACCTTGGAACAACCAGATTTCCATTTTACTAATGTGTTCTTGGGCACAAGCGGAGTAACACCTGGGGTGTTGGAGTTAATCCAAACATAGGAGAGTGGGAAGTGTGAATTACGATACCTCATATTCGGAACAATGTGGGGGTGGCGTGGCAATGAAGGATAACTATTCATCATGTTAGAAACACAGTATCATAATTACATTAGCCTAAATTGGGGATAATAGGTGAGGGCCGACCGCTGACCACATTCGAGACATGGGACCTGACTCGAAACGTTATCCATTAGTCTTACGGAACATTACCCTAGGATAGAAGGTGAGCCATAGGCCGAGCATCTGTACCATTAGGGGGTTCCCTTAGACATGAAAAGGGATGATGGTCGGAATAAAGGGCAAGTAAAGTGTACAAGGTGGATTGATAGGTTGTTCGAATAGAGTCCAACACTCTTGAAATTACACCACTGTGGTGAAAACACATTGGGTGGTCGCATCAGTCTGATTAAGAATCGGACACAATTATGAACATGACCTCTCTAGTAAGGGCCTGGAATGATCAGTATTTTTACGTCATACATTAGCATGAGGATATAAAGGGAAGACACTAGGAAGGTACTATATGTTGTAGTATCCATAAACCAAATGTGAAAGAAGACATAGTCCCATACCACAACATATATCACCAGAGGAAGATCTTCAGGTCGAGGGACCAAAAGTGGAAATTAGTTTGGGCCCGAAGCAAAGTGGTCAGGCATTCCTATGTACCCCATTTAGATGGGAATCATGATGTATATAGTCTTGAGGGTGCATTTTGATGTCATTCATGACGATGAAAGACATGGATGTGCCACTACACATCCTACCAAAACTACGAAGCCAACATTAGTTGTGCTCGATGTGGGCAACAAGAAGTAGTGGTGGGACTTTACTGACATAGGAAGGAACATGTTAGGGGTAAAGGGATGCTAGTTGAATGCCATCCTAAATATGTTAACTCATCCATGTAGTGTGCCTAAATGAATGAAGAAGTAAAGCCAAGTATGTCAGAATTCTGCTTGAACATAAGGAAGTGGAAATACATGAATCATGATGCTCGAGATCTAGACCACAATGAAGGTTGCATGATGATTGGGGATGGCTATTGACCATGTTTGAAAGACAGCATCCAAATCTTGTTAGCCTGATATGCGGACATACAGATGAGGGTTGACCACTGACCATGTTCGGAATACGAGACCTATCGCAAATGTCATCTGAGGTCCTTAGGGATGTGGGCCCAACATGGTAGGTTAGACGAGGCAGCATGAGACCAGCCCATGAAGGGGGGTCCCTTTGGATGTGGAAAAGCATAAAGATCCAAATAACGGGCACACGACGCTTGGACACAGAATGAGTGGAATGTCCCTATAAAAATTACACACATTGGGATCTTTTTCAAAATGCATCTGAGTACGACAATGAGACGTGTTAGATGGAGGGAGTCGAGTCCCTTACCAAGGAAAATGGTCCTAGATTCGCTTGAATTTGTCTTAAGATCCTAGGGTGGACCATTAATGGGTGCTTGATTAAATGGACTGTGCGCAGGGTGGCGAAATAGCCAAACATGACGTGCAGTTCCCATGGGGAGATCTTAGTTTTGGGACATATAACTCAGACCATGCTGGGAAAAGACTTGGGAATTTCATGGTGAAACTATTGAAAAACCTGATGTTAATGAGAACCTAAGAGTTCCTCACCACACCAGATGTTCCCAAACAAGTTTGAGCTAAGGGGTGGAAGAAAAAAAGTGGCAGGATTGTATATTCTTGAGGCTGGACCAGGAGACAAAAATGTCGGAGCATTCCTACGTATCGAATGAGGATGGGAATAAAGCCGAACGTAGTTCTGGAGGATGTCGTCTAGTTTAACATCTTGTGTCATGAACATGCAGTGGTCTTAGTTTATAGTCAAAGAGTTCAGAACATGATCAATAGAAAATTCAAGAGACAAATGGTGATGCAATTTCACAACCCGGCGTGAATGAGAACCTAGAGTCTAGATCACCATGTGTTCCTTGGGGAAGTGATTAGGTCAAGGGACCAAACACAAATTTTAGTCTGGGCCCATAGAGAATGATCCAGGAATTCCTATGTATCTCATGAGAATTTGAATGAAGTCGAACATAGTACTGAGAGGTGGAATGTTAAGGTACCAGTGCCAGAGATAAAAGGGGAGTGTGGGTGTGGCCCTCACGCTAAAAGAAGTGGCATTTGATAGGTATTGTTTGTCCATTAGGGTGAACGAAGGTGTTTTTTTGTGAATCAATGGGCCAAGAATAGGGAATCTAGGCATCGCAACAAGAAACAAGCCAAATGAAGGAATTGACAAATGGTATGGTGTTTGACCAATACCAAACATGATGTCCCTTGAGCGGGGACATCACAATGCAGTACCCTTTTTCATCGTATGGCCCAGATGATATTTTCTCATTTTAAGGTCATGTTATGGGACCAACCATGCATTTTAACATCATATGGTATAAACGTAATATTTTGGAGTCATGTTGGACTAGGCATCATAGTCTAGAGTCATATGGCTCAGACATATATAAGAAGGATGAGGTTCAAAAGGGAATGTTTCTGGAGTGATAATGCATACCCGGCGTGAATGAGGATGAGGTCCACATCATACCATGCGTGATTTCATAAAATAAACCTCGGACAGAGGGGCCATGAAAGATTAGAGGATAAGGGGTAGGACAAACTAGCTCCCAATTGAGATGGACTCGTAGAGGATGTGTCTGGATATTCCTACGTATCCCATGGAATGGGAATCAATATGTACATAGTTCTACAAAGGGGAAATATGAAAAGAGCTTTTTTTAAGGTCTTACAACTTAGACAATGGAAAACCTGGACTATTCCAAGTAAGTGTGGACCTTAATCTGATCCCTATGCCTATGTGAGTCGAAATCGGTGTAGGAAACAAGGGTGGATAAGGTATTTGCAATATGTGAAATACATTCAAAGGTGAAATTAGTGCAGAGCCCTAAATGATTGCCTTATCATGGGTTTTTCCTCTAAACATGCGGATGCACACTATGGAATAGTATCAAGAGTTTAGAAATTATACTTGGACATGATGAGGTGGAGAAGGATGTGAGTTATGTAACTGACATTTTGGGCTTAATGGGGTTTCATGGAGATGGAGTGTAACTGTTGACTATGTTCAAAACACAACATCCATATTGTGTGACCTAAGGTGGTAACAACAAACAAGCATCGACTACTAATCAAATTTGCAATGTGGGACTTGTGTCAATTTTTTTCTTGAAACACATGAGGATGTTGGCTCGTAATGGTAGGAGGGCCCTTGGGCCGAGTATCCATGCCATTCGGGGGTCCCATTAGGTGTGAAAGGTGATGGAAGACCTAATGAAGGGGAACATGAAGCCTGAGAAATGGGTGGAAGCATGTCTGGGTAGAATCTGACATTCCAGGTGCTAAACCAGAGTACCCTTGGGCACACTAGTGAATCACCGAAGAGGACCGTGGGGCTCATCTTGAGAGCGGCCAATTTGAAAATATGAGTATAGAAAAAGGGGATGGAAAACTCTCAAGAAGATGAGGTAAATGGCATGGTTGTTACAAAAACCAATGTGAATGAGGAAATAATCCCATACAACACCATACACCCCTCTCCCTGGGGGAATGCAGGCCAAGTGGCCAAGATAAGGCTAGGCCCGAAGACTAAATGTTCGGGCGGTCCTACGAATCCCATGAAGATGGGAATCAAGCCACACTTATTTCTTATAGAGAGTAATGTGTAGTTTACCATCATGCAGTAAGGACACAAATGGGTAAGATACCCCACACAGAGGGTGTACATGGTTCGGTGAGTAACCCAACGGGAATGAGGACATAATCCCATACCACATCGTACAACCCTAAATGGGAACATAGTCTGGGGTCTCGAAAACGCCTAGGGTCCTGAGGCTGGGCCTTGTACAGAAAGTCCTAAACAGATTGCATTTTAATGTCTTGTAGTGAGTATGAAGTGATATTAGTTTAGGTTTATATAGCTCAGACCATATATGCCTAGTTTAATGTCATATGCATAGAATAGGAAGGGTGAACCATCATGCTTATGGAAGACCACAAAGAGGAAACGATGATTGAAGACAACTGTTGACAAGGTTCACAACACAGTACCCACCCTTATGTGACTAGAGTTCATGGAAAACAATTGAGCATTGACCGTTGACCATGTTCGCAACATAAGACTCACATCTTCATATTCCCCACAATCCACAAAGACGTTAGCCCATAATATTATGAGAGCCCTTGGGCCTAGAATCCATACCATTCAGGTGTCCTTTGGATATAGAAGATGATGGAAACCCAAATGATGTTTCTCGTGAAGCATGGCATGTGGTATGTGTGGCGTGGCGAAGTATCTTGACATGAATTAGAACATAAGTTCACACCACCACACACAACCTGAAATGGGAACTTGGGCTTGGAGCCGGAAGAGGCCAAGGGGCCGAAAAAGGCCAAGGGGCCTGAGGCTAGGTGTCCCAGCTAATTGTATCCATACGACCTCTTGTGTGGTTACTGCCACATCACAACTCCTAATCCCATGTGAGCAGTGCTCGGTGTGGGAAACAAGGAGACGGATTCGCCTTTACCTTTCATTATAGGGTCAGATAGCTGACATCGTCCCAAGAGAGTTCGTCGCTTGGAGATACAACAGGTAAGAATGAACCATTTCAATAAATGTTTGGGACATATTTGGGTGGCTCTAATGAAAAAGGATAGTTTTTGACCATGTTCAAAAAACAGCATCCTTATAGTGGCCTGGAATGGGAACAACAAATGAGCATCGACCTCTGACCATATTCACAATGTGGGATTTGTATCAACGTTTTTCTCAACATCCTCGAGGGAATTGGACCGCAGTGGTAGAAGATCCCTTGGACCTAGCATCCCTTCCATTCGGGGTCCCTTCTAGTTGGGAAGGATGATGGAGGCCCAATCAAATGAATGGGTGAAGCATTGTTGCCCCCATAAATTTTAAAGTCAAGCAGGGAGGTGAAAGAGGCGGACACCTCTGGGGAGTGGGACGTATGGCCGAATAGAGATGAGCTCAATGTGTATTGGGGAAAAAACTTACACCACACCATATGTCTTGACCCAAGGGGAGATTCTAGAATTTGGGCTGGGCCAACAGATGAAATTTCTAGGCATTCCTACGTATCCCATGAGTATGGGAATCAAGTCGTACGTAGTTCTTGAAGTCCATGTAGTTTAACATCATGTGGTGAGGACGTGGGAGGATAAAAGAATGTGGAGTGGGAACATGGTGTGACCATCGTAATCCTAACATGAGTGGGGCTAAAAAATCCTACACTATACCATGCAAGGATCCTCTGAGAGAACTATATCCAAGGGGAATTGTCAAAGAAGAGAGTTTGGGGGGCTGGGCTCAAGACGAAATGCCTGAGCGTTCCTATATATCCCACGTGGATGGGAATCAAGCCACCCATTGTACTATGGGTTCAGTTTAACGTCTTACAGGACGACAAACAATTTAACGTCAGGCGGGACAAAGTAGTTTAGGGTCATGCAGGACCAAACAGTTTATGTTCATGATGGACCGAACAATTTAGGGTCATTCCGGACCATCTGGCTTAGGGAAATTTTTTCTTGAGAAACATGTCATTGGTGGCAGGAGGTATATTCTAACCATCCATGGTCTACAGGGAGTTTTCTCCATTGGGTTAAACCCTGTGAATTATGTAAGGTCCATTCCATTTGGGCTCCAACTTGGGTGGTTTCTTTCTAGGAATCATTGGCATCTGGAGAGCCAATACCAAGTCCCCATGCCGAAAAGAGAAAATGCAAACTTTCTTATTTATGTCTCTAGCTATCTTATTCTGATACCTTTCCAAATTGTGTGGGTCATGAAGCCTCTTCTCATCAATTGATTCCAATTCGACCAGATGAACTTCAGCTACTTTATCTTGTGCCTGTTGGGCATAGACCATTGTGCATAATGAAGGAAACTAAATCTCGATAGGGAGGACGACCTCTGCCCAGTACACCAGGGAGTATGGGGTCACCTGGGTGGAATTATGATTCATCATTCAATAATCCTAGTGGGCATTGAGGAGCTTTTTCTGCCAACTCTTCGTGTTTAGACCATCCATTTTCTGCAAAATGTTAGAGAGGGTTTTGTTGAATGCCTCAATCTTCCCATTTGCTTGTGTTTGGTAGCTAGAGGTATGGTTAGAAGAGATGGTGTACTTAGCGTAAAATTTCTTCAACATAACTTCTCAGATGTTGGTGTCGTTATCGGTGAGGATAGTGTGAGGGACTTCATATGGGTAGATGATATTGGAGCCCACAAATTCGATGATAGAACGGGCCTTGACCCCCTTGAGAGAGACTACCTCTGCCCACTTGGAAAAGAAATCTGTAGTGGTTGGGACGAACCGACACTGGCGGGCTATCATCAGTGGATATGGTCTCATGACATCGAGTCCCAATACTGCAAATGGACAAGAGTACTTGGTGGAGTGGAGAGGTTCTGGTGGCCGATGCATGAAGATGGCCTAAATTTTTCACATGTGGCATCTCTTGGAAAGCTCGATGAAATCATGTATCATGGAGGGCCAAAAGTACCCCAATCTCTAGGTATGGTGGGACAGCTTCGGCCCAGTCTGGTGGGTTCCATAGAAACCAGCATGAACCTCCTGCATGACCTGATAAATCTCAACACCTAGCATGCAACAGAGGAGAACACCAACAAACCCGCAATTGTAGAGGATCTTCTTAAGACAGGGACCACTCTAGAGGGTATACTGCAGCGCGTGGTGTCAGATTCGCTCGCGCTCAGCCCGATCAGTCGGGAGGTAACCATTTTGGAGATACTCGACAAAGGGGGATCTGCAGTCGGGGGACCCTTCAGCCACTGCATCTGACAGACCTGGGGTTCCTGACTTGGAGGCGCCAGCAGTAAGATGGCTTACCCACAGGCCGTCTTCATCATCTGGGGTGATGAGAGAAATGAATCTCTGATGCAACATGTGGATAATTAGATCATCCTGCTCGAGTTCTACTAGGGGTGTAGCTAGGCTGGCCAGGGTGTCACCTAGACCGTTCTGAGATCGAGGGATATGAGTAACCTCTGGCTGAGATGAGAACTTGGCCATTAGCTAGAGACTGCACACCAAAAATGGTACGAGCTCTTTCTTTCTAATGACGTAGTCACCATTGATCTGCATAGTGGCTAGTTCAGAATCCCCTTTCACATGAAAATGGGGCATGTCGATCTTGATATCCAAATCCAGTCCAATGGTAAGAGCCTGATACTCTACCTGATTGTTGGTGAAGCCTTTTAACAGTAGGAATTAGTATGGCTGAATGGCTTGTGCTGGGGTAATAAAGATGATGCCCAAGCCTACCCTATTTAGCCTGGGGTCATTCAGCCTCCTACCGGTGGGAATACAGGAAGCACCATCGAAACGAATCTTCCAACACGGGGTGGAATGATCTACTGAGAGGATTTCCTCATTAGGAAAATTGAGATCCAAGGACATGTCAGTAGGAGTCGGGTGGGCAGCAAGAATGTCTGCCAATTAATTCCCCTTAATAGATTTCTGAGGGATGAACCTGATGTCGAACTGCTGAAAAATCATTGCCCACTGATCTAGACGGTCTGTCAACATGGGGAGGTTCGTAATGTACTTGTGTGGGTCCACCCGAGGCACCATTTCTACCTCGTGGTGCTGTAATTAATGTTGAAATTCTTGTACTATGAATACTAGTGCAAGGTAGCTCTTTTATATGGGGGAGTATATGGTCTCCGTATTGATAGGCATACGAATGAGGTAGTAGAGGCTGTTTTTGGTCCCCTCATTGTTCTTCTGTGTGAGAAGGTATCTGAGAGATCGGTCCAGGGCAGTCAAAAAAAGGACCAATGGATATCTAGAGACAGGTGGCATGAAAACCGAAGGCTGGAGCAGATACTGCTTGATTTCCTCGAATGCGGCCAAGCACTCTTCGTCCCATTCGTAAGCGGTGCCTTTCTTCATGAGCTGAGAAAATGGTTCACACTTGCTATCCAGATTCGCAATGAATCGGCGTATGTAGGCTAAGTGGACTTGAAAACCTCGAATCTCTAGAATGTTTCTTGGGGGAGACATCTGGCTGATGGCCTTGATCTTCCCAGGGTAAATATCGATACACCGATGTCTGAAAACAAAGGAGAGGAACTTCCCAGAGGTGACCCCAAAGGCACATTTCAATAGATTCATCATTAGGTGGCATGAATGGAGGAAGCCGAACACTTTCTCGAGGTTATTGAGATGGTCCTAGTGCTAGAGATATTTGAACACTAGGTCATCCACATAGCATTCCACCAATGTCCGGAGGATTGTCTTGAATATGCAATGCATTACCCACTGATAGGTGGAACCTACATTCTTTAAGCCGAAGGGCATGACCTGGTAATAAAATGTACCTTGTGGTGCCTTGAAAGATGTTGACTCCTCAACCTTAGGGGCTATCCGGATCTGATTATATCTGGAGTACACATCCATGAAGGTAAGAACTTGAAACCCAGCTGTAGCATCGATCAACAATTATGTCACAGGAAGGGGAAATCATCCTTTAGACAGTGACGGATGAGATTTTGGAAGTTGATGCAGACTCTAATCTGCCTATTATTCTTCCTGACTGGCATAATGCTGGCTAGCCACCTGGGGTCTTGGACCTCCTTAATGATGTTGGCTCTGATGAGCATGTCCACATCCACCTCTACCATGGCACCGTGAGAAGAGGTGCATCTTCCTGGGAGGCTGCCTGAACCCGCGATGATTTGCAGGGAGACCGAGGCAGTGGATGACTACGTGAGGATATAGTCCTGTAATATTACCGTAGCTCTAGGAGAATACATCACGATCTTGTTTCAGGTAGTCTATGTACTGCTTCTTCTCCTTAAGGTACATGGCGGCACTGATCAATGTGGGTATTGGATCTGCCTTGCTTCCAAGGTTCACATGTACAAGTTCAACGACCGTGGAGAAGACACCCTCTTCAAAGGCGGGGGGAGTGTCCTTCAAATTCTCTCTTTTACTTGCAGAGGAGGGATCCCTAGCAGGAGGATCTTCATATGGGTCGGCTGATTCCAATGGGAGGCTGGTACCAGCCTGGGAAGCAGTGGTCACTACATCAGAAGATTCTGTTACTTCTGAAACCATAGTAATGAAAGTTGTCGACCCGATCCCAACGGTTCTTCTTCCCAAGGGGCCACACTTTATGATATCAAAGAAATAGTGGCATTTTGTGTAATGCCCCGACCCCAGTTGCCCAGATTCGGTGCATTATTGCGTAACATTGGCATGATCTCAAAAGATCATGTCTCGAAAGACCGATTAGTTTAGTATCCTTGGAAACACTAGATACATTCATAAGTCTTTCATTACATCATAAAGTAAAAAAAACTATAATAACATGGTCTTCATAGTCCACACTCATATCCCTTTCTAACTATCCCTGAAGGTCATTCATAAAATACTTCTTCACATCCTGGAAAATATTAAAACATTGAAAGGGGTGAACTCAGATGCTCAGTAAGGATAACAATATTTCAGAAGCTTTCATAAATATACATTAACATTTAAGGCAATGTATAACTAAACCAAAATCCTTTTTAAACTTGAATTTCAGCATGATATGGCAAAAATAAAATTAAATAATTCCATTTACATACTCACATGGATATTCTACTAGTCGAATAATCCCATGCAATATCAATAACCACTTTCATAATGATGGAATGCATAATGCTAGACTATCATAACCACGTAGCCAAGGCCTCGTGCCAAGACCATAAATAAGATTTTGTCAAGGCCTCGTTCCAAGACACTAGTTTGTCTCATGAGACCTACCGATGCATCGAGGAGCTATAGCGGGCTCCACCCGTCACTTATTAATTCCAATGCATTCCTCATATGAAGAGGTTTAAACATATCATAAACCATAACATAATCGTATCACATAAAACATGCATAAAGGAAACATAACATTTCCACATTTCAATCACAAGATATCAATACAACACATTGATATAATAAAAACACTTTCAAAACCATTTTCAATACCAAAATTAAAGAAAATTAAAACTTTGTATTTATTTTTCATTAAAAATGTTATGGCTTGTAGAGGAAGCCGAAACTTAAATAATGGTCACGGTGGTGGAGAAGTTGTTGTCACCGCATATGTACGGAAAGAAAAACATTCCTTTCTGTAATTTAGTAAAATGCTTCATATAAAAAGATTCCTTTTTGAATAAAAGTAAAATTCAAAGGGGTTTATACACCGTATAAAAGAAAGTTGTGTATAAAACCAAATATGCCTCAATGAAAGTAGATTGAGACGAAGTCCTTACCAATATCATTTTTTTAAATAAAATAGATCTATTATGTGTATTCAATATAGGTACACATAAAGAAAGTACAAATACGAGATAGGACATAATAATATCATAACATAATTTGAAAGTAGGAGATTAACCCAAAGAATGGAAATTGGGTTAAGAAATCCCCTTACCTCGTGTCCGAATTCACTCGACCGTTCTTTGATCTCCTGAAAAATAAACTAGAGTTAATCTATACCTTCTTAAGAACCTTTTTCAAGTTCATTATTCCTTTTATATCACTTATTTCCATGTCATGAACATTATGTAACTATTTAAGTTTATAACGGTCATTTTGTCGATCTTAGGTACTTGAGTCAAAAATAAACTTCTTATAATTACAAGTTGTTCATGTGGTGAAATATCCATTATATCAAAAATTATATTAATGATGTAGATATCATATATAACATATATATACAGTATATACATGCATTTATAATATTTAATAACATTTAGAGGTAAGAAATGAAATGCACCGTTCATGGAGACTGTAAGTCGTACGTACGCATGAACACTACTTTCATTTCTATTTTATATTTTAATGGAATGAAACATAATGATATAAAGGTATAATATAATTCCAGTATAATGTAATGTATAATACCATTTAATCCATCCTTTATACATCCCACATATGGTATTAACGATTAAAATCACTTTGAGGGGGCGGTAGTCCGCACTTCCTAAAATGAAAATATCGTGTTTACCCATAATGGAACCCATAAAGGTATGCCATAAATGAAAAATACAGAAGCTTAAGTAAAACATAAACATATTATATATCATATATAAATATATTGTCATAAAAATGGCCACCATTAGAGGTGTTAAAAGAATATTGAACAATCATCGTTTCGTGAGACAGTATTTCGCCAACCATAGAAACAGTATGTTCTTTAACCATTAGACGAAGGTGTGTGTAAGTGTAAATCAAATCCTTATCATAATTGATATTCTGAATTCAAAAATGATTTCTATTTTACAAAATTCCAAACATATAAGTTTCATTAATTAATTTCGTAATTAATTCCCGATGTCACAGCAAATAGTGTGTTTTTAAGAAACAATATATATCAAAAGATTGACAATTGTTTATGTCCAATTTCAAAGTGAAATTAATTCTAATGACCAACATTGGATAAAATGGTAAAAATATATTCTAATTATACTCTAAAACCATTCAATAGTATAATTTATCACTATAAATTATTTTGATTAAAAATGTTGTTTTTAAGTATTTTTCACTATTCATAAAAAATTGGAAGTTCTCAGAAAAATACCAAAAATTCAACATAGGCTAATTTAGATATTCCGAATCCAAAAATGAAGTCCATTTTGAAATATAAAATGTATATAATTTCAAAAAGTGGGTGTTACTATTCATAATGGCTATTTTGATTGGTCGCGGTGTGTTAGAATCTCGAACTTACGTACAATGCAAGCTATTGTATTATTGAAAGAGAAGCATATCGTGGAACCTCGGGGTGTTAGATTCTCCCCTCCTTCAATAAATTGAATCCTCGCAATTTGAAATTTTTCTTTGAAAATAAAAGTTTGAAAATAGAAAATACCTTTGTGGAAAACCCACATCAGAAATAAGGTTAATAAAAATATAACCTTAAAAGAAAGAAAGATAAGTAAAAAGGTCACCCGAGATATCCCATACTAGGATTCTATGAAAATATAGATATGGAAGAAAAAAAACCATCGAGGTCTGATAGAGAGTCATAGAAAAAAGGATTAGGAGAAAGTTAACCACAAGAAAATCACAAACCTGTGATTGGTTAAATGGTCATTGAATCCCTAGTTGGAAAAGTTAACCGGCAACGTTTTTGTTTTATGTGACCTTTCATAATGTTGAGGAATTTATTTAAGAGATTTACTAAGAATGTAAGGGAATATATATACTGGTCATGTATACTTTCATTCTTTAATAAATTTTTACCACAAACCCATCTTTCACTCTAAAAGGTAATAGAACTCAAAAATATTCTATTTATCATAATTGTATAAGGTTCTAAATATTAAAACATACCATTTAGATTAGGAAAACTTTTTTTAATAACCAGGGACTTCCTGTAGGCTAGTGGTAGGTAATAAAGGCCTGTCGCACTATGCTTGTGGGTTCGATTCCTACAGCTTTGTCCAACGCGACGTGTTATGCCCCACCCTGAAGGTTGTCCTTTTCCTAAAACTATAGTATTATAATATTCCAAAAATAATCTTCAGAAATGTTATAACCTTAAACAATATTATCCAAAGATCAACTTAATCCATTCCAACCTTTATAGTTATCCAAAATACCTCTGTCCAGACATTCTCTAAAAGGTCTCTAAATTCCAAAATCAATTGTAAAATTAGATTCTCTAAACAAAGTAAAGTTTCTCTTATTGTCACATACTAAAAATATGATTACCTTCATCATATTAAATCCTTAATGAAAACTACAAGTACTGAAGTACAATCCTTATATATATATCACATTATCCTTATAACCATAATATAATCCTTGAGTCCAAAAGCACCAATACATTAATTATTCAGCTTCAACTGTAGTAACATCATATGATTGTCCTTGATCCCTTGACCTTTTCTGAGGTAAGTTTCCCTGACTCTTAGGACATTCATTTGCATAATTCCCCATTTCCCTACAATTGTAGCATTCAACATTGATGGCCTATTTCTTTCCCTTACAATCACGAGCCTGGTGACCTTTTTCTCCACATTTATAACAAACTCCCATTCCTTTTAGGCAAGTACCGGGGTGATTCTTCCCACAATTATCGCATAATGAAAAATCCTTCTTTCCCTGTTTCCCTTTATCTGCCTCTTGTTCCACCATTCTCTTCTTCTCTTGCTTTACTTTATTGTCATAATACTTAGAGAATTCCTTTCCTATCTTGATAGCACACGCGACTATATCTTCATAGGTTGAGAAAGATTGTGATACTAATGCTCGACGGAGAAACGGTTTTAACCCATCAAAGAAACGATCGATCTTACTTCTTGGGTTACGTATATAATCTATAGCATTCCTTGCTAATCTTGTAAAGCTAGCCTCATACTTTGAGACATTATCATCCTCCTTCTGCCTCAGACTCAGAAATTGTCTTTCCATATCTGCTTGATGGTCGCGAGGATATTATTTTTCTAAGAAAAGATCATTGAGCTCTCTTTATTCCATATTTGATACTTCATCATCTTCCTTTGTGTTTTGAATCAGCAACCACCATCGATCAGCATCTCCAGTGAGGCGGTAGACGGCCATGACAACCTTCTCCCTTTCACTACTCCCCAAGGCATGGAATATTTTCTCTAAGGAGTTTACCCATTTCTCAGCTACTAATGGATTTGTACCACCATTAAATGTTAGTGGTTGTTGCCTCATGAAGCGGTCTAACATTGATCCTCCATGTTGCGGATCAGGGTGCTCCATATGAGTAAGGTTATTATTCATTACCTGAGTGAGTTGTCCCAGTATGGTAATAAGTTGATCAGCACCAGTTGTATCTCTAGATCCACAATAATTATCTTGAGCAGGAGGGCAATCCCTACACGGAGTGCGTGCATTGATACATTTTCCATTCCTTCCACTAGGCCCCATTTCTAAACAATGGCATAAAATAGATTAGTTTATGAATCAAAATACATAATTCCACACTTGTAAAATACTTAACATAAATTGAACTATTTATGGATATAATCCATAAAAATGTTTTCTTTGAGGATGTATATACTCATAACCCTTCATAGTGGTTTGTAAAGAAAATGAGAATTATCCTAAGCATATCCCTCGGGAGTTTCGTAACCAAGACTGCAGCAATGCCCGTTGTCGTGCACCAGTTCCCGTTCGAGTCTAGCTCAATATGGTGTTTTTGGGTTTTACCCCTAGGTACATCTGTTCCAGAGCCGCCTCTACCTGCTCGTATCCAGACAGGGATGTATTTCTCGGAAAACTCACAAAATATCTACAAAAACTAAATTCTAGGAAGTTTTTCTATACTAATCCTCAAAGTATATCTTTGGGCTATGTGCTCTATTCATATTTTATCTAAATCTAGCTTCCAAGTTTAGTACTAAACTACCTCTGATACAAACTATAACACCCCGACCATAGTTTCCCAGAGTCGGTGCATTATTGCGTAACATTGGCATGATCTCAAAATATCAAGTCTCGAAAGACCGATTAGTTTAGTATCCTTGGAAACACTATATACATTCATAAGTCTTTCATTGCATCATAAATTAAAAAAACTACAATAACATGGTCTTCATAGTCCACACTCATATCCCTTTCTGACTATCCCTACAGGTCATTCATAAAATACTTCTTCACATCCTGGAAAATATTAAAACATTGAAAGGGGTGAGCTCAGATGCTCAGTAAGGATAACAATATTGTGGAAGCTTTCATAAATAAACATTAACATTTAAGGCAATGTATAACTAAAACAAAAGCCTTTTTAAACTTTAATTTTAGCATGATATGGCAAAAATAAAATTAAATAATGCCATTTACTTACTCACATGGATATTCTACTAGTTGAATAATCTCATGCAATATCAATAACTACTTTAATAATGATGGAATGCATAATGCCAGACTATCATAACCATGTAGCCAAGGCCTCGTGCCAAGACCACAAAAAAGATTTTGTCAAGGCCTCGTGCCAAGACACTAGTTTGTCTCATGAGACCTACCGATGCATCGAGGAGCTATAGCGGGCTCCACCTATCACTTATTAAGTCCAATTCATTCCTCATATGAATAGGTTTAAACATATCATAAACCATAACATAATCGTATCACATAAAACATGCATAAAGGAAACATAACATTTCCACATTTCAATCACAGGATATCAATACAATACATTGATATAATAAAAAAAACTTTCAAAACCATTTTCAATACCAAAATTAATGAAAATTAAAACATTGTATTTATTTTTCATTAAAAAATGTTATGGATTGTAGAGGAAGTTGAAACTCAAATAATGGTCACGGCGGCGGAGAAGTCGTTATCTCCGCATATGTACGGCAAGAAAAACATTCCTTTCTGTCATTTAGTAAAATTCTTCGTATAAAAAGATTCCTTTTGAATAAACATAAAAGTCAAAGGGGTTTATACACCGTATAAAAGAAAGTTGTGTTAAAACCAAATATGCCTCAATGAAAGGAAATTGAGACGAAATCCTTACCAAGATCATTTTTTTAAATAAAATAGATCTATTATTTGTATTCAATATAAGTACACATAAATAAAGTACAAATACGAGATAGGAAACAATAATATTATAACATAATTTGAAATTAGGAGATTAACCCAAAGAATGGAAATTGGGTTAAGAAATCCCCTTACCTCATGTCCGAATTCACTCGACCGTTCTTTGATCTTCTGAAAAATAAACTAGAGTTAATCTCTACCTTCTTAAGAACCTTTTTCAAGTTCATTATTCCTTTTATATCACTTATTTCCATGTCATGAACATTATGTAACTATTTAAGTTTATAACAGTCGTTTTGTCGATCTTAGGTACTTGAGTCAAAAATAAACTTCTTATAATTACGATTTATTCATGTGGTGAAATATCCATTATATCCAGAATTATATTCATGATTTAGATATAATATATATCATATAAATCCTGTATAAACATTAATTAATAATATTACGTAACATTTAGAGGTAAGAAATGAAATGCACCGTTCATGGAGACGGTAAGCCGTACGCACGCATGAACGCTACATTCATTTCCATTTCATATTTAATGGAATGAAGTAATAATTATATAAAGGTATAATATAATTCCAGTATAATATAATGTATAATACCATTTACTCCATCCTTTATAAATCCCACATATGGCATTAACGATTCAAATCACTTTGAGGGGGTGGTAGTCCGCACTTCCTAAAATGAAATTATCGCATTTACCCGTAATGGAAATCATAAAGTATGCCATAAATGAGAAATAAAGAAGCATAAGGAAAACGTAAACATAATATATATATCATATATGAAAATATTGTCATCAAAATGGCCACCATTAGAGGTGTTAAAAGAATATTGAAAAATCATCGTTTCGTGAGGCAATATTTCGCCACCCACAGAAACAGTATGTTCTTTAACCATTAGACGAAGGTGTGTGTAAGTGTAAAACAAATACATATAATAACAAAATCCTAGTATATTTTATATACTGGTGTTTTTACAAAAGAAATGAATAAAAATAGTTAAAGGGGTTGGAGAAGCAAAATAAAACAAAACAACATTAGAGAAGACATTACCTTAAAATCGGGTAACTATTTTTGATTTGAGCCAAAGGATTCCATGGGAAGACTTCTGCCCAAATTGAGGCTTCTAAGAGTAAGGGAGGGAAGTTGGGAGAGTATTTTGGCAGAGGTTGGCCGAGCCAAAAGGCTTTGATAGTGTGAGTAAGGTGGTAGTGGTGGGGGCCTTTTATAAGTAGAGAGGAGGGGCACTCTTGGAAAGTAATGAAATGTTACTTTATTATATAATGAGTTTCGGAATTTAAAGGTCCCAAACTTATATTATTCAAGTATAAGGTGATAAGGGTTCGAAATATACTCATCCAATAGGTTTTTGACAAGTGTAATCCTTGGATTTTACAATATCTTTTCATTTTATTTAAATCGTTAATTAATGAGGTATTCGCTACATCATCATGGTGTCATAAATAATTTAATTTATTTAATGTCTAAAAATTATAAAAAAATATCATGATGTAGGAAATCTTTTTATATTTCTAATGAATATTTACAGTAAAAAATATGACTTTTATAACCCCATTTAAAATTTTTTTGATTAAATCAACTTATGTTTGTGACATTTTTATTTTAACTTTAAATAAAAGTTATTTATGTCATTTTCCTACCAAAGTGGCTCCATGGGATCCCCAAGTTGACCCATGGATTTTATTGGTCGTCCATTACTCATCCAATAGGGGTAGGACAAGTTTCAAGGTCATTTTCTATTATTATAACATTATATTTACCTTAAATTTCACTAATTACCTTTAATCGCGATTAATTAAACTTAAAAGTTACTATTCACCAAAAAATTATTTTAATCCCATTGAACCACATCTTACTTCCTAATTACAACCATGTATGGTGGATTTTTGAAAATTAAATCACAGAAGTGGTAATGTTTCATTTAAACGAAAAATTAGTTTTTTAACTACCACTTAGTGGTTTCACTATTCATAAAAAAATTGATGTTTTTCAGAACAATGCCAAAATTTCACTCTAAGCTATAATTGATATTCTAAATTCAAAAATGATTTCTATTTTAAAAAATTCCAAACATATAAGTTGCATTAATTAATTTCATAATTAATTCTCATTGTCACAGCAAATAGCGTGTTTTTAAGAAACAATATATATCAAAAGATTGACAATTTTTTATGTCCAATTTCAAAGTGAAATTAATTCTAATAACCACCATTGGATAAAATAGTAAAAATATATTCTAATTATACTATAAACCCATTCATTATTATAATTTATCACTATAAATTATTTTGATTAAAAAATTTGTTTTTAAGTAATTTTCACTATTCATGAAAAATTGGAAGTTCTCAAAAAAATACCAAAAATTCAACATAGGCTAATTTAGATATTCTGAATCCAAAATGAAGTCCATTTTGAAATATAAAATGTATATAATTTCAAAAATTTGTAATTACTTTTCATAATGGCTATTTTGATTGGTCGTGGTGTGTTAGAATCTCGAACTTACGTACAATTCAAGCTATTGTATTATTGAAAGAGAAGCGTATTGTGGATCCTCGGGGTGTTACATGTTGGCTTGATTCGGTTGATTTCGGACTGGTGAAACAAGAAAGAATGATGTAATGTCGTTTTCATGGGGCGGACATGCCGATACCGTACAGGGGTAGGAGGCTCCGAGATCACCTGATCCTGATTGGTGTTGGAGTACAAGGTGATCTTCCGCCGTCACTTAGACTTAGGAATATGCTTCCCCCTTGTACAGGAGACAACAAAACATTACCCAATTTCGGTGGTCCGGGCCTCCAATCAATGGATCGGGAAGACGTAGGCATCATCCAGAACTACCTAGGGGTCAGCTACAACCGTGACGGGTTCAACCTCACAGGTCTAAATCTATTATTCCTTTCTCTCGTAATAGTAGGCATCTAGGTAGCAGTTTTCACAAGAGGAAAAAGGAGAAGTGGCACCTTGGAGCATGCCCACCTGACCATTGAGGGAGTACTTGAGGCACTACTGATACGATGAGTGAACTACTGCATACAGGTGGAGCTATGGTCTGCCTATCAATTCATTATATGCGGTGTCTTGGGAAACAGCCATAAATTCGGTGCTAAAAACTAGGCCAATGAACTAGGTATTCAAATGGATCTTTTTGACCGGGGTCTGTTCTATTTTTTTGTATCCTTGGATCTTCAGGTCAGAGGGTGTCAAGTCATCCTCGAATAAACCTAGCTTCCACAGTTATCGATTTGGGATTATATTGATCCTAGAGACTGTATCAATAAGACAGCAGCGAACCTCAACATCGTTGAATCGGCTAGTTATGTATAGTGGATGAATGTGACACTGTATGGGAGAACCTTCATCTTATTTGGAGAAGAAAATGATGGGCTGACATTTATCATTCTCTATCTCCTCTCCATGAAAGGCTTCCGCAGCTGCTACTTCCGTCTCAAACTGGAGGGGGCTTCTTAAAGCCTCGGTGAGGGCCTCACACATATCTGAAGACAGGCGAAGGGCCCCAAGGACAGAGAGCCTGGTTGGAATGATGGAAAGATTTTTGATAACATCATACTTTTGTGCCATTTGTGAGCTTCTTCTTGTAGGAGGACGCTCCACGATAGGATGTATGGTGGGCCACGCTGGCTGGGCTGGTGGCTGACTTGTGATGCACATATCTTGCTGCTCACTAGTCGAAGCCTACATAGTAGCTACCGGATGAGGGATGGATGACTGAGACTGGACTATAGCAGGGCGAGTTGGTCGCGACATGGTCAAACTGGCTCTGCCTGATCCAACAGCACAAATGGTGGTGGAGGTGGTCCTGATGACACTGGATGAGGAGGCTACATGTGCTGAGCTCTACGATGGGCCTGTTGTCTGGTCTCAGTGGATTAGACGGCTAGGCTCGAAGTTCCAACTGATGTGCTTCGATGACCCAAATGGTCGTGGCTCCACTGACATTGGCATAAGATGGGGATGTTGTGGAGGTTTTCCTAGTGCTCCCCATCATCGGGAGTCATATAGGGATTTACCAACTCCATGGTATTAAATGAAGCATACACTTGACTATCACTTGAAGATTCATCCACTACTGGGCGGATTCTAGGTGGAGTTCTCATCCTAGGAGGCATGAAGTCATAGAGAGTATGGGATGATGATGGCATTGGGGGCGCGTTGATTTCCCTTGCATCGTAGATGTTTGCTCTTCTAGGAAGTGGTCAGCTGAGATGATGATGCAGAAGTGGCGGTAGTAGCTTCTGAAGGCTCTGGATGATTCAATCATGCACAAATGATACCAAGGGCACAAGAAACCATTTTGTGAGCCATCCATTCATCACACTTTTGGGACTCGCAGTTAGAAACCTTTTTCCACTCACCCTCGTTGTCACCGCTACTGTCTGGCCTTACGGCGATGCATGCCACTTGTGTTGGAGCCAGGCCCAACCTGAATATGTTGTTATCGACCTAGTCTTGAATCTAGTCTTTAGACAGATATCACTATTTGAGCATGTTCCCCAGGATCCGATGATAGAGGCAGCAGTTGTTGCGATCTGTTAGGTTTGCCTCTTCTGGCCTTATACACTCAGGAAAACACACAATCCCTTGTTCCAAGGGACTTCAGAAATAGTCGTGGACCTGATTCTCATTGAATTAGTTGGTCCAGTTTCTTTTGTCTAGAAAGGGGGGCCTTGGAGCCTGGACCTAAAGAGGATCTAGAGGATCCTGTTGAGGAGGCGGAGCCTAGTTGTCCTACCTTGGCAGTGGCGGCGCTTTTCATGGGGGCACATACCGATTCTGAGGAAGCTTCTACTGGGCTGGAGGTTGTGCCTGGGGTAGCGGGCCTCTACAAGGCTGGGGCGGTGGATCTTTTGGTTATAATTCCAGCTATCTTGGGGCCTCTATTTCGTCCACCGTGGAAGGATCAGCTCTAACATCCCTTCTAGTGGGAATTGCGGGAGGCAATGAACATTCTTGGTTGGCCTGTTACAGGGCTTCTTATAGGAATTGGGCCTTATCGAAGAAGTCTCAAAATACTCCAGAATAGTTCTAGGTTATTAGAGAGGGTGAAATTACCTACACACATCGTTAGTAATTGATCTTGAGTCAATGGAATGTCAAGGGAAAATGTGAGCCATTTACATTGGGTGATAAAGTCTGTGACATGCACATCGGGCCTTTGTTTTCACTTGAAGAGGTCTGTGATGCTTGTTTTCAACTTGGTGGAGCTGAAATGGTAGAGGAATTTCCTGCGAAGGTCCTCCCAGCTGGTTTCATATCTAATGGGAAACTGGCTGAACCAGACGAATGCAGGCCCCTCTAATGTCTAAACAAAACAGTGGAGCTTGGTAGTCTCCTGCTGCACTGGAGTCCCTGACATGGGCCTGCACGTTGAGTTGAAGTGGGGCAGGTGCTATGGTTTGTCCCCCGTCCCATTAAATAGGGAGAATGTGGGATTCCCAAAACCTGGAGGGACTGGCATATCATCCACCCATGCTGGATACAACTTTCCATCGGGTGTGAGAGCCACTTGTAGTGTTTCCAATGCCTCAAGGTGGTCAATGAGTGCCGCCATTGGATCATCTGGGTGGGGGTCCCTGTCTTGATGGTGATCCCTAACCACGAGTGTGTTGGCAGGTTATTCAACATGGTAAGGAGGCCCAATGGCACGTGGAACGGCTGGTGGCATGACCCTTTGGGCGGCTGGAGGAGCCCGAGCTGGGTCCCTTGGATTTTCGCACCGTTCGGGAGGGTTTGGCGAGACATATTGTTCCCTCTTTCCATAAGTTCCGGCTTTAACCCTTTCCATGGGGGAAGGATGGTTAGGGTTATCTAGAGGTAGCTCACTGAGGGGAATTTGTTCCTGCCCCTACTGCACAGACCTAGGATTGTCGTAGTCTGGACATCACAGTGCAGCATTTTCAGCAAAGAGGTCATCGACCGGCTTCTTCTGCTTGGCAAGTTTCTCACTTAATGTGGCCTTCTCAGGTTCTTCCTCCGTCTTCGGCACTGAGGCAGACGGTTCAGAGTTCTTGGCATCTCTGACGTGTTCTTTACCCTTACTATAATTATGGTTGAGTAGTAATGCCTCGGTGGGCACAAGGATACCTAGTAGGTTTATCTGCTGGCAAGTAACACTCCTCAATCGGTCCAATAGTGGTGGCACACCCTCGGGGGTTAAGTCCCCATCAAGAAGCCCCGACTCATCCTCCTCGTCCACTATGTCGGCCATGTTGACCGTGACCCTTCCTGGGTGCATGTGCTTGATATCACCTAGAAAGTTGGGTGGCCGCCGAATAGGACTAAAGAAGAGAGCAGCATACTACCCCCACCCATGGATTTGTACATGGGGTAAGCCTCCTTGATGATCTTTCGGAGTATCTTGAAACATTGAACGCATTTCTCTTGGAGGACCTTACGGCGGCCTGGTGACTCGGGGCGCTGGGTCACCGGGAGCGCATCCAAATCAACTTGACGGAATTTCTCGGTAATGTATTCAAGATGCGCTTGGCTCTTGGGATAAACCACTCGCTGATGACGAATTTTAAAGTGCTTTTCCTAGAGGGTTTGGCCAAAACATTAAACCTCCTCTAGGGTGAGGGATTCTTGCACATGAAAATTAGGCACTTCCAAGGGCCATAACATCTCAGGGAAGTGGTCTACTGTGAGGATGTTTCATAGGCTCCTCAACTCAGATTCAGGTTCTAGTCCTTTATTACCCCACTCATCAACAATGGGTGGATGAGGAACTAGCAGTGGTACTGAGGAAGACCACTAGGACGGCAGGCCGGCGGATGGAGAGAACAGAGAATGGGATGACTGGTTGTCGAATCTCAGACTTCCTTCCGAAGAGTGTACCCACATGGCCTCTATGCCACGATAAGATGGGTTGACAACCACATTTCCTGGCTCAGGGTCTAGGGCTACTGGTGATAGGACTCACTGATGCTCGCTCCCCTTCAGTTCCTAAAATATTACTCTGTGATCTCTGGTCGATGTAGAGAGTTCTTTTTGTGACATCGGTGTTGATTTCATGACTATAACCTGCAGGGTTTCCATATTTTCATCCTCCAAGATATAACGATGTAGGGAGTAGGGAATCTGATGGACATCACTATCCGAGAGTATTAGGCTGATACACCTCATTCTTGCCCCATCCCTTGACTCGGATGTGCGAGAGGAGGGTTCTTGTGCTGAGTCGTACTCTACTTCAGAGTCTGAGAAGTGGACTAGTTTAATCTCGGTCCAGACCTTCCCAAAATTCTTCTTATTGTGGAAATCACCTGCATTCCTACCCTTGGGTGGCTCCTCGGGACAGGGCGGATTTATGACATGAGGTCTTTCGGCTGCGCTGGGGCTGGGGCAGAGAGGGTTTCCCCCCGAGAAAGCCGGGGTGCGAGGAGCACCGGGATAGATGTCAAAGGGGACATGTGGAGGACCTCCATGGGTAGCTCTAGAGCAAGAAAGACCTCTACTAGAAATGGTAGGAGCATGGGTTGTACCTCCATGCTTGTTTCCCCTATTGACCTCAGTATGAGGAGAGTCCTTGTACAGAGCTAGCTGAACATAGGTAGGACCTCCGTGTTGGGTGCGGGTGGAGCGAGGCTGGCCTTCACCCCTATGGTTGATGAGGTGAGGAGGACCTTCTCCAGCAGCTAAGGGGACTCAGGGAGGATCCCCACAATTAATAGAGGCCATATGTGCAATGTCTCTACACTGGCGGTCGGGGGCAAGAGGAATGACTCCATACCTAGTGTAATGGGAACGGGAAAGACTTCTGGAACGAGTATAACTGCCATGGGGAAGACCCTCATTTATATTGAGGGTGGCATAGGGCATACCTCTATGTCGAGCCTCGAAGTGGGGAAGGCTCATGCCCTCTATGTTAGTGGTGTGGGTAGGACCTCTGTACTGGGTGGCATCACTACAGGTTAGCTCGCGGAGGCCACTGCTTGTGTCGGAGACCAAAAGAGTCAACCCAGCCTTCACGTGGGGTGGTTGGGGCCTCGATCTTGGTTGGGTGTATAAGTTCCCCTACATAGTGCATACATAGAACTGATGATATGCATCAAAGGTGGATTGGGATATAGTAGATGTCGATGTTTATGCTCCTTGGTTGGCGCCCTCTTCAGCTTGTGCCTGACGCTGGTGTCGAGTTGGACGAAACGGAGCTGGTGGTGTTGGTACGTGGCATACCTGCTCCTCATCTAGCAAGACCGGGCATCGGCGCTGACATGGCTGGGTTAGAATCCTCGCTGGGAGCCCTTGGAATGGGAATCTCACCAGTCTCCGTCGGACATCACCTACCTCTTCAGCGTAGGGCAGGGAGTCATCAAAGTGTTCCATGGAGAGGCTCCCAAAATGATTATATGTCAACATGGGGATAAGTGGCTCCATGTGCGGTCCTTAGGGGTGGAGTTGATGTCGAGGTGCGGACACCTCAAAATCTAAGTAGGCCATATCCCGTGTAGGGATGACCCCCTCCTCCTCATAATGGCATACGACGTCGTTCCTTACCCTCCGCTGAACTACCTCAGACGGGGAGATGGGTCATGGGCACCCCACAACTATGGGTTTAAGGGCCATCGCAGAAGAGGTGGATCTGCGTGGGACTACCGCGTTGGCACTACCCATAACCCTGCGTCTGTGTGTAGACGTTGATCGTGTTCCAGGTGCAGCAACTTGATTCCTTAAGAGCAGGGAGATTAACTTATCAGTGTCTAAAGAAAAATTAATCGACGAACAAAGTCCCAACACCATCCCATCTTCCATTACCAGTAATATGGATCCACTCTGAAAAAGTTACATAACGTGATGTTCAACATTTTAATGCCCCAACTTCTAGTGAGTATCATGCTAGGCCCGCTATTTACATGGAGGGACCCAGTACCGGATAACTAGATCCGGTGATGCGCTAATCCATTGATTCCTCGAGTGCTACTAATCTCCATATTGAGGAAAAGAATTTCACGTCAGGTTTACTATTTCTATTTTCGATGCTTTTTTCAGGGCACGTGCATCCATCTGCTTGAGGATGAAATGTGTGGTCTTGTTTCCCCACATTCCCTCTTTCCAAAGGCTGGAAGCATCCACTCCTTGTTCAGGGACATTTTCTCCTTGATCAAAACGGGATGATGGGATGTCGATTATTCTTTCCATTGATTCCTCCACTGAACTCATCACCTAGTCTGGGTCTCCCTTATAGAATTAAGACGTTGTTTTTGGAACTCTTCCTCATGCCATATCTTCATGGACACTACTTAATTACACTAATTCTGTCAGTACATTCCAAGAGGTATAGTCATGGAAACAACCTTCGGTCAGGGGAGTAGTCATGATGGACATCATTGGCATGTATGGACGCTGGGACACTAGTGCATCTGGGTTTCTTCCCCTTATTATAGGGCTTCTCGAGGGCACAGAATCCTGAGGCATCCTGCATAGAATGCGAGGAATTATATGTCATAGGCATGTCTCTGAAGTTTTCCTCAGTTTCCCATGTTTAACAAAGGGTATGCCGCAAGTTTAATGTCTAGAAGAGATGGATCAGACTGATCAAAACACTGACTAGAGTGGATTAGATGGGTGCAACCTCTGGAGATAACATTGATGTTGGGGCCAATGTGTGGATAGCTTCCCTATTGTTGTTAATTGGAATGGGGTATGAGGTGGAATGATCCCACTGGGATGTGGTGGCCTAGTTAAGAATCGGGATGGATGATGTAAGGTTTAATGAAGTGGATTGAGAATGAGAAGGATTCACCCTGAGGACAACGGTGGTGTTGGGCGTGAGTCTCAGAGAAGCCTCCTACATATCCTCGTGGAATGGAATCAAAGTCCACGTAGTTCATCTGACGAGAGCTTGTCATCGATTGGTGGTTCAAATGGCTTACCACTGAATAGAGGCACAACGAATTACCACTGAATGGGATCACAATGGCTTACCACTGGGTGGGGTCACAACAGCTTAGCACTAGCTGGGGTCACAAAGGCTTACCACTGGATAGGGGTTGAACCTCATAGAGACTTCCAAAGTAACTTGTCTATGAGATAGGGATCAAATCCCACGTAGTTCAGGATTGGTTTAGTGAGCAACAGCTTACCACTAACTGGGGAAACAATGACTTACCATTAATTGGGGTCCATAGTTTTACATCATGCAGGACAGGGGAAACCCGACATAAAGGTGGTCGGAGTGACTGAGTGATAGGCTTGAACATCTTGGAGGCTTCCTACATACACCACCTAAGAAAGGATCAAAGTCCACGTAGATCAGAATGGAGTTTGCTGCACTGACGTGAAGATGGTCGGGACCAATGGATGGTGGGCTTGAACCTCATGGAGGCTTCCTACGTACCTTGCCTTGGCATGGATCAAATACCTTGTAGGTCATGTTATAGGGGCATTTGGGGTTATGATCTGAGGAATCCCAAGGTGTGGTTGAACTGATGTGAAGGGGCTCGGAGCGACCAATGGTTGGTGGGCTTGAACTTCAAGGAAGATTCCTACCTACCGTGCCTAGGCAGGGATTAAAGACCTCATAATTCAGGTGGGGTGGTGGGCTTGAACCTCATGGAGGATCCCTACGTACCTTTCCTTGGAAAGGATCAAGCACATCATAGTTCAGGTGGCGTGTGGGGATTACACTCTAGGCTGCCCAGAGAGGGTGTCATGGTCAGTGCCTGGTTTAATCCCATGTGAGTCATGCTCGATGTGAGAAACAAGAGACATCAAAGACGTGATGATCACATCGTGAAAGGTGCGTCTGTGGGAAATGGAGTGGGGCTTACACGTGATCACAACTCAAAGAGGAAACAGGGGCTTATGCATGGTTAGCAGCTCGAAGAGGTTGGGACTTACTCCAGGATGGAGGCCCGGTGACGACAAAGACCAGAGGGAGAGGGATTTGGCACCGAATAATGGAGGGGAAGGGATGATGTCTCATTCCAGAAAAGCTAGGGGCTTACACTAGGGTGGTTTCCCTTTCCCCACATAGGATGCATTGAGGGAATTCATAGTTTAACATCATGTGCTGAAGATGATGGTGCTTGGAAGTTTAATGTCATGCATCTCGGACGAGGTGGGTTCACTCCACACCCCTAGGACTTACATAACTAGTACCCTCTTCACCTTGGTGAAGTGAATGCACCGAAAATGCCATGGTGAGGGGGTGTTATAGAGAAAACCATTGAGGGGTCCACGTTAGTGTGGATATGCGAAGAAACAATATTATTTAGCATGCCTATGCGAAGAAGCATGAGGTGAAGAAACACAATGGGAAGTGGTCTGTAGGGGACTTTAAAATTACTTCATGCAAACCTGGAGGGTCGTATGGGAAAAGGAATTGTAATGCAGAGGGGTTCATATGGAGGGGCCTTGTGAAGCTCTTGTGCTCCACATGGTGGAGGGAACTTGCGAAGGGGTGTGCTTCATGAAGTGGAGTGTCCCGGCCTAAGCATTGGGCAGAAGTGAATATATGAGGTGCTTCGCAAAGTGGAAAGGTGTTTATGGAGCACTTCCTTGAAAAGCAAAGGTGCCTCACGAGGCAAGCTGTTGTGAAGAAATTTTCTTTTTGAAGTACAGTGAACTTTATTTAGCATGTAGATCACGTGTATATGATGGGTTCTTCATGAAGTATAAACTCTACAGAATGAATCGGGTCCCCTTGGGGATCCACTTCCTTCGTGGAGGATTTTAGGCTCCACAAAAGGCATCCCTATCTCAAGAGGGGAAGAAAACATGGAAAAGGGGAGGCACTTAGTAGAGAAAAATTACCTCGCATAGCTCATGCTTCACAAATCAGAGGTTTCTTCATGATTAGGGAGCTAGAAAGTTGAATGGTCGTATCATATGCCTTCTAGGATTTGGGGGAGGCCGATATTTATAGGAAAGAGGCGTTGTGAAGTAGAGCTCGTTCAGCATGAAGATGGATTTTGTTGCTCCACAGCGTGTCGTGAGCATCAAATACGTTAACGGAGTATCCTGCCTCCTAGCTCTATGGAGGGCTCATGAACATCAATGGTGGTCTCAGGGCATCCCACCTCCTTGCTCCGCAGCGGGCTTGTGAATGTCAATGACCTTCTCGGGGTATCCCAATTCCATCCTCCACAGCGGGCTCGCGAATGTCAAATATGTTCACAGGGAATCCTGCCTCCTTACTCCGCGATGGGCTTGCGAACGTCAAAGGTGTTCACAGGACATCCCTCCTCCCTGCTCTACGGTGGCCGAAGGCCAGTGGAACTCTACAAAGGGGCTTCATAAGGTCACCATTCGGGCTTTTCGTTTCTTCTTCTTCTTCCCCCATTTTGGCGCCAATAGTACTATTGAGGGACTCATCCTTAATGAATCAATACTCATCTTATGGGCCACTAATGATCTACAGTACTGTTTCTTGTCTGTCAGGCCACTAAGGATCCACACTGCTAATGCTCATCTGCCATTCCACTAAGGATCCACACAACTGCTGCTCGACTGTCGGGAAAATATGGATTCACATGGTTGCTTCTTGATAAATAGGTCATTCCTAAACAACCATGAAGTCCCAATAAGAATAACCCAAAGCATCCTCTCATTGAATAGGTTCCAATGAAATTGATGGCCAGTCAAACGGATTCCCAGTTTTTAAGATATTAGCATTTTAGTAATCAGGTTCAAGTTGTGTCTAGGCCCAGTTTGACCCAATTGGACCGACCTGAACAACCCGACTCGGGGGTTCCCACATACCCCGGTTCAGTTCGACTAACTCATCCTGACTTGGGTTGGGTCTGTGTAGGTTCAGTTAGGCTTACCCAGTGGGCTAGGCCCAATGGGCCTCACTGGGCCCGTCCCAGTTTTGTGGGGGGTCTAGCCTGCCTGGTTGCCCAGTGACGCGGTCTTGTCTGGCCCGGCCTGGAGGGGGCAGGTGCAGCCTGCTTTCTGGGGTTGTGGCCCACTATTTAGAGCCAATTCCACTATGGGTGGATTGGTAGTGGGCACCCAGGACACGGTAGCCGCTATTCTGTCCCCACCTTGTACAAACACAGCCCCCAAGGAGTGGGCTGCTCCTCCCATGCGGGGCCTACCACAGCCGATGCGAAGAAGCCTCCCCTCCACCACAATCAAGAGACCACGGCTCACCAAGTCTTTTGGGAAACCCGTACGTGGGATACCACCTCCATGCAATGTCGTTCGGCAGCAAACCTCCATGCCACTATGGCGCGTAGATGGGCACGCCGCCTCCCTCCACCTGCAGCCACTACCGCTGATGTCGGTGCTCTAGTGGTTCCTTCTTTGGGCCACTATAGTTTCTCTGGTTGTCCATTTCTCGATCCACCTATGCCTACGATCCTCTTAGGTCATCACCATCCCTTCCTTGGCCTTAGATTTTTCTTATCACCGATTTGAGGACACGACCAGTAAGAATACTCGTACGTAGGGAACTGGGCCTTGTTCATGTCGGGCCTCTCCCTTAGCATTAGAGTATTAAAACCAGGGAAGGTCAGAAGATTACAATTCCACAAAAAAGAAAATTAATCCTGAATTGAAAGCCCAAGAATGGCACTCTCCTGCAAGAATGCATGATATACAGATTAACCTGTTCATGTGTTAATAGAAATTCATCCTTTATAAAAAGAAATGGGATTAACATACATATAAAACATACCCCTACATCATTGACATTCGTTGCCACATCATTTCGTCCTTGAGGATTCAATTGGTCAATGGATTTTTTTCGTTCTTCGAAGTATGTCGAAGATTATGATATCCCACTGGAATTCGTCGTTCTTCATTGGGGAGGGAATCCATTGGAGGTTTGTCAGAGAATCCTCAAAGTTTATTCCTCATTCCACCAATGTTTCAACTATTAAACAGAAAATTTTTCGTAGCATTTCGGTCACGTTGTGATGTCACGTCGTTACGCTGTTTAATTTATGAAAAAGCGTTGATGTTACGCGTCATTAATGCATTGTTACACTATGTGTTAATGATCCATTAATGAGTTCCATTAATGTGTTGTTTCACTACCCTGTCACTACCCCATAATGCCTCTCTATCACTGCTCATCGGTGAGAAAATAAATAAAATAACATTTTAAGTTATTTTATTTTTTTTTCTCAAAAACAATGAAAAGTAAATTTTTTGTTCAGTCCTTTTCCAACTGATGTTATATCCTTTCTAGGTGAATCCCATCATTCAGAGTTCAATGGTGCCCTTGTATTTTCGATCCAAACATAGGTAAAGAAGTTAGAAAAACCCTCTTACACATTTAAGGAACACACCTTAAAAAAATTCAATATTACATTCTGAGCTTACTAAACCTCAGAATATTGTGCTATCAGGGTGTGTAGTCTCGCAATAATTCCATTTAATTAAAAATAATTCTAGAAATTATGAGATGTTACATCCTCACCACATTAGGGATTTACATCCCTGAAAATCCAAAACAATGGTTAATCATACAAGTGGGAGTAATGAGCATGAATCTGAGCCACCTGCTCCCATGTTCTCTCCTGTAGATTCTCATGCTTCCACCAAACATGCACGAGAGGAATCAATAACCCATGCAGGACCCACTTCTATCGATCCATTATCTCCACCAAGAACTTTGAAAATGTCTCCCCATTGTCAATGTCCATCCCACCCTAGTCAATTATGTTCAATGGATCATGCACGTATCTCCTCAATTGTGACACGTCAAAAACATGGTGCACCTGGTGCTTCTGTGGGGTGAGAGCTAGGTGGTATTCCACCTCACCAAATCTTCTCAGGATCAGAAAAGGTCTTATGAACATCATATATAGCTTTTAACCCCATCCAAATTTCCACAATCCCCATCGGGGTGAGACCTAGTGGAAAACATGGTCTCACTCAATGAACTCCAAGGGTCTTTGTCTCCTATCGAAATAAGACTTATGTCTTCTCTATTCTATCCTCATTCACTCCTAGATGACTATACCTTCTCAGTGGTATCCCATACCAACTCTAGACCCACGAGTAATAACTCCATGCGTCTGTTCAACAAAGAGGTTGTAAACAATGCTTCTCATATGAGGCCTCAAAAGGTGTCATGCCAATGGTGGAGTGATAGATGTTTTCATTTGAAAATTCCTCCCATGGCAGGTGGTCCTACCAAATATGACCAAAATCTAGGATGCAAGCATGAAGAATAAACTCCAAGGAATGTTTGGTTCGCTCTGTCTGACCATCCATATGGGGATGAAAATCCATGATTAAGCGCAGCTGAGTCCCGAACACCTCCTGTAATCCCTCCACAACCGGTATGTAAAGCATGCATCACGGTCTGAGATGGTCATTGAAGGCACCCCATGAAGCCACACTATCTCCTGGACGTAGATGCATCCCTATCCCTCTACTATTCCCTGCTTATAGATGGGTAGGAAGTGAGTTGACATGGTGAGTAGGTCAATGATCACTCAGATAGAATCATAGCCTTTGGATGTACGTGGTAACACTGTCACAAAGTCCATGGAAATACCATTCCATTTCCACTCTGGTACCCCAAGTGGCTTATCCAATCCTACTAAAACCTGATTCCTAACCATCACTTTCTGATATGTGAGGAATCGTGAAACAAAATCGACCACCACTTTCTTCATCCCTATCCACCATTTCTGACATCGGAGGTCCAGGTACATCTTCACTACACAAGGATGTACTAGCAAAGGGGAAGTATGGAACTCCTTCAACAAATCCTCTTGTAACATCATCGGTACTATGGTACATCCTCTGAAAAGGATGAAGTTCTCCCCACCTATATAAAATCAATCAGGAGCATGTCCTGAGGATATATGAGAACGTCGGGCCTCACAGTCAACATCTACCAGCTATGACTCCCCAACTAGATGTAATAGTGGGGGACTGACAATCATTGACAAAATGTAAGATGTTCCATCATCATCAAAAAGGATGTATGGATTGTGGCTAGATTCTCATTCGTCTCACTCAGTAGATCCAAACTGGTCCTCCAGCTAAGTTTGTTAGCTATCACGTTTCCCTTCTGAGGGGTACATAATATCTCAAATTCCTAGTCCTGTAGGAACTACAGACATTAACAATACCTCAGGATCAGCTCTTCTTAGAGAATTTATACCTGAGACTCTTTTGGTTGGAGTAAATAGTAAATAGTTCACCCACCAAGTAGTGTTTCCACATCTTCAAGGAAAAGACCACTGTTTCTAACTCTAGGTCATGGGTCGCATAGTTTTGATCATACTGCCTCAACTACCATGAGTTTTAGGTGATCACCACTAAATCCTACATTAGAAAAAAACCTAGACCGGTCCCTAATGCATGGAAAAAAATTACATACTCAACTCTCTTCTCATTTATTCTCAATATGGGGGAACTAGTCAGTCTCTATCTCAGCTCCTAGAAACTCTCTGGGAATTATTAAATCCAAACGAAGGGTTATCCCTTCCATGTCAAAGACGATAAGGTTGATTCCTCTCTATAAAAGATAGATATGAACCTATGATAGTAACCAACCAACCCCAAGAAGCTCATCACCTTAGTCATGCTCTTGGGTCACTCTCAAGGGAGAATTGCCTCAATCTTCACCAGTTCCACTACAACACCAGCCTCCTAGATGACGTGTCCCATAAAGTGGACCTCACGAATGCATAACTTGATCTTTGAGAGCTTACTATAAAGATGGTTCTGTTATAGTGTATCCAGTACTATCTATAGGTGTGTAGCATGCTCCTTCTCTAATGCTGAGTACACCAAGATGTCATCAATGAAGACTATAAAAAACCGGTCAAGGTAAGGATAGAAAATCATGTTCAAGAGGCCCATGAACACTGATGGAGAATTGTTCATTCCAAAAAGCATCACCAAGAACTCATAGATCCCAAACTTCACATAAAGGATGTATTTGGTATGTCCTCATCTCGTACCTGAAGCTATTGATAGCCTGATATGAGGTCAATATTTGAAAACCACCACGCTCCCTTTAGCTGATCAAAGAGTTCATCAATCCTCGATAGTGCATACTTGTTCTTCACGGTCACATGGTTCAGGCACCGGTAGTCCACGCACAACCTGAGGCTCCTACATTCCTTCTTTAAAATAACACCAGGGATTCCCATGAGGATACTTTGGGCCTTATGAACAACTTATCCTGTAACTCCTATTGTTGTACCCTCAACTCACGAAGCTATGAAGGAGCCATCTGATATGCCAATGTAGATATTAGTGTCATCCTGGGGTAAATTTCAATGACAAATTCTACCTCTCTACAAGTAGGTAGTCTGGGAACATCCACAGGAAAAACATCCTCGTACTCGTACACCCCTATAGGAAATCTTCGACTCCCCTCATCCATTGCACCAAGGGTGAGGCTAGACAACTGGTGAGTGATCGACTGCACCCTCCTTTGAGAGAGTATAACCTATGCTGCAATGGTTTCCTTTTCACCGGTGAAGGAAAAATTGGTCCCATATCTGTGGACACACCAAGCTATATGCCAAAAAAAGTCGATCTGAGCATGGACTGTGTATAATCAGTCCATAAAAAAGATGACATCATAAGGACTTGACTCAGCTACAAAGAGATCCCAGCTGGTGCTCTCACCTCCTTGAGTAAGCTCACACTGCTGGCGTTAGTGTGTAACCATTGAATCCCCTCTCGTTGGAGTCTCTAGCCAAACGGATCGAGCTAATGACTCCCATAGAAGGGTTGAGCTCTAAACAAGAGCCATGGAAAGGATTGAGTGGATGGAGCCTGGGTCTATAAAAACTATAGGTAGGGTGGAGAAGACACATATCATACATTGTATCAACTTCGGAGCACCATGCTCATAATCCTCTATTGCATTATCCTTAGATCACCCATATCATCCAGCTCCCTTAGGGCGGGGCGGACCACCTGGGGGTGGTCGCTGTAGTACCTCAAACCGTCGCCCACCACCTACTATTCGGACTGCTCCCATGCCACATTTGCAGCCATGTGAACCTGCTCGCTCGAACATCTACCTCATTCTTAGAGGTCCCCTGACCATCTATTGGTTATCTGTGTGAATGGTTGGGCAGTCATGAGCCATTTGTCCCTGCCTTTCGCATGTGTAGCACACCATGCTCCTATAATGTCTCTCGCTTTCTTGGTGGCCTCGTACAACTGATCGTGAGTCTTGGGGTAGACCACTAGATGATCTCACCGATTTGGACCATTGTACCATCTGTCGGCTACCAGCCATGGATGGCTTAGCAACCTATCGCCTGGTGGTGGCACCCACTGTCGTTTCCTGCTCTGAAAGTAATATATCAATTAGAAGAGCTAGTTGCAGGACTTCGGCCTATGTGGGGAGGCTGAGAGACACCATTGATGCCCAGATCTCTCACCCGAGTCCTTTCTCAAAGGAACGATCTCTAATGAATTGGTCTTGAACCATGTATTTAGAGTAGTAGGAAGGCACTTTGAACCTTGAGGTGTTCTCATCTACCGTAATTCTTACCTATTGATGCTGAAGTAACTCATGAGTCTGCATCGAGCACAATGTCGTGGGGAAGAACTCCTCCTGAAAAAGCCGCTCGAAGTCCATCCAGGTGAGGGTTGCCTCATTGTGTTTCTAGATCATCAAAATCTGCCATCACCATTTTGATCCCTGAAGAAGGCTCACTTCTAAGATCGCCATCTGGTCAAGCAGTGTCCTCATTAAGCGGAAGACTTATGTCACTGCCTCCATCCAATCCTATGTGACATGAGTATCTCTCTCTCCCCTGAATATGTAAGGTCTTTGTCTCTGAAACCCATGGAAGGAACTATGTCTACCCACATCCTCAGTTTGTACCGCCTCAAGTAGATGTGGACCAATGGGTGGTGGTAGCACTGTTGCACCACCCGATGGGCCCATCTCGAGACCTAGTCCCTGAACGGACGCCTCATCACTATGATGGTTGTCCTCTAGACCACGCATTGGAATCCTTGTAGGATTTTTACGTGGAGGCATCCTAAAATATATCAAGATGGACCATATTCAATAGAATATACTTAAAAAGATGGATCTTTTACAAAATAACATAAGGGGAAACCTTTTCAACCAGTTTTTTATGCACTGAGCCAAAAATCAGATTTCAAGGTCCTGGTGTGTGGATATGTCAGCTACCGCACCAACATTGGACTCCCTGAATCTGAAAATCAGCCTCGTAACATTAAAAATCATTAGACCAAAAAGACAACAATCTCTCTATCTCATAGGTAGGACCGACCACCTCTTATACCAATTTGTCACAACCCGTCCCCCGGGGCCCATGACATGACATACCCCATGCCCCCCTTCGGAAGGCAAGGGGTTGGTGACTAGCACCGAAGGTGTCAACCTACAAGTGGAAGGAATTTTCATATGTACCTATACACACACCTACCAAACCACATCCCGCAAACTAAAAGGGGAAATAAGTATACTAAAACAAATGATGAGTACAAGTATAATAAAAAACAAGTGGGAAATAATACAAACCCAACAAAAGAACTGAAAATAGGAAATTAAAAAGGGACTCAGGAAGTCATCCGCAAGAAAATATCACCTGATGGTAAGATTAGTGTTGCTACTGGATGTAGAGGGAGTACATCATTTCCTCCTGATCCTATTCGGACCTGCCTACTCCTGGGCCACCAAGTCCTCCGTCGAAACGTATGTCATCTGGACAAGACACAACATGTGTGGGCAAAGCCCGTACAGGGATGAGTAACATAGTACTCAGTAGGGGACCCCATTCCACTGAGGATAAATACCACAAATAAAACTATAATAAAAAACAAAGTAACAAAAGATCACACTAGGTACAATCTAAATCATAAGAATAAGGTTTATTGGCTATAGTGATGAATGTTTTGTACTTTTGAGGGACCCATCCCTAATGAATCACTACTCATCTTTTAGGCCACTAAGGATTTACATGGCTACTTCTTATATGGACAATTTAGATGCAAACATATGCTGCTTATATTTCAGGAAACTAAGGATCCACACGGCTCCTGCTCATCTGTCGGGACACTAAGCATCCACATGGAATCTTCTCGTCTTTTGGGACACTAAGGATCCACACGGCTTCTTCTTGATCCATCAGTTATACCTCAACTATCACAAAGACCCACATAGAATAATCCGAAGGATTGTCTCACCGAAAGAGTTCCAACTCAAAAGACAATGAGTCGAATGGGTACTCTACTTGTAAGATATTAGCGTTTCAGAAATTAGGGGTTGATTGTGTATGGACCCGTTATGACTTGGTCGGACCTACCTAAACAACACGGAATGGGGGTCACACATACCCCAATTTAATTCAACTAACCCACCCTGACCAGGTTCGGGATAGGGTTGGTCTGGTATGACATATAAAGTGGGTCATGCCCAATGGGCCTCGTTGGGACCAGCCTAGTATGGCTGGGGGTCCAGCCCATCGGGTCGCCCGGCGACCCAGTCCTATCTGGCCTTTCCCAAAGGGCACGGGTCCAATCTTCCGGCGCAGGTCCAGCTCGTTGTGCGTAGTTCCAACCATATAGGGATGGGTCAAACCCAATAGTGCGAGTCATGTCTGGCCTGCTAGGTGGGGGTGTGGCCCGCCAGAGGTGGACCGATGGTCTGCGTCTGGGACACAACATCTTCTGTCGTGTCCATTCCTATCCAAACATAGCCTGTAAGGAGTGGGACACTCCTGCCATGAAGAACCCTCCTGGTGACACATTTAGCACTTATCGTGGAAGATGGACCACGACCTCCCCTCTACTGCGGTCGAGCAACCGCGGCCCACTATGTCACCTGGGAGGCCCGGATGCAGGTTTCCACCTCTATGTAGCACTGGTCATTGCTCCTCCTCTGTACCATTGGGGAGAACTGATGATCGTGTCTCCTCACTACGCCCATTTCAGCCTTCCCAAGCCCCCGTCGGCAACCTTCTGTTGTCGTAGTCGTCTCTGGCGCACCTTCGTTTCCTTCTACTAGCCACCAGAGCTTCTCTGGTGATCTGTTTCTCGATCTTCCTTCCCCTACAGGCCTCCTGGGTCACCGACATCCCTGAATTGGCCCCAGATTCTTCTTGTCACCTATTTAAGGATACGACCCTAAAGAACACACATGCGGAGGGACCGAGGTTATGTTCGTGTTATCCCATTCCCTCTGTGTTAGAGGTTTAATGTAGGGGAATGTCTGTAGATTAAAATTCCACCAACAATAAAATTATTCCTGAATAAAAAAACCCATGAATGGATATCTCCCTCAAGAACGAATGATCCAAGGATTATCTATTTCATGGGTAAATCATCATTCTTTGTTTAGAAAAAGAATGTGAATTGACATCAAAATAAAACAAACCCCTACCTCATTGATGTCTGTTTCCACATTGTTACATCCTTGAGGTTCCAAGAGGTCAATGGCTTTTTTCGTTCTTAAAATTATGTAAAAGTCGATAACGTTTGGTCGACATTCTTCATTCTTTTTTGGGGTGAAAATATAATGGAGGATAGTCAGAGAATCCTCACAGCTTAATCCTTGTTCCACAAACGCGTCAACTATTAAAAAGAAAATATGTCATAGCATTTCTGTAATGTTGCAACATTGCTTCGTAACGTTGTTTAATTTATGAAACAGTATCGCAATTACACATCATTGAAGCCCCATTACGTTGTGTGTTAATGAGCCATTAATGAGTTCCATTAATGTGCCACATCGTTCCCCTATCGCTGCACTACAGAGTTATTGTGTCGCCGCTCGTCGGTGAGAAAGGAAATAAAATAACATTTTAAATTATTTTTTTATTTTTCTAAAAAATTTCAAAAATTCACTTTTTTATTCGTCCCCTGCCAGCAGAAATTAATTCCTTTCTAAGAGAATCATGGTGTTTTGAGTTAAACGAAACCCTCATATTTTCTATCCAAGAACCAGTTCAAAATCATAGAAAAACCACTCCCACAATTACAGATCATACCTTAAAAAAATTCAAAATTCCATTCTGGGTGCACCGGACCTCAGAATCACGTACCCTTAGAGCGTGTAGTCTAGAAATAATTACATATATTTAAAAACAATTATAAGAAAATTACAAGATGTTACATAATAATATATAATTATGCATTATGTTTTTATGATATTTAAATAATAATATCATACATTATTCATTTAAAAAGTTTAAAAAACATTTATATCATAATTATGACTTGAGGATGTGACAAAAGATAGAATATTTAATAAAAAATTGTGATTTTTACTATTCACTAAAAATTTAACTTTTCCAAATAATTCTAAAAATTTCACTATTGACTAATTTTGATATGATGATTTAAAAAATAAAGTAAATATTATCAAATATATTTTCTATTAGTGTCAAAAAAAATTATTGTAGTTATTTTTTTCATTGAAATAAATAGAAGTCACTACTTCATTAATACTTATATTTGAAGAATAAAATGACTAGTAAAAAGTTATTGTTTATTTACTAACAATTAATAAATAAATATATTTCAAAATATAGTTATTTATATTAATACCTTACAATTGATTGGTTTGGGCGTTATGGTTGTGTTAATAATTTTATAACATATCCCATTTCATTAAAACTTGGTGATTTGTGCAACACAAGATACTGAAGAAATAAAATTATTTAAAGAGAAATATTTCATAAAAATTTCATGGTGTTACATGAAACAAGTGTTAAATAATAATAATTAATTTCTAAAAATATGAAATGATGTTTTCTCTTTATAATACATATATGTATTGGGTTATCATATTAATATGATCATTTACTTTGATTTTATTGATAATAATTTTAGGATTTTATTATTTGGTTGAAACAAGAACACCAAAATGAAACTGAAAATGGTATGTATCCATAAGTCACAATACATTTAAATGAATAAATAAGCATAATTAAATGGTTTAGAATAAAAGTATTTTCCTTTTATTCTTAAAAACGTGAGTTCCCTAGACTTACCTAAGGTTGTGAGGTTGATATCATAATCATAATTAATTCATGACACTCTTAGCTATTTTCATTAGTGAGGGAAATTTATCAAATATATTCTAATGAATTGTAAATATTATGAGAATTATATTAAAAATATAACTATTTTCTTCAGTAGTTCAACCTAAAATATTTGGAAACATATATTAAATGGTATCAGGGAACTTGAAAAGAGGTTTTACAAAAATGTAATATTTTTGAGACAACTATTGAAGAATGCATGATTGAGGGATGAATGAATATTAGGTATAAATGGTTTATTTATTTTTATTAAAATGATTTGGAATGTTTTTAAAAGAATATAATTGATTATTTATTTTATTAAAAACATAACTGTGATATTTTTTGTTAATTTTATCTCATTTCTTGCGAATATGATATATATTGACTATTGTGTGGCCTTATGGGAAAGTGGTTAATACCATTTGAGGGTAAAAGATAGTATTAATTTGTAAATAACTATATTATTTCATGCTGGTTTAATGTATTGTGATTAAAATGTTTTTGGAAAATCAATTTTACAAAGAATATACGATTATGATATATATATATATATATAGGTGTAAAAGATTATATAAAGGATTAATTTCATTGTAGGAAAGATAAGTAACTAGATATAGCCTATGGGATAAAGGTCGATTCCATATTAGAAGTCATATAACAAATTATGAATATAATAATAATAATCTCAACTACTTCTATTCATAAATGATAATTAAGATTTTGAGGATACTATTTTTTTAAGGGGGTAGAATGTACCGACCTAATATTTTGGATCCTTTAAATTATTATTATCTTAAATATCTCATGTCACATGAAACATTGAACTAACACAAAACCCTACTAAAAATAACCCATAAATAAAAAAATCACATGAATAATACGATAATTAGTAGATAAAAACACAATAAACAATCAAAATACTAATATTTGTTTGTTTTTCATTAATATTTTAAATAAAGGATACCTTTCGATGAACCCTTTAAATAATAAGTATTGTATGTTACCCAAATTAATTAGATTCATCTCATTGAAAATTTTATTATAATAGATATTAAAAATATTTTTTAACTCATTGGTTAAAAATTTAAATATTTATATGTTTATATGAAATAAGGTTAAAGACACTTCATGTTTAAGAAGTCATTTTTCAATAAAAAGCAGTTATTTTTATATTTTTTATTTTTATTCGAATAACAATATATGTCAATTTTATAATTTTAATTTGATAAAAAACATTATTTTTTAATTAATAATATTAAATTTATCCAGGTTTTACTTTTTAGTTCTTTTTAAAAAATGATTGATTTTAAATTGAATTATACATAAATTTGTTTTTACAACTAACATGACTTTTATGAAAATATCTACATGTAAGTATGAATTGTAAATTCATGAATCATTTTTCTAAGAAAAAATATGTCTTATAAGTTACTTTATAATTTTAACTAAATTTATTTGTAATTAACATACCCATATTTTATATATTAGATGTTGAGTTATATTTTTCAAAAAAAAAAGTGTTTTTAATACATTATAGATTTAGTATGTTAAATTTAATTTTTCCCATAAATTAAAATTTGAATAAAAAACTAGAAATAAAAATTTAAATCTATAGGTCCAAATTAGAGAATAATTAACATTTAATTTTTTCATTATTAAAAAATTACATAGGTAAAAACTCGTTACCTTGGTGAAAACCAAAAATGGTAAAAATGAGTAACTCATTTGGTAAAAGTCCTAAAATATTAAAACGTTAGTTTAATTGAGTTTTTTAGTGGTTTTTCAGAATATTTCTTCTCCACCCCATTTTTTCTCAATTTTACAGCAACATTCTTTGAGAGTGACGTCCCATTATTGAACAGTTTTGGGTATTTACAAAAATATCATCCCTTTTTCACTTATAAAAGGGGATCTCTTAAATTCCCCTCAGACCACAACAAACCAATTTCGGCCCAAAATCTACCCAAAACTCTAAAACAATTTATATCCATCATAAATATGTTCTATTATTCTTAAAATACTATGCCTTAAAGGATGAAACCCCCTTCTTAAGGAAAATAATTTTGGAAGTTAGATATAAGTTCAAAACTTCTCTTTTTCACTTCATTTTCTTTGTGTGCACTAATTATTCTTCAAATTTTATTAAACCATATTAAAATTAAAATATAATTATTCTTATTATATTTACATGTTATTATACTTATTGTTCAATCATTTACAACCATCTCCATTTTCTATTAATAAAAATTAAATAGTGAATCATGCGTACATAAGGACTATCGCCTCGATGAAGTACCAAGTTTTTTTTCATTAAAACCAAAAATGGATAGTTTAAAAAGAAATTTAATTTATAAATATTATATTTATACATTATTTAAAATTATAAAATGGTGTAGAATCATACTCCTCTCTAATGTTCTATGAATAGAAAATCATCATTGATCCTTATATGTGGACTACCACCTCTATGGATCGATGTATTTAGTTTTTGATTACCAACCTTCATGGATGGTTATAATAATGGTTTTATTGGATAAATATTATTTTCATATAATCAATAAGGATTTTTATGTAAAATTATATATTCTATTAATGATATGAGAAAAAAAATGACCATCATAAAATCAACCATTTGAAACAAGCATATTAAGTAGACAACGATATCTTTGTTCTAAGTAATATATTTGTATGGCTTATATTCTTCTAATAATTATTAAAAAATATAATATATCACACTAATTAACACTAAATTAGATCATTTTTCTTTTTTATAATTATATTAGAAATAAATCACTTCAAAATCATCTATTAATTATTGTACGTTATTATTTCTATTTGTTTGTCCTCCAACATAAAAATTGCTATAAATTTAGAGTATTGAGGCCTATTGGGATATAATTTCTAGTATTATGGGATAAAAAGGAGTAAATAATGAGTTTTTTCTATTCTTCAATGTTAAAATAAAAAAATTAACCCATTATTTAATAAAACATCCTTCATTCGCTAAGAATCATTGATATATCCTCACCTCCATACCCATATTTAAGGATTGCAACTGAGACACCCATAGAAAAAATTTATAACAAAAATAATATTTATAAAACAAAAAATAAAATAAATTTTTTAATTTGTTAATGATGGATTTTTGGAGAATAATGATGAAAAAATCACTTTTATGAAAATATTTCAAAATGGTCAAGATTACTCACATTAGAAATTTAAAATAGACAGCAACATACAAATATAAAGGTAGATAATTATTATAAATTATGATTATAGAAATTTAGGTATATGAATAGTCTTATGAAATAGGTTATTATTATATTTTTTATTATACGGGATCATAAATTGTATTATACCGAGCAAGGAAACAATGTCATGGTTTCTATTCTCCAATTTTCACTGCATGAGAGATAGTTCTTATTATACACCATGATTTATTTGGAACAATGTATCTACTAACACATTAATATTTTGTATTATTATTATCTCCTTATTCATTAATTTTCATATTTTATATGTAAACATATCCTTCACGGGGTTTTCATTCAAAAATTTCTAATGTCGTAAGGGTTTCGTTGACTCGTTTTCATATGCATTGGGTCTTAATATTTCTTACTTGAGTATAATTTTAAATATTTATTTATCCTTAATATTCCAATGTTTTATATGATATTAAATTTTATTTTTTGTTGAAATATATTTTCGTCGTCAATAACCAATTATTCGATAAAATATTTTCTCAAATAAATTTATAACATTCATATGAAGAACTCATATACTTACCAGTGAATATTTTCTTCCATGTACTTATATTCCTTCCAATCAATTCTATCCTCTATTTTTGGGAAAGATATCATGGATTATTTCCTATAAATATCATATTTCAATTTACCTCCTTCCAAAATGAAAATAAAATACTCAATTTACATTGTGGTTTTAAAAATGGTATTTTAAAAAATTAAAAAGGGTTTCCCATACTCTCAAATTCAAATGTTTTATCTACCATGCCAAATTTATTTTGATAGACTTTTTGTATTTTAAAGGATAATTTATTAAAGTTTATTTTTTAAAATTACATTTTTTTCAATGTTTTCTCTTCATCTTTTTTAAAAAGAACTTTTGAAAGTGACCTGTAACTTCGTCTTTTATGATAATGTTAGAAATTATTTCTAAAATATATTTTTAATTCTTCTTCAATGTGATCACATAATTCTACAATCATTATATTCTCAATAAAACTTCCTCTCTATGTTTTTATGGTTTCTAAATTAGTTCTAAAAGAAATTATTTTTCCCCTATTATTATAAAATATAATATTTAAAATTATTCCAGAATATCAAGAATAATTCATATTTCCAAAGAGGTTTTTCTAATATTTCTAATAAGTGTTTTGAAATCTAGTAATTTTCCTTTTGAAAGATATTATGATTGAAAATGGATATTCTTAAAAGGTTAAAATCCATATTATTTCTATGTATATAAAATGAATTCTATTTTCTATCAGCTAAATGATCAATCATTTCATTTTACTTGCCTTGTCATTAAAGGTTTATAAACAAAATTTTTCTTCCAATGTTTTCCCTATATTAATTACATATTATTATTGTCTTTTATGGAAGGGTTTTAACCGAGATTCTATTCATTGATTTATTAGGTAAATTATTGTCTTAACCATATACCTTTTATCTTTACAATATAAGTACAATATTCTTTATTATCATGATTGAATAATATTTACCTATAAATTTATTTATTGTCATTGAATGAAAATTTATTATCCATCAGTTTATCATGTTTTGATTATTGATGGAACTATTAATGTTTTCCTTTTATGAATCCATTTGTAAATGATATTAAAATAATTTTCTTTCCATTAGTTCTATATAATTTATTAAATGAAACATGATTTCTTTCAATGGGTCATGTTTTACTTTAAATGCTGAATGATTTTAATCAAAAAAAATTATGAAACCCACTTTATTTCATTTATTTATTTATGATATTATCTTATGTGGAACACATGTGTATATTTAATATTTTTGTGATTGGTGGGATATATATATCCATCCAATAAACTAGGAGAATCCTTAAATCTCATGAGATAATGGTTAAATGAGTAGTGATGCTCGATCCTTTGTGGGAAATAGTTGAGTAAAGACTAATACTCTAAGAAAAATAGGTGACTGAGTCTATTCCACTATGAGAAACATCTTGTGAAACCTGATCCATTATTTCATGATTTATTTGTATATGTATGATCTATATTTTGGAGGTATCCAGATGTTATGCTCTCATGGATCGTGTTTATTGGCTATTGTTTTAACACTCTTTGGAATTATGACTTTATAACTATGTCATCATTTAGGACCTATGTTTCATTGGATATGAATTTCTTATGTATCCTGATTATACCCATATTCTAATCGTATGCTCACTTATGATATTTGATTTATTTTAACCTATGTTCACCTTTACTCAGAATATAATATCACCCCTTTCTTGGGTTTGACTTCCCCCAAACATAAATAATATGTGTCTAAAAATTTATCTATTGTAAAATATTTGTGGGGGATATTTAACACTAATAATTTGTTTATATAGTAGGAGAAATTTCCATTAGTTAAGATAAATGTGAGAATCATTGTTAATTTCTTGATAAAATTTTCTACAACTCTAATCCTAAAATGTCTTAAGAATTAATTATAATGAAATATTTTATTTATGTAATTTAAATAGATGGTGACATTTGTGAGTTTATATATGGTATCCCTCACAAAACAATTAATGCCACCATCACTAGTCTACATATAAATTCTAATTGTTCTAGGTTATACCAGTCTACTCCTGGATGATATGTACATTCTCTGTTGTCTCCCAAACTAACTTTGACCCAATAAGAGATGATTCTCCCAACTCTGACCAGAATTGTGGTGACCGAAAAGATATCCCATAACAGAACTTGAAAGCAAAAATAATGATATTATAACGATAGTTTTTATTGTATCGAATCTCTATTAATGGAAGGTGATCCTATAAGATTCGTCCAATATCTGACATACACACTAGCAACATGTCCCCCAAAACAAAAATGGTCCACTCAACCTAAACATTTGTATAAGGGTGTATCTCCATGATCATCCATATTTGGGTCCTGAAATCCCCCAAAAAACATCTCCAAAACTGAGATGTGGAGTGAGCATCATTAGTCTGAGACAATCATTGACGGGGGAAATGAAGTTGGAAGATCTCCTACTCATTAATTCAACCATCCTGTGATTTCCATAAAGCTATACTCTCTAATGGAGAAGAAATGGGATGAATCAATGAGTAAATCTCTAATCACCCAGATATTATCGTGACCTCTCACTATCCATGGGAATACCACCACAAAATCCATGGATATACCATCCCACTTCTATTCTATTACCTCAAGGGTTCGTGCTAAACCCACACATAGATGATGCTCATCTTTCACCCACTAATAAGTGAGGCATCAAGAGATAAGCTTTTCAACACTATTTTTTATCCTTAGCCACCAAAACTACTATATTATATCCTATTATATCTTTTTTACCCTTGAATAAACTATTGAGTTATATGTATGTAACTACCTCGGTACATTCTCTCGAATCATGACTGGTACCAACATTCTCCCTTGAAATAGGGTAACAAGATTCCTATGAAATATTACTAAAATTATAGTGATTAATTTTTATATTTTTTTATCTTGGGTTACTCTATGTCAAGATGATTTTTGGGAATTATTTTTAGATGTTTTGAGGTTTTATGGGATTTGAATGGTTTACATGCATAATTAGGAGTCATTGTGCAGTGCCTATGCATAGGTTTCAATCATAGGGACAACACTATTATTTACACATACCACGTAGTTTTTTAAAAAGTGCAGAGACCCCAAAAACCATTTGAGTAGTCTTGTTAAAGGAAATTTACTATTCATTATTGGTGCATATTTTGTTAAATTATGAATCAAAACCATTACATCTATCTAAAATCACTTAAAGTCTGAATTTGTTTAAATTTACACTTTGAATAAAGTTGGGGTTTCACCACTTTCTTCCACCATATGTGTAATTACACCCTAGGGAGCCCAAGGGGAATCCCCAACACCCTTACCTATTGATTCTTGGAAATTATTTATTGACTGTCGATATATTTTACTGTAAATATTACCACCTTTAAATCTGTATTCCATTCTTCTCTCGTTTATTTTGGTTATGGATTCTCCCATAAATCCTAGAACAAGTGTTTATGGTTTTAGGGTTTAGGTAAGACCAACTGTAGGTGTTTTTGGTGTATATTTTTTAGGATGAATGAATGTATCATTGTTTCATTGCTCATCATTTAAGGTTACATGTTTTAATGGGTTTTGGCTAAATTTACACCTCTTTAAGGTAGGTGCATCTCTAAAATTGTTAGATTTTTTAATTTATAGTGGGATTATGATTTTAAATATATTTTTTTTGAAATGATGGATATATGTGATTCTATATGATTATTTGAAACCATTTAATTTTTTATATCTTGAAAAATAGGGTTTATCTTTTAAATTCCATGTGTTGATGTTTGAAATGAAATGTTTTAATGTGATAAGAATATGTGAAATTTATATGAGTATATTAAAATGGTTTTAATTGTAACAGCCCGAGATTTTTTGAAAAATATTCTTTTTAATTTTATTAATGTCTTATGTTGTACACTACACCAAAAGGGGCTTGTACAACACACATCCTTGACTTTCCTTGCATTACACGCAATCGCGACCTTCCTCGATAGCGTGTGTAGTACGCAATACCGAGTTTCACTGAACAACGATATGCTATTAAAATATTATTATAACTAGCCGTTATGAATAGTAATAACCACCTTTTAAAATTTTAGAAATTTTAGCTCTCAAAATGGACTTCATTTTTGGATTCGGAGAATCGAAATTAGCTTAAGGTGAAATTTTGGTACTTTTCGGATAACTTTCATATTCTGATGAATAGTGAAAATTACTAAATTATAATTAAAAACAACTTTTTTTAATCAAAATAATTAATAGTGATAAATTATTAATTTGAGTGGTTTTAAAGTATATTTAGAATATATTTTTACAATTTAATACAATGTTGGTCATTAGATGTAATTTCACATTTAAACCAGACATAAAAAAGTGTCAATCTTTTGATAGATATTGTTTCTTAAAAACACGCTATTTGTTTTAACAGCGGGATTTAATTATAAAATTAATTAATGCAACTTCTATGTTATGAATTTGGTAAAATATACTTCATTTTTGAATTCGGAATATGAAATATAGCTTAGGATGAAATTTTGGCATTGTTCTGAAAAACATCAATTTTTGATGAATATTGAAACTACTAAGTGGTAGTTAAAAAACTGAATTTTTCATAAAACTTAATTTTACAGCTTCTGTGAATGGAATTTCAAAAATCCAAGAGACACGGTTGATGTCAGTAAGTAAAATGTGGATCAATGATATGAAAATATTTTTTGGTGAATAGTAACTTTTTACTTTTATTTACCACGGTTAAAAGTAAATAGGGTAATTAAGGGTAAGAATGATATTTATATTACCCTAACACATGTCCTAATTCTATTGGTCAAGTGTATCTCGACCAAAAACAACCTTAAGTGTAAAATATTATCATTTAGGCCCACTAGGATTAGATTAGGACATTTATTATTATTTAATTCAAAGAAGAGTTAAAAGAGTTAAAATCAAAGTATATTTACTAAAACATTTTTTATATAGGGTTTTACATAAGAAAAATTCGATTGTAAATATTAATTAGAAAGACAAAAAGATTTCCTACATGATGGTATTTTATTTGTAATTTTTAGACATCAAATAATTTAATTTATTTATGACACAAAGATGATACAGTAATTATCTTATTAATGAATTGATATTATAAATACCAAAATAAATGTAATTTAAGACTTTTTATGAATTACACTAATTTTATATGTTACTATTATATATTAGTGTTGATTTAATAAACTTGGTTAGAACATATAATTCTGTTATGACTATCACAAAAATCATATATCAAATAGTGTCAAAATTGACACAAAATAGTTTTTAAATCAAATATTATATTATTAATTGTTATTTTATTCCTAAAAATCTATGGTTTGGCCAAATGACTTAGATAAGGATATATATATTAATAATAACCAATTTGGGGTTCGTTTGGCATGTTATAGTAAGTCTATTAACCATATAGTGTAAGAAAACAAAAAGACACGGTAAAAGTTAAATTATTTAACTTAGAGTTAAATCTAATTGATAAGGTTAAAATAATAACCTAAACTTGTCTAAATCCTATTGGTTGAAAGGATTTAGACCCGTCCCCACTTTAGCTTCGAAATAAGACCCTTTGGAACCATTATAAACCGATTTTGACTTTAATATAAAATAATATTTTGAGATATTCCTAAGGTGCCCCTCTCCTCCCTTATAAAAGGGGACCTCCTCCCCCTCCTCCTCACACCAATTTGAGCACTCAAGCTCGGCCAAACCCTGCCAAAATCCCTTCTCCACTTTTCTAGTATCATCCTAGAGGTCCTGGTCTTCTTCAAAGACCATCCTTAGTTCTTTAAGTGGAGACTAAGAAAAGGCGCGTCAAAAAGAGGTAATATCCATTACCGATCTTTTTCAATTTCTTTCTTCTTCAACTTCTTCTTCTTTAGTTGTTTCATGATAAAGTAATAACATAAGTATTTCTTATATACTGATATGTTATTATAAATATGAAACAACTCTAATTAACCTTCTATCCATCCTACGGAAAAAGGAAATCACCGTGCGTGCGTACGTACGGAATACCGTCTCCACGCCGTGGTGTAATCTATTTTCCGCCACCACCTTAATTGGATGGGTATAAAGGTGTAATGAGTAACTATATATGATTTTTATAAAGTGATATTAATACTGAAATAGTATACATACACTTCAACACAATTCCACGACCATGGGAACGACATCATCGCTCATGCGTACGTACGGACTACCGTCTCCACGACGCGATAAGATTCATTCTCAATGATTAACCATTCATGAATGATTATAAAGTATATATAATAATTACTAATGAAATATATGACCAAATAATTATACTGTAATTATTTATATGTATGTCATCTACTTAATTCCATTCAATTCAATAAGGAAACGAAAACAGCGTTCATGTGTACGTACGGACTACCGTCTCCATGAACGGTGAATTTATTTCCATTTACTGATTTATTATATATGTATATTCTGAATATATATATATAAATCATGTTTTATATTCTGGAATTAAGTAATCATGATCTAAGTAATCATATGAATAATTAAAAGTTAAAAACACGAATGACAAATGAGACGATTTTACCCAAAACGCTACTTTAACATGAATTTACAAAAGAACGGGTAATATAAAGTCATAAGTGGACCATATATGATATAATAACAATGAATATGATTCTAGAATAAGTCAATGACATTATTTAAATCATTATACAGGAGGTTCGGACACTTACGAAGCAAATCGGACCTAAGGTAAGGGAAATATCACAATCTCATTTTTATCCGAGATTGTTTATACTTTGGTATTTACTGGTGTGTATTTTATCATCCACATCCATGTTTCTTAAATATGTAATATTATTTCCATCCACCTAAAATTTTTTAAATCCAATTTTACCCTTCGGTGAGTTTTTAGTAAAAGATATGAAAGGAATCTTTTGTCATTTTTCATACGAGGTACTTTTTTATTTTTCCGACAAAAGTACGAAGAATGTTTTTTTAACTTATACGGCATGAATGGATTTCTAAAAATATTATTTTCAAGAAGCTTCCTTTACAAGTATTCATGTTTATTTTTAATCAACTTCTTTTAGTTTAAAATTGTATGACATGTTAAGAAAGGAAAAGTGTTTTTGAAGTAGAAAAGATATTTTCCTCAAGAATGAAGTTCAAGTATTTTATAAAAATTATTTTCCATCTAAGATAATAAAAGGGTTATGTTTTTATCCCTATTATTACATGGATTTGATTATGTTGTGATGGAAACATTTTTATGAATTCCTTTATCTTATATGAATTGTTTTATGATGTCATGTTGTTTAAGAATCCCATTTTTATTACATGGGTTATGCGATGATGTATGATTTATGATTATGTGGAACACATAAGAAAGGATTCATTATAAGATGGGTGGGACCTATATCTCCCTCCAATTCATTGGGTAATGATTTTATATCTCATGAGATAGACAGGGCTGGAACGGTAGGTTATACCAGTTCAGTGAAATAGGACTGAAATGAGGGTTACTCGATTCAGAAAGGGACTTTGTCCACTATGATAGTCTTGGCAATGAGTCTTGACTAACAAGAAATGATTCTCTATGATTATGTGTGAATGCCACAAAGTTTCATGTTTTATGTTATGATTATTGTGATTACATTTCACTGCCATGATTTATCCCATGTTATGAAATTATGCTCTCTTTTGCAGGTTAAGATTTCCAAAATGTTATGTTCTTATGAATACGATGTGATTGATATTTCTTTTGTTTACCCTTACTGAGCATTTGAGCTCACCCTTTTATGTTTTCTTTTCCCCAGGATATAAATAAAGGGTTTAGGTAAAAAAAAGGGAAGATCTTTATAGGAGATGTTGAAGATCTTTCACCACGATTAGAAGATTACGTTCCGAGTTTCCAAAGACACTAAAATATTACGATCCTTGTGTGTATGTACTAAGTATTCCGCAAATGTAATGTAATGTCAATGTATGATAAGCTTCGGGTCTCTATAGTTGGTATCAGAGGAAAGGTTTAGTAAACCTTTGGAAACTAGGATGCGAAAACGTTAGTGAGATGCCTAGAGATATTTCTATGGTATGTCTAGGGATGTCCCTAAGGTTAAGTATACGTATAGGTTATAGTACTAGAACTACGCTAACGATCATAGAATTAAACCTAAGATGTTAGATATAGAAGGTACTTCCCCTTTATTATGTTGTTTTCCCTAGCATGAATTTTGCCTCTCACACTATTCTTTTTGGGTTTTAGATGATGGCTGGAACCCGAAGGAACTGTGTTGATCAATGCAATGGACAATGCAATGATTGTCCTCCTGAACAAACAATTGTTATGGGAGATGGAGTGAAAAATCTTATTGCTATACTTACACAAGCTATGAATCATTCTGGACTTCCAAATGAGCAGAGAAGGGAACAATATTCTATTTAGTCCTTCATGAGGCAACATCCACCTTCTTTCAGTGGGTCTTCTGATCCACTTGATCTGAACAATGGATCAGTACCACTGAAAAGATATTTTCAGTTCTTCAATGTTCTGAACATGATAAAGTCATCTTAGCAGTATATCGTTTGGAAGGTGAAGCTGATCAATGGTGGAATCTTATCAAGAATACAAGGCAAAGAGATGAAATTGAGTCCATGGAATGGGACGAGTTCAAGAACTTATTTTTCAATAAGTACTTCCCTCGTATTCTTCGAACAAAGATGGAGAAGGAGTTTCTTGAACTAAAGCAAAAAGATGATGAATCTGTTGGTATATACGAAGCAAATTTTACAAGACTTGCAAGGTATGCATCTGGCATTATCATCCAACCTGAAAGTAAAGTTGATCGATTTTTCAGTGGCTTAAAACCAAGTCTTCGAAGAGCATTAGCTATAAGAGACTTCAGTAGCTATGAAGAAATTGTGCGTTGTGCTATCAAGGTAGAAATGGAAGTTTGTGTTACATATCCATCTCATGGTTTTGACAAGAAACAAAAGATGGAGTTCAAGGAGACATCTCAGAATAATGGTGAAAAGAAGATGAATGTTTCCTTATGCACAAAGTGTGGAAAGAAGCATGTTGGAGATTGTCTTAAAGGGACTAGAAAATGTTTTAAGTGTGGAAAAGAAGGTCATCGAGCAGCTAAGTGTCGAAGTAATGGAAAAAGGGTTTCTAATGATGTGAATAAAGCAAACACTGCAGAGAACGCACCACCAACACTTCAATGCTTCAAGTGCATGGAAATGGGGAATTATGCTAATAAATGCCCTAATCCAAGGGTTGGTGATGATCAACATGAGCAACCACTGAAGGAAAAGGACAAAGGGAAGTCACATGCGATCACTATTGGCAATGTTGAATATGACAACGATGTGGTGGAATGATTAAGTGTTTATGTAATGGGATTCCAAAATAATGTTGTATCATTGAGTATTGCAATATTTATTGATGTGGTATTCAAAGTGATTGAGATATTTTTTGGAAATAAGATGATATGCGCATAATGAAGGGAAAACGAGAAAATGAAATGTTTAATAGTATTCATGAGATCATGATTGATATAAGGACTAAGTGATATCATTGTTTGAGTATATAGAATTTTGAGGATTTTGGTATGTGGAAAGTGTTAAATTTTAACTGCATTCATGTTTTCACTAAGGTATTCAAGAGAATACATGATTACGGAATTTGAATGTTTGGAATGTGACCAACAAAACATATCTTATGATATATGGGGATCGACGATGGTGTTAAATCTCTGGTAATCGTTTTCACTATGTTATGAGAGTGGACTGCAGTATTATGGGTAAGCCTAAAGATTGGAATGGATTATGTTGGAATAAGTTAGTATTGTTTAAGGATAGAAGTTTTTTTCGATATTATTGATGGGATGTTATAGTAATATAGTTTTAGAAAAAGGAAAACCTGCAGGACGGGCGACAGCCCATCGCGCCAGACAAGGCTGTGGGAATCGAACCCACAATCGAAGTGCGACTGGCCTTTATCGCCTACCACTGGCCTACAGAAAGTCCCTGTTTAGTAGAAACTAGTTTTATTATATTAAGTTGTATGACATATGATGTATAAGTCCATTTTAGGAACCATATATGATTAATCTCACTATAGATCGACTTATGTATATAATTTTTTTTTGCTAACCTTTTGTTTGAGACAGATGGAATGACCCGTCATTCTATCACATGATCTGCTAACACTTCACGAATAACAAATTCAACTTCATTTATTTATGAGATGAAGTGGAAATTGTTAAAGGCACGAACAATAGTGAGATTGTACCAAAATAAAGTAAGTATTTATTCTAATTCAAATTCTTTAACATTAGGGAAACGAACTTGAAAACCAAAAATGTTGTCCTAGTGATCTTATATCTGATGAATCAGATGGTACCTTAGATCGTCACAAATTTATGGCTTTGTGATTGCTGGGTTTTCCATAGCCATGTTCTCTACCACTATCCATCAGAACATGATGGTTAGATTTCTCTTCCATATCCATATTTTCACCTATGTGGAAACCCAATGACTAGTTTATTTGGGTAACCGTTAAGTTTCATACTTTTGTTTTTAAAGATTGGTTTTGATATTCCTTTTTAAGATGTGGGTTTATATTAAAGAAACTTTCGAATAATAAACCATTTATAACCCCGACGAATTTCGAGGGCGAAATTCATTTTAAGGGGGGTAGAATGTAACAGCCCGAGATTTTATGAAAAATATTCTTTTTAATTTTATTAATATCTTGTGTTGTACACTACACCAAAAGGGGCTTGCACAACACACATCCTTGACTTGCCTTGCATTACATGCAATCGCGACCTTCCTCGATAGCGTGTGTAGTACGCAATACCGAGTTTCACTAAACAACGATATGCTATTAAAATATTATTATAACTAGCCGTTATGAATAGTAATAACCACCTTTTAAAATTTTAGAAATTTTAGATCTCAAAATGGACTTCATTTTTGGATTCGGAGTATCGAATTTAGCCTAAGGTGAAATTTTGGTACTTTTCGGATAACTTTCATATTCTGATGAATAGTGAAAATTACTAAATTATAATTAAAACACCTTTTTTTAATCAAAATAATTAATAGTGATAAATTATTAATTTGAGTGGTTTTAAAGTATATTTAGAATATATTTTTACAATTTAATACAATGTTGGTCATTAGATGTAATTTCACATTTAAACCAGACATAAACAAGTGTCAATCTTTTGATAGATATTGTTTCTTAAAAACACGCTATTTGTTTTAACAGCGGGATTTAATTATAAAATTAATTAATGAAACTTCTATGTTATGAATTCAGTAAAATAGACTTCATTTTTGAATTCGGAATATGAAATATAGCTTAGGATGAAATTTTGGCATTGTTCTGAAAAACATCAATTTTTGATGAATAGTGAAACTACTAAGTGGTAGTTAAAAAACTGAATTTTTCATAAAACTTAATTTTACCGCTTATGTGAATGAAATTTCAAAAATCCGAGAGACACAGTTGATGTCAGTAAGTAAAATTTGGATCAATGATATGAAAATATTTTTTGGTGAATAGTAACTTTTTACTTTTATTTACCACGGTTAAAAGTAAAAAGGGTAATTAAGGGTAAGAATGATATTAATATTACCCTAACACATGTCCTAATTCTATTGGTCAAGTGTATCTCGACCAAAAACAACCTTAAGTGTAAAATATTATCATTTAGGCCCACTTGGATTAGATTAGGACATTTATTATTATTTAATTCAAAGAAGAGTTAAAAGAGTTAAAATCAAAGTATATTTACTATAACATTTTTAATATAGGGTTTTACATAAGATAAATTCTATTGTAAATATTAATTAGAAAGATAAAAAGATTTCCTACATGATGGTATTTTATTTGTAATTTTTAGACATCAAATAATTTAATTTATTGATGACACAAAGATGATGCAGTAATTATATTATTAATGAATTGATATTATAAATACCAAAGTAAATGTAATTTAAGACTTTTTATGAATTCCACTAATTTTATAGGTTACTATGATATATTAGTGTTGATTTAATAAACTTGGTTCGAACATATAATTCTGTTATGACTTTCACAAAAATCATATATCAAATAGTGTCAAAATTGACACAAAATAGTTTTTAAATCAAATATTATATTATTAATTGTTATTTTATTCCTAAAAATCTAAGGTTCGGCCAAATGACTTAAATAAGGATATATATATTAATAATAACCAATTTGGGGTTCGTTTGGCATGTTATAGTAAGTCTATTAACCATATAGTGTAAGAAAACAAAAAGACACGGTAAAAGTTAAATTATTTAACTTAGAGTTAAATCTAATTGATAAGGTTAAAATAATAACCTAAACTTGTATAAATCCTATTGGTTGAAAGGATTTCGACCCATACCCACTTTAGCTTCAAAATAAGACCCTTTGGAACCATTATAAACCGATTTTGACTTTAATATAAAATAATATTTTGAGATATTCCTAAGGTGCCCCTCTCCTCCCTTATAAAAGGGGACCTCCTCCCCCTCCTCCTCACACCAATTTGAACACTAAAGCTCGGCCAACCCCTGCCAAAATCCCTTATCCACTTCCCTAGTATCATCCTAGAGGTCCTGGTCTTCTTCAAAGACCATCCTTAGTTTTTTAAGTGGAGACTAACAAAAGGCGCGTCAAAAAGAGGTAATATCCATTACCGATCTTTTTCAATTTCTTTCTTCTTCAACTTCTTCTCCTTTAGTTGTTTCATGATAAAGTAATAACATCGGTATTTCTTATATACTGATATGTTATGATAAATATGAAACAACTCTAATTAACCTTCTATCCATCCTACGGAAAAAGGAAATCACCGCGCGTGCGTACGTACGGAATACCGTCTCCACGCCGTGGTGTAATCTATTTTCCGCCACCACCTTAATTGGATGGGTATAAAGGTGTAATGAGTAACTATATATGATTTTTATAAATTTATATTGATACTGAAATAGTATACATACAATTCAACACAATTCCATGACCATGGGAACGATATCATCGCTCATGTGTACGTACGGACTACCGTCTCCACGACGCGATAATATTCATTCTCCATGATTAACCATTCATGAATGATTATAAAGTATATATAATAAGTACTAATGAAATATATGACCTAATAATGATACTGTAATTATTTATATGTATGTCATCTACTTAATTCCATTCAATTCAATAAGGAAACGAAAACAGCGTTCATGCGTACGTACGGACTACCTTCTCCATGAACGGTGTATTTCTTTCCATTGACTGATTTATTATATATGTATATTCTGAATATATATATATAAATCATGTTTTATATTCTGGAATTAAGTAATCAGGATCTAAGTAATCATATGAATAATTAAAAGTTAAAAACACGAATGACAAATGAGACGATTTTACCCAAAACGCTACTTTAACATGAATTTACAAAAGAACGGGTAATATAAAGTCATAAGTGGACCATATATGATATAATAACAATGAATATGATTCTGGAATAAGTCAATGACATTATTTAAATCATTATACAGGAGTTTCGGACACTTACGAAGAAAATAGGACCTAAGGTAAGGGAAATATCACAATCTCATTTTTATCCGAGATTGTTTATACTTTGGTATTTACTGGGGTGTATTTTATCATCCACATCCATGTTTCTTCAATATGTACTATTATTTCCATCCACCTACAATTTTTTAAATCCAATTTTACCCTTCGGTGAGTTTTTAGTAAAAGATATGAAAGGAATCTTTTGTCGTTTTTCATACGAGGTACTTTTTGATTTTTCCGACAAAAGTACGAAGAATGTTTTTTTTAACTTATACGGCATGAATGGATTTCTAAAAAAATTATTTCCAAGAATATTCCTTTACAAGTATTCAGGTTTATTTTTAATCAACTTCTTTTAGTTTAAAATTGTATGACATGTTAAGAAAGGAAAAGTGTTTTTGAAGTAGAAAGGATATTTTCCTCAAGAATGAAGTTCAAGTATTTTATAAAAATTATTTTCCATCTAAGATAATAAAAGGGTTCTATTTTTATCCCTATTATTACATGGATTTGATTATGTTGTGATGGAAACATTTTTATGAATTCCTTTATCTTATATGAATTGTTTTATGATGTCATGTTGTTTAAGAATCCCATTTTTATTACATGGGTTATGCGATGATGTATGATTTATGATTATGTGGCACACATAATAAAGGATTCATTATAAGATGGGTGGGACCTATATCTCCCTCCAATTCATTGGGTAAAGATTTTATATCTCATGAGATAGACAGGGCTGGAACGGTAGGTTATACCGGTTCAGTGAAATAGGACTAAAATGAGGGTTACTCGATTCAGAAAGGGACTTTTTCCACTAAGATAGTCTCGGCAATGAGTCTTGACTAACAAGAAATGATTCTCTATGATTATGTGTGAATGCTACAAATTTTCATGTTTTATGTTATGATTATTTTGATTACATTTCACTGCCATGATTTATCTCATGTTATGAAATTATGCACTCTTTTGCAGGTTAAGATTTCCAAAATGTTATGTTCTTATGAATACGATGTGATTGATATTTCTTTTGTTTACCCTTACTGAGCATTTGAGCTCACCCTTTTATGTTTTCTTTTCCCCAGGATGTAGAGAAAGGTTTTAGGTAAAAAAAGGGAAGATATTTATAGGAGATGTTGAAGATCTTTCACCACGATTAGAAGATTACGTTCCGAGTTTCCAAAGACACTAAACTTTTACGATCCTTGTGTGTATGTACTAAGTATTCCGCAAATGTAATGTAATGTCAATGTACGATAAGATTCGGGTCTCTACATTAATGGTGTTCATTTAATATTTATCGAGTTTCAATTTTAAGAATAATAACTATTTTTTAATGTGGATATTATTTTAAAGTTATTTTTTAATTAAAATGATACACAAATGGGGTTCATTAAAGAATTTAAAATTTCGAGTTGAAATGAGTGTGTGGTTTCCCATATTAAATATTAATTCATGCATATTTTAAAATATATTCAATGGAAATAGATGGAATTGGCATTGGTTTTTATTTGATAATGTATGACCCCTGTTATAAAGGGTGGATTTTAAATGTTTTATCGGTGTCTGTGATTTCAATGGGTCATTAAGGATGCCCAAATTGGTAGTTTATGAAATTAGAAAAGGGATTTGAAATAGAAGCAATGTTTTATATTAAAATCATCGTTAACACTTTCGTTTTTGATGGATTGTTAAGAAAAAACACTCTTGAATTCACCTTAAGTTGTTTACCCCCTGTGTGGTTCATTAATCGCATTGTGATACATGATTCTTCCCATGTGTGGGAATATGATTTTTTATGCCATGCATATATGAGATATGTGGGGATATGCATTGTGATGGTTTTTAGGCAAGGGAGAGTTATTAATTATGCCTTACATGTTAATATTGGATTGTATATTCACTTTCCTCACTTATTTAATGGTCATGGAAACCCAGGTATTAAGTGGTAGGTCTATTCTTCGGTCAAAATAGTAAGTAAATATGCTTCCAGTATCCAACTAGTTAATCCCAACACTATGTCTTTGAGGGTTGTGACATTTTCAATATTTTTGGGGGGATAGTCGGACTGATTGTGATTTGGAAAAAAAGTATGCTGGAAATTAGCCCCCGATAAATATTGATGAATTTAGGTAGGGATCATGTTAGGGATATTGGGAAAGATCCCACAACACATTAAAATTCTTGGATAGAGATCGATATTTGGGTTTTTGATCTAATTCTTTACTGTATCAATTACATAACATATATTTTTTGGTTCCCATATCTTAATTCTATATATTATATTCCTTATAACTTCTGGTGATTTCTTCGTTATGACTGAACTATTTTTGTTGGTTTTTTTCCTTTATAAAATGATTTTACAAGATGTTTAGAAAACTAATTTTTAATTTAAAGACCCCTGTGTGGATTTTTAAAGTGGATTTCAAAATGTTTTTTTGGTTTAAATAGGGATTTGTCTGGGGAAAATGTTTTCAAATTGTGATTTTTTCATTAAGGAAACATGGTGGGATATTTTTAAAAGAAGTTAATGGACTTGAATAAAAATTAAAACATTAATTATCAAAAATAATTTTAAGGGAAAAGTGTGAAACAAAAAGGTTCAAACGCAATAGGATATATGAAACCCCCTAAAAAATAACTTAATACTACCAGGGTCATTCCCCTACATAATTTCTAGTAGAGAGTTTTGACATGGGTATCAGGATCATCCTTTAAAAGGTCTTCATAATGATATTCCTTCTTGTCCCAATTATTGATGTACTCATCTTGATTGTTCTTACCTTTGTTAAATCCCCTTATCAAAATAATTTACTTCTTTTCAATCCATGTACTATTCTTCTCATTTGTATCTACTCTTAGCAGCATTCCCATCATCCTATCAGCTTCTTCTACAGAATAATTAATCACTATAAATGCTTCCACCATTTCTTCATCCAAATCCATAACCAACTCTAGATATTGATTGAGATTTGTGTCTTTCTCCCATTATTGTCTTGTCATATCTTCCATGGAGGAATCAGTCACATGATCTGTAACCTCAACACGAACAGTAATTTTAGGGGCCTTAGGATCACTATCAAAATATCTGACTTTCAACTACCTGGTGGAACTTGTTTCCATTGGTAGTGGTTAGTATGATTAGTCCTTTCTCCATTTCTTGTTAACTATCTGACTCATCCACCTCCTCATGCTAGGAAGCATACTACCCTAACAATAATCGTCAAAATCACCTAAAAATGACTAGAGGACTCATCGATGGGCCCATTCCCAATGACCATTAGCTCATCATTGGAGTGCACTACCCAAGATGTAATATACTCATGAACCAATTCTACAATCACCAGAAATGTGGTTTCCAATATCAATAGTCAAAACCTAATTTTATGGGATTGACCTCAAATCCCCACCCCTTTTTTCATGTTCTAGAGCCTTTCCACTTTAGGGGTCACCCTCTATTGACAAATTAGGAACTGTTTCATGTCCTAGAAGTTCCTCTATCCCCTAACAACACTCTCATACAAAAGTTATTATCCCATAATGAACTGCCTCAGTATATAATTTAGTTGTGGGAGCCCTAGAACATACCTAATATTTTATTTGTGACTCCACATTGAGATTGATACCACTAACAGGTTATAGAAACCTACCATAATGGAAGCAGGTTATAGACTTGTTAATTTTTTTCACATACTTCTGTTTGAAATATTAATTTTTTGTCATGTTTTTTAACTATTATTTATAAATTTACATATCAAATGAAGTTTATATTATCAGTGGGTGGTAATCTACTGGGATGTTATCTCACTCCAATATATATTTAATGTTCCAAATTTCTATCTGAATTTGGGGTTTTTTCTTTCAAGCTGATGTGGGTTGAGTTTGGTGGTGGTGGGAAACCATAAGTTGTATATAGATGGTTTTGGTATTTCATTGAGTTTCTCTAGGTATTGTTTTATTTTCTTGGTTAGTATTATATCACCCAAGAAGACTATATATGTGGATGCTTTTAGTTTTTCATTTCTGTATCTGATCATGTCATGTTTTATTGTTCATTTATATATGGTGTTTCATATTTATGAAAATTCTTTTGTTCATTATTTTCTGTTATAAACTATTTGAAATTTCACATTTTTTTGGAAACTAATTTTTTTTGATATTTCATAGAAATCCAACGTAAGGATTGTCAATACAGGACTCTCAGTAGAGTTTCTACAATCTATTTTCCCAAATTTAAGGGAAATTATTCCCAAAGGGGTTCTTGGGATGACCAAGCATGAGTTTTCATCCCGTGGGGATGAGGAACTTTAAGGACCAGTGTTTCTTCAGATCTTGAATTTGACAAGAAATTTGAATTTTTTTGTTGAGTGATCATGATAGGTAAAATGGACATTTTAACATGAAATATGATCTTGGAAAATTTGTTTGACCATTATGTTGGTCCCAAAATAGGGTGTTTACCTTAGGGTCGTATTTTGGTGGAATTCCAAGTTGTTTGCGTCTTTGTGAAATATTTAATATTTAAATAATAAAATATTAAATTATTCAGATGGGTTTGGGAGGAATTATCTTTTGAATGGAGAAAAAATTGAATTTATAACTCTATGGTTGATTCTATATTTGGGGTTATGTTAGGAGATGTATAAACCCACTTCTGGTTCTTAGAATTGCGATGAGTATAAAAAGGGTAATTATTTAATTAATTAATCAATCAATTAATTAGATACCCCCCCCCCCATTTTTTGGTTACTATGCATGAAAAGAGGCTCAGGTTGACTACCTTCTGTATGATAGATAGAAAGAAATGGATGGGAGAGATATATTCCATTTGACACTGTCCATGGTGGATATTGGGACCAGATCAAGGTGTAGCAGCTTCTAGGAACAAATTCAGACCCGAATATTGGGTGTTTTCTCCATGAGGTAGGTTGGATTTTATATTTATCCCCAATCCTCATATATGTATTTATCTATTTTTTAGACCCCTATTATGATTTTTCAAGACCCCATGGGTGTCTATCTGTTCCTAATTAGTAAGAATAGGAGTTTTGAGAGGATCGCATGGTATTCCTAATCTGAGATCTTGATCGCATTACATGTAGTTTATAAACACATGTTGTGTATTATTTATATTAAGGGAATATGAATTTTTAAAAGTAAGTACAATTTTTTATTAGTGCATGTCATGTATTGGTTCTTGTCCACGTATCTGAGTACGTGGCTAGATAGTTGAGGCAGGGGCACTCGGTCCTACAACGTACATGGGAAGAACTTGAGTGGGTTGCATGTTGTATAGAAGTAGACAACCAGGAAACGAGACATGGATAGGTCATGTGAGATACATAGTTATGCATCCCATGTAGGATAAATTTCATGTACATTTTTCAAATATCATGTATATAGTATTTACAAGCCATGTTTGGTTAAAGTAAACACCCAAGTGGGGATTTAAGAGTATACACTGCGTACTTAGGTGTACATGTTAGGTACATGTCCTTTTCTACCCTTTTGAGGGTTTTTCATTTTTTATGCCACATAGTTAGAATTGGCTTTATGAGTATTAAATTTTATGGTTTTTTTATATAGAATTAAATGGTGGAAACCATGGGGTGTTTTGGGGACTTATGAGAGGCAATTTGGGGTAGTGAGTTATAAATGAGATTTATTCCTCCAAAAAGTTAGTTTAACTATATATTGAGAGTAATACAAGGGATGAGACACAATTGAGGGTCATGAGAATGATCGAAGGATGTAGTGTGATTTCTTCAGAGACCTTTTTTGGAGTTAGAATTGTATTTTCCATGGTTACAATAAATGATTTGTGACTCGAGGTGTTTTATAGGTAGGGTGTACAGGCCAAACTTGGGTGACCTGGAAAGGGGTTGGGAATGGGGACATCTCTCTTACAATAATGAAATTAATTTGATTCTTGTGAGGTAGTGAGATACAAGAAAATGGGTTGTGAGATCTCTAACCATTGATATATGGGTGATAGACTGAGATATCGGTTGTGAACATGGAATGGGAGAGTGATGTCCTTGCTTGTGTTTAAATCCATATAATCACAAAAGGGATTCCTACTGCAATGTACAAGTTTTGAGGATCAAGATACGGGTACATTTATTTATGTTTTGATCTATTTATTCAAATGTGTTTCTAATTGATAGACTAGACTTGGTGGGTGTGGGTGTTTGATTGTATTGGTTGTGGGTGGTTTTCTGGGACTTGGGTCAATGTATGAAGAGATAGGGATGAAATGATGATGAAGAGAAAAGGATTTTAGCCATCCTTTGATATTTATTCCATTTTAGTGGTTGATACTTAGTTTACACCCTTGGAAAAATTTTGATTTGATATAGATTTCTATTATTGAGAGAGTGTTGTACATTATGGTCCAGAAGTGTGGTTTCAGATATTCATGAATAAGAATGTTGTATTGGATGCTTCGTATTGGTATCGACAGTTTTAGATCATGATTTGGATTCTAGGTCAAGGTACTTACCATGATTGTATTTTTATATGTTATAGAATGGTGGAAAATTATATCCACATATATGGTTAATATGTCATACTGAATCTTTAAAAATGGGTAGTATAGTATATTGAATAAGTGTCAGACTGAGGCTCTACACAAGTATAGTATACTTTATGGTTTAGATTCTATACTAATTATCTAGGAACCATGTTATATATATAAATATATATGTGTTGAATGGGATGATGAACTGACACTAAATATCAATGGTTCAGAGTGTTATTCATGGAGTTCCTCATACAAGGTTTAGGGTATTGGACATGGAGCTCCTTTTCCACAGTTTATGGTGTTGGGAATGGAATACCTCATACACGGATTAGGGTTTTGTACATGGTACTCCACATTCATGGTTTACGGTGTTGAAAATGGAACTCCCCATATATGGTTTAGGTTTTATTTCATGATGCTCCCCATCCATGGTTTAGGGCGTGTTTCTCATCCATGGTTTACGGTGTTGGACATGGTGTTCCTCATCAAAGGTTTAGTGTGATGGGAATGGTGTTCCCACCCATAATTATGCATTGCATTAAATCTAGAAGAACTGCTATTTTTATTTATTATTATATACTACATTGACTCCCTAGACTCCTTTTTATGTTACTTGGGTTAGATGTCAGACTAACGCTCCCTTTGTTATTACACTTTAACTAGGTATGAGTACCTAACACTAATAAACCTAGGTACCAAGTGATAGAAAACTTTTAAGTAATAATTTTTGTTTAGGGAGGTTATAAATGTTTTCCCACATGTTACTTGATTTTTATGGTCTTGGAGACATTCTCAGGGACACTAACAATGATTAAAGTATGTGGGGTTGATCCAGTTCTAGAACCTAATGATTGATGTTGAGTTTTTTATCTTTATTTAAGTTATTTTTTGACTATGATAAGAATATTTCAAAATCTTGTACTTATAGATGTATATTATAGGTTTATCATTGGGTGAGGACTACTGGTATTTATTTTTATCCCCCTATACATGAACCATAGTGTGTTTTAAGACCTTATATCTACTTTCAGGTAGAGCACGAATGCATGATGGGTTGTGAGAAGGCCTGGAATTTCATGATCGAGTGGGTTTATCTTATGGAGTATGATGATTAGGATGATACATATCGGTATGGATTTCATGACAGGGTATGTGGTATATATCATATTTGGTTATAGATCCTATCGTATTTATTTTTTAGTTTTCTATTTTCTATATGTGATTGGCCTAGTGGGAGAGCGATATTGTGTATATGATATCGTTGTTTTGGTCTTTACTACATATCATTTAATCATATCATTCTTTTGTTTCATTTTATTTATTCTTTTATGTGTATTCTAATGTGTATGAGGTTATGTTATTTACTTATGGTTGTGCACTCTAATATGGGGGTATAATATCCTCACAGTACCACTTTAGATCCCCACAACTAGTATGTAGCCTCTCGTATATGAGGAGACACACCTGATTTCTTGTGATGAATCAGCTCAGGGCACTGGTTTTGTGGCTTCTGGGATGGGATGTTAAAAAGTAATACCAGTGCAGTTACTTTCCTATTTACTATTTTGTATTTTGTAAAATTTAGGTATTGTAATGTTTCGGAGCCTATAATGGATATTAGTTGTTGATTCTTGAAACCATATTATGGTATGAATTTTCGGTTACCAGGGGTTGGGATTGGTGTTCGAGGTATTTATTTTTATGGTGGTATGTGATTTTTTCCTTGGTTAATGCACATGTAGTTTGAATTTAATGGGTTATGATGGATTTTTGTCTCTTATATTGTTAGAGAGAGGCCAGTGATTTATTTTTACTCTTGGACAATATCGGAAATAGACATATCATGAATCGTGATAGGAATGTAGGATATACAAGTTATAGGAATTCTAGTGTGACATTTTATGGATCTCTTTAATATGGAAGGTTATGTAGATCTACAGTGAGAAGCTTGATAAGAAGGATGATGATGTGGTCCTCAAGCATAATTGTTGAAGTGACCTTGGTGGGTCAGTTTGGTATGGGTATATAATAGTTTTACACCTTGTGGGTGGTTTTTTTTTTGATTTAGGTGCATGTTTATGTGTATTTTCTATGGATTGATCCCCTAGGGAGAATTATAAGTTGTATATGCTCAAAGAGGACATGGTCACTAGTTGTGGGAATTTGGTTTGATGTGTGACATCTTTCAAATGTGAGACCCTAAATATGGTTATTTTGTCATGGAGATTCCAAGTGACATTGGGAATGGAATGTATCCAATTTTCCATGTGTTGTAGAATTTCATGAGTTTTTTTTGACCTAGGTAGTTGGACCTATTGACTTGATGTGAGACATGACCATTGGACTGAGGTGGGAGAGGCTAGTGACCTTTTTTACATGACTCAAGTTTAGGGATTTGGTGTCGTTTGACATTCAAGGGTCACCCATGAGAGGGTTTGGTGAATTTATCTATGTTTTTTGGTTCATAAAGAAAATATGGATGCTTTGTACTTCTGATGATGGTTCATGAAGGGTGCAGTTGGGTTTGAGAATTAGGCACATTGAATGCCTTTTTTGAGGAGGTCCACTTATGTGCTAGTGTTTCAACATTATGGTTGGTTTTAACGGGGTCAGGTTCATTGAAGTTCCTTGCCCAGGTAAGGGTTATAAAAGAAGTTTGTTCCTAATGGTTATAAGGTGAATCATAAGTATAAGAGGTAATATGTAATATTTGGTTAGGTATTTGAGCCAGTTTTTTGTATGTTGTGACTTATTGAAGTCAGAATAGGTATTGTGGACTAGGTTATATGGAAGCATACATCATTATGATTGAGTTGAGTAGGGGGAATGATAATTCTAAGAACTGATGTGGTTTTCATGAGAGCCCTATGTTTATGTTAATTTAGGGACCGTGAGATAGGAGTTTGATGTTCCAGTAATGGATGAGGTTGCAGTGTTACTCTTTGACAAGAACATAGTGTACTCCCAGTCTAGAGACCACCATTCCCAATATATTGACATCATTTAGGTTACAATGAGAGATCATAGGCTACAAAGAAAGATCTCAAAAATTATTTTCTATTTTGATAAAGGTTCTATTGTGAGGTTTCTCTCATGGAGTAGTATATGTGATGTTTTATGGTGGGGGCACTATCTTCCATATGTGGGTGAGGTCCTCATGATTGACTGGATATCTTAGAATTCCATTGGTTCTACTCTCAAATGTCGAGTATGGGTGATAGTTAATGCTTCATTTTTTTCAATCTGGTGGTAGAAATATAACCATGTCTAGTTTTAAGATTCGTCTACGATTGGGGAATTTGTTGTGGAGTTAGAGTTCAGTAGTGAGGAAACAGTAAGGATGCACTAGTGGTGCGGATTATCGGATCCAGAAATATTTTCTGACCCTTGTTTGGGTAGGGTTGATGGTGTAGTGAGAAGTACGTTTAGTATATAGATGTATTTTAGTAGGTGACTCTGATGGTGGGAAGTCTCGTGGACTAGAATTATCCTTTGTAGATTATGTTTGGTGGTGGGAAGCACCATAATTATAATGATGAGCTGTGGATGATGTTGTGATGTCTAAGGATGAACAGCTATGGTCCAGAATCATCATGATAGGTGAATATAGAGACAGTAAGTGGAATAACCTTTGATTAGTTGTATGGATTATATTTGGATTTATACATATCTATTTAGTTATCATTCTAATGTAAAACATGATTATTTGAGCATGAAATGATAAATTTGGTCAAATAATGGATGTTGTTGGAAGAACAGAAAGGATTCTTTGTGGAAAATAAGTTTTATAGAGGGGAGGTTATACGGACCTATGTTTCCCAGGATATTGAATTTGAATAGAAATTTGAATTTCTTTCATTCAGGTTATCATGAGATTAAAAATTATCATTTTACAGTAACATATTATATATAATAAATTTTCTAACCACTCTATTGTTTCGGGAATAGAATTTTTACCTTAGGATAGATGTCTAGATTAATTCTAATCCATTTGATTTTTGGAGACATGTTTAATATTTAATTAATTGTATATTACATTACTCACATTGTTTTGGGTGGAAATATATTTTTAATTGAGTGTCAAATTGAGATTTTTAGTTCACAGTTGAGGCAAAAATATGTGTTTTTTCTTAAATGAGGTATAATCTTGCATCAGGTTCTAGGATTCGGGACAAGTATAAAAAGGGTATTTAATTAAATAATTAGATAATCCCCCACTTGGGGATTCTAATACATAAAAGTTGGGGGATGGTTCCTCCCTTCAATGTTATGGCCATACCAAGAGTTAAGTGGGAGGTAGATTCCACCAAACATCATTCATATTGGAGATCAAGACCGAATTGAGGTGCAGTAGCTTTCAATACTGAATTCTAACAAAAAGCTTTTTCATTTACAACATGAGGCATGGCCATTTTTTATTTCAATACCATGATCCACCTATATGTGTTATTTTCTAGTTTTATTGACCTATTTTGAATTATAAGGACCCCATGGGGGTTTATCTATGACCATAAAGGTGGAACATGCATTTTGGGTGGTTCTTAGGGGTTTCCCAATCAGAAATATTGATCACAAAATGTCTAGTTCAGGTACACATATTATGTGTTCTTTTTGTTTGGGGAAGATGGATTTTTTGAACTATCCACCGTCTACTAGGAGTACATGTCATCTAATGGTTCTTGTCTATGTAGCTGAGTACATGGCCTGACAGATCAGGTAGGGGAACTCAGTCTTGTAGGTTACACAGGCAGAACCCAAGTGAGTTACATGCCATGTAGAAGTGCTCAACATGGAAAAGGTATATGGTCAGGCCATGTGAGATTTACAGGTAGGTACCCCATGTAGGATACATGATGTGTACATGTTCTAAACTCCATTTACATGGGCTTTATATGCAATGTTATGTCGGAGTACACGTCTAGGGGGTATTTGTTAGTACACATAACATACATGGGTATACACACCATTTATATCTCTTCTACATCCCTTTTGATGTTTTTTTCATATTTTGATACTGCACAGTCATAATTAGGCATATGAGTAGTCCATTTTAATTTTTTTCCAAAAAAAATGCAATGGTCGAACCCTTGAGGTCTTTTTAGATCTTCTAAGAGCTGGTTGGGGTGAGTGATTTATGTTAAAGTTGTTTTCCTCCAGAAAGTGAGTTTATATGTCTTTTAAGAGTGATACATGGTGTGAGACCGAGTCAAGGGTCCTGAGGATTGTTGTAGGATATAGAATGAGTTCCTTGGATGGATTGATTGGATTGGGAATTCTATTATCCTTGTTTAGAGAGACTGAGTTATGAATCAAGGTGGTGGATAGGTTTGTTGTACTAGCCATCCTACGGTTACTCAAAAATGGGTTGGAATTTGGGCCATCTACATTATGTGGATTTACTAAATTTGAGGATTATGATTTCGTGAGATGCTGGAGACTGTGTTGTTGGGTGTATGAGATCTGATAGATAGGAATGGGACCATGATTTTGGTTGTGACCAATGATTTAGAGAGGGATTTATACACATATGTTCGGATCTATAGGAACCTAATATGGATTCCTCTTCTTGATTACTAGTTCTTAGGAACCATAGAGGGTGACTATATTTATATTTTTATCCATAGGGTCATGTGGAATTAAAGTTGATAGACTAAACTTTAGTGGGTGTAGGTGTTATATTGTAATTGTTTTGGGTGTTTATGTGGGACTTTAGTTTTTGTATGAGCTAATAGGACCGAGATATTAATGACAAGATTGGGAATCCAGCTAGCTTTTGATATATTTTCCACTATTTTTTGGGGTGATACTTAATTTACACCCCTTGGGATTTTGTGATATGATATGGTAATCTATTGTTTAGAGAGAGATAAACATGATGATACACAAGTATGGTTATAGATATTTATGACTGAGAATGTTGGATAGGATACTCCAAATCAATAGTGATAGTTTTGTTTTGTGATCTATGTGATGGGTCATGGTTCTATGAACACTTCGTTATTGATATGGATGAGGATGGTGAACATGGGGATCCATATATATGGTTGATATTATTTACTATCTCTCTAGTAATGTGTTGTATAGAATATTTATTATATGTTAGATCAATTATTTGAACACACATACATTGTTTAGGTGGAATAATGACTCTCTAGGAACCATGATATATATATATATATATATATATATATGTTTGTGTGTGGAATGGGATTGTGTACTGATTCTCTACATCCATAGTTTAGTGTGTTGGATGTGGATTTCCTCTTCGACTATTTTTAGTGTTGGACATGAAGCTCCCAATCCACAGTTTTGGGTGTTGTACATTGAATTCTTTAACCATGGTTTAGGGTAGCACTCCCCGTCCTTGGTTTAGGGTGTTGGACATGGTGCGTAACATCCATGGTTTAGGGTGTTTTACATAGATATGATCATACATTATTTAGGGTATTGTACATGGGGATAAACTTCAAATGTTTATAGTGTTGGACATGGTGGTACTCATCCATAGTTTAGGGTGAAAACATAGAAATTTTCACCCACTGGTTCTTTGATCCCTACTTTTTTTATTTATAGTTAGATGTTGCAATGATACTCTGACCACATTTTTTTCATGTTACAGGGGTTATATAATGGACTGACACTCTAGGTTTGGTAACACATTTACTAGGTATGATTACTTGAGATTGATTAACCGAGGTACCAAGTGAGAGATAACTTGTAAAGTCATGAGGCTTGGTTTGGGAGGATAGGGAGGTATCCCCATAGGTTACTTGGGATACATGTTCTTTGAGACGTGCTCATAGACACTCCGGAAATGCCAAAGTAGGTTTAGTTAATCAGGTTCTTGTACCTAAAAATTTACAGTGATTTTATATATCTTTATATCAGTTATATATCTACTAGGTTGAGTTTATTTCCTGGTCATTAACTTATGGTTGGAGGTTATAGGTTCACTATTGGAGGTGGCCTACTAAGATTTAATTTTCAACCCATGTATGTGCACCTCAGTGTGAGTGAAGACTTTATGTCTTCTTTTAGGTTAATAATAGATGCACGGTGAACTGAGAGAAGTATTAGGATTCAATGATCAAGCAGGATTCTCTTATGCAGTCTAATGATCAGGATAGTATAGCTCGATAGGGATCTGGAGATCAGGTATGTATTATTTCTTAGAGTTTGAAGGAGAGCCAGATGTACTTATTTTTTAGTTCTTTATTTTTTATATGTGATCATCCTTGTGTAAAATATATAAGGTATGTATAACATGTCTATTATGGACTTTAATACATTTTATTTTATTAATTAATGCTTCAGTTTCATTTATTTTATTCATTTATTATAATCTCATGTGTATGATGTTTAATTATTTACTTCTAGTTATGCAATCTTATATGGGGGAATAGTCTCCTCATAGTTCCACCTTATAACCCCACTTCTAGTTAAACTCCTATATCATATAAAGAGACGGTCCAAAGTCCATGTGATTAACTTGATTGGGGAACCCGCTTAATGGATTCAAGGTTGGGATGTTAAAGGAACACCCTTAAATTTCTATAGTGAATCAGTTTAGTGATAAGTGGATGGATTCCCTGCTTAGTTCATTAAAAAATGGTATAAGATTTTTTTTATCATATTTTGAGAGTCTATACTTCTTGAGTAAACCCTTATTTTTGGCTAATGTTTTGGTAGAAATGAGATTGTGGTTATTAGGGATTGATAAGTAAGGGTGGGGAGAGTCTGGATAGATATTTTTCATCTCGATCCTAAAGCTAGTAAGGGAAGTAGGGTTCTGAATTGGGAATATGTGTTTTTTATTTATTATGATGGAAATTTATTTGTTTATCACCTTTGAGTATTTAAGTGGTTTTTGGGTTTTTTTTATTTCAGTGTACAATAGATGAGAAATTGATTTGTATGGTTAGATCACATGAAAAGGGAAACTATTCAATGTCCAGGTTGTTTAGGTATTCCCTCTTCATAGTGCAAATTAGATGGTCAGTTCATTCTTTCCAAACATGTGTGTTCAAACCATGAATATCCCTATTAATTTTATGCTTATGTTGTTTGACTCCTCTCAGATCCAATTTTTGAATAAAGTTGTTTTCAGTTGTTGGATATCTATTGAGGAGTGTATTGATTCTACTTCGATGTGGTTCTTATGAAACATGTTTGAAAGATTGCGTGGTGCTTTGGCTGTTCTTGATTTTGATATTCCAGTTTTAAAATTTTTGAGAATTTTGTAAAAATTTTAATTCCTATCAAGGAATTCATGATTTATTGGATGGAATAAATTAAATTATTTTTTAGGAAATGTTTTATAAAATTATTGTTTCCATTAGCGTGTTTGTAAATTATTAAAAAAAATATTCTCATTTTTTTATTAAGGTATTCTTAAAAGTAAGTTATTTAAAAAGGAGCTTTGAAATTATTTTGTAAAAATGGGAATTTGTTTTGGAAAGTAATCTGGAAGTTGTTTTGAAAGGAAAACAAGTTTTGATGAACATTAATTGGGTTAATTAGTTTTTAAAATAGGATAGAATTTCCAAACAAATTTTGTAACATGCCTTGATTTGATATGTGTGTGTTCCATAATGGTTGATATTTTTTATAAGATTGGGTTTTCCTTTTCTTTCAGGTTCACACTTTTGTGGACTATGTTTACAAAATTCCTTGGTAAAAGTTCATAATTTCAAAAGGTAATTTTTATTTATTGTTATGAAAATATTTTTCTCTTGTTTTAATGATTCACGTTTTGATTTTTTCCATAGTGTATGATGGTATTGTTTGGTTAATGTCTTGAGGTGTGAATCAATGTTTCCAATTTATTATGTTGTTGATATATGCCTACCAAAATGGTCAAAGGAGTTTTTTTAGTTCCAGAATCTACCCATACTCTGAGTGGGGAGGTGGAATTGGAACGTTATTTTACCTTAGACCCAACTTCTTAAATCAATGTCCACATTCTTCAAATGGTGATCAAAGATAAATAGAGGTGATGAGGTTCTAGGAAAAGATTGAAGTGATCCTCAATTCTATCAGAACACGTGAAACTTCTGGGTGAGAGATATCTCATATTTTCTTGTTAGATCTAAATGATTTTGGAGGGAGTCTTTCATATCCTCTTAGTCATTTGACATTATTTCAAGGGAGTTTTTCAAGAGTGGGTTTGTCCAGTTAATCTTTCTTAAGGGTGTAAAAGTGGATATATCACTTGAGATTATAAGTCTTAATCTTTTTTTCCATTTAGTAAATGAGTATATTGATCACTTCATAGATTTTTTCATCCTCAATCAAGAGTTTCTTATCAATGATTTTGAGAAATCTTGTTTCCTTATAGGTGGGATTCACCTAGAATTTGGTCCAGCTACAAACTTGTCTAGCCATATATATTTTTAATATATTTTGAGTGCATCCATTTTTTCTAGAATCATACCAGTCTAGGTAACAAGTGGTGGGTGATACCTTTATTCAATCTGATGCGAATGAGGGTTACCTAGCTAGTGGGGGTAGAAAAGGGATGAGACCAGGCTAGAAGCATAGGTTACTTTTAGTAGTAAGAAAATATATTTGATGTTCTTCATGTGTGGAGCTCCAAGTAATTCATTTCATTTTTATATTAAATATCCTATATTCAATCCCTATTATGGTTGTTTTGGTCATATTTATATGTTTAGTTAGATGATATTTTGGAATATATACCAGGTTTACTCATTTTTTGGAAGGGTTTTTTTGGGAAATTTTTCTTATTGGTTGTAATATGGGTTAATCTTTTGAAGCTAAAACTATAGTTTTTTGCAGTGTTGTGGTTTTTTTATATGGAATATCCCTTCTAGATGGATTTGGAAATTGTGGTATTTTTTTCCTTTATATTCATTCATTGTTTTTTCATGATGTTTTATGTGATTCATTGTTTGTACGAACCATTCTTGAGAGTAGTGGTTTTCGCCTTTTGTTATGCTGATATTTTGGGTGCTCTATATTTTGAAATGATAAAAGACTTGGGGGAATGAATGGATAATAATGATGGGATATCCACCAATTGAGTATTCATACAATATGGTGTTTGGATTGGGCCAATTAATATCCACTATATAAGTTTGATTCGGTTTATAACCCTATGTTATTCATGTGTGTTGTGGCTCTATATGGGAGATCATGTCTTTTAATTAATTTTTCCTATAATTTTTCATTGACATGTTTGATTTCGAAGTGTATTTGGCTTGACTGTGAGGTTTTCTTAGGGTTTCTTAGTTGTTTTGATGATATGACTCTCAGTATTTTTCTTCAATTCCACCGTATTAGTGGAATTCGAAATAGTGGGGAGACCATTTTATATCTCCCTTTCTTCTTTGGACATCTAGTTTGAGGTTCATACATGGATTACACTTAGTTATGTTTTTTAATTCCTATGGTTGGTCAGTTCAATCATTTTGATAATCTTGGTAGTTTTCATTTCAGGTCAGTTTCTATTGAGAAGTTCACGTTTGGTTAGGTACACTTTGGATCTTCACTTTCTATTGCTTTTCCTTTTTCAACCAAGGATATTTTAGGGGTTGAAATTGTTATGGATTGGAGAATTATGACACCCACATGTCATTATTATGATTAATTTGTTTTATTTTATATTATCTTGTGTTTTTCATAATTTTGGTGATTTATAGGCCAGAATTTTGGAGTATTGAATGTTTTTTGGGTGCTCCAAAGTTTTCCATCATAAGTAAGAGTAATTGTGAAATTCCCATGAAGAGGGTTATTCCTCAGGGACAGAACCATTATTCATGGAATCTACATGGCTTTTTAAACCATTTGGACCACCCCAAAAACCTTTTGAGTATTATTTTCCTAGTTAGTAGTCTGTGAATGATTGGTACAAGGTTTATCAAACCATGTGAGCTAACTATAATCACTTAAAGTGTGATTTTATTAAAATTTTCTCTTTGAAATAAGATTTTTTTCAACCCCTCCCCCCCCAAATAGATGTTTTCCAACTTATTGGAGTATAAAAAGGATATCCAACTTCAATATCTCTTGATTATTGGATCTTCTTTGATGAATTTCAAGAGGTTTAAAGGTGAATATTCAGCTATTTCGGTTATTTATTTTTTATTCTCCCTTTTCTATTTGTATTGAATTCTCCCATGAAACATTGAACCATTATTAGATGATTTTAGAGTTATGGGTGGACCTAATGTTAGAATTTTTGGTGTCGAGGGTTTGTAGACACAACATTTATCATTGTTTCAGCACTCTCCATTGAGGGTGACAATTTCTAATGGGTTTCAGCATAATTTCTACCAGGATAATGAATTTGTTTCTATGAAATTATTTCATTTTGTAATTCCAAGAATTATTGTCCTTTATAAGTATATTTTTATGAAATATATTAATATATATTATATCGAAATAGCGATTTTAAGCCATTTAAATGTGTTTTGATATTGTAATGTAGGTATTCTCCTCTTAATTCCATGTTTTTATGTTTAAACTGGAATATTTTTATGTTATAAGGATATGTGAAATTCTTGTGAGGCTTTTGAAATTGTTTTAATGGAAAGCATTGTATTTTTATATGGTTGAAATTTTTAATGAATAATTTCTATTTTTTAATGTGGGATATTGACCTCAAAATGATTTATAAAAGGCGTTTGTAAATGAATTTGAAATATCAGTTTTAAATGAGTGTGTTGTTTCCCCTTATAAGAATTCCTTAAAGTCACTTATAAAATGTATTTGATGAAAATGGATAGTGTTAGACTTGGTTTTGATTTAAATGAGTAATAAAAACATTTTAAAGAAATTTTTAATAAAATTTCCAGGATGTGGGGGATTTCAATAGACCTTTAAGGATGCCAAAGTTGTGTTTTATGAGATGTGAAAAGGAATTTATGCTCCGGTATAAGTTTTATGTTGATGTCCTAGTTAACATTTTTGTTTTGAATGGATTATTTTAAAATACCTATCCTGATTGACCCTTGAGTTTTTTACCCATTATGTGGGTCATCTATCACTCTTTAATTCTCTCTTCTACCCTTATATGGAAATATTATTGTTTTCACCACTAATGGATGAGATATAGAGGGATATACATTATAGGTTTCTTGGGGTGTGGTAGATTTATTTATTATGGCTTTCATGTTAATCTTGGCTTGCATGTTTACTAGGATCACTTATTTATTGATCATTGAACCTGGATACTAATTTGGTGGTTTATTTAGATATAAAACTAGTTAGTATACGTATTGATAGTGTCCTTATAGTTTTACCAGTCACTAGGGATGTGAGGGGTGTTCCATTTCAAATGTGGTTGGTGTGCGTAATTTGGATGCCTTGTTATTTGGATACAACATATTCTGGAAGTTTTTCCCTAATAGAAATTAATAATAATTTATGTGTCTCACATTAGAGACCCTAAGGATAATCCCATTATACATTACATTAATTATTAGGTGGTTTCCATTTAGGGTTCTGATCTAGTTCTCAATTATATAATGTCCTATTTTTATATTGTTATAGAACCTATATATTACTTTAATTTAGTATATGACTTCTAACATGAGGTTCCCTCTTTGTTAAAATTGAATTATGTGTGTTGGGTTTTTCCATATGGAAAATGGTTTTAAAAGATGATTGGAAAGCCTTTTTTAATTTAAATACTCTAGTGTGGCTTTGTAAAGTGGATTTCAAATTGGGTGTTTTGGTTTAATGAATGATTTAGATGTCGTAAATTTTTTCAAAGTGTGTGTATTTAGTTTAAGGGTATAGGGGGGATGTTTTGAAAGGTTCTTATAGACATGTTAGTATTTTCCACCTACTCCTGATTGAAAGAATACATTCTAGTTATATTTTAAAACTATCATTTATGAATTTCTTAGGAAATTAATTGTATAGTCTTAGTGGGATATAGCCTAATGGTTTTTTTATCTCATATATATATATATATATATATATATGGTTCTAGGTTTTTGGTAGGATTAATTTTTTTTCCTTGAGGCAAGTGTGGGGTGAGTTTGGTAGTGGTGAGAAATGTGTGGTTTCATGGTGATGGTATTGGGCTTACCTCAAGTTTTTTGAGGTTTTGTTTTATTTTCATGGTTAGTGTTGTATTGGATAATAAGTCCATCTTTGTAGCTACTTTTATATTCCATTTTCTAATTTTATTGTTCTAGAATTCATTTTTTATTTATAGATAGTTATTTATATTTTTGAAAATGGGTTGGATCAATTTTTTGGTTGTGACTTGTTCTGCATGACCTTTTATTTTTGCAACTTATTTGTTTGATATTTTTTGGTCGAAGTGAGCATATCAAGAGGGGGATGAATTGATTACCCATTAAATGTTTATGTTAAAATTAGATTCAAATAAAATCCCCAATATTAATTAAAATTTCCTAGTTAATCAAAATAGTAGATAGATATAAGATCTAATATATTTAAAGATTTCTCAAAGATTTATTGGGTCACAGTTAAAATAATTATGAAAACTATTTCAGCTTTTGAAATCAATTTACTTAATCAAAAAGATAAGTAAAAAATTAATTAAGACAAACTATAAATGTAGTGGTTTTTTTAGATTAAAATAGATTCAGTTAATATCAATGAAAAAAACAAAACACGTGTCTGAATAAAACATTATGTTCAGTCTCAAGCTGAGACTTAATCCTTTCCACATGGAAATCTTCTCCTTCCAAAAAATATTATATAAAATAATCTATGATCAACAACATGGATAGGGTGTACAACATCAATGTTTTATAGGTCACACATGACCTCTTCAATAATAAATGTGGGAATAAAACAAGTACATGCCACATGGGGACCTCTTCCACAACACTATGAAAAAACAAGTAAAGATGGTTTGATAAGATATATAATATCTTCCAGTTGTAGTGTAGGAGATAGTGTACATTTTATAAATAGAGTATACACACACTACTTGAAATGTAAATAAAATAAACTACCTAAGAAAATAAGAGATTTATAGAAGTTATGTTTCTCGTTCTAATAAGATCTGAAGCCTGTGACTGCATGAGTGTAGAGTGAGTGGAATCATGAGTTGATTTTCTAAACTTTTTATCAAAAAATAGTTTCATAAACTTGTTATTGTGAGTCTGTAAGAAGTATTCTTTGTGTTCAATGTGATTCCATTATTCTATAGTTGATCACCTGTAAAGATGCCTCATTTATGGAATAAATCACATCAATTTTATTTTAATGTTGAAATGTTCATCTCTATATCTCTGAGTGCTTTATACTTGGTATTTTTTGTATACAAAACATACACAAAATATGAACGAAGGAGTATTCTATTTATTTTTACAGCATTATGTAGGTGTAATTATCTATATCTGCTGCATCCTTGTACACAAGGATGACACATTCTTTAACGAATCTCTAAAAAATATTTTAGAACAATCATTAGAAAAAATTTCTACATTAAATTCAAAAATATAGTTGTTAGAAACATTTAATTAGAAATAAACTAAAAACAATTTTGGTGAGTCTTCTTGAATGGTGATACAGTCTCTAGAAGTGAGTCATTTAATGGTGACATAAGCTGGTAGTGATACATGAAAACATCGAGATATCTCATTTGTAAATCATCCCAAAACATTGAAAAAATTACATTCTAGATATAGTTCAACTTCAATAGTAACTCTTCTCTAATAGTAGGACATCTCAACACATATCTAATTTTTCATTCTAGTGGTGACTCGTGTATGAATATAGGTGCTTCCAATACATTTTAAAATTTTATATTCAATGGTGAGTCATCCTCTTGATATAATTAATTCCCATACTTTTTCAAAAATTCAGTTCTTGCAGTGAGAAATAACTAGTAACAGGAGATTCCAGTAATTATCCAAATTTTCACATTTACAGTGAGTTTTTTTAAATAGTAATATATTAATGGCGGTTATTCAACCATAATGATGAGTCATCCTTGGATGTTACTAATATTCAACAGCAATTAAATACTAAGTTAAAATTTTCTACTCAAACTTATAATATAAGATGCTACCATAAAGCATGAAACAAATTAATATCATAATAAGCATTATTTTTTATCATTAAAACAATAGTTCCATAATTCTACCCCTTTTTATGATCACAACTCATGACATATTTCAAATCCTGACATCAAAGGTCCGCAGAGCTTTACAGTTAATTAAAAAGGATATAATCAAAGAAATGATGGTGTCAAATAAATGATTATATTATCAAATATAAAGAAGTTGTATAGGGTTTGAAAAGTAATGTATCAAAGGAAATAGAGAGTAAATGGAAATAAAGGATTATCATTATGACATAAAATAACTAAAATATTGAAATCCAAGAAATATGACTATGTAAAATAAATTCAATAAATCCTTCTCCCACTTGTTGTATTATCCAAAAGTAAAAATAAAGGTGTAAATATAAGAGAACATAATATGAATAAGATAATTTCCATTGAAAATCAAATGAAATAAAGTTAAAAAGGGGAAACATAAAGTTATTAGAAAAGATACATATTATTGACTAAGAGTCTAAGTCAATGATTATCAGGATTGATTGAATGATTAGGATATACTTTTTCCTTCCCTTTGTTTGGAGAGGAAGGATCAACATCAGATCCTGAAGGAGCGGGATGGATGGATTTTGGAACAGTAGTCAAATGAGTCTCACTGACAATGACTTGATTGAGTTTTTGAACTTATTCTCTTGGAGGGAGAGTGAAAAGATGAAAAAAAAATTTGGAATGGGTGCATTCAGATTTCTTGTTACACCGTCCTTAAAGAACACTAGAGGACAAGATGGAGGTTCTAGGTGAGATATGACTGGTATATCATCCTGAGCCACTAAAGTAGTTTAAGACACATGGGAAATGGGTTTCATAAGATTTTAGAAATCCATAATGATATTTCAACCACGCTCACTTTCACTTAAGAAATATTTCTTCTCTTATATAATAATATTTAACACTGAATTCATGACCTTTAACTAATTAACATACTCATTAAATACTTGAGTCAGAGGAGGAATCATTTTATTTTCAGTAAGAAAATTAAAATGATCATTTAGTTCATGCTTACTGGAAATCCTTAAAAGATCATACTTGACAGATTTTCTGATGGTCTCTCTATAATACTTCATCTCCTTCATGTATTCCCAAGACATCATGCGAACATAATCACTATTATGACTGATTTTTTTGAACGTCTCATGTGGTAGGTTTGGTACAACACCTGAAGTGGCAGTAGCATTAATCTATTCCCTAATAACTAGCCTCGGTATCTCAAAATCAAAATCAAGGTGAAGAGAACTAGAACTAGAATCCAATGAAGTAAGTTTCTCAACCCTCCCTAACAGATCTACCATGGAATATTAAAACAATGTTTTTATCTCATACATTGTGTATTTCAAAGTTTCTATCTCATTTTATAACTTAATATTCTTTGTCTCAACTTCTTGTATATGATGCATCATTTTTGGTTGAATATGATGTATGTAACACCCCAGGATTTTATGAGATATATTATTTTTAGTTTCATTCATATATTCTATTTTACACTACACCAATATTATCTTGTGCTATACGCAACATCGTATTAGCTTGCAGTATCTGCAACACTATTCTTGGATCGTGTTACACACAATTTCAAGTTCATTTAATAGTAGTTATTCTACACAACATTAAGTGTATATATATATATATTCAATTTATAAATGAAATATGGTTGGATTTCATTATATGCAACAACAAAGGAGTCTTTCACTACACGCAACCCTTACTTGGCTTGCATTACACGCAATCGCGACCTTCCTTGATAGCGTGTGTTGTACGCAATACCGGGTTTCACTAAAAAACGATATATGGTTATAATATTATAAACTAGATGTTGTGAATAGTATTAACTAAATTTTGAATTTTATAACAATATTATTCATCATACACATTTTCTGGAACATGTTATGAGAACAAACTAAATTTTTTGGGTAAAATAAGTATATTTCAAAACTTACAGTTTTGTCGCCTTTTGATGGTGCACCCACTCTAAATATAGTTTTTGACATGTTTAAAAGTTCAATTTGACAAAATATACTTATTCTTTGAATCAGGTTATAAAAATTTACTTTGGATACATTTTTCATATTATTCTGATAACTTTCATATTTTAATGAATAGTAAAAACACGCTGTATTTTAATTAAAAAAACTTTTTCATGGAAATAATTTATATGGTTAAATTATAATATTGAACGGATTAAAAGTATAAATATAATATATTTTTACCATTTAATATAATTTATTTCATTACCATTAATTTTATATTGAATTCATATGTAAACACATTTCAATCTTTGGCAATGTTTTAACTTTTAAAACCCGTTTTCTTAACAACGGGATTAATTTTAAATTAATTACTGCAACTTTTGTGTTTTGAATTTTGAAAAATGGATTCCATATTTGGATTCAGTGGGTCCAAATTATGTTAATAGGTTACTTTTATTTTTTTGACATTATGAATAGTAACTATGGTAAATTTTATTTACCACATTTGAATGTAAATCGGGTAAATAAGTGAAACAATAAGATTATGAAATTACCCTAACACCTACCAATATTCTATTAGATGAATAAAAGTCGAACCATATCACCTAAGGGTAGAAGTAGATTCATTTTATGGACTTTTTACCATGAAAATGATGTAATTATTATTAAAACCAAAGAAAGTGACAACATGTCACTCTCTTATATCTTATAATTGTAATAATTTTAATTTAGTGATAAAATTTATAAAACTTCGAACATGGATAGTATCAAGAAAGATAATAAAATTATCTACATCATGGAAATTTATTTAGAATTTTTATGGATTAAATAGTTGTCATTAATGGTGACACAATAGTGATGCAGAAATTGTTTATTTAGTGAAAAATTAATAATATAGTTTTTATTAAAATAACAATACCTATCCAAAGGACTAGAAACTTGAATAAACTTTATTTGTCGAGTATATATATACCCTAAGAATCCATGTGTCTATTTGTGGACCATTTGGAGCCTTATAAAACCGATTAAGACACTTATATTATTTTATTTTAAATGATGTCAAAGATGTCACCCTCATAATTTAATAAATATAACAATTTAAATGTTGTGATTTTAAGAAGATAAATTAAAGTAGAAATATTATTATGAAATTTATTATATTTATATTCATCATAGTATTTTATTTTTAATTTTTATGCAACAAATATATATATTAAATAATTATACAAAAATGTTGTAGTAATTATTTCATTAAGAGAAATATCAAACAAATTGTTTAAAAAATATTAAACTAAATATTATATGAACTAATAAATGATATACAAAAAATTTATAGATTAATATGACATGTTAGTATTCTATTAACTATTTTGGTTCGAATATATCCTCTGTGTGGATTTTATTTAAATTCAAATAATTGAATAGTGTCAAAATAAACACTATTGTTATTTTATAAAAATAACATACTATTATATTGTTTAAAAATCACAAAAATATTTAAAAATTATAAATTGAAATTTATATGGTCTAAAATATCATAAAGTACCAAATTATGGATAATTCATAACACATAAGTAATTATTTATAACAATTTAAAATTTAGAATATTATTACCACAAATAAAATTAAATAGATTAAATAAGGATAAATCATGTTGATAAGGTTTAAAATAAATTTCCAACATGTCTAAATTTTATTGGTTTATGATATTAAAATCCTATCTCATATAATCATTTGATGTGATTTATTTTGGAAGTTTTTATGTGGGGTTTGAATTTATATTAAATTAATATTTTTGAGGTTTCCAAATGTGCCCCTCTCCTCCCTTATAAAAGGGAACCTCCTCCCTCTCCTCTTTACACAAAATTGAGCCTTAAATCTCGGCCACACCCTTCCCATTTCCTTTCTAAACTTCCCTAGAAACATTATAGAGGTTCTGGTCCCCTCAAAAGACTAACTCTAGTGCCTTAAGAGGAAGCTTACAAAAGGTGCGTTGAAGAAGAGTTAATCTCTTCCACCGATTCTTTCAAGTTTCTTTCTTCTTCAACTTCTTTTTATTTAGTTGTCTCATTATAAAGTAATAACCTCAGTATCAATAATATGTTTATATGTTATTATAAATATGAAACAACCACATTTCACCTTTTATCCATCCTACAGAAAACAAAATCATCGCGCGTGTGTACATACGGAATATCGTCTCCACGCCGTGGTGTAATCTGTTTTTAAACCACCACCTTACTTGGATGGGTATAATGGTGTAAATAATAACAATATATGGGTATTATAACATCATAATGATTCTGATTCAATAATTATGGGAACTATATCATCGCCCGTGCATACGTACGGATTACCGTCTCCATGACGCGATGAGATTCATTCTCCATGTTAACCAATCAAGAATGATTATAAAGTTTATATAATGAATAATAATGAAATATATGACATAATTAAGCTACTGGATTTATGTATATATATGTGTGTGTCATCTACTTACTTCCATTCAAGTCAATAAGGAAAGGAAAACAGTGTTCGCACATACGTACGACCTACCGTCTCCATGAACGGTGTATTTCATTTCATTCTTCTATCTATTATAAATATATATATACTGAATATATATGATATATAAATAATGTTTTAAATTCTTGAATTAAGTAAATCATTATATAATTAATAATAATATCAAGAACAACAAGTCCAAACATGTACGATAAATAAAATGATTTTACCCAAGACGCTACTTTAACATTGAATTTACAAAAGAACTGGTAATATAATCTCATAAGTGAACCATATATGATATCATCACAATGAATATGATTATTTAATAATTAAATGACATTATTTAAATCATTATATATGAGGTTTAGATACATACGAAGCATATCAGACCTAAGGTGAGGGATAACTTTTCCAATCTTGTTTTTATCCGAGATTGTTTATTCATAAGTATTTGGGGTTATTATTATCATACATGCCCATTTATTCAAAAAATGATTTCATGTATGTTTAAAGTCCTTTTTACCCATTTTTTAAATTTACCACATTTTATGAAAGGAATCTAACTTTTTTTACCACACGAGGAACTTTTTGACTTTTCTGACAAAAGTACGAGGAGAATGTTTTTTTTAACTTATATGGCGTGAATGGATTTTGATGGTTTAATAATGCTTAATTTTCATGAATCTTCCTCTAAAATATTTCATGACAATTTTCAAAAAAATCCTTTTCTTTTAAAATTTCCTGACATTTTGTGAAAATAATATAATTTTGATGAAGAAAGGATATTTTCATCAAGAATTCATTTCAAGTGTTTTACCAATACCATTTTCCATCTAAGATATCATTATTTAATATGTGCATATTTAAAGTATAATGTCTCTATTATTTACATGTTTTCACATTTCTTATGATTAAATGATATCCATTTGTCTTATATGGTTTATGTTATGATGGAATGATGTTTATGAAACCCATTTTATTCGTTGGGTTATGATGAATGATTTATGTTTATATTGTGGGACACGTAAGAATGATTTCATTATGAGATGGGTGCGACCTATATATCTCTCCAATTAATTGGATAAATATTTATACCTCATGAGATAGACATGGCTAGAATGGTAAGTTAATCCGGTTCAGTGATACAGGACTGGAATGAGGAGTGAACTCGATTCAGTAAGGGAATTTTTCCACTAATATGGTCTTGGTAGAAATTCCTTGGATACTATGGATATCATAACATGTTTTTAATGGTTTCCACAATTACATGTTTTATTCCCATTTTATTTTATCATGGTTAATGTTCTGTTTTGATCTATGCCTTATGCACTTCCAAGATTTATTTCATTTCTCATGATTTTAAATTTGTATGTTCATGTTCTTATGTTCAAATGTTTAGGGATTGTTTTATGTTCTCCATGTTTACCCTTACTGAGAATTTGAGCTCAACCTTTTTATTTTTTCTTTTCCCTAGGATATAAAGAAAGGTTTTAGGTAAGAAAAACAAAGTGGAAGATCTTTATGGGAGATGTTGAGGATCTTTCACCATGATTAGAAGATTATGTTCCGAGTTTCCAAATACACTAAACTAATACGGTCTTTGGGCATCTGTTTTGGTCATATATTAAGTATTCTGCAAAAGTGATGTAATTTCCATGTACGTCAAGCTTGGGTCTCTATAGTTGGTATCAGAGCAAAGGTTTGGTCAACCTTTGGAAACTAGGATGCGAAAACTTTAAGTGAGATCCCTAGAGATATTTCTATGGTATTTCTATGGATTTCCATAAGTCTTAGTATATATATAAGTTACAATCCTAGAACTATGTTGACAATCATGAATAACCTGGGGTGTAATAGATTAAAGAACGTGTGATAATTTAGACATCCCATAAGTGACTTTTTATGATTATGTGGTTCCTTGTTATTTCAACTCTTTCTTACACCATGGTTTTTCATTTTATTCAATGGAGGGAACAAGAAGGAATTGGGTCAAAATTGAATCCAATGGAAAAATTTGTGACTATGATCAATGAAATTGCATAATTCCTAGAAAGAAAGATTTTGTGATTATGTTGAATCATTCATCGCGATATATGATTAACAAGGTGTACTTTAGTTGTATTCCTAATTCATCAAATAAGAGGAAGATGGAATTTTATGCATGTTCATATGGTGACGAGCATAGAGAAATGAATATTGAGATTTCTAAAGAATGGAAGATGAAACTTGATGAATAAATCAAATGGAGGGGAAGATGTTATCTGTGTGGGGAGAAGGTTCATAGAGTGACGGACTGTTGTGGAGTTCAATGTCTTACTTGTGGAGAACATGGGCATTACCCAACCCAATTCCTTGACGTAAGGGGTTACTTCTAAATCTAGTAAGGACTTATTCCAGGACAATCATTGAAGGGGATGGATTTAAGTGTTTATGTATTAGTATTCAAGAATAATGTTGTTGAGGTAATTTTATGGTATATTGGAATTTCTATGTATTGGTCCATTGTGGTTTTCCATAAAAATATGGTACCAGTAACCATGAAAAGTGATTGAAATATTTTCGGATAGAAGATGATATGCGCATAATGATGGGATAAAGAGAAAATGAAATGAGCTCATAACTGATATAAGGAAAAAGTTATATCATGGTTTGAGTATATAGAAATTTTGGGATTTTGGTATGTGGACAACATTCATGTTTTCACTAAGTTTCAATGGGTATTCATTTTTCAAGAGAATACATGATTAAGGTATTCACATGTTTGGAATGTGACCAACAAGATATATCGTATGATAGATAATGGTATTCACATGCTCGGTAGATGACATTTCTAGTAATCATTTACCTTACACTATGAGATTGGATAGAAGTATTTTGGATAAGTATAGAGATTGGAATGGATTATGTTGGACATCAGATAGTATTGTTTAAGGCTAGAAATTTTTTAGATATTATTTCTATAATGTTATAATAGTGTAGTTTTAGAAATAGGACAACCTACAGGACAGGTGACAACCCGTCGCGTCAGACAAGTTTGCGGGAATCAAACCCACAACCGAAGTGCGACAGGACTTTTTCACCTACCACTAGCCTAGACGAAGTCCCTGGTTAGTAGAAACTAGTTTTATTTTATTAAGTTGTATGATAGATGAAGTATAAGTCCATTTTTTGAACCATATTTGATTAGTCTCACCATAGATGGACTTATGTATATAACGTTTTCTAACCATATGTTTGAGATAGATGGAATGACCTATCATTCTATCGCATGATCTGTTAACACTTCATGGAAGACAAATTCAACTTCATTTCTTTTAGTGATGAAGTGGAAATCATTCAAGGCACAAACAACAGTGAGTTTGTACCAAAATCAAGTATGTATTTATTTTAATTCGAAAATTCTTCAACATTTGCAAAATGATCTTGAAAACCAAAAAAATTTTCCTACTGACCTCATATCGGATGAATCAGATGGTTCATTAGATCATCACAAATTTATGGCTTTGTGATTTTTGTCTTTTTCATAGACATGTTCTCTACCACTCTCTATCAGAACATAACGGTCATATTTCTCTTCTATATCCATATTTTCAACTATGTTCTCCTATGTGGAAACCCAGTGATGAGTTAATTTGGGTAACAGTTATGTTTCATACTTCACTTTCTAAAATTAAGTTTTTGTATTCATTTTTACGATGTGGGTTTTTATGAAAGAATCTTTCAAGTAGTAAACCATTTATAACCCCGATTAATTTTGAGGGATAAATTCATTTTAAGGGGGTAGAATGTAACAACCCGATATTTTATGAGATATATTCTTTTTAGTTTCTTTCATATCTTCTGTTATACACTACACCAAGAATATCTTGTGCAATACACAACACCGTATTAGTTTGAAGTATATGCAACACTATTCTTGGATCATGTTATAAAAAATTTCAAGTTCGTTTAATAGTAGTTATTCTATGCAAAATTGAGTGTATATATATATATATATTCAATGTATAAATGAAATATTGTTGGATTTATTTATATGCAACAACAAAGGATTCATGCACTACACGCAACCCTGACTTGGCTTGCAGTACACACAATCGCGACCTTCCTTAATAGTGTGTGTTATACGCAATACCGGGTTTCACTAAACAACGATATGTGGTTATAATATAATAAACTAGCCATTATGAATAGTATTAACTACATTTTTAATTTTAGAACATTATTATTCATCGTACACATTTTCTAGAACATGTTCTGAGAACAAACTAAATTTTTCAGGTAAAATAAGTATTTTCCAAAAAAATACAGTTTTGCCGCCTTTTGATGGCGCACCCACATTAAATCTTGTTTTTGACATGTTTATAAGTTCAATTTGACAAAATAAAATTATTAGTTGGAATCAGGAAATAAAAATTTACTTTGGATAAATTTTTCATATTATTCTGATAACTTTCATATTTTAATGAATAATAAAAACACGCTATATTTTAATTAAAAACAACTTTTTTCATCGCAATAATTTATGTGGTTAAATTATAATATTGAATGGATTTAAAGAATAAATATAATATATTTTTACTATTTAATATAATTTATGTCATTACCATTAATTTTATATTGAATTCATAGGTAAACGCATTTCAATCTTTGGCAATGTTTTGACGTTCAAAACCCTTTTTTTAACAACGGGATTAATTTTAAATTAATTACCGAAATTTTGTGTTTTCAATTTTGAAAAATGGATTCTATATTTGGATTCATTGGGTCCAAATTATGTTAATAGGTTACTTTTATTTCTTTTTGACATTATGAATAGTTACTATAGTAAATGTTATTTACCATAGTTGAAGGTAAATCGGTTAATTAAGGATAAAAATAGGATTATAAAATTTCCCTGACACCTGCCAATATTCTATTGGATGATTAAAATTCGACCCATATCACCTAAGGGTCTAAATGGATTCATTTCAGGGACTTTTGACCATGAAAACAATGTAATTATTATTAAAACCAAAGAAAGTGACAACATGTCACTCTCTTATATCATATAAGTGTAATAATTTTAATTTAGTGATAAAATTGATAAAACTTCGAACATGAATAGTATACAGAAATATAATAAAATTATCTACATCATGAAAATTTATTTATAATTGTTATGGATTAAATAATTGTCAATAATGGTGACACAATAGTGATGCAGAAATTGTTTATTTAGTGAAAAATCAATAATATAGTTTTTATTAAAATACCAATACCTATCAAAAGGACCATAAACTTGACAAAACATTATTGGTCGAGTTTATCTATACCCTAAGACTCCAAGGGTAGATTTTTGGAAAATTTGGAGCCTTATAAAACTAATTAGGACATTTATATTATTTTATTTTAAATGATGTCAAAGATGTCACCCTCATAATTTAATAAATATAACAATTTAAATGTTGTGATTTTAAGATGATAAATTCGAGTAGAATTATTATTATTATTATTATTATTATTATATTTATCTTCATCATGGGATTTTATTTTTAAATTTTATGCAATAAATAAGTAAATTAAATAATTATACAAAAATTTTGTATTAATTATTTCATTAAGAGAAATATCAAACAAATGGTTTTAAAAATTTTTAAATAAATTTTATTTTAACTAATTAAAATTATCCACAAATTTTATAGATTAATATAACATGTTAGGAGTATATTAAATATTTTTGTTCGAATATATCCTCGGTGTGGATTTTATTTAAATTCAAATAATTGAATAGTGTCAAAATTAACACTATTGTTATTTTATAAAAATAACAAATTATTAAATTGTTTAAAAATCACAAAACTATTTAAAATTTATAAATTGAAATTTATATGGTATAAAATTTTATAAAGTACCCAATTATGGATAATTCAAAACCCATAAGTAATTATTTATAACAATTTAAAATTTAGAATTTTATTACCACAAATAAAATTAAATAGATTAAATAACCATAAATCATGTTGATAAGGTTTAAAATAAATTTCCAACATGTCTAAATTTGTTTGGATGATGATATTACAACCTTATATCATCTAATCTTCGTATTTGAGTCATTGTGGAAGTTTTTATGTGGTTTTTGAATTTATATTAAATTAATATTTTTGAGGTTTCTAAAGGTTCCCCTCTCCTCCCTTATAAAAAGGCACCTCCTCCCTCTTTTCTTTACACAACTTAAAGCCTTCAAGATCGGCCAAACCATGCCCATTTCCCTTCTAAACTTCCTTAAAAACATTATAGAGGTTCTGGTTTCCTCAAAAGACCAACTCTAGTGCCTTAAGAGGAATCTTACAAGAGGTGCATCGAAGAAGAGGTAATCTATTCCACCGATTCCTTCAAGTTTCTTTCTTATTCAACTTCTTATTATTTAGTTGTTTCACTATAAATTAATAACATAATTATCACTAATATACTGATATTTTATTATATATATGAAACAACCTCATTTCACCTTCTATCCATCCTATGGAAAATTAAATCATTGTGTGTGCGTACGTACGGAATACCGTCTCCACACTGTGGTGTAATCTGTTTATCCACCACCACATTACTTGGATGGGTATAATGGTGTAAATAATAACTATATTTAGTTATTATAACATCATACTGATTATGATTCAATAATTATGGTAATGATATCATCGCTCGTACGTACGTAGGGATTACCTTCTCCACGATGCGATGAGATTCACTCTCCATTTTAACCAATCGAGAATGATTATAAATTATATATAATGAATAATAATGAAATATATTAAATAATGAAGCTAATGTATTTATATATATATATATGTCATCTACATACTTCTGTTCAAGTCAATAAAGAAAGGAAAACAGTGTTCATGCGTACGTACGGCCTACCGTCTCCATGAACGGTGTATTTCATTTCATTCATCAATATATTATATGTATATACTGAATATATATGATATATAAATCATGTTTTACATTATGGAAGTAAGTAAATCATTATATAAGTAATAATAATATCAATAACAACAATTTCAAACACGTACGGTAAATAAAACGATTTTACCCAAAATGCTACTTTAACATGGAATTTACAAAAGAACGGGTAATATAAAGTCATAAGTGAACCATATATGATATCATCATAAGGAATATGATTATTTAATAAGTAAATTAAATTATTTAAATCATTATACAGGCATTTCGGATACGTATGAAGCATATCGGACCTAAGTTAAGGGATAACTTTTCCAATCTCGTTTTTATCAGAGATTGTTTATTCATATGTATTTGGGGTTATTGTTATCAACCATGCCCATGTTTTATAAAAAAAAATTCATGTATGTTTAAAGTCATTTTTACCCATTTTTTAAATTTACCAAATGTTATGAAAGGCATCTAACTTTTTTTTACCACATGAGGAACTTTTTGATTTTTCTGACAAAAGTACGAGAAGAATGTTTTTTTAACATATATGGCATGAATGGATTTTGATGGTTTTGTAATTCCAAATTTTCATGAAGCTTACTCTACAAGATTTCATGACTATTTTCAAAAAAAATCTGTTTCCTTTAAAATTTCATGGCATTTTGTGAAAGGAAAGTGATTTTGAAGAAGAAAGGATATTTTCATCAAGAATTCATTTCAAGTGTTTTATCAAAACCATTTTCCATCTAAGATGACATTATTTCATATGTGTATGTTTCAAGTATAATGTCTCTATGATTTACACAGTTTTACTTTTCTTATGATGAAATGATATCCATTTATTTTATAAGGATTATGTTATGATGGAATGATTTTTATGTAACCCATTTTATTCTTTGGGTAGTGGTGAACGATTTATGTTTATGTTGGGGATCACGTAATAATGATTTCATTATGAGATGGGTGGGACCTATATATCCCTCCAATTCATTGGGTAATGATTTATATCTCTTGAGATAGACATTGCGGGAATGGTAAGTTAATCTGGTTCAGTGATACAGGACTGGAACGAGGAGTGAACTCGATTTAGTAAGGGACTTTTTCCACTAAGATGGCCTTGCCAGCAATGCCTTGGCTATGATGGAAATCATAACATGTGCTTAATGGTTTCCACAATAACATGTTTTCTTCCCATGTTATTTTATCATGGTTAATGTTCCTTTTTTATCTATGCCTTATGCATTTCCAAGATTTATGTCATTACTCATGATTTTGATGTTGTATGTTAATGTTCTTATGTTCAAATGTTTAGGTATGGTTTTATGTTCTCTATGTTTACCCTTACTAATCATTTTAGCTCACCCACTAAAAGAGAAATGTCGTTTAACGGCAGTTATATTTGTATTTAGAGGCGGTTTAAACCGCCGCTACATGGTCTGGCGGCGGTTTCTGTAAACCCCCACATAATACAGTGTCGCCAATCTATTAGCGGAAGTTATTTCCGTTTCATAGTGGTTTAAGGAAAGTGTCATAGCTACCTCATTTTACGGCGGTTTTACTAAGTTTAGCGGTGGTGTTTACGAGCCCTTGACATAAGTTTCTTCACGGGGGTTATAACCACAGCAAATAAACTCAAATACAGTGGCCGTAAAATAGCTGCTGAAGTCACGAGAACCGCCGTGGAATGAGAAGCTATGATGCGACAATGTAGTGGTGGTAAAAACCGCCACAAAACATAATTTTTTTTACATTTCATGGCAGTTTTCATGGTTTAGCTCCGGTTTAAATGCCGCCACTGTACATTTCGCGGCAGTTTAAACTGCCGCAAAAAGCTGACCAGAAAAAAATTGCTTCTGTTGCACCACTTCCTTGAAAAAAAAATTCAAACCTGAAATACCATATTGTACATACAAATAGAAAACAAGAAACATCAACCGAGGAAATAGAAATAGAATAAATTGAAAAAAATAAGTAAACATTGACATTCTATATAATAATGAACCATATTGTACATACCAATATACAACAAGAAACATAAACCTAGGAAATTAGTATAGAATAAATGGAAAAAATATATATGATAGAATCAACTATAAAAAATAGGTACATTATCTGACTATGCTCCAAACATACAACTAGCTGATCCTTCTTGATCCCCCATAATATATATCACTTGAAAATGAAACATTAGATCTAAATGTGTGTCGGTGTTCCTATATAGGGAGTGAGCGTAAAACACAGTTAGATTTACCATGTGTGGGCCTCCTACTTGGTTTAATACCCCAAATATACCATCACCACACACATCTACTATACCAGGTGTCTAAGAGAAGCTCATGTGTTAGCCTCACTCAATACCTTATTGTGAACTTTTATGTAACACAACTAATCTTCTATTAACTTATTTCTTAAAAAAATCATGATAAACAAAAACATTATGTTCTATTTGATCATAATTTAAAATAATTATTAAGATACATTATAGTAAGCACCTTCTAAACCTGGTAGGATGACTCTAAAATTCATTACACATGTCTTTTCAACACAATTTTAATCTACGATGAATCATGTCACATTACCTTAAAATGCATGCCTTCAATTATATTGTATTTTATTCTTCTTAACTAGGATACAATATATTCCCCTCTGAGGTTCAATCCCAACATCAAGAAACATGTTATTATTCTTATGAGATAATAATAATATGAATCACTTTTACAAAATACCATAGTTAAAGAGTCTAGTATTAGATTCTTTATATGGTCCTTAATTTTAGATACCCCTCCTAGTATCACAATATCATATCCACCTTCAAGTTGTATACCACAGCCTCTTAAGAATTCATCCATTATCATCATACCAACATATATGATATTGAAAACAATATATGGGCCCTCTAATAGGTTTAATCCACAACCATACCTTCTCCAAATTATTCATTGAAGACCAAGATGAAACTAAAATGGAAACTCATGATAAATTCAAACACTATCTATTTCTAGGTACCCTTCACAAAGTGTTCCCCTTCATAAAAAGTTAAGATTCTTGAAATATTTCTATTTAAATTGAATATAAATGGTATGATGTATCCCACTAGTCATTAATAAACTATGTGTGTTATGATTATATTTATAGAGATTCATATGATGCTCATCGCATGGGCCTGATCCCAACAATGTAAACACCTACTACCTCTTTGTACGGAAAAAAATGAATAATTTCCTAACTATGTGGCCTTAAACAAATGAATCATAAACATTTATTATATGTATGATTAACCTAAAAATATATATTTTCATATCTACACAGATTCAGAGAGATCATAGGAATAGGGGTAACTCGTTAAACACTAGTATTTTGATATTCTTCATTAAAGAATCATAAATATATAAGGGAATTTTAATAATTCAAATGATTCCACCCAAAGAATATTTTATGATCCCAAAATCTCACACCTTTTCCCCGTACATATTTTGAAGAATCTATTGTATGAATCACTAGTGAACACATTTCATTGTAATTTAGTTCTAAAAGGACATCCATACAAAATATTCATATACATGGAATCCCAATGGAGTTTCTCATCAAAAAATAGATAACCTAATGTGAATCCATTAACATGGAATTGGACTGCTAAACTGTGAACTCTTACATTTGATGATGTATTGATGGGTTTCTTCATTGTGTTTCTTTTTCAATACCTTCATCACATCCTTCAATTAAATTTGAATCACCAAATGCACCAATTATGTTCAAGACCCAAAACAAGCTGATATTACCCATAAGGAACACAATGGTGAGGCATGAAAACAATTGTTATGTCATAGATAGGACTCAATTTCTATGAATATATGTTCCTCATGCCCTGACATGCATTGTCTCCTACCCTTGTAAAATGAGTGCATGATGGTTCACACCTTATTTCAATAATACCATCTAAATGGATCTATCCTAACATTATATGACACTCATGGTAATCTATAGGGAATAATTCCCCACAGGTTTTCCAACTAAAAATATTCTATGGAAAAACCATTGGTCCATAATTTCACATCCAACCTTTTTGTATCCTTTCAATAGATCATGAGAACATATTCTTCTCTTTTCATATTGATTTGGATAAATATGTCCACCATAAAGTATTAATCACCATAGAACTTCATTATGAGTATCATGTTCACTATAGTCATTTTTATTAACATGTGACCTTGAGTAATCAAGATGATATATAGGGTGTTTTTCCTTATTGTCTATACTCAAGCATCTAAAATTTGATCCCACTGGGAATATCCAACCACTGACACTCGAGAATATATTTATTCCCCTACTAGTTTAAACACCCTTGAGGCCTATTAGAATATCTAGATAATATACTAGGGATGGTTACAATGCTCTAATATCTAAAAGCATCAGAATCTATCCTAAGTGGCCATTGTGACTATAAAATTACAATACAAAACATAACCCACATGGGTGGGGGAATTTTTTACCATTTTTTCCTCATGGTCATCTTCAGTATCATTCATCCTATGGTATCACACCTAAATTAATGATAACCCTCTTACAATGTAAATATGTGTTTCCTATTGGTGGTAATACATTAGTATATTTCTTCAATGTTAACCCAATTGATGAAGGTAAACATGATTCTATTGAGTATGAAACAGGTGTGGATGAATCCACTACCCCCTAAACACTAAAAAATAGTAAAAAATCTAAACATAAGAGAATATTACTTATTTAGAATTCAAAATAGTATAACATGTGAAAATCAAAATTAAATTTCTTTTGGGAAAAATTCATTATGTATGGTGATTTGGTTGATTTTATCATACCTCATTTATCTAATATTATATAATAATAGTATATTAATCAATCAATAAAGGTTGATCTGAGATTTCCAACTTGATTAGGATCAAATAAATTGATGAAAATTACCACAACATTAATGTTTTATCTATAGTTACCTTTATGGGGTATATATCTCAATCAATATAAGGAAATTATCCCAATGGTATTTTAGGATGTAGTATCTTAGGAGTCATTGGATTCCATCACTTCTCATATGGATTCCATTGAGTTTTTATGTGAATGAGTACAACCTTTTTGGAATTCATATCTTGAGTGTGTGGATTCAAATCCTATACCACACATATTTGGAACCTCCATATTATTGATATTCGATACAATGGAGGATTTATATAAGTATATTAGGTGTTTTTAATCCCAATGTGTCACAATTTTTGGTTCCCTAGAACAAAGATAGGATTCGCTATAAGAGAAATGACGTTTAGCGGTGGTCAATTACCACTCACAAGGGCCTCCCAGTAAGACAAATTACAAGGGCCTCACCAAAGTGTCCACAAAATTATCCCCTTGATCACTATGAAATGACCCAATTTATTCAACACATCAATAATGGGATAACTCCTAGTCATCCAAAATATCGACTACCAATTAAAACACATGCCTAAATGGAATTATGTATACCACACTCAAGAAATCAAGACATAAAAAGAAACATCAGAAATCAATAAAGCACATAAAAGGAAACAAGAGAAATCAAGGAAATTTTAGGACATGAAAATGTTTGGGTGAAACTATGTGCCAAAAATGTTACATATAAAAGCAAATTTTTCCCATATTATTTAAACACATGAACAATACAACTACTCATAGTTGGATAATGCATCTTCACCCTCGCCACCTTTATCACCACTTTCTTCTGTGACCTGTAAGACCATTATATTGAAAATTAAATACGGTTGTAGATTTATATTAAAACTTAAAACCAATGAATGTTATAAAACTAAATGATTTTGATTTTTTGTGATTTACCTGCATACCACCAGTAGATGCGCTACCAGTGGGGGTATATCTGCTCATATGGTAATGTATTTCAATCAACTATTTCTGCAAAGTAGATATCTGATCCACCTACTGGTGAACTGTGTTTCGTAGAGAAACAATCTCTTTCTGAGCATCTCCGGGTATAGGCTGACTAAATCTAGGAGTAGTGTAACGCCTCGACCCTAGTTACCCAGAGTCGGTGCATTATTACATAACATTGGTATGATCACAAGAAAGATCAAATCTTGAAAGACCGATTGGTTTAGTAGCCTTGGAAACACTAGATATATTTATAAGTCTTACATTACATCATAAAATGAAAAACTACTACAACAACATATTGTCTCCATAATACACACTCATATCCCCACATAATATCCCTGTAGGTCATTCATAATTTACTTCTTCACTTCCTGGAAAAAATGAAACATAGAAAAGGGGTGAGCTCAAATGCCCACTAAGGATAACAATATAGCAGAAACTTTCATAAATAAGAATAAACAATTAAGGAAATGTATACTAAAAAAATCCATTCAAACTTGAACTTTCAACATAGTATGGCATAAATAAAATGAAATAATTCTATTTACTTATTCACATGGATATTCTACTCATCGAATAATCACATGCAAAAACAATAACCACTTTCATAATGATGGAATGCATAAAGCCAGACTATCATAACCACATAGCCAAGGCCTCGTGCCAAGACTACAAATAAGATTTTGTCAAGGCCTTGTGCCAAGACACTAGTTTGTCTCATGAGACCTACCGATGCATCGAGGAGCTATAGCGGGCTCCACCCGTCACATATTAAGTCCAATGCATTCCCATATGAAAAGGTTTAAACATAACATAAACATTCGTATTAAAACTAGCATACGAAATGTCAATACTTTCACCATAAACCATGAATGGTATAAAAATAGCACATCCATAGTCAAACATATCACAAAACCTTCAATACAATATAGAAGTTTTGTATCATAATAAATCAACTTCAAATAAGCGTAAAATCCATCAAAGGATGTTGACATAGATGAAATCAAAACTCTTTTTATAGAAATATCTCTTTCTATTTTGAAATCATTTAAGAGTCATATATTTATAAAATAAAACATTTTATTTGAAAATATTCTTATAAGATTGTAAGGGAAGCTTCAACTATTTTATAACGGCAGAAAATAGCCGCACCCGCCGTATAAGTTAAAAAAACATTCTTACCTTAATTTTTTCGAAAAGGTTAAAAAGCACCTTGTTTGGAAAACGACAGAAATATTCCTTTATAAACCTCTTATAAAAACTCAAACAAGGGTATAAATGATTTTAACCCATATTCTTGTAAATAGTAAAAATGTTTTGAAATGCATTTTTAGGAAACATGGATGTGGATGATAAAGAGATCCCAGTAGATTATTACGTATAAACAACCTCGGATAATGAAGAGATTGTGAAATAACCCTTACCTTGTACATTTCCTTGGTTGGGGTAGGTTAACCTCCTTTATAATGGTGAAATAATTGTTATTAAATTATACAAGAATCATATATATTAATACTATATCATATATGATCTTTTAACATTGATTTGTTAATAATATCTTTTAATTATCGTCGTTTCGGGTGTTAACTTACTTGTTTTCTTTTATATGTTTTGTTACGTAACACATGTTTGTAAAAAATAGGATGTATATTATTCATATCCGGAATGATATCAAGTCCTTAAACATCATTTTTTAAATCATCAAATGATAATTATACTTGAATGGATACGATGGAAAATGAAACTCATCGCGTTCGTGGAGACGGTAGTCCGTACGTACGCACGAGCGACAATATCATTCTTTTGATATTAAAATAATATATAAATGGATGGTATATCATATATACAGAATCATTAACATGTTATATTTATTATTTACATGAGTTACACATCATTATTATACCCATCCATATGATATTATATTGAATAACAATTACACCACGACGTGGAGACTGTAAGCCGTACGTACGCACGTATGGTGACATGTTATTCAAAGGGTGGATAGAATAATGAATATGGTTGTAACATATTTATAATAACATCTCAGTAAATATATGATACTGGAGTTATTATTTTATAATGGTAACAACAAAGGAAGAATAAGTGGAAGAAGAAAGGAACTTGAAAAAGGGTGGTGAAATCATTACCTCTTCTTTGGTTGCTTCCTTTTGATTTGATCAAAAGGGCTCCATAGGTTGGCTTTCTGATCCAACTAAGGCCTCTAGGTTGTATTTAGGGAAGTTGGGAGAGTATTTGGGAAGAGTTTGGCCAAAATAAAGGCTTCTAAGGAGTGAAGAAATGAGAAGGAGGAGTACCCTTTTATAAGAGGGGTGAGGGGCACCTTTGGAAAAGCTAGAGATATTAGTTTATAATAAATTCATATTCGGTTTCCAATGGCTCCAAAGTTGATTATTCAAAGTTTAAGGTAGGGTGGGTCGAAAAAGACTCAACCAATATAATTTAGATAGGTTTGGTTACTTATATTAACCTTATCTTTAAGTATTAACTCTACGTTAATTAGTTTCACTTTTACAATGTATCTTTGTATTTTTATATAATATGGTTAATAAACATACTATATACATCCTAGCGACCCCCAAATGATCCCTTAATGATGAACCTATCATTATATAAGTCTTTTGGCCGAGACCTATATTTTTAGGAATTTAATATCAATTAATAATATAATATTTGTTTTAAGAACTCTTTTATGTCAATATTGACACTATTTAATAGTTGATTTTTTTGAAACTCATAACAGATTGATTACTTCGAAAAAAGTCAATTAAATAAATAATAATATATCATATTATCCTATAAAATTAGTTTAATTCATTAAAAGTTTCATATTATATTTATTTGGGTATTTATAATACCAATTATTTTAATTTTTCACTATTATGATAATTACTGCATCATCATTGTGTCATAAATAAATTATATTATTTAATCTCTAAAAATTGAAAATAAACTATCCTCATGTATTAAATCTTTTTATCTTTCTAATGAATATTTATAGTCGAAAATCCAACATATATAACCCTATGTAAAAATTGTTTTTCTAAAAGATATATGCTTGTGTCATTTTTGAATTCATTTTAACTTAATTAAAATAAAGTGTCCCTATCACCTACAAGTGGCACCATGGGGTCCCCAAATTGACCCAAAGATGCCTATGGTCGAACATGTATCAGCCAATAAGGCTAGGACACGTTTTTAGGGTAATTTAGTATTATTATAATATTATTTGTTTAACCCTTATTTACCGGATTTACCCTTAACCATGGTAAATAAAATATTTACCGCAGTAATTATTCAAAATGTCTAAAAATAAAAGTTACCTATTTACACAATTTGAACATCCTGATTCCAAATATGGAATCAATTTTTCTAAATTCAAAACATAGAAGTGGCATAAATTAATTTAAAATTAATTCCCGCTGTCAAAACAAAAAGCGTGTTTTTAAGAGATAATAACTATCAAAAGATTGCCACTTGTTTATGTTCGGTTTAATTGTAAAATTATGTCCAATGACCAACATTATATTAAATGGTAAATATATTCTAAATATAATTTAAAAACACTCAAATTCATAATTTATCACTATTAATTATTTTGATTAAAAAAGTTGTTTTTAATTAAAATTTAGTAGTTTTCACTATTCATCAAAATATGAAAGTTATCCGAAAAGTACCAAAATTTCACCTTAGGCTAAATTCAATATTCCGAATCCAAAAATGAAGTCCATTTTGAAATATAAAATATATATAATTTCAAAAATTAGGTATTTCTATTCATAACGACTAGTTTGATTGGTTGTTAGAACTCGGTGTTGCGTACAACACACGCTATCGCATTATTCAAAGAGAAGCGTACCGTAGAAGCTTGGGGTGTTACATTCTCCCCTCCTTCAAATAATTTCATCCTCTAAATTTCTAGAATACTACCGCATGAAAAGACTCGGGTGGTTCTTCATCATAAGTTCCTCGGGTTCCCACGTTGCCTCTTACATCTTATGGTTTCTCCACAAAACTTTTACCAGACGCGTCGTCCTGTTTCTCAGTACTTGTTCTCTTGTATCAAGAATCCTGACGGGCTCTTCGCAATAAGACATATCGGGTTCCAGTTCTAATTCCTCATAGGTGAGTACATGCGTTGGATCAGTCATATATTTCCTCAACAGAGATACGTGGAACACATCGTGAACTTTGGAGAGACTTGGCGGCATTGCCAATCGGTAAGCCACAGCCCCAATTCGTTCTAGAATTTCGAAAGGTCTGATGTACATGGGACTCAACTTACCTTTCTTACCAAAACGTATGACTCCCTTCCATGGTGATACCTTCAGGAAAACATGATCACCGACTTGAAATTCCAAATCCTTCCTTCGATTATCAGCATTGCTCTTCTGCCTACTTTGAGCTGCTTTGATGTGATTTTGGATTACCTTCACCTTTTCCACCGTTTCCTCCACCAGTTCTGGGCCTACAAGTTTTCTTTCACCAACGTCATCCCAACAGGTTGTTGTACAACATCTCTTTCCGTATAACACTTCATATGGTGCCATCTGAATACTCGAATGGAAGCTATTGTTATAGGAAAATTATACCAGTGGTAAATATTGATCCCACATACCCTGAAAGTCAAGTGAGCAAGATCTCAACATGTCTTCTAAAGTATGAATAGTCCATTCTGATTGTCCGTCTGTCTGAGGGTGGTAAGCAGTGCTCAAATGAAGTTCAGTATCCAGGGATTTCTGAAGACTTTTCCAAAATCTTGAAGTAAAACGGGGATCACAATCAGAAACAATCGATAGGGGTACTCCATGAAGTCTCACAACTTCATTAATATATAGTCTTGCTAGACTTTCCAGGGGTAGATCTTATCTTATAGCAATAAAATGTGCTGACTTGGTAAGACGATCTACAATAACCCTTATTGCATCATTCCTTCTAGGAGTCTTTGGTATCCCCATGACAAAGTCTATCGTAATATTGTCCCATTTCCACTCCGGTATGGGAAGAGGTTGCATGACTCCTCCAGGCTGTTTCCTTCCAGCTTTCACTTGTTGACATACCATACATCTTGACACAAAATCAGCAATCTCCCTCTTCATGTTGTCCCACCAAAAATGTTCCTTCAAATCTCTATACATTTTCGTGCTCCCAGGGTGTATAGAGAAATTTGAACTATGAGCATCATCCAACAATTCCCTTTTTAGATCAGGTATATCGGGAACACAAAGTCTCTTCCCAAATTTCAAAATTCCATCTTCATACACAAAGTCTCTCAATCTCCCATCATTCACAACTTTAATCTTCTTTTGAAATTCTTCATCATCGGTCTGAGAACTCTTAATCCTTTCTAGTAAAGATGGTTTGGAAACCATTTGAAAAAGCATTGATGTTTCACCTTCCCTAGTTATTCCCATGTCTATCTTCACTAGATCCATGAAAATTGGATCCCTTTCAATTCTCATATTGTTCAAAACTCCATGGTCTTTTCTACTCAAAGCATCTGCCACCTTGTTTGCTTTCCCCGGGTGGTAGTGTATCGTGCAATCATAATCCTTGAGTAATTCAAGCCATCTCCTTTGCCTCATGTTGAGTTCTTTTTGTGAGAAAATATACTTCAAACTCTTGTGATCAGTATAAATCTCACATTTTTCACCATAGAGGTAGTGCCTCCATATCTTCAAAGCAAAGATCACAGCTGTTAACTCGAGATCATGAGTAGGATAGTTTTGTTCTTGAATTTTCAACTATCGTGATGCATAGGCAATAACTCTATCATTCTGCATAAGTACACAACCAAGTCCTTTCTTTGATGCATCAATATAAATAACGAACCCATCATTCGCCGATGGTAGAGTTAATATAGGATCATTGACTAATCTTCTATTCAGTTCTTCGAAACATTATTCACACTCTTTTTTCCAAACAAATTTAACCCCTTTACGTGTGAGCTTCGTTAATGGGTTTGCCAATCGGGCAAAATTCTGGAAAAAACGTCGATAATAACCTGCCAAACCAATAAAACTACGTACCTCAGTTATACTCGTAGGTGCTGGCCATTCTTGGATTGCCTTGGTCTTATAAGGATCAACATAGATTCCATCTTTAGAGACAATATGGCCAAGAAAAGAAATCTCATGAAGCCATAATTCACACTTGCTAAACATTCCATATAATTCATGCCTCCTCAGAGTCTTCAAGATAATGCACAAGGGATTTTCATGATCTTCATAGGTTTTGAAGTATACCAAGATATCATCAATAAATACCACCAAAAATTCATCGAGATACTCCTTGAAAACTCTATTCATCAGATCCATGAATACAGAGGGTGCATTAGTCAATCCAAACGGCATTACAGTAAACTCGTAATGCCCGTACCTGGTTCGAAATGTTGTCTTTGGAATGTCTTCCTTCTTCACACACAACTGATGGTATCCAGATCGAAGGTCAATCTTTGAAAAGTATTTAGCTCCATGCAGTTGGTCAAATAAATCATCAATGCGTGGTAGGGGATACTTGTTCTTTATTGTTATAGCATTGATCTCTCTGTAGTTGATACATAACCTCATAGATCCATCATTCTTTTTAACAAAAAGAACAGGGGCTCCCCATGGAGAAACACTAGGGCGAATAAATCCTTTATTACTCAACTCCTCTAGTTGTTTCTTTAGTTCGACTAACTCTACAGTGGCCATTCTATAAGGGGTCTTCGATATAGGCCTTGATCCAGGAATCAAATCAATTGAAAACTCAACTTCTCGTTCTGGAGGATGTCCAGGTAAATCTTTCGGAAATACATCTACAAATTCTTTCACAACAGGTACATCCTCTATTTGAACATTCCTTTCCTCACCGACAGTTATTTCATTCTCTTCATCCCCAATAATTGAATTAAGTTGAGCTACTGGGGGTGGATCTAAATAAGAATTAGGTGGTGACGATTCTGCTCTAAAGATAAGGTGTTCCTTATCATTATCATCAAGAATCGTAACCTATTTCTTCTTACAATAAATCTTCACATCATAGTCTGAAATCCAGTCCATACCGAGGATTATATCAAACTCAATCATAGGTATGACAATGAGATCAGCAGATAAAGAACATTTATGTGCTCTAATGGGGACTTATTCACAAAAATTTGTTGCAATGATACTTCCCTTAGGAGTTTTAACTGACAACTCCCTTATTAAATCAAATTGGAAATATCTAATTTTCTTAGCAAACTGGGAAGATATGAAACAATGCGATGATACAGAATCAAATAATGCATTTGCTAAACTTGAGGAAACCATTAAATTACCTGCCACCATGTCTTTCGGAGCTTCTACCTCAGCAGTAGTGATAGCATAAGCCTGGCCTTGATCCCTTGGCCTTTTCTGAGGTATGTTCTCCTGACGCTTAGGACATGCATTTGCATAATGCCCCATCTCCCTGCAATTGTGGCACTGAACATTGGTATCTTCCTTCTTCCCATTACAATCACGAGCTTGGTGGCCTTTTTCACCACACTTGTAACAGACTCCCATTCCCTTCAAGCAAGTACCAGGGTGTTTCTTCCCACATTTACCACAGGATGGATATTCAACCTTTCCCTTCTTCCCCTTATTTCCATTCCCAGATTGATCAGCAGGTCTCTTCTTCTCTTGCTTTGCTTTAAAGTCATAAGACTTAGAGAATTCCTTTTCGGTCTTGATAGCACATGGGACAATGTCTTCATACGACGAAAAGGATTATGAGACTAATGCTCGATGAAGAAATGGTTTTAACCCACAAAAGAAACGATCAATCTTACTTCTTGGGTTACGTATATAATCTCCAGCATACCTTGCTAACCTTGTAAAGTTAGCCTCATACTTTGTGACATTCTCATCCTCCTTTTGTCTCAGACTCAGAAATTGCCTTTCCATATCTGCTCGATGGTCGCGAGGAGAGTATTTTTCTAAAAACAGATCTTTGAACTCCCTCCATTCCATATTTGATACTTAATCATCTTCCTTCATGTTTTGAATCAATGACCACCATTGATCAGCATCTCCAGTGAGGCGGTAAACTGCTATGATAACTTTTTCCCTTTCACTGCTCCCCAACGCCTGAAATATTTTCTCTAGGGAATTTATCCATTGCACAGCTACTAAGGGATTTTTACTCCCATTGAACGTTGGTGGTTGTTGCCCCATGAATCGATCTAACATTGATCCTCCACGCTGTGGATCAGGGTGCTCCATACGGGTAAGGTTATTATTCATACCCTAAGTAAGTTGTCCTAGTATGGTGATTAGATGATCGGAACCAGTTACATCACCAGCCCCACTATAATTATCTTGAGCAGGAGGTAAATCTCAACATGGAGTGCGTGCATTGATATGGTTTCCATTTCTTCCACTAGGCCCCATTTCTAAACAATGGCATAAACTAGATCAGTTTATAGATCAAAATACATAATCCCATACTTATAAAACACTTAACATAAATTGAACTATTTATGGATATAATTTATAATCATAAAAATGTTTTCTTTAAGGAAGTATATAATCATAAACCCTTCATAATTATTTGTAAAGAAAATGAGATTTATCCTAAGCATATCCCCCGGGAGTGTCGTAACCAAGAGTGCAGCAAGGCGCGTTGCCGTGCACCAGTTCCCGTTCGAGTCTAGCTCAAAGCGGTGTTTTCGGGTTTTACCCCTAGGTACATCTGTGCAAGAGCCGCCTCTACCTGCTCGTATCCAGAAAGGGATGTATTGCTCGAAAAACCCACAAATCTCTACAATACCAAAATTCTAGGAAGTTCTTCTATACTAATCCTCAAATTTCATCTTAGGTCTACGTTCTCTAATCAGAGTTTATCTAAATCTAGCTTCCAAGGTTTGTACTAAATGTCCTCTGAAACCAACTGTAACGCCCTGACCCTAGTTACCCAGAGTCTGTGCACTAATACATTACATTGGTATGATCACAAGAAAGATCAAATCTCGAAAGACCGATTGGTTTAGTAGCCTTGGAAACACTAGATATATTCATAAGTCTTAGATTACATCATAAAATGAAAAACTACTACAACAACATATTGTCTCCATAATCCACACTCATATCCCCACATAATATCCCTGCAGGTCATTCATAATTTACTTCTTCACTTCCTGGGAAAAATGAAACATAGAAAAGGGGTGAGCTCAAATGCCCAGTAAGGATAACAATATAGCGGAAACTTTCATAAATAAGAATAAACATTTAAGGAAATGTATACTAAAACAAAATCCATTCAAACATGAACTTTCAACATAGTATGGCATAAATAAAATGAAATAATTCCATTTACTTATTCACATGGATATTCTACTCATCGAATAATCACATGCAAAAACAATAACCACTTTCATAATGATGGAATGCATAAAGCCAGACTATCATAACCACATAGCCAAGGCCTCATGCCAAGACTACAAATAAGATTTTGTCAAGGCCTTGTGCCAAGACACTAGTTTGTCTCATGAGACCTACCGATGCATCGAGGAGCTATAGCGGGCTCCACCCGTCACATATTAAGTCCAATGCATTCCCATATGAAAAGGTTTAAACATAACATAAAAATTCGTATTAAAACTAGCATACGAAATGTCAATACTTTCACCATAAACCATGAATGGTATAAAAATAGCACATCCACAATCAAACATATCACAAAACCTTCAATACAATATAGAAGTTTTATATCATAATAAATCAACTTCAAATAAGCGTAAAATCCATCAAAGGATGTTGACATAGATGAAATCAAAATTCTTTTTAGAGAAATATCTCTTTCTATTTTGAAATCATTTAAGAGTCATATATTTATAAAATAAAACATTTTCTTTGAAAATATTCTTATAAGCTTGTAAGGGAAGCTTCGACGATTTTATAACGGTGGAAAATAGCCGCACCCACTGTATAAGTTATAAAAAACATTCTTACCTTAATTTTGTCGAAAAGGTTAAAAAGCACCTTGTTTGGAAAACGACAGAAAGATTCCTTTATAAACCTCTTATAAAAAGTCAAACAAGGGTATAAATGATTTTAACCCATATTCTTGTAAATAGTAAAAATGTTTTGAAATACATTTTTAAGAAACATGGATGTGGATGATAAAGAGATCCCAGTAGATTATTACGTATAAACAACCTCGGATAATGAAGAGATTGTGAAATAACCCTTACCTTGTACGTTTCCTTGGTTGGGGTAGGTTAACCTCCTGTATAATGGTGAAATAATTGTTATTAAATTATACAAGAATCATATATATTAATATGATATCATATATGATCTTTTAACATTGATTTGTTAATAATATATTTTAATTATCGTCGTTTCAGGTGTTAACTTACTTGTTTTCTTTTATATGTTTTGTTACGTAAGACATGTTTGTAAAGGATAGGTTGTATATTATTCATATCCAGAATGATATCAAGTCCTTAAACATCATTTTTTAAATCATCAAATGATAATTATACTTGAATGGATACGATGGATAATGAATCTCATCGCGTTCGTGGAGACGGTAGTCCGTACGTACGCACGAGCGACAATATCATTCTTTTGATATTAATATAATATATAAATGGATGGTATATAATATATACATAATCATTAACATGTTATATTTATTATTAACATGAGTTACACATCATTATTATACCCATCCATATGATATTATATTGAATAACAATTACACCACGATGTGGAGACGGTAAGCCGTACGTACGCACGTATGGTGACATGTTATTCAAAGGGTGGATAGATTACTGAATATGGTTATACCATATTTATAATAACATCACAGTATATATATTATACTGGAGTTATTATTTTATAATGGTAACAACAAATGAAGAAGAAGTGGGAGAAGAAAGGAACTTGAAAAAGGGTGGTGAAATCATTACCTCTTCTTTGGTTTCTTCCTTTTGATTTGATCAAAAGGGCTCCATAGGTTGGCTTTCTGATCAAACTAAGGCCTATAGGTTGTAGTGAGGGAAGTTGGGAGAGTATTTGGGCAGAGTTTGTTCGAACCAAAAGGCTTTGAAGGTGTAAAGAAATGATAAGGAGGATTGCCCTTTTATAAGAGGGGTGAGGGGCACCTTTGGAAAAGCTAGAGATATTTGGGTATTTATAATATCAATTATTTTAATTTTTCACTATTATGATAATTGCTGCATCATCATTGTGTCCTAAATAAATTACATTATTTAATTTCTAAAAATTGAAAATAAAATATCATCATGTAGGAAATGCTTTTAACTTTCTAATGAATATTTATAGTCGAAAATCCAACATATATAACCCTATGTAAAAATTGTTTTTCTAAAAGATATATGCTTGTGTCATTTTTGTATTTATTTTAACTTAATTAAAATAAAGTGTCCCTATCACCTACAAGTGACACCATGGGGTCCCCAAATCGACCCAAAGATGCCTATGGTCGAACATGTATCAACCAATAAGGCTAGGATACGTTTTTAGGGTAATTTAGTATTATTATAATATTATTTTTTTAACCCTTATTTACCGAATTTACCCTTAACCATGGTAAATAAAATATTTACCGTAGTAATTATTCAAAATGTCTAAAAATAAAAGTTACCTATTTACACAATTTGAACATCCTGATTCCAAATATGGAATCCATTTTTCTAAATTCAAAACACAGAAGTGGCAGAAATTAATTTAAAATTAATTCCCGCTGTCAAAACAAAAAGTGTGTTTTTAAGAGATAATAACTATCAAAAGATTGACACTTGTTTATGTTCGGTTTAATTGTAAAATTATGTCCAATGACCAACATTATATTAAATGGTAAATATATTCTAAATATAATTTAAAACCACTCAAATTCATAATTTATCACTATTAATTATTTTGATTAAAAAAAGTAGTTTTTAATTAAAATTTAGTAATTTTCACTATTCATCAAAATATGAAAGTTATCCGAAAAGTACCAAAATTTCACCTTAGACTAAATTCGATATTCCGAATCCAAAAATGAAGTCCATTTTGAAATATAAAATATATATAATTTCAAAAATTAGGTATTACTATTCATAACGGCTAGTTTGATTGGTTGTTAGAACTCGGTGTTGCGTACAACACACGCGATCACATTATTCAAAGAGAAGCGTACCGTAGAAGCTTGGGATGTTACATTCTCCCCTCCTTCAAATAATTTCGTCCTCTAAATTTCTAGAATACTACCGCATGAAAAGACTCGGTTGGTTCTTCATCATAAGTTCCTTGGGTTCCCACGTTGCCTCTTCCATCTTATGGTTTCTCCACAAAACTTTTACCAGACGCGTCGTCCGGTTTCTCAGTACTTGTTCTCTTTTATCAAGAATCCTGACGGGATCTTCGCAATAAGATATATCGGGTTCTAGTTCTAATTCCTCATAGGTGAGTACATGCGTTGGGTCAGGCATGTATTTCCTCAACAGAGATACGTGGAACACATCGTGAACTTTGGAGAGACTTGGCTGCATTGCCAATCGGTAAGCCACATCCCCAATTCGTTCTAGAATTTCGAAAGGTCTGATGTACCTGGGAGTCAATTTACCTTTCTTACCAAAATGTAGGACTCCCTTCCATGGTGATACCTTCAGGAAAACATGATCACCGACTTGAAATTCCAAATCCTTCCTTCGATTATCGGCATAGCTCTTCTGCCTACTTTGAGCTGCTTTGATGTGATTTTGTATTACCTTCACTTTTTCCACCGTTTCCTCCACCAGTTCTGCGCCTACAAGTTTTCTTTCACCAACGTCATCCCAACAGGTTGGTGTAGGACATCTATTTCCGTATAACGCTTCATATGGTGCCATCTGAATACTCGAATGGAAGCTATTGTTATAGGAAAATTCTACCAGTGGTAAATATTGATCCCACATACCCTGAAAGTCAAGTGAGCAAGATCTCAATATGTCTTCTAAAGTCTGAATAGTCCGTTTTGATTGTCTGTCTGTCTGAGGGTGGTAAGAAGTGCTCAAATGAAGTTCAGTATCCAGGGATTTCTGAAGACTTTTCCAAAATATTGAAGTAAAACGGGGATCACGATCAGAAACAATCTATAGAGGTACTCCATGAAGTCTCACAACATCATTAATATATAGTCTTGCTAGACGTTCCAGGGGTAGATCTTCTCTTATAGCAAGAAAATGTGCTGACTTGGTAAGACGATCAACAATAACCCATATTTCATCGTTCCTTCTAGGAGTCTTTGGTAGCCCCATGAAAAATTCCATCGTAATATTGTCTCATTTCCACTCCGGTATGGGAAGAGGTTGCATGACTCCTCTAGGCTGTTTCCTTCCAGCTTTCACTTGTTGAAAAACCATACATCTTGACACAAAATCAGAAATCTCCCTCTTCATGTTGTCCAACCAAAAATGTTCCTTCAAATCTCTATACATTTTCGTGCTTCCAGGGTGTATAGAGAAATTTGAACTATGAGCATCATCCAACAATTCCCTTTTTAGATCAGGTATATCGGGAACACAAAGTCTCTTCCCGAATTTCAAAATTCCATCTCCATACACAAAGTCTCTCAATCTCCCATCATTCACAGCTTTAATCTTCTTTTGAAATTCTTCATCATCGGTCTGAGAACTCTTAATCCTTTCTAGTAAAGATGGTTTGGAAACCATTTGAAAAAGCATTGATGTTTCACCTTCCCTGGTTATTCCCATGTCCATCTTCACTAGATCCATGAAAATTGGATCCCTTTCAATTCCCATATTGTTCAAAACTCTATGGTCTTTTCTACTCAAAGAATCTGCCACCTTGTTTGCTTTCCCCGGGTGGTAGTGTATCGTGCAATCATAATCCTTGAGTAATTCAAGCCATCTCCTTTGCCTCATGTTGAGTTATTTTTATGAGAAAATATACTTCAAACTCTTGTGATTAGTATAAATCTCACATTTTTCACCATAGAGGTAGTGCCTCCATATCTTCAAAGCAAAGATCACAGCTGCTAACTCGAGATCATGAGTAGGATAGTTTTGTTCATGAATTTTCAACTGTCGTGATGCATAGGCAATAAATCTATCATTCTACATAAGGACACAACCAAGTCATTTCTTTGATGCATCACTATAAATAACGAACCCATCATTCCCCGATGGTAGAGTCAATATAGGAGCATTGACTAATCTTCTCTTCAGTTCTTCGAAACATTCTTCACACTCTTTTTTCCAAACAAATTTAACCCCTTTACGTGTGAGCTTCGTTAATGGGTTAGGAAATCGGGCAAAATTCTGGACAAAACGTCGATAATAACCTGCCAAACCAATAAAATTGCGTACCTCAGTTATACTCGTAGGTGCTGGCCATTCTTGGATTGCCTTGGTCTTAGAAGGATCAACAGAGATTCCATCTTTAGGGACAATATGGCCAAGAAAAGAAATCTCATGAAGCCATAATTCACACTTGCTAAACTTTCCATATAATTCATGCCTCCTCAGAGTCTTCAAGATAATGCGCAAGTGATTTTCATGATCTTCGTAGGTTTTGGAGTATACCAATATATCATCAATAAATACCACCACAAATTCATCGAGATACTCCTTGAAAACTCTATTCATCAGATCCATGAATACAGAGGGTGCATTAGTCAATCCAAACGGCATTACAGTAAACTCGTAATGCCCGTACCTGGTTCGAAATGCTATCTTCGGAATGTCTTCCTTCTTCACACAAAACTGATGGTATCCAGATCGAAGGTCAATCTTTGAAAAGTATTGAGCTCCATGCAGTTGGTCAAATAAATCATCAATGTGTGGTGGGGGATACTTGTTCTTTATTTTTATAGCATTGATCTCCCTGTAGTCGATACATAACCTCATAGATCCATCTTTCTTTTTAACAAAAAGAACAGGGGCTCCCCATGGAGAAACACTAGGGAGAATAAATCCTTTATTACTCAACTCCTCTAGTTGTTTCTTTAGTTCGACTAACTCTACAGTGGCCATTCTATAAGGGGTCTTCGATATAGGCCTTGATCCAGGAATCAAATCAATGGAAAACTCAACTTCTCGTTCTGGAGGATGTCCAGGTAAATCTTCCGGAAATACATCTACAAATTCTTTCACAATAGGTACATCCTCTATTTGAACATTCCTTTACTCACCGATAGTTATTTCATTCTCTTCATCCCCAATAATTGAATTAAGTTGAGCTACTGGGGGTGGATCTAAATAAGAATTAGGTGGTGACGATTCTGCTCTAAAGATAAGGTGTTCCTTATCATTATCATCAAGAATCGTAACCTCTTTCTTCTTACAATAAATCTTTACATCATAGTCCGAAATCCAGTCCATACCGAGGATTATATCAAACTGAATCATAGGTATGACAATGAGATCAGCAGATAAAGAACATTTATGTGCTCTAATGGGGACTTATTCACAAAAATTTGTTGCAATGATACTTCCCTTAGGAGTTTTAACTGACAACTCCCTTATTAAATCAAATTGGAAATATCTACTTTTCTTAGCAAACTGGGAAGATATGAAACAATGCGATGATCCAGAATCAAATAATGCATTTTCTAAACTTGAGGAAACCATTAAATTACCTTCCACCACGTCTTTCGGAGCTTCTACCTCAGCAGTAGTGATAGCATAAGCCTGGCCTTGATCCCTTGGCCTTTTCTGAGGTAAGTTCTCCTGACGCTTAGAACATGCATTTTCATAATGCCCCATCTCCCTGCAATTGTAGCACTGAACGTTGGTAGCTTCCTTCTTCCCCTTGCAATCACGAGCTTGGTGGCCTTTTTCCCCACAATTGTGAGAGACTCCCATTCCCTTCAAGCAAGTACCAGGGTGTTTCTTCCCACATTTACCACAGGATGGATATTCAACCTTTCCCTTCTTCCCCTTATTTCCATTCCTAGATTGATCAGCAGGTCTCTTCTTCTCTTGCTTTGCTTTAATGTCATAAGACTTAGATAATTCCTTTTCGGTCTTGATAGCACACGAGACAATGTCTTCGTACGACGAAAAGGATTGTGAGACTAATGCTCGACGAAGAAATGGTTTTAACCCATAAAAGAAACGATCAATCTTACTTCTTGGGTTACGTATATAATCTCCAACATACCTTGCTAACCTTGTAAAGTTAGCCTCATACTTTGTAACATTCTCATCCTCCTTCTGTCTCAGACTCAGAAATTGCCTTTCCATATCTGCTCGATGGTCGCGAGGAAAGTATTTTTCTAAAAACAGATCTTTGAACTCCCTCCATTCCATATTTGATACTTCATCATCTTACTTCATGTTTTGAATCAATGACCACCATTGATCAGCATCTCCAGTGAGGCGGTAAACTTCCATGATAACTTTTTCCCTTTCACTGCTCCCCAACGCCTGAAATATTTTCTCTAGGGAATTTATCCATTGCTCAGCTACTAAGGGATTTGTACTCCCATTGAACGTTGGTGGTTGTTGCCTCATGAATCGATCTAACATTGATCCTCCACGCTGTGGATCAGGGTGCTCCATACGGGTAAGGTTATTATTCATAACCTGAGTAAGTTGTCCTAGTATGGTGATTAGCTGATCGGCACCAGTTACATCACCAGCCCCACTATAATTATCTTGAGCAGGAGGGAAATCCCTACATGGAGTGCGTGCATTTATACGGTTTCTATTTCTTCCACTAGGCGCCATTTCTAAACAATGGCATAAACTAGATCAGTTTATGAATCAAAATACATAATCCCATACTTATAAAACACTTAACATAAATTGAACTATTTATGGACATAATCCATAATCATAAAAATGTTTTCTTTGAGGAAGTATATACTCATAAACCCTTCATAATTATTTGTAAAGAAAATGAGAGTTATCCTAATCATATCCCCCAGGAGTGTCGTAACCAAGAGTGCAGCAAGGCCCGTTGTCGTGCACTAGTTCCCGTTCGAGTCTAGCTCAAAGTGGTGTTTTCGGGTTTTACCCCTAGGTACATCTGTGCCAGAGCCGCCTCTACCTACTCGTATCCAGACAGGGATGTATTGCTCGAAAAACTCATAAAATCTCTATAATACCAAAATTCTAGAAAGTTCTTCTATACTAATACTCAAAGTTCCTCTTAGGTCAACGTTTTTTTAAAGGTTGGGGTCGAAGCCTCATTTTTATTATTAAATCAAAGCAAAGTCCTCTTTTAACTGGGTAGAGGGAAACCCATTACATAGCCCGAAGGCCAAGTGGGCTTGTAGCCCATTACATAGCCCGTAGGCCCAAATTCAAAGTCCAATTCACATTCTGTGAATAGTAACATGCTGCTACAGTACTGCACAGTATCGCCGCCGCTACAGTACTCTGCCACCGCTACAGTGCCCTGTCGCCGCTACAGTACCCGCTGATTAACAGTGCCGTCGCTGCTACAGTACCGCTATAGTACTGCTACAGTACCTGCGCCCCATGGGTTTTGAACCCCCCATCTTAGGTCTACGTTCTCTAATCAGAGTTTATCTAAATCTAGCTTCCAAGGTTTGTACTAAACGTCCTCTGATACCAACTGTAACGCCCTGACCCTAGTTACCCAGAGTCGGTGCATTAATACATAACATTGGTATGATCACAAGAAAGATCAAATCTCGAAATACCGATTGGTTTAGTATCCTTGGAAACACTAGATATATTCATAAGTCTTACATTACATCATAAAATGAAAAACTACTACAACAACATATTGTCTCCATAATCCACATTCATATGCCCACATAATATCCCTGCAGGTCATTCATAATTTACTTCTTCACTTCCTGGGAAAAATGAAACATAGAAAAGGGGTGAGCTCAAATGCCCAGTAAGGATAACAATATAGCAGACACTTTCATAAATAAGAATAAACATTTAAGGCAATGTATACTAAAACAAAAGCCATTAAAACTTGAAATTTCAACCTAGTATGGCATAAATAAAATGAAATAATTCCATTTACTTATTCACATGGATATTCTACTCATCGAATAAGCACATGCAAAAACAATAATCACTTTCATAATGATGGAATGCATAATGCCAGACTATCATAACCACATAGCCAAGGCCTCGTGCCAAGACTACAAATAAGATTTTGTCAAGGTCTTGTGCCAAGACACTAGTTTGTCTCATGAGACCTACCGATGCATCGAGGAGCTATAGCGGGCTCCACCCGTCACATATTAAGTCCAATGCATTCCCATATGAAAAGGTTTAAACATAACATAAACATTCGTATTAAAACTAGCATGTGAAATGTCAATACTTTCACCATAAACCATGAATGGTATAAAAATAGAACATCCAGAGTCAAACATATCACAAAACCTTCAATACAATATAGAAGTTTTGTATCATAATAAATCAACTTCAAATAAGCGTAAAATCCATCAAAGGATGTTGACATAGATGAAATCAAAACTCTTTTTAGAGAAATATCTCTTTCTATTTTGAAATCATTTAAGAGTCATATATTTATAAAATAAAACATTTTCTTTTAAAATATTCTTATAAGCTTGTAAGGGAAGCTTCGACGATTTTATAACGGCGGAAAATAGCCACACCCGCCGTATAAGTTAAAAAAAACATTCTTACCTTAATTTTGTTGAAAAGGATAAAAAGCACCTTGTTTAGAAAACGACAGAAAGATTCCTTTATAAACCTCTTATAAAAAGTCAAACAAGGGTATAAATGATTTTAACCCATATTCTTGTATATAGTAGAAATGTTTTGAAATACATTTTTAAGAAACATGGATGTGGATGATAAAGAGATCCCATTAGATTATTACGTATAAACAACCTCAGATAATGAAGAGATTGTGAAATAACCTTTACCTTGTACGTTTCCTTGGTTGGGGTAGGTTAACCTCCTGTATAATGGTGAAATAATTGTTATTAAATTATACAAGAATCATATATATTAATATGATATCATATATGATCTTTTAACATTGATTTGTTAATAATATCTTTTAATTATCGTCGTTTCAGGTGTTAACTTACTTGTTTTCTTTTATATGTTTTGTTACGTAAGACATGTTTGTAAAGGATAGGTTGTATATTATTCATATCCAGAATAATATCAAGTCCTTAAACATAATTTTTTAAATCATAAAATGATAATTATACTTGAATGGATACGATGGAGAATGAATCTCATCGCGTTCGTGGAGACGGTAGTCCGTACGTACGCACGAGCGACAATATCATTCTTTTGATATTAAAATAATATATAAATGGATGGTATATCATATATAAAGAATAATTAACATGTTATATTTATTATTTACATGAGTTACACATCATTATTATACCCATCCATATGATATTATATTGAATAACAATTACACCACGACGTGGAGACGGTAAGCCGTACGTACGCACGTATGGTGACATGTTATTCAAAGGGTGTATAGAATACTAAATATGGTTGTACCATATTTATAATAACATCACATTATATATATGATACTGGATTTATTATTTTATAATGGTAAAAACAAAGGAAAAAGAAGTGGAAGAAGAAAGGAACTTGAAAAAGGATGGTGAAATCATTACCTCTTCTTCGGTTTCTTCGTTTTGATTTCATCAAAAGGGCTCCATAGGTTGGCTTTCTGATCAAACTAAGGCCTCTAGGTTGTAGAGAGGGAAGTTGGGAGAGTATTTGGGCAGATTTTGGCCGAACCAAAAGGATTTTAAGGTGTGAATAAATGAGAAGGACGAGTGCCCTTTTATAAGAGGGGTGAGGGGCACCTTTGGAAAATCTAGAAATATTAGTTTATAATAAATTCATATTCGGTTTCCAATGGCTCAAAAGTTGACTATTCAAAGTTTAAGGTAGGTATGGGTCGAAAAAAACTCAACCAATAGAATTTAGACAGGTTTGGGTACTTATATTAACCTTATCTTTGAGTATTAACTCTAAGTTAATTAGTTTCACTTTTACAATGTCTCCTTGTATTTTTATATAATATGGTTAATAAACTTACTATATACATCCAAGCGACCCCCAAGTGGTCCATTAATGATGAACCTATTCTAATATAAGTCTTTTTGCCGAACCATAGATTTTTAGGAATTTAATATCAATTAATAATATAATATTTGTTTTAAGAACTCTTTTATGTCAATTTTGACAATATTCAATAGTTGATTTTTTTGAAACTCATTACAGATTGATTACTTCGAACAAAGTCAATTTAATCAATCATAATATATCATATTATCCTAGAAAATTAGTTTAATTGATTAAAAGTTTCATATTATATTTATTTGGGTATTTATAATATCAATTATTTTAATTTTTCACTATTATGATAATTATTGCATCATCATTGTGTCATACATAAATTAAATTATTTAATCTCTAAAAATTGAAAATAAAATATCCTCATGTAGGAAATCTTTTTATATTTCTAATGAATATTTATAGTTGAAAATACAACATATATAACCCTATGTAAAAATTGTTTTTCTAAAAGATATATGCTTGTGTCATTTTTGAATTCATTTTAACTTAATTAAAATAAAGTGTCCCTATCACCTACAAGTGGCACCATGGGGTCCCCAAATCGACCCAAAGATGCCTATGGTCGAACATGTATCAACTAATAAGGCTATGACACGTTTTTAGGGTAATTTTGTATTATTATAATATTATTGTTTTAACCCTTATTTACCGGATTTACCCTTAACCATGGTAAATAAAATATTTACCGCAGTAATTATTCAAAATGTCTAAAAATAAAAGTTACCTATTTACACAATTTGAACATCCTGAATCCAAATATGGAATCCATCTTTCTAAATTCAAAACACAGAAGTGGCAGAAATTAATTTAAAATTAATTCCCGCTGTCAAAACAAAAAGCATGTTTTTAAGAGATAATAACTATCAAAAGATTGACACTTGTTTATGTTCGGTTTAATTGTAAAATTATTTCCAATGACCTACATTATATTAAATGGTAAATATATTCTAAATATACTTTAAAACCACTCAAATTCATAATTTATCACTATTAATTATTTTGATTAAAAAAAGTTGTTTTTAATTAAAATTTAGTAATTTTCACTATTCATCAAAATATGAATGTTATCTGAAAAGTACCAAAATTTCACCTTAGGCTAAATTTGATATTCTGAATCTAAAAATGAAGTCCATTTTGAAACATAAAATATATATAATTTCAAAAATTATGTATTACTATTCATAATGGCTAGTTCGATTGGTTGTTAGAACTCGGTGTTGCGTACAACACACGCTATCGCATTATTCAAAGAGAAGCGTACCATAGAAGCTTGGGGTGTTACAAGTAGTTGCAGCTGCCATCCCCAGTGGCTTGATAAAAACCTTAGATGGTACAAGTACCAAACCCATCCCAAGCACTCTACCAGGATGCTCCTTCCCAAGGACTTTAGCAATTGGGTCATCCTGGGAGACTAAGTAGGACTGCACAGGATTGGTATCCCATTGTTCTTTAATTTTTACCTCTAAATCAATTACAAATATATATTAATATATTAAAAACTAATAATAAGTTATCATAATATAAAATTGACTTCCTACCCCAACTTTTTTAGCAGGCTCAATAACAAAACTTTCATCTGAATTCCTGTGAACATCCAACCACAGTTCAGTTTGGGATGCTTCGTGCCCTAAACTCTGTGACTGCATTAAGCAAAGATAAATCAAAAATTTAATATATTAAATAGATAATACTGTCTTATAAATATTTAAACTAATTAAAAGATTACCAATGTCGTTCGGCTTCTAGAAAATCTTTTTGAGCCCGCAGTGTGAGGGATGACTTGCTTAGCCTGGTTTGATGCATTCTGTCTTGAGAGATCCTGAAATAAATTAAATGAAATTTAATAGTAATGTATTCAATGTCATTTCCTCTTCATATACATGTATAAATGTAAAATCATGATAATATAATAATATATATTTCAATACCATCCGCTTCTCATCACGATTTCTGTCAACAAAAACTTTCCACTGTTCTTTCTGTACCCCACTGGGTCGCTTCTCATACATTTGTTGCCCAGTCAACAAGGTATCATTGACATCACACCAAAATATCCATTTGAAATCTTTCCATTTCTTACCTAGATTTTTCAACATCCACTTCTGTGCTATGACATCAGAAAATGTAAAGTGGAAGAACATCTGTATAGAGAAATTAATTTTGACCATATTAGTAACATGACATTCAATTAAACCATAATGTAATAAATTTACATTTATTTGAGATTCAAAAACATCATTTTTCCATCTTCGAGTAATATATATCTAATCATCATATGAAATATCAAGGGAAATGGGCTCCGCTGCCAGCTGGCCTAGAATCTGGCCAAGTAACACCACGACGTCATCCGTCGGAACCCCATAAGAATCAAATGCCACAACTATATTTTCACCAGTCATATTCCAAACATCTGCACTTTTTATGTTTTTCTCCACATTTTCGTTTTTTTCATCTACAATGAGTAAAAAATTAGTATAAACAAAATGCAATAAATTTATTTAATTAAAATTTGTACATATGACAGTGACACTCCAGTATGCCCGTGATGAACTAGAAGGGGCGTGTCGCTGCCCCAGTATTGAGGCTCCTGAAGGGGGATTCGACGACTCAGCCTCTAATGGGACATCCAAATATGGTGTGAGATATGGTGCAGGGGGAGATGGTGTAGGGGTGTTGGCAGCTGGTGCCACAGATGTCATCAGGAGGGAGCCAGATGGATCGTCATCTTTCGCACAACTAGATGAAATAGTGTACCGCTTCCTCTTTGGCATTCCTGTCATTTAATAAAATAAAATTAAGTTTAGAATATATATCTCAAAAAAATTATGAATAAAAAAAATTAAAAATTATAATATATTCCCAGTACAAACAAAAAATATATATATATAACAATGATAATGAATGACTACAGAAATGAAACATGTGGTTGCTAAATAAATAAATAATTGTACATACAATCATTTTCCCCTTAAATCATGCCAGTTTCATGCTCCATTGCTTCATCCACTTCATTCATCCTTTCTAGACTAATATTTTCAATATCATGATGGACAAATAATTCTTCTTCTTGTTGCTGATTAAATTCAATTTTAGAGGTTAAATTTTCCACTTCATCACCCATATCATACAAATCTCCTTGTATTACGTGAGCAGCTACACTCCACACTTCATCGAAAACATCATTCACATAATATACCATTTTTGCTTGTGATGCTATGATATATGGATCATGTAGTTCACAATCACCAACATCCATCAAGCGAGAGAAGATCACATAAGTAAATTGCATGGAATCTCTTTTAACACCTCTGATAATATCAACCCATTTGCATTTGAATAAAACAACAGAAAAATGTCCACGGTAGTTTAATTCAATAATATCATGCATCTTTCTATAGTATTCCACTTCAGAAAATGTAAATATACCACTATTCTATGTTTTCAAACTCACTTCTCGATCGGCTATACAAAATCTAAATCCATTCACATTATAAGCATCGAACTTTCTAACTTGTTTTAGAGTACCTCTAGTAAAAAACTTCAAATCTTCTAAAAACTCAGCTTGAGTATCAGTATTCATGATTTGAAAAAATAAATATACTTTATTATATTTACAAAATGTATGTGTTAATCTAATATTCATACATATTGCAATATTTATGAACTTACACGTTGTGTAAACCATTCTACAAGCTCTTTATTAACAACTTTCATTATATCTTTCTCATTTCGTGTTCAGCTTCTCATTCATCTCTTTGTTTGTATCCTCAACTCTTCAATAAATAGATCTTTAATTTTTCTATTTAGCATAACATATCTATGTGCCTGTAATAATTCCAATTCATTAAGTGTCACATTTGAGGTCCTCCCAACTGATCGGCCAATAGCAAGAAATATTTTGGATTTCTGATGTATTTGAGATTGAGTCGATGTGTCTTCAACACATCCAACACGATTAAATCTTGTCTCAATATCATCCATGTATCAAGAACAAAAGGCAAAACACTCGTTTGCCAAATAGCCTTCAACAATAGAGCCTTCTGGTTGAGCTTTATATCTCACGTATGATTTCAAATGCCCAAGATATCTGTGAAATAAAATAAACATAATTATGCATTTAATTAAGTACCAAAAATTATTTACTTAACCGAAAAACATATAAATAAAGTACCTCTCAATTGGATAAATCCATCGATAATGAACGGGGCCTCCTAATTTAGCTTCCTCAACCAAATGCATAGTTAAATGCATCATTACAGTAAAAAATGATGGAGGAAAGATCATCTCCATTGCACAAACGGTCAATACAAACCTCTCCTAGAGGTTGTCAAGCTGAAATGGATGTAGATATTTCTCACATATTTGTCTGAAAAATGTGCAGAATTGGAGTACAACATCAGTAATTTTTTCAGGTAATAATGTATGCAATGCCAATGGTAGTAACTGTTGTAACAAAATATGTGAAGTGTGACTTTTCAATCCATGTAACATAAGATTATTCATGTAAACACACCTTGAGATGTTACTTGAATACACATAAGATACCTTAACATTCTTTAAAATTTGAAGGAATGTATCTTTATCCCTATTTTTCATTGCAAAAATTTCGGGAGGATACTTTTCATTCTCATCTGGCCAGAGATCGCGTATTATGTTCATTGCTTGTAAGTCTTTATGAGCATTGAGATGATCCTTCAACATTCCATACTCATTAAGCAATGTGAAAATAAAATTATCTCATAAATGCTTCTCAAATTAATCACATTAAGATTATGTCACAAAAAATTAGATTCCCCATACGGAAGTTTGAAGAATATACTTTTTTTCTTCCATTGTTGCGTTCCAATTTCGCTTGACGATGCACTTCAGACTCATTTTCCGCTATCATTCAAATGATGAACCTTCCCAAATTCGGTTTCAACATTTTCAAGCTATTTCAATATTTCAGAACCAGCTAACAACTTTGGAGGTGGTCCATGATCAATGGAACAATTAAATTTTTATCTGTTCAGCCGAAATATATGAGATGCATCGAGAAATCTTTGATGACACAAGAAGCACCATTTTTTACTATGAGGTAGCAGTTTGGGATCAAAATCAAACTTACAAATGGGACAAGCCAAACTCATGTAAGTGTTATAACTAGATAAATTCCCAATCCCACGGAAGTCACTAATGGTCCAAATTAAAGCAGCATGCATTTTGAACATTGTTTTAGAAGAAGCATCAAATGTCTCAACATCGTTGCTCCATAACTCCTGCAATTCATCAATCAAAGTCTTCAAGTATACATCAATATCATTTCCAGGCATTTGTTTTCAAGGAATAATCATCGAAAGGATAAAATATTTTTATATCATACACATCCACGTAGGCAGATTATAAGGGATCAAAACAACTGACCAAATGCTATAACTGGTACTCAAAGTCCCAAATGGGGTCAATCCATCAGCAACCAATCCCAATCGAACATTCCTATGATCAACTGAGAAATCTTGATGTAAGGAATCAAATGCCTTCCATGATTGGTAATCTCATGGATGTATAATTAACCCATCATTGTTATTATCTAAAGAATTCCACTTCATGTATTCAGCGGTTTTCGATGACATGAATAATCTTTGTAATCGAGGCTTCAAAGGAAAGTAACGAAAAACCTTTGCAGGTGTGTTCCTTTTCTTCTTCTCCATGAAATTATGTTCATTCAGACATCCAACATTACCATTTTCCTACAATCTAGAAGAAGAACATTTCTTGAAATTCTGTCTATTTGTATCCCCTCCCCAATAAAGCATACAATCATTGGGACAGACATGTATTTTTTATAATTCAGACCAAGCTTGGTCACAACTTTTTTCATATCATAAAAAGATTCTGAGTTTTTTTATTCAGGAAATGCATCACGAATCAATTCCAATATCATGGAAACTGCCTTATTTATAATTCCACATAGACATTTGAATGGTACAACTTCAGCAGAAATGAAAGCTTTGAATATTTCAAACACCCACTATACAACTCTTGATTTCCATCATCAACTAAATCATGAAACATATTTTCCTTATTGAAGTTTTCTCTTACATTTGGCTCCATAGAATCAAGATGAGGATCCAATGATATGTTTTAATCTTGATCTGCCTATGTTACAGTCTCAAAAACATCACATGTCATGTTGCAATTTGTAGCACCCTCTTCTGGTTGTTCTGATATGTTTTAATACTGATAGTGGTGTCTTGCAGTGCCGAATGCATCATTTATGAGGTTTTTCATTTCATTTTCCATTGACGATGAACTTGGGACCTCATTCTGTGGATTAACATCAGTGCTCAATCTCTCTATAATGTTCGATTATCAATGCCAAATCCAACACAAATATTGACTAGGGAATTGCTTTAGTATTAAATGTTCATAAACTTAATCTCTCTTCAACCATGTTAAAAATTTACATTTCAGACATGGAAATTTTATTCTCCCTTCAACGGATCGATTATAAATTGAAAAATCTAAAAACTCATTCAATCCCTTAACATACTGAGGTGTGTTTCCGAGTAATTTGATCTAGATTTTATCCATGTATATCACAATGTTCCTACACAATAATAAATAAATTAAAACGCATAGTTACTACTAAATAGATAACGAGATTCATATATACGATAGTATAAGATTACAGAAACATAATATAATAAAGATGATCCCCGGAGTTAGATATGAACCTTATAGTGTTTGGGATAGGGGAAGATTCTTTGGTAAATAGAAACATTGTGCTAACAACATGGTAGCTACTTTACCATGAAAACCAAAGCACATTGTTAATTTGGAATAACCCCAACCTATGTTCTCTATAGAGTCTTCATATAAAACTCTAATATCGAATAAATCTATTATAAATAATGTTTAGGGAAAACCTCATGATGCTTACAAAACTCAACACATTGTTAATTTGGAGTGACAAGAACCACATGAGGGATGGTAGTCTTGAGGCATGATAAGTGGTGGTGTTCATCGAAATGCATGTTGAAATAACTTGGGAGATTAGGTTTTGTGGTTCTATAAAGCTTGTGTGGATTGAATTCCTAGACCTCTCTTTGGTGTATTCACATAGAAAAGAGTGGTGGTGTTACTTGAGGGTGATTTGGATCGTATATGTGTTAGTGCTCATGAGTGGAGAATTATGGTTAAATGGGACGATCGAGGATCTGAACATGGAGTTGAACTAAGAGTCAGATTCAGACTTCGGTGTGGGCATTGAACATTTTTGTTATTCCTTGAAGTGGCCCAATATTTATGGGGAGATATGATCCATAGGGTGGATGTGATATTAAAGTACATGTTATTAAACTAAAGGAGGACTGATTAAATCCAAAAAATGCATGAAATAAGTGATGTAATAATTAATTCAAGTCTCATTTGATATAAAATATGACCAAAACGTGTCATGGATGATCATGAATTAGAAAGTGGTGTTAAGAAACCACTTTTTTTCTTAAAAAATTGATCTAGAAGTTTCATGTTAAAGTAAAGTCACTTTTTCAATCTAGAAATACATAAAAAAGGGATTATTCTAGAATAAAAAGAGGATTCCTTGTCTTAACTAATAGAATCAATGATGTCATATTGAATCTTTTTTATAATAAGGGATATCATGCACTGAATTTAGTAGAATTAGACCACTAATAATAAGAAAATTTTATAGGAAGTAGTTATTCCCTTACCATCATTATTGTGGTTTCAGTGTGATTGGTATGTTTTTATTGACATGATAAATCTAATTTTGAAGTTATATTGATATTTTGCAGTTTGATTAATGTGGATGATAAAGACACCGCTTATGGTTCTATTCCCTAGGTATCTCACCTCTACCTATGGGATAAATTTCTATCAAGGGCCACATTCCCAACTCATAAGGATTGAGAACCTATCATTATCCATATAGTCCATATTAATCGCTCGTCGAGCAAAGGAACCGAACTTGGTTTCATACTAGGTCATTCATATGTTCTCATAGATTATCATACCATAGATGACCATTACCACACCATCACATAGCATCTCCCCTAGACATTTCTTTAGGAGAGAATCAATTACCAAAAACAATACCTTTATATATAACTTGACCCTTAAATACATGATGGACATCCTATTGGGGTTTTAATTTCCCTATAGTTAAGCCTCTCACATATATAACATAGCCATCAATGGTTGTATAATCAATGAATCATACTAAAGGGAATTATATGAACCCAACATGAATCTTTATCCTCATGTATCACAAGGTAAATAACTCAGGGATCCCATTCATGTCACATACCCACCTACATGAAATTTCAATCCAAACAATAAATGCATAAGCATATCCTATGGTAATATTAGCCATAAACTACCTTGACCATAGAGTTATCCCCTTAAGAAATCTCATTCCATCATCATCAAATCCATCCCTAGGAACCAACACCATATCAATCCCCTAACTAATAAAATTATAGCATATATTATAATGCAGTAATAATTAATTAAGATAATTAATCCATATTAATCCAATTAGTAATACTTTAGGGACATCTCATCAATTATGTGTCATCACTGTAACTTCAAGCAATGGGGTACAGATCACTCTTGGAACACCTCTGAGCTCATTTCTAAACAAAACCCAAATATATGAAGTCAATCCATTAAATTAATTCATCCAAACTTGATGATAAACCAAAATAAATTATGGCAATGACTCAACAATAATGAAACTACATAAAACCTTATGCATTTTTCCTCCACAAGATTACTCTAACCATTACACACAAAAAATCCACCGTAACAGGATGATCCCACCGACGGCAGGGGAGGGGAGCATACCTAGGTTACGAAATCGATGGGGTCGGGGGAGAATCATGTGTCACGGGTGTCGGGGGGAGAAGTGGGGTCAGTAGAGACCGGCGGCGAGGTCACCAATGGCACGGGAGGGCAGTGGGGAGGACCGGTGGTAGGGTTCGTGATCGTCGGGTTGAGAAGCATCGCAGGGTTGAGGTTGGCTCAGGTGGGGGGGGGGAAGTGTGGCCGATGTAAAAAACTAAATGTGTTTTGTGGCGGTTTTTAATAAACATCCATGAAATCTTTTTAGCGAAAGGTTTAGTGGTGGTTTTGTAAACTGCAACTACAAAACTGCCGGTAAAGGCGTTTTCTTCTGTAGTGACCCTTTTTATGTTTTCTTTTCCCAAGATATAACGAAAGGTTTTAGGTACAAAAAACAAAGGGTAAGATCTTTATGGGAGATGTTGAAGATCTTTCACCCCGATTAGAAGATTATGTTTTGAGTTTCTAAAGACACTAAACTAATACGGTCTTTGGGTGTCTGTTTTTGTCATGTATTAAGTATTCCGCAAAAGTAATGTAATGTCCATGTACATCAAGCTTGGGTCTGTACAATGTATCAAAAATGAAAAATAATACCTGGAATTACTTTCACTTGATAATGTTACTTGGGAGGCCAGGTTTATAAACAATAGTCTAAAACCATAAAGCATCCTTTATTTGAGGGCTTCCATGTAACCACTGGAAAAAACATATATTGTAATAGGTGCAATGGAAGGTACATGTACAAAAATCTATCTAAAAAAACTTATAGAACTCAACATCAGTATCAATATGGCCGACTAAAGATCCCCTGGGATACCTTGGTTCTTTAATAGTAGGTTTACCATACATTAGTGGACTACTAGAAAACTTATCCCATTATTCAAACATTGGATCAATCCAACTAAATTATGATATATCAAAAGATTTTACAACTACAAAACCAAAAATTGTAGACACCCCTACAGTAGGTACAACAACAGAATCCTCAACAGATCTATGCTCAACCACTATATTCTCAATGGGTACGATATCAACATTCATCTACTCATCAACTAACTACTCAATAACATCAGCAACATTCATCTTCTCAACTAATGAATTTTCAATAATAGTCTACTAATTCACTATCGAAAAAACATCTTCAATATTAATGAGGTTCTCTCAAATAGTAGGGTCAATAGGATGAATTTACATGAATGGGGATTCCTCCATGTCAATTGATGCTTCCTTCTCTTATATGGAAACTAGATCCACATTTTTAACAAGGAAGGTCTTTCCTCTGATCTAGAAACAGATACTTCAAGATAAGAGAAAACTACCTGAGGTATTTTTGCATCCTCATCTCTAATGCATCCATTATGACCCTCAAAATATCTATCACTGACACCATCATTTCCATCTGCATTTACATCATCTTTTTTACCATTTTTTAGTCATTTTCATCATTATATTCTACTACATCCTCACCATTTCCAATTTTCTCAGATGATTTGGAAGTTCTTTTGAGCTTTTCTTCACTAGATATTTTTGTCTTGAAATCATCACTTTATCCTTTTATGTGTTTCTCTCTAACAGGGAGTTTCCTAAGAGGACTAAGAGCACCATAGGTAATAGCAGGAGAGGTCTAAGGTAAATCAATTTCACTACCATCTTCCACTAATAATTCATTTTCATTATCACTAGAAGAAACACTATATTCTTCCTCATCAAAATACTCAACAGTTTCATTTGGATGTAATCCAAGGTCCACAATATCCTTTGGTCTTTAAGGAGGGTAAACTAGGTTAAACTCATCATAAATCCTTTCACTATCATTGATCCATTGCTACTTCCATGGATTTTAATTGATTCCCATCCTTATAAAAATCAACTTAGTGATGAAGAATCCTCCATAGATCAGAACTAATTATTCACCTTTATCAACTAAAAATTTGGCTCTAGTATATCCAAAATAAACATAGGTTAGATTAAGGAATTAGTTCTAGAGGAAGTCGTAAACATTTCTATAATGTGAAGAATTATATATCTATACAATTTTATCTTATCTCCAATTTTCATAAGATATAGAAGATAAAAATTCTGATACCTCATTGTCGAATGTATCCTTTTCATGGAAAAAACATATGCTAAATTATTAGGAAAATTGTGTGACATTATCCATCAAGTTCATATCCAACAATCCTTCTCAAAAATCCATCTCTTGTTAACTCAGTAAGATAATCTATATAAAAAAGTTTCAATGTACTCTAGAATAGTGAATTGATAATATTTTGTTACTCCTTCATGAGGAACTTTAGCACACTAACTTGGATAAAAGTCAAATTTATAACCATTTATTATAGATATTATCTAATCATCATTCTCTTAAAAATAGAACTCAAAAAACCGATAGAACTGATATACCTACCTAGAATAAAAATGTCTCTCATTAGAAGAGAACCATTCCATCCATCCCATGTTTTGAACAGATTTGAGAACTAGGGACTTACTCGAAAGTAACCCCTTTGCTTGATCTTCTTTTTAAAGAACCATGACTCACAAAGAAATACCAGAATTCACTAGATCTATAGTGTCTAAATAGATATACTCACATTTTTTCTTCTTAGAAAGGAATGAATCATTCAGATAAAACTTTTAATCTATTTTCACACTAACCATAGTGATCTACTCGGAATGATCAATAGAATTTAAGGAAATTTTGATGACTAGGATAAATTATTGTGATAATGTTTGAGATAAACGGTGATAGGGAGGTAAAGCATTGAAATTATACGGGTTCTAATTTTATATCATTTACATATATATAAATTTAAAAATTGAAAAACAGAATAAAAAATAAATCTAATTAAAAATTAAATAAATAACTTGTATTGTGATATTCCTAATAGAGATTCAAAACTTTATAGTAATAAATTGAGAAAGGCATGAAGTATCCAATGGTAGATAAAAATTGACAGTGAGTAATTATAATGGTGTGTAATTCCAATGTTGAGTACAAACACAATGAAGAGTAATTACAACGCTGAGTGAAACTTAGTGGTGGGTAACATTCAAGGGTATCGAAACCCAAAAGGTGTGAAAAACTGAAAATTGGGTCCAAAAAAATTATACTTAACCAAATTAATCATGAATAATTCATTTTTGATGTAGTTTAGCCACTTAGAATTCAAATTCATATAAAACATATCACTAAGATGGTGTTGTGTACCAATGTATTCAAGAGTGACATCACCCTTTTGAAAATGGTCTCTCAAAAAGTGATGTATTACATCAATATGATATGTTCTTTATTGAGACATGGGGTTATTAGAAATATTAATAACACTTTTTTTCAAAATTTATAGGGAATTTATGGAATTGATATCTATAGTCATGAAAAGTGTGTTTCACCCACAAAATTTTTCCACAAAAACTACATGTAGCTATTTATTCAACTTCATTAGTTGAAAGTGAAAAAAAATTTCTTAGTACACTAAAAAACTATAGAATTATCCAAAATATGACATGTTCCCATGGTGATTTTTTCTATCTAACTTACGACCACAAAAATAATCATCTGAATTACTAGTAATGTTAAATGATTATCCCCTAGGATGGAACATTCCTAAATTGGTTATATATTTTATGCTTTTGATAATGATTTTATAGAAACCAATTGTTATTCTTTTGTATTTTACTGAAAATGAGTACACACACACACATTAAACATCGGAAAATAGTTAAGTAGATAATACTACCAATCATACCTCTATAACTGGTTTGATCTACTGGTTTATGAAATTCATGAGGGTCCAACATACAGGTGGCACTCATTGAAGTATCACGACTATTTATTCTACCCGAATTATATCAGTTTAAAATGTATTTTGTATATTTACATTGAATTAAAATAATTCAGTATTTAATTTAAAAAAATATGAAAACCATGAAATAATTTGAGTTCACCCATTAAACTCATTTCAAAAACATTTTGCATATTTTTTGAAAAAAAATGTACAGAAATAATTTTTAGAATATCCAAAAATAATATCATTTTCTTAAATTTTAACAACTACAAAATAATTTATACTTATTTTTATAAATATGGTAGGATCATCTATACCTTTTGAAAAAAATTAAAATAAGAAAAGATTTGATCCTATCATACCAAGAGTTATAATATTAGTCCAAGACATATAATATTGTTGTTAATTTAAAAATGTGATTTCAGAAATGAGGATTATAAAATCTAGGGAGTTTTTCAAAAAACAATACTCAACTATATACCCATTCAAGAATGAACTTGTTTACATTTATTGGATAAGGTTTTAAATTTAGATGAGATGTATAGGAAATCCATATTCTAATGGCTTAAATTTTGACTACAGTTGAAGTGGTATATTCATAGTTTATACCCTCTTCTTGACTATGCCATTTTTAACTAGTATAGACTTATTTTTTACTATAGTGAAAGATTCATCTACCTTGTTTTTAAACATCCATTTAGTTCCCATAGTCAAGGTTTCTTTGGGCCTATCAACAAGTTCCCAGACATTATTTATTTCAATTTGATTTAGTTCTTCATACATATCCATCACCCAAAATTCTTCATTAATTTCATCATTGATGTTCTTAGGTTCAAGTAGTGACAAGAATGTTTTATGTTCACCTTGGTTTCTTAGAGAACCTATAGTCTATTATTCTCTATCTATGTCTCCAATTATAGCATCTAAAGGATGGTTTTTTAGAGTACTAAAAACTCTATAAAAAGGGTTGGTAACCTCAGGGTTCTCCATAGCTTTGGGTTCAGGTTCTGGAAGTTTCTCAGAACTGGATGATTTTATTGGGATTATTTACAGTAGATTCAGAAGGTTTGGAATTTAAATTTCAATTTGATAAATCATCCCCAAGGTTCTCCAAATAAGTTAGAGGCTCATGTGTATATATCTCATCAAATTTGATGTGAACTGACCCTTTAACAGTATTGGTTCTTTTATTGAAAACTTTTTAGGATTTAATTGAAATTTAATAACCAATGAAAATTCCTTCATCACTTTTGGATGAAAACTTGTCAATAGTATATCTATTTTTAAGAATAATGAATTTCCAACCAAAAACTATAAATTAATTAACCATTGGAATTCAATTATTCTATAGATTATAAAGGTTTTCCTTCATGATAGGTGTAATAAAAAATTTATTTATTATATAGAAGGTAGTATTTATATCATCTTTCGAAAAATAGATAGATAAGTCATATTAATTAAGAATGGTTCATTTTATTTCTTGAATTGTTTTATTTATTCTATCTATGACTCCATTGTGTTAAGGGGTCCTAGGATTAGATAATTTATGATTATAGTAATTTTTGATCAAATGGATTTAAACCCTTGATTTTCAAACTCATGTCCATCGTCACATCTTATTGTATTAATTTTAAGTCTAATTAAGTTTTCTAAAGTTCTAGCATTCATTGTGATGTATAAACAGACTTCACTTTGTAAGATAAGAATAATACCCAAGTATACCTAGAAAAATCATCAAATCATACATAAATATAGTATTTCCCATTTAAACTAGAAACTTTGGATGGTCCAAATAAATCCATGTGAACCAACTCAATAGTTTGAGAGGTTGAAACCTCTTTCTTCGATTAAAAATAAATCTTATGTTGTTTCCCTTTTTGTTAGGGGTTATAGAATTCATTATTTGGGAACCCAAGTTTGGGTAGATCCCTGACTAACCCTTTCCTAGTAAGCATTCTAATTGAGTGAATATTATTGTGGCCTAGTCTCATATTCCAAATACTAGATTATCTATGAATGGAGCATCAATAGGAAACATTTTGGAGAAATCAAAGAATCAAGATTAAGAAAATAAACATTATAATTTAGTAAATATATATACACTAAATATTTTTTTGAATTAAAAATATCTCACACATTGTTTTCAAACTGCACATGAAAACCACCATCACATTATTGTGAGATGCAAAGAAAATTACACATTAAACCGCCAACAAATATAACTTTAGAAATTAAAATTGAATTAGTGTTACCAATCTGAAACAGGTCGATGATATTTCCTTTAGAATTGTCACTGATGGTTGCATGACCACAATCAACATTTATATGGCTCTTGGTACTTGAGTAATCTCATGTAATATTTCTTGAACAACAATTTTCCAAGTACCATAGATTCCTAGAGGACCTCTTCAACAAACCTTCTTACAAAATAAATCTTAAACCATAAATGATTTTAGTACATGGATTTTCTTAGGTCTTGTTATGTCAGAGATTAAAACCTTAAGAATCAATATTTTCTTTTTGGGTTTTCCTATAGGCATGTTGCAATCAAATTGAAATAAAAAATTCATTTAATCCCTTTAAAAAATAATTATTACTATATTTTACATAAATATATTTTGGAAAACAAAATCTATTAATAATTTGTGTTTGGCTAGGTTGATAAAATATACCAGTAATGTACTCAGGAGGTATTTTTTTACCTTGAATTTGAGTAATTTTTTAGCTTCCATTTGGGAATATTTCTAAATCATTCTTCAATTTCCCATTTGACAGTTTTAGTTTTTTCCTCCCTTTAAAAATTGAGCATTCCTTTCTTTTTCTACAACAAGATTAGATTTAAAACATGTAGTCATAGCACGTTGTTTTTAGGAAAATTATATATTTTTTAAGATAATTAAATGTGTCTTCAATCATGTTGAAATACACAAATATTTAATATTTATAAATATCATCGTCATATTAATTTTTAAAGTGGTTAAAATTAAATGCAGATGATGTGATACGTAACCTAAAAAAAAATTCATGAAGCACATGTTAGCTATGTCAGGCTTCTCTTCATGTGTATAGTTAGAGTCATTGGAGGAGTCCTCATAGAAACTCCATGTGGATTTTATTTATATATTATATTTTCTATATTTATCCTCATATTTATTCTTGTATTTGAACTTAGGATAATCATCCTTAACATGTCCTTTTCACTTTCACTCATTGAAGGTTGTCTCATTTGAGTTTTAAACTCTTTTATAATCCCTTTATCAAGTCACTATATTGTCATACATTCCTTTATAACTCAGCTTCCTAGAATATTTCAACTTCATATAGAACTTCTTAACTATTATGGCCCGGTGGGATATTTCCTTATTACTATATATTGGTGATTCTTCATCACATTATCTTTCATGTGGTATTTTTCTTTATCTTTTTGTTTTGGATGAAGTAGAATTTGAGGAAACTGATATTCTATTTGGTTCATCATACTATTCTCAATTAACTTTATGTTCTTCCTCATACATCATCAACTTCCCAATCTGTTCCTTGACTGAAAGTTTAAATATGTTGTAAGATTCCCAAATGGAAGTATATTTCCCTCTCCAACTTTTTGGAAGGTATCTTAGTGGCCTCGTGATAAGGTCTTTATCTAAAATTGGATTTCCCAAGGAGATCATTGTATTAACTTTCTCATGAAACCTAAGATATATATAAAAAATTAAGTCATCATGTTTCATTTTGAATTAATCATATCTGATTTTATATTTGTTTAATCTAATTTTTCACAATTTTTGTTCCTTAATGAGAAATAGATAAAGTATCCCAAACATTAAAGGTAGTTATACAAGAAAATATTCTATTAAATTATTTATCTTCTAAGGCATAGTAAAGAGAATTCATAGCTTTTCAATTATTTTTATAAGTAGTTTTAGTAGCCTCACCATATGTAACTCTAGTAGTTATAGGAATTTCCTATTTAACCTCTACCATAGTCCAAATTTCAAAACCCATACTCAATTTATGAATGTTCATCATTATTTTTCACTAAGCATAATTATTAACATTAAAAAAGGTATGTTCATAGAAAAAAATTCTTCTCTATTTTCAAGTTAAAGAACTAAATTTAGAAAATATTGAAATTTAAGAAATTTAAAACACAACTAAACCCAAATTTGAGAATTCTTTAAAACACTTTGATAAAAAAAATTTGGTCAAAGTGATTATTTCAAGAAAGGGGTGAATTGAGTACGTAATAAAATTTTATGTTAATAGCACATTCAAATAAAATTCCCATACTTAGTGAAAATATCCTATTTGATCATAATAGAATATTGATATAAGATATGATCCTTTATTATATTTTTAAAATATTTATTAGGCCTTAGATAGAATAATTATGATAAAAATTTCTTCTTTAGAAATCTGTTTTTTAATCAAAAACTTACTTAAAATCTTTGATTAACTATCAAAGTAGTGGTTTGTTTAGATTAAAATTAATTCAGTTAATATCAAATAAATGCAATAAAATAAAAAAAACAATGGAATAAAACAAGTGGTTCAATATTAAACCAAGAATTAATCTTATCCACTTGGAAATCACCCACTACCAAGCATGGAACACCCCGACTTGAGTTACCCAGAGTCGGTGCATTATTTTAATACATTAGCATGATTATAAGGAACCAAGTCCTGAAGTACCGGTCAGTTTAGAAGTCTCCGAAAATAGATTACATACATAAACATTACATTACAGTATAAAATGAAAAAAACATTGTATCCATTGACCACATTCATATCCCTTAGCCTATCCCTGTAGGTCAACCATAAAATACTACTTCACATCTTAGAAAAAATTAAACATAGAAAGGGGTGAGCTCAGATTCTCAGTATGGATAACAATATAGTGGAAACTTTCGTAAATAAGCATAAACATTTAAGGCAATGTATAAGATTAAAACAAAATCCCTTTAAACATAAACTTCAGCATAATATGTAAAAGATAAAATCAAATAGTGCCATTTACTTATTCACATGGATATTATACAAGTCGAATAATCACATGCAATATCAATAGCCAATTTCATAATGATGGAATGCATAATTTAAGATTTCATAACCACATAGTCAAGGACTTGTTCCAAGACTACAAATAAGATTTTTTCAAGGCCTTGTGCCCTAACACTAGTTTGTCTCATGAGACCTATCGATCCATCACAGAGCTATATTGGGCTCCACCCGCCACTTACTATGTCCAATGCATTCCTCGTATGAAAAGGTTTAAACATAACATAAACATTCATATTAAAACTAGCATACGAAATGTCAATACTTTATCCATAAACCATGAATGGTATAAAAATAACACATCCACAGTCAAACATATTTCAAAACCTTCAATACAATAGGGAAGATTTGTATATTAATAAATCAACTTCAAACAAGGGTAAAATCAATAAAATGATGTTTACATATATGAAAATAATTTCTAAAACACTTTGAGAGAAATATATATTTCTCATGAAAACATTTAAAAGTCACACAGATTAGAAAGGAATTCATTTAAAATATAGTTTTGATTAAAAGTGTCCCATACCACATTGAATCTTTTGAATGTAACAAACAATTTAAAATATTCATGTCCATATAAATAAATCCTTAAAACCCTTTTGAAAACATGGACATTAATGATAAAGGTTTAAAAGAATAAATCCTTATAACATTTAAAAAAAATTAGTAAAAAGTACCTTAAAATAAACCCTTTGAAAACTCATTTACGAAACATGGAAATGGAAAATAAATATTTCCCAGTAGATTCTTACATAAAAACAACCTGGGATAAAAAAAGAAATTCTGGAATTAACCCTTACCTTGCACGTTCCTTTGGTTGAAGGTTTGTTTAACCTCCTATAAAATTACCATAGTGATAGAGCGATGTCGTGGGAACCCTCAAATGATTAGTGTGATTTTGGCATACTTAGGTGCAACAGAGTGGGTGACCAATGTCATCTCTCAAAGGAGGAAGTGAATTTAACAACTTATTAAAGGTATTAGAAAAAAAAGAATAGAATTAAAACACCAGTTTAAAGGATGGGGGTTGTTTATATTCTATAAATCTAAAAGAAGTTTTCTGGAATAAGATTGATTTTTTTTTGTTTTTAGTTTTGAAATGAATTTCGATTAAAATGACACAACAAAAAGATGTTTTTTTATACAATATTTAAAAGACGTAATCGATATAACTATACCTATTCATTTACTTATTAATCATCATCATTTAAATAAATATCCACTTAATTATGATCCCCTAATTTGATAACCCTCTAATCCTATAAGAGTTAACTTAACCACAAAGATGGAATTACTTAAACCCTAGGCTAGCTTCGGAACACGCAATCACAGCACCCTACTTTGATTGTTGTTCTAAGGTTAGTTTATGGTCAGTGGTTAATTAGAGCACATATCCATTCTGGAAATGAGTATGAATTATGTTTAGGTATTATATTTGAACTCAACAAATTTATCTCGTGTGGTCTTGTGTTACAGATTAAGATTGCGCTCTCACAATTTACACAAAATCCCGACCTCGCGTGTTTTTGTATTAATTGTTCAATTGCTTGCTAAGTTTATTACAATTTAAAAACACAATTCATGAATCATATTAAGTGAATTAAATTATCTCAATGATTCAAAATAATTAAATGAAGAGGGTTAAAGATAGATCGATTACTAAAAGACTACTCTTCCATGGGTGGCGTAATCATCGTAGAAGCGTTTTGCATGTGCAAAGGTTTATAATGGGTATAACCCAATAACGCTTCTACTCAAGAATTCCAGCCCAAATAATAAGATTAAGGGGAGAAGAAATATAAACAAAACATAAGAAAATAGAATAAATAAAATATGAACAAATAAGTTTATTACACAAAAAAATCATTACAACATGAAGAGGAAGAAGAAGGCTTCGTCGAAGGGATCCTTGCTTCAAGAGCTATCCTTATTTAAATGGTTGGAGAATTGGAGTGGATCTACTTCTCCTCTTCCATAAAATTCCCAATACACGTAACAACCCCTCCAAATGAGAAAAACTCCAATTTATATAGGGGAGGGGAGGAGAGGTTACAAGTGGTTTCAAGTGTGGATGTGGAAATTCGACCAAAACGCGTGAATTGGCCGGCCTTCAAGAAGGGTAATATGTGCGGATATGTGTCCTCTATCTCCTCTAAATAGTTGGGCTTAATAAAGGCCCATATTAAGGAGTTATGGTCGAAATACAGAAGCTTCTCTATTCTGGCGAGTCCAGCCCAACTTTGACTTCATGGCCCATTTTCAACACGCAAATGCACTCTTTAGCTCTAGTGGCCTTAATAAAAGTTGTCGATATTTAAGTTAGGAACATTTTTAAAAAATTTAAAATTCAAATAATAAATATAAAAATATTTATCTTCAAAATAATAAAGTAAATTATAAAAGGGTAAAACTGGAATTTTCATCAAATATTCAAATGAATGATCTAATCCCAAATACATTCTAATTAAACATATTTAACACAATGTGAGGAAATTATATCATTTATTATCAATAAAATATTCAATAAAACAATGTTTTATCAACTCCCCCACACTATACCAAGGATGCATACCTTAGATGGAATAAAGATGTTCATCGGGGAAAGTGTCCCGAAGTGGTACCTGGTCCAAGGTGCCATCCTCTAGTGTGTGAGTAATCCTACTCATGTGGTCCACCACCAAGTTTTCTGACCCCTTTTTTTCCTTTATCTCGATGTCAAACTCTTGAAGAAGGAGCATCCAATGGATAAGTCATGGATTTACATCTGGCTTCTTCAAGAGGTACCTCGGAGCTGCATGGTCAGAAAAAACAACTACTTTAGAGCCCAATAAATATGAACGGAATTTATCTAAAGCAAATATGACAGCAAGAAACTCCTTTTCTGTGGTAGTGTAGTTTTATTGGGCTGAATCCAATGTCCTTGATGCATAGGCAATCACATGTCAACGCCCTTCCACCCTCTGAGATAAGACAGCTCCAACCGCGAAGTTGGAGGCGTCACACATAAGCTCAAAAGGAATCTCCCACCGTGGGGGATGTATGATAGGTGGAGTGGTCAGACGCTGTTTTAGCTCATCAAATGATACCCTACATGAATCATCAAAATTTAATTCAATATCTTTTTGAAGCAATCGAGATAAGGGTAGAGCGATCTTACTAAAATCTCTGATGAACTGTCGATAAAATCCAACATGTCCAATGAATGATCGAACATCACGCACACATGTAGGATACGGGAGGGATGAAGTAATGTCTACCTTAGATTTATCAACTTTAATTCCATGTTGTGAGACTATTTGGCCTAAGAAAATTCCCTTTTCGACCATCAAATGACATTTTTCAAAATTTAAGACCAGATTCTTCTCAATACAACGATGCAACACAGCACCCAAACTAAAGAGACAATCATCAAATGAGGACCCATAAACTGTAAAATCATCCATAAATACCTCCATGCAGGTCTCAATGAAATCTGAGAAAATACTCACCATGCATCTCTGGAAGGTACCTGGGGCATTGCAAAGTCCAAATGGCATCCTTCGGTAAGCAAAGGTACCAAATGGGTAGGTGAATGTCGTTTTCTCCTAGTCCTCTGCTACAATGGGAACCTAAAAATAGCCAAAAAATCCATCCAAGAAACAATAGTGTGTCTTCCCAGATAGTCTCTCAAAAACTTGATCAATAAATGGGAGGGGGAAATGGTCTTTGCGAGTGGAATGATTTAGTTTCCTATAATCAATACACTCACGCCAACTGTTTTGTACCCTCATTGGAACTAACTCATCATTCTCATTTTTGACAATAGTAACACCACTTTTCTAAGGCACAGCCTGAATTGGACTTACCCACTGAGAATCTGAAATGGTATAGATTATACATTCCTCGAGCAATTTATCAACTTCTTTTTTAACAACTTCCAAAAGTGTTGGATTGAGTCTCCTTTGTGGTTGCCTCACCAGTTTATCCTCATCCTCTAAAAGAATACTATGCATGAAAATGGAGGGGCTAATACCAGACACGTCAGCCAAGGTCCGCCCAATTTCCCTAATGTTCTCCCTCAAAATATTCAAAAGTTTTTCTTCATGTTCAAAAGGGAGATTGTTAGCAGTGATAACATGTAATTTCTCACCACTCAACAAGTATGAGTATTTGAGATTTGGTGGCAATGGCTTGAGTTCCAGTGTAGGGGGTGGTGTATGGATGGAGACATAGAAGGAACTGAAATATGTGCACAAAGAGCATCAGTATCAGAATATACATCATCAAAATCAGAGAATAAAGCATCAAATCCATCAGCATACTCAACATTCATGTCATAATCAGAGTTCACATGATCAAAATCATAATATGATTCAATTTCCAAATCAAATATTAGAGAGTCGTGTTCCATAGAAACGGGTGTGGAAGTACTCTTAGACATTAAACCAGAACCAATACTCATAATCTCCCTAAGTATAGGACAATAAAAATCCATGGAGTTTTTACTTGGTGGTTCAAAATGGGAGATAAAAAAAGCAGAATGGTCCTCAGTGGGGTACTTCATGGAATCCATAACATTAAATATCACAACTTCATCTCCAAATTACATGGAAAGTGTACCCTCATTGACATTTATGATAGTTTTTGTAGTCTTGAGGAAGGGCCTACCTAAGATAATGGGGCATGAGAACTTACCTGATCGTCCTCCATGTTAAGAACATAGAAATCCGCTGGAAAGATCATGTCTCTTACCCGGACAAGTACATCCTCAAGAACTCCCGCTGGATATGTCAAAGATCTATTCACCAACTGCACCACTACTCTCATCGGCCTCAACTCACCAACCTGTAAAGAAGAGAATACACAGTGAGGCATCACATTTATTAAAGCTCCTAAATCACAAAGAGCATCAGATAAGTGCAACTCCCCTTTGGTACATGGGATGGTGAATGTCCCGGGATCCTTGCACTTTGTTGGCATTGCTAGAGTTGGTGTAATGAGTGGTGAGACATTCCTTCCAAGTTTGATACTCTCATTTCCCTTGAGCCCTCTTCGATTGGTGCAGAGTTCCTTTAAGAATTTGGCATACCTTGGGATTTTATTAATGCCTTCACATAGAGGAATGTTGATCTCCACACACTTGAATGTCTCCAAAACCTCCTTTTTAATTGCTTCTTCAGCTATCTTCTTGGTTTGAACAACCCTGATGGGAAAAGGAAGGGGTTCTAAGAGGAACATCATCAATCTTTTTCTTACCTTGATCGTTCTCCTTGGATTTCTCATCAGTTGGTTTGGAATGTGGCTGCTCCGGAGTTGAGGTGAATCCCGGTGAAATGGTAGGTACAAATTTAACGTTCATTTGCTTCCCACTTCTCAATGTGATGGCACATACATTCCCCTTTGAATTTGGAGTGGGTTGGGAAGGTAGATTTCCAGAATTCTTACTCACAAGTTCATAGAGGGCTTTGGCAATCTGGCTCATTTGATTCATCAACTCCCTCAACTCCGAACCTTGACTCTTCAGTTCATTCTGTTGATTAAGAACAATTTTCTTCAAAAGATAATCAGTGTTCGAATCTACCTTGGGTGGGGGATTCCATTGTTGCTGAGTCGTTGATGTTTGAGCTTCGAATCTCCTTTGGGGTTGTTGGAAACCATGTTGGTAAGGTGGAGGCTACTGGAAGTTTTGTTGAAAAGGGGCCTTTGTTGTTTCCCAGAGTCATACCTCATGTCTGATTGATCCTTCCACCCTTGGTTGAATGTTGGTGCAAATGAGTCATAATTCTTTTGGGGATGTGGTTGTTGTTGTTGCTGATATGGTCTCCCAGGGAATACTGCTGCACAATCTTCTGTTTCTTGTAGTTGGGGGAAACAGTCAGTTGGGTGGCTTGTCTCAGTGAAAATGCCACAGGTCCTTGAAGGAGGGGGAAGAGATGTCTTTTGTGCCAAATCAATTTGCCTCACCATAGTTGTCAATTCTTCTAACTTGGTATCAATCAAATGACTCTCAAGAAAAGAAGGACTTACCTGATGTACTCCCCTAACATGTGGTGTACCTCGATCACCAAATTGTTGGGAGTTTTGGGTCATCTTGTCGATCAATGCACGTAGAGATATTGGTGTCTTGTCCACCAATGCCCCTCCTACTGCAGCATCCATCATGCTCCTCTCCATGGGTGTGAGTCCTTCATAGAAGTACTGGCTGAAAGTTATTTTTTATTAATACCAAGAGAAAACCAAATTACACTTCACGGGGGACGAAAATAGTGAAGGCCAAGAGAGTCCTTCCAGACCACATTAACACACTCCACAGGAAGAGAGTTAAGGCTGTCATAAACCACCAGTGTCTCCTCAGGTCGGACCCAACGAGCCAGCTCATCAGCCGCAAAGTTGGACTCCCTCAGACTATGGTGAACCATCCTTCCCTGATTGGTCTCCACTTTACACCAGCGACATATATACGTTAAATCCCATGAGATGTCTTGATAGCCATGGATGAGTAATTTCTCACTGATTTGGTGATGTGGGAATCTTGTACACAACTTCTTGAATCGCTCCCAGTACTCATACATTGACTCACCTTGGGATTTCTTGATCCCCGATATCTCCTTTCGAATGGATGTGGTCCTTGATGCTGGAAAAAATCTTTGCAAGAAAAGACGTTTCAAGTCATTCCAACATGTTACATCTTCAGGTTGAAAATAATACATCCAATCTTTTGCAGCTCCATCAAGTGAGAATGGGAATGCTCTTAATTTAATTTGATCTTCAGAAACATTTCTTGGTTTTAAGGTTGAGCAGACCACATTAAATTCCTTAAGGTGTTTTTTGGGATCCTCAACAGATAAGCCATGAAACTTTGGAAGAAGGAGAATTAATCCAAATTTCAATTCAAAGTCCGATTCGAGGTTCGGGTATGCAATACAATTTGGTTGATAGTTAATATCTGGTGTAGCCAATTCTAAAATGGTTCTATTAAGTTCATTTCCATTATTTTCAGCCATTGGTTCTTGTTTTAATTTGGACTTAGAAGTGTTTCCAATTTCAAAATTCCTAGAGTGGAGGAATTCCCCAGTTGGTTAAATGTTGACACTTCTCGTAGACTGAGAATGACGGATTCACGCCCTAAGGATGCGTTCAATCCCAGGGTCAAGATCTAAGAGATCCTTGGGATTAGTTCGTGTCATAAATCAAATAAATAGAAAAATTAAGTGAAGAAAAGTGGAACATAATAAAATGATAATAATTTTTATTTTATGGTCCCAAAAAAAGAAAATAGAAAACCAAAAAGATAATTGAGAAAGGGGAAAGAAGAATGAAAGAAGAGAAGATAAAATATTAAAACAAATGTAAACAAAATACCTCTAAATGGTTGAATAGATTACTTGCCTCCCCGGAAATGGCGCCAATTTTATAGAGCACTTTCGTGGGCGCCCTCAAATGGTTAGTGTGATTTTGGGGTACTTAGGTGTAGTAGAGTCACTGACCAAGTTCGTCTCTCAAAGGAGGAAGTGAATTTAACAACTTATTAAAGGTATTATAAAAATAAAATATAACATAATTAAAACACTAGTTTAAAGGATGGGGGTTGTTTATATTTTATAAATCTAGAAGAAGTTTTCTGGAAGAAGATTCTATATATATTTTTTTGTTTTTAGTTTTGAAATGAATTTCGATTAAATTTACACAACAAAAAGATGTTTTTTAGACAATATTTAAAAGACGTAATCGACCTAAATCTACCTATTCAGGTACTTATTAATCATCATAATTTAAATAAATATCCACTTAATTATGATCCCCTAATTTGTTAACCCTCGAAACCTACAAGAGTTAACTTAACCACAAATATGGAATTACTTAAACCCTAGGCTATCTTCGGAACACCCAATCGTAGAACCCTGCTTTGATTGTTGTTATAAGGTTAGCTTATGGTCAGTGGTTAATTAGAGCACATATCCATTCTATAAATGAGTATGAATTAGGTTTAGGGATTATATTTTGACTCTATAAATTTATCCCCTGTGGTCTTGTATTATCGATTAAGATTGCGCTCTCTAAATTTACACAAAATCCCAACCTCGCGTGTTTTTGTGTTAATTGTTGAATTGCTTTCTTAGTTTCTTACAATTTAAAAACACAATTCATGAATCATATTAAGTGAATTACAGTAGCTCAATGATTAAAAATAATTAAATGAAGAGGGTAGAAGATAGATCGGTTACTAAAAGACTACTCTTCCATGGGTGGCGTATTCATCGTAGAAGTGTTTTTCATGTGCAAAGGTTTATAATGGGTATAACCCAATAACGCTTCTACTCAAGAATTCCAGCCCAAATATGAATATTAAGAGAAGAATAAATTTAAACAAAACAGAAGAAAATAGAAGAAATAAAAGAAGAACAAAGAAGCTTATTACACAAATAAAATAATTACAACATGAAAGAGAAGAAGAAGGCTTCGTTGAAGGGATCCTTGCTTCAAGATCTACCCTCATTGAAATGGTTGGATAATTGGAGTGGATCCACTTATCCTCTTCCCTCAAATTCAAAATGCACGTCCCAACCCCTCCAAATGTGAAAAACTCTAATTTATAGAGGGAGGGGAGGAGAGGTTACATGTGGTTTCAAGTGTGAATGTGGAAATTCGTCCAAATATTTTATTCCAACTTGCACCGCCCATTTGACCACCAAAACGCATGAATTGGCCGACCATCTAGAAGGATAATATGTGCGGATATGGGTCCTATATCTCCTCTAAACATTTGGGCTTAATCCAGGCCCAGATGAAGGAGTTATGGCGGAAATACAAAAGCTTCTCCATTCGGGAGAGTCCAGCCCAAATTTGACTTCATGGCCCATTTTCAACAACCAAATGCACTCTTTAGGTCTAGTGTCCTGAATAAATTTTGTAGATAATTAAGTTATGAACACTGTTACAGAATTTAAAATTCAAATAATAAATATAATAATTTTTAGCTTCAAAATACTACAATGAATTATAAAGGGTAAAACTGGAATTTTCATCAAATATTCAAATGAATGATCTAATCCCAAATACTTTCTAATTAAACATATTTAACACAATGTGAGGAAATTATATCATTTATTATCAATAAAATATTCAACAAAATAATGTTTTATCACATAGTATGTTATTAAATTATTCCAAAACCATATTCATATTTATTATATCATAAATGATTCGTTTATGACTTTATACTACCCATTTAATAATAATCTTCATGTTAAATTAACATTTCGTGTAATAATCGATTTCTTTATCGTACCTATTTTAACTTGTTATTCTTAATCATATCATTTAGATAATGATTTAAATACTTCCAGAATATAATCCTTGATTTATATATCATATATATTTAGAATATAAATATTTATAATAGATATATATATGAAATGGAATGCATCGTTTTTTGGAGACGGTAGGTCGTACATACACATAAACAATGTTTCTCTTTTCATATCGTATGGAACGGAAGTAAGTGAATAAGATATATGTAAGTACATACATATATATATATATCCAGTACCATTATTATGTCATATATTACATACTTATTAATAATATATATTTTTATAATCATCATTGAATGGTGAATGTGGGAATGAATCTCATCGCGTCGTGGACCCGGTAATCCGTACGTACGCACGAGATACAATATCAATATATTGATGGTGAAATCATATGTAATTGGATGATATATCATATATACATAATAATTAACATTTTATATTTATTATTTATATTAGTTATACTCATTATTATACCCATCCAAATAATGAAGTGTTTGAATAACAAAATACACCACGATGTGGAGATGGTAAGTCGTATGTACGCACGTATGGTGAATTTTTCATTAATAAGATGGATAGAATAGTGAATATGGTTTTACCATTTTTATAATAACATCACAGTATATATAAGATACTATAGTTATTATTTTAGAATGGAAACAACAAAGAAAGAGGAAGTGGAAGAAGAAAATAACCTGAAATAGGTGATGAAATATTTACCTCTTCTTCAGGTTCTTCCTTTTGATTTGATCAAAAGGTATCCATAGGTTGGCTTTATAACCAAAGTAATCCCTCTAGGATGAATTTAGGACAGTTGGGAGGATATTTGGGTCGAGTTTGGCCAAGTCAAATAGCTTTGAAGGTGTGAAATTAAGAAAAGGGGGAGTGCCCTTTTATAAGAGAGATGAGGGTCACTTTAGAAAAAGTGTGAAATATTATTTTATAATAAAATCATTTTCGGTTTCTAATGACTCAAAAATGATTTATTTCTATTATTTGGTCGGTATGGGTCTAAAACCACTCAACCAATAAATTTTAGACAGGTTTAGGTCACCATATTAACCTTATATTTTAGATTTAACTCTTAGTCAAATATTTTAACATTTACCTTCTCTTCTTTTATTATTACAGTATATGGTTAATAAACATACTCTAAATATAAAATAGAACCTAAAGTGGTTCATTAATTACATATATAATATTCTTTAAGCCCTTTGGTCGAACCTTATTTTTTTAGGAATATTATATCAACCAATAATATAGTATTTGTTTTAAAAATTAATTTATGTTAATTTTCACATTATTTGGTATTTGGTCTTTTTGAATGTCATCACAACTTTATTACTTTGAAAAAGATACGTTGAATCAATAAAAACATTTCATATTAACCTATAAAACTCTTTTATATAATAAAAACTTTGAAATTATATTTATTTTAATATTTATAATACCATTTATTTGATTATTTCATTAATAAGGTAATTATTGCATCATAATTGTGACATAAATAAATTAAATTATTTAAGGTCTAAAAATTATAAATAAAATACCATTATTTTGTAAATCCTATGATATTTATAATGAATATTTATAGTTGAATTTATATTGTGTGTAACCCTATATTAAAAATGATTTTTTTATTAATCTTTTAATTTAACTCTTTTAACTCTTATTTAAATAAAATAATAATAAATGTCCTTATCTAATTCAAGTGGACCAGAAGGGACATAATTTATTTATAAGTTTGTTTTTGGTCGAATTACACTTATCCAATAGAATTATAACATGTGTTAGGGTAATTATAATATCATTTTTACCCTTAATTACCCTATTTACTTTTAACTGTGGTAAATAAAAGTCAAAAGTTACTATTTAACAAAAAATATTTTTATCATATTGAAGCACATTTTACTTACTGATGTCAACCATGTCTATCATATTTTTTAAATTCAACTCTTAGAAGAGGTAAAATTATGTTTTATGAAAATTGGAAAATACTCCAAGAAGGTGGGTAAAAGAGGATAAAAAGTTCAATTAAATTTTATACATCTAATTTTATTATAAAATGACTCCAATGAATTAAATTGAACTTATATGGGTATTATAAATCTATTTTTACTTAAAATAAATTTAAATTAAATAAATAATTATTTAATAAAAAGTTGGTTTTAAATAATAACACATTGTTTTTCACTGTTCATCAAAAATTTAAAGTTTTCAGAAAAATACCAAAAATTCACCCAAAGCTAATATTGATATTACAAATTCAAAAATTAAGTCTATTTTACCAAATTAAAAACATTGAAGTTTCTTTTATTAATTTAAAATTAATTTCCTTTTTCATAACCAAAAAACTGGTTTTTAAAAAGTAAAAACTATCAAAATATTGACATGTGCTTATGTCAAATTTAAATGTGAAATTACTTATAATGTCATAAATTGTATTAAATGTTAATTATATAATCTAATTATACATCAATACCTTTCAAATTCAAAATTTAAAACTATAAATTATTTCTATTAAAAAAGTTGTTTTCAATTAAAACATAGTATTTTTCACTCTTCGTCGAAATTTGAAAGTTATTATAAAATAACAAAAAATTATCCAAACAAAATTTTTATATCCTGCTTATAAAGGAGAATTTAATTTCATTAAATTGAATTTATAAAAGTGTCAAATATTGTTTTTAAAAAGGGTTCTCCATTAAAAGGTGGTGAAATTGCATTTTTTTGAAAAATACATATTTTATCTGAAAAAATGAATTTGTTGTTATATTATGTCTAAGAAACACATAATATGGATGTTAAAATTATATAAAATATATATATAATTCTAAATTTAGTTATTAATATTCATAACAGCTTTTGGAACGGTTAGTTTGGTAAGTCATGGTGCGCTCGAACTCGTTGTTGCGTGTAGCGCAAGTTATTAAATTACTTTGAAAATATAACATACTATGAAATTTTGGGGTGTTACAGAGAAAATTATATAAAATAATTTCTTATCCACATCCTAGATTAGGTTTAAAATATTAATTTTTCCAAGTCACACATGACTTCTTCCAAAATAATCATGGGAATAAAATAAATACAAGCCATGCAAGGACCTATTTCAGAACATTGTGGTTAAACCAGAGTAAAGATAGTTAGAGATGATATCTAGTATCTCCTAGTTGTAGTATAGGATACAGTGTGTGTTATAAATAGAGTATACACACACTGCTAGATATGTAAATAAAATAAAAAAATTTATCAAATAAAAGATATAGAAAAGGTATATTTCTTGGTATGATATTCTTTGAAGATTCTGACTCCTTGAGTTTAGCTTGAATGGTTACTCGAGATGAGTTTTTGAAATTTTCAGTAGAACAGAGCATCATAAACTCTTTCTTGTGAGTCTATAATACGTATTTGGAGTGTTCAATTTTCTTCACTTATTCTACAATTGAACCATGGTAAAGATGATTCATGTATAGAACACTTCACAATAATATTCTTTTGATATTGAAATTTCCAGCACTAACACTCGGAGTGCTTCGTACATGGTATTTTCTGTGGTATGTGCAGCATGTGCAGCATACCAATGAGGGAGTCTACTTGTTATTTTAACATTATCATGTAGGACTATTCATCCAAATCCCTTGAATCCTCATACTCAAGGCAGAAACTTTCTTTAATTAATCTCTAAATAAAATTTAAGAACAGTTATAAAACTTAGTTTCAACAATAAAGTTGATAATATATTCACTATAAATATTTAATTCAAATTAAATTAAAAATATTAGGGGTGAGTCTTCTTGAAGGGTGATACAATCTCTGGTGGTGATTCATCTAAACGGTGACTTTACTTGGTTGTGATACATTTCAACATTGAGACATATCATTGGTAATTTATCCCAATAATTTTCCAAATTTCCATTCTAGTGGCAGGTAAAATTCAATGGTGACTCTTCTATGATGGTAGTTCCTCTTAACACTTAGCCATTTTTTTATTCTGGTGGTGATTCTTCTCATATTTTAGGTTTTTCTAACAATTTGTCAAATTGTTGGTTCAATGGGTAGCCATCTTCAAGAAGTAGTCAATTCCCAGACTTTTCTAAAAAATCTATTCTGGTGGTGAGATATAGATGATGGTAGTTGATTCCAATACTTATCCAAAATTTCTCCTTGACTGTGAGTTGTCTACCATAGTGAGACAATGCGGGTGGTGACTTAATTCAATGGGGAGTCATCCTTAGTGATGACTGATCTTCAATGGTGATTCGTACGTAGTCATATTTCTCCATTCTTCATTATAATGTGAGATACTTCCACAAATCATAAAACACATTAACATCATAATAAATATGATTTTTTATCATTAAAACAAGGGTTCCAACATATTTCATAGAAATCCAACATATGGATAGTCAATGAGGGACTCTTAGTTGATGTTTCATTATCTATTATCTATGATTAGAGTAAAATCATTTTCAAAGGTATTATTATGATTCCCAGAAAATTTTCTTCATCCTATGGTGATCGAGAATGCTCTTTAGGCCTTGTGGTGAGTCGGTTCGGGTGCCAAGTGGATGCTAGTACAAGTTGGTTCTCTATCATCTCACCTTCAAAAAATGTATCAAGAGTATATCTTATTAATATATTGTTGTTCAATACATAAAAATAATCATAAATAATTTGTATCACCCTCACGTTTGATATAAGCGAAGGTTCCACATCCATCAATCCGAGGTATATTTATCCTCCCTCATCTACTAATAATAAATATGATGAGAAAAACATCTATGGTCCCTTGAATTTAAACTAAGAATGTGATTTCAATCTGATTTCATATTCCAAAAAATTCAATTTCCCAATATTAGAGACTATCTTGAATTTATAGTCCTTTGATAACTCAGTCAACCACCACTATCATGGGTAGAGATACATCTAAGTGAATATGTAACTAAGAATCTTAGTGTCAGAATATACAACAAAACGCCAACAAAAAGGTTGTGTCACTATTTATTTAGGATAAAAATCACAATTTACAGCACCAAGTCATTGGTTGAGTAGTTTCTATAATTGGTTCTCAACTACATAATTTTGTAGACAAACATTTCATGCCCCCACATTGACATGCACATGAGGAGGGATCAAGAGGCATTGAATAACACTACAAAATCAACCCCCAATTCAATAAACTAATAAATATTAGTGATATTAATCCTCTACAATAAATACTCAAAGGCCATTTGGTAGTTTTATGGAAAGATGAAAGGTTTATTCGTTTGGGTTACGGTATTAAAGGGTGTCACATTCCTGGATATGTTTGTAATGAATCTTGGGTAATATCTAGATAAATCGAGAAATATTCACACCTATATCATGGTCTTGGGTGGATCCCAAGTTATAACATCTTTGATCATTTATAGGTCCATATATACTCCCTCTTCTAAGAAAATATGTTCGATAAAGTGAAAATTTAAAATCTAGAACTAACTCTTAAATAGTTTTCCATATAACTGATGCTCTAAAAGTTTTTTGAGGTCTGTTCTCAAATAATCTACATGATTATTCTCTAATTCTTAGTATATGATAATGTCATTGATAAATACCAAACAAACTAGTCAATAAAATCCTAGAATATCTGGTTCATTATTCCCCTAAACATCAATGGATCATTCATTGTGCCAAAGGGCATCACTGGGTAATTCTAGTAAATGTATAAATATTGGAATGTAATCATACCTATGTCCTCCCTGTGAACCCATAGCTAGTGATATCCTTACCAGAGGTCAATATTTGAGGACCACCTTACCCATGTCAATTGATTTAAGGGGTCATCAATCATAGTTAGAGATACAAATTCCAAGCGGTTTCCCAATTCAATTGATTATATCCAACACACAACATCACAGCACCATCCATGTTCTCAGAGAATAATATATGAGCTTCTTATGGGTACACAGAGTGTCAGATAAATCCATTCCAATGATGGTCCTCTAACTAAACCCTCAAATATCAAATCATAGAAATAAACTTTTTATATTCCCTAGAAGACATTATAGAGGTCCCTAGATGCAAGCCAATATAAAATTCAACCTCATGAAGAAGAGGTAACCCAATTACTCCTCAAGGAATACATATGGGCACTCTTATACCACTATAGTGAATCAAAAATCCTCTAAATTTTCTATAAAAATATTCAAGTTATCTAACTGATGAGAAATTGGATTCACTCTCCTACACATGGGCCTGGTGTACCCTAACTAAAATTTCATCTAATCAGTGAATGAAAATCTCAACCAAACTTCCCAGATCCACCATATCCTATGATGAAAACATTCAACATAGTAATTCATGGTGGATAACCATGACATTCAAGAAATTACACCATATTTTTCCACTGTATCAATGAAAATTTGAAATATGAAACTCTCTTTACCATGTACAAAGTCACACTATGAATAGAAGATTTTAATCATATAATACCCTCCCATAGGGATCTCCAACTTTAAGGGTTGAGCTAGAGGCTCTACTGGAATATTCAGATCTTTAAAAAGGGATAAGGCCATAAAATAATGACTTCTTCCTATGCCTATTGAAACTTAATCTAACATATAACAAACATTGATCATGCCTTGAATAATGTTGGGAGCATATGGGCCATAAGCCTCAAATTTTTAAAAGTGATTGCATCCTTGTACTCATACTCCCTATGTCTAATGGGGACTACCTTGAGGTGGCGGTAGTAGTATCAAATCATAACATCATCCACCTCCATAAACCCTCCTAACTCCTCTACTATGTTCGCCTCTGTAACAAACTGAACATTTATAAATAAAATTCCCATTGTGATTAAATAAAATGCATTACTATATATTATGGATATAGAAAACACATGCACTTATTTGGTTTTATTATATCCAATCGGATTTGAAATACAATTAGTAATACTTACCATTGATAATATAGTAATTGAACAACGATCATATGATTATTATATATATAGGGCTTTAACAATTCCAATCGACACAAAAAATGAGGTGATGGCCTCAACCAGTAGGATTATACCCTATTAATCACATTTACTAGCGCTTCTGAGGGAGATATCATCAATAATATTTTCCATTAACTATGCCCAAGATGAGATCAAAGAACAGAAACACGATAGAAACCATTTACATGGGATGTTTAAACTCTTCAAGATCACGACCCAGACCATGTATGTTGAACCACCCCATGAAAGTCTCAGTGCCACGTACCTTACCATTATGCTATTTTATGGTGTGTTAATTTGATATTTTTCAATACCCTATAAATAAGAGTATGTAAATTATTTTCAATAGAATAAGCATTATATTTACTTCTAATTATTATTAATTAATAAATGATATCTATTTTGAGCCAATACAAGGTAGTGTATTTTTGGGTATTATTCAAATTCAATTAAGGAATTTATTTACATGTGTTAAAAAAATTAAATAAATAATATTTTAATAATTTAGTATTATTAAATAGTTTTTATTAAACATAAATGATCAAATTATTTTTGTAAATTCAAATTTAATTTTAATAAGGGTTTGGAAACTGTTATTGTTAAAGAAACCAATATTTTTAAATTAATGTTGATTATTATTTTAAAAGTAAAAATTAAAATAGTTATAAAATTATTTTAAAATAAAATCTTATTTTTCAATTAATTAAATCAAAATTATCCAATTGTGAATTTTTCATAATTTTCTGAGATAGTAAAATATTCGTGTAAAAATTGAATATTGTATAATAATGTTGCAGGTATTATGCCATCATAATGACCCAAACGATATATAACAAATACAATAAATTGTATCAATGACCAAATATGTGTTTTACAATTAAAATAATATTATTTGGTGTTTATTTAATTAATTTTGTAAAGCCTTCATGAATCCTCCAAAATCTATAATATATTTTTAGGTTTTAAAATCATTTATTTAAGAGCAAGACTCGCCTCGCATCACCAAGGGTAATATTTTAATAATTTTGGAACTTGGCCTAATAAAATAATTAAAACCTCACCAATTATTTTCAAACCATGTCCAAACCCCATTGGAAGTTTTATGGTTTTGGTTATTTTATTATATACATTCCAAAACCTATGTTTGAGAAATTATAAAGAATTCCCAACTCATTAGCTATATAAACTCACCAAATCTCCTATTTCTCTTCACTAAAAATACTCAGATCATGGAATTACTATTCCCTATACCGTATAGATCCCTCCAAATAATCCCCCAAGCACTCAATAAGTTCCTACAAATCATTTGGAATAACAGTCTTAATGTAAGGGATCATCTACTATTCTTTTTATTCCAACACCTCTTTTATGGTATGCCTCTTAAGTTCCATTTTTCCTAGTGGGATATGTTCCTCAATATACTCCTTATTATTATTTTGATTCCAAAATTATTATAGACCCCTTTAACTCTCATTTATCAATCTGATGAACCTTTATGCACACCAATTTTCATCATGAAATTTTGTAAGGGATCTTCTCATTCTCCTCTTTATTTATGTTTTTCGTAATATTAGATTTCTTATCTCTAATTCCAAATCATGTTATATGTTATTTCATATCTAAATTATTATAATTTTTATTTCTATATAATTATAGATCCCATACACTCCCATTAATCCCTTCTAGAATGATTTATACGCCCCAATTGCACTGCTGAAATTTCATTGCAATTTTCTGTGACAAACAATTGGGTGATGAATACTTATACCCATTTATTTTCACCTTAATGAAATTATAATTATATTATTTCATAAATAAATTTATTTATTACACAATACCTGATCTTGTAATAAAATTTTATTATTAATGATTCCAGGTTTTATGATTTATGTGGCACACTTAAGCAAGAGAACAAAATGAAAGTGATGGGTGTGATAGAAATTATATATCACTCAAATGCATTGGGTATTGTCTTACTCTCATGAAACATCATGAATGAGATTAGGTAGTTAACATTTTTATTAATGGGAATTTTTAAATCATTATTAAATGGAAGTTAGATTTGTCCCCTATTTTTGATGTAGTTTTTTAAGATGTTTCCACAATTTCTATGTTGCCTTTGTGATTATCATGTTATATCATACCACATTATTCATATATATGATTCTGAATCCTTTTATAAAACATTTATATAACTATTTTCTAACATTTATTACCTTATTAATGTGATTCCGTGTTCATCCCCTTACCTATCATTATAGCTCAACCCTTTGTTATGTACGTCGCTGGTTACCCCATGCAGTTTTATGTTTGAAAGAATATTATGATATTTTTAAGGAATTTTTCAATAATGATGATGTATTTACTATTTTAAGTTGTTATTTAATGTACCTAATTCTTAAAGACAGTATAATTATCAATCATTGAAGTTATATTATTTGTAATATTGTATAATAAATCATAACTTAATGGGAAATGATGATCAGAGTTGTCATAGTTGGTTTCAAAGAAATGTTTTGTTATTTTTGGGATTTGGATTAGAAAACTCTAGAAAAAAACCTTATGGATAAAAAAATAATCAAAAAACATTCCTAAATTTTTCTAATATATATATTAAACTATTTATCAATAAATTATATCCCAATATGAATATTACAAGTGGATGTGGCTTGGCCCAGATGTACATAGGGATAAAACCGAAAAAGACCTCATTGAGCTACACTCGAATGGGAATTGGTGAATGAAAATGGGTCTTGCTTCACACATGTTCTTTCACTCCCAGGTGAAATACGTTGGAAAATTCTCAATATCATTACGAACCATTATTAAGGGGAAACAATACCATAAGATTATTTGTTAGTAAATAGATCATGGATATCACAGATTGAAGACAAGAAATTCATAAGTTAAGGAGATAAATTTAATTTATAAGTTATCCATTTAATTCCATTAGATTCCTTATATGTGTTTAATAGTTTAAAAATAGGAATACCTAATTTTATCTTTATTAAAACCAGTATTCGAGAAATGGAGGAATCAGTTAAACAATCTATGTAAAGGGAAATGTTATGACAGTCCAAATGAGATACCTAGCCCAATGGGTGAAGGAATCATGAACATTGTGATGATACTCTCTTTGTTGACGTAGGTTCTAAATAAAAACCTAGAATAGTTGTAGTGTCTAAATCCCCATATGAAATAACATGTTTTAATTGATTCCTTTATTCGAAAAGGCCTTTGACTTTCTATAGATCATATAATCCCTTAATTCATGTACAATAGATCAACTCCATGGAGTATATATTATCCATCCTTCAATGATCTGAACAAGATAATGTTACACTGGCTATTCATCATATGGTGGGAGAATCTAATTAGTGGTGGAAATTGATCAGGAATACAAATCCTGAAAAATATATTGATGTGATGGGGGTGGAAGTAATTTTGGAAATGTTTTTTCGAAAATATTTTTCTCTCACTCTACGAATTAAATTGGAAATTGATTTCCAAGCACTCCAGAAAAAATATAGGGAATCATTTTGGGAATATAAGGAAAAATTTGCAAGACATTCATGATATGCCTTTGGATTTTTCATTACCCTCTAATACAAGGTTGACTGATTATTTGGTGAGATAAAACCCAATCTATGAAAAGACTAGGAGATCAGAGATTTTGATAGATGTGAGGAAATTTTCTGATGTGCCCAAAATTATAAATAGATATCAAAGAATCTAAAGGGTATCATTGTAATAAGGATTAGAAAGTGGCCTTTAATTTTGGAATCATTAATGAAAAAATAGATTATACCATTGGTTTGGAACCACTCATTTATGCCCCCAAACTGTTGGAATATCTTCCTTTAGTAATGACCTATACCAATGATTTTGAGAAACAATTGGTATAGGGAATTACTAATGGTTTACAAAATATTTGGTATAAGTAAATTTAAAAAACAAATCAGATGGATTTAATCTCATCACCTCTAACATATATTTTAATGACATAACTCATGTTGAGCATGTATTGTTTTCAATAATACATACGGTTTTTATTTAAAGGGATAGTTTATTGAAAACAATACTCTATCTCTTTATGATAATTTTGATGCTCACAAATACCCTTAATTATTTTCTAATGATTATATTTAGGAATATTGCAGGAATTTATTATTCATTATATTTTGTATTTATGGACAAAATATTTAAATTCTTGAACAACGAGAATTAATTTCTAAGGTATTCACATTTAGCGCATTCTGGAAACACTGTTCATGCTCTACATATTTGGTGCTTTAGCATGTTCTGGAAACACTATTCATACCCTACGTACAGAAACGTATAATAAGGATGAAAATCAGTGTATACTTTATGAGATAAAAGAAAAGTATGATTAATCAACCATACGTTATCGAAAAAGTATGGAAGAGGAACCCTACATTAGGAAGGAACCCTATGTTTGGGATATTAGAAAAGTATAGAAGGAGAACCATACGTAAGTGTTAATCATTCCATTTGTTTCCCAAAAGTATGGTTCATCAACCTTACTTTTGTAAACAACCAGAAATTCTTAGAAATGTTTGGATCAAGTAAAATTATGGATCTTTAATCATACGTTTGAAAGTTGAAGAGAAAATTATGGATGACCAACCCTACGTTTGTGATCAACCATACATTTTCAACCCTACGTTTGAAGGCTACATCATCAACCTTGCATTTATGATCTACGTTTAGAGGATGCGTATTGTAAAAATTAACCTTACATTTGACGTCGGAGAATTTAAAGTTGATATTATTATGCAAAGGTCAACAATATGATTATTAGGCTAATTTTAAGCTGGATTTAAAGCTAGTTTTAAAGTGCGACTTTGACTGATTCAAAGCCACTCTATCAATGGGTTAAGGATCAAATTAAAAGGATATTTTTATGCCGAGTCTTCAGGGATGTTACGACTACTCTGTAAATTCAAATATTTGAATATCACGAGTTAGAAGGCGACTTTTGTGGATCTAAATTTGTAGAAGAAGTTATTAGAGTTTTTATATATATATGATCTTTTTCAAACAGTAATAAGATATCACTCTCTCAATCTCTATTGATCATTTATAAAAAGGAAGAAAAACAAAGACTATCAAAAACACAGATCTACTGATTCAAGAAGAACTACAAAGCTCTGTTTATTGAAGAAGAAGAATCACGATTGAAGATTATTTTGTTATACATAGAAAATATACTGTGAATCTGCTACTGCTAAAGATGGGAATTATATTTCCATATCTACTGCAATGGGATTGACTCAGAACGAATCCTTTGTGAACATCATTTTTTCTGAAGGTGACGATCTATCTACTGTCAATTGCATGCTGTTGCAATTGTGAAGAACATCTGGAAAGTATTTTCATAATAAAAAAATCTTTCTTTTCTATTCTTGAGTGACTGGATTCTTGTAATAAGCTATGTAGGTTCTGTGAGTGAACCAGAAGGATTTTTTCCCCTTATATTGTAAATTTTTCAACTGCCTACACTCAGTTGTAGAAAGGTCTATTAAAACGAGGTCCAGATAGTGAAAATTACAAAGCTCTTGAAGTAGAATGTTGGTGGAGTGAACTTGGGTCTTTCTGTTCCCCAAACCACTATACATCATGTGTCTCTGCACTTAATATTTCCGATGCATTAATTCATCTTATTAAAGTAAAAGAACTTAACACAATCTCGTGAAGATTTTTGAAAAGACACAATTCACCCCACTCTTGTGTATATTTGGTATAATTCAATCCAAAAATTGGTATCAGAGGTTGAGCTTTCTGATAAAGCCTTAACAAGCTGAAAGTGATTATACATAAAGAAAGATGAATGATACAAGATAGTGAATGTCTATGGTCAGAGCATCGTACTTCAATGGAGAAAACTATGGATGCTGGAAGGCGTGAATGATTTTTTTCTGAAAAACCATGGATACAGAGTATATTTTAAAATTCTGACTCCATACGAAATACAAAAAAACCTGAAACATGGAGTTCATCTACTAAAGAAGAATATGATATGAACCCAAAGGCAATGAATGAAATTATATGTGGTCTAGGACCTGATGAATTTAACAGAGTATCTCAATGCCTGACAACATATGAAATGTGGAAAACTATTTCTATTGCTTATGAAGGAACTAACAATATCAAGTAAATGAGATATGCAACTACTAAGCTTAAGTTTTATACATTCAGAATGATTTATGGTTAATGTATTACTCTAATTAATGGAATATTGACAGAGATTGTCAATAACAAAACTGCTTTGGGAGATCCCATTAAACAAGCTGATCAAGATTTAAATGTACTAAGAGTACTACCTACAAGATGGAATGGAATCTCTGCTACAATCAGATAGTCGACACCTGACAAAGACTTAACCCTGAGAGAACTGATTGGAACACTAATGATGTATGAATTTGGGATGGAAGATGAAGCAAACGAACATAAAGTGCTTATCAAAATAGATGACACTGTCTTGAAGGTGTCATCACATAGAAAAAACAGAAAGATGAAGAAAAGTGTAAAAGAGAAATCAGAAAGTTCTTGATTTATCAAATTCTAATGTGGAACTGGATCAGCTAGCCAGAATATTCGCTAAATTCTATAGAAAGAAGAAGGGATTCATAAAATGCTTCAAAAAGGCTGACAAGTAAGTCAGATGTTATGAATGAAAGAAAATGGGACACATCAGACCTAACTGTCCTCATCTAAAAGAAGACAAGAAAAGGAAATTCGTCAAAAGAAATGATTATGAACATAAGGACATGAAATCCATGAAAGCTACATGGAGTGTATCTGAAGACTCCAATAGAACTTTTGAATCAGACTCAGAAAAGGAAGAAATGCATCTGAAAGCTAACATGTGTGTTATGGTAGAGACAGATGAGGTACAATCTTACTACTCTTCTGACTCTACTTCTGAATCTAGTTACTCTAATGAAAAACTTGCAGCCTACTGCAATATTGTTGAAGAAAAATATGATTATCTATTTAAGAAGAATAAGTATTTAGAGAACATTAATAAGGTTTTTTATGATGAACGAGATACAATGCTGAAACAATATAAGAAGTTAACTGAAAAGTTTGACTCAATTAACACTAACAATATAGATTATGAATCAAAGATAAAATAACTGTAAACTGAAGTGGAAACATATAAAAATTCAGACCTTTTTTTAATAAAGGAGAAAATACATTTAATGAAATTCTTGAGAAAAATTTCATTAAATAGGAAAGATTTTGAATTGGCAGTAAAGGTGAAAAACCTAATCTATACAAGAAATATTTTATTCCATGTACAAAAAGATTAAATTGTAATTACTATAGAATAAGGCGATATATTTCTAAAAACGATTTCTTAAGACAACCCCAAATAAGTGGTATTAAGAAGGATTTTGTATCAAATGATTTATTTGAATCTTTTGAAATTAGAAAAACAAAGAAATTCTGGATTCACAGATCACTGTTGGCTAACACCACTAGACCCAACAAAATATGGGTACCAAAGAAATTTGTGTAAATGCCTTTACAGGGAGCAGGTCACAAAAGTGAGAAGGAAATATGGTATATGGACAGTGGCTGCTCTAGGAATATGAGTGGAAACTAATAGAATTTCTCTACAGTCACTCAAAAAGATGGTGCACTTGACACTTTTGGTGACAATGAAAAAGGAAAAATCATTGGTATTGGAACAGTTGGAGATCCAGAAGCTGTCTCAATCAAAAAAGTACTTTATGTACAAGGATTGAAACACAAGCTGATAAGTATCTCTCAACTATGTGATGATGGTTATCTTGTTGATTTTTCTATCAATTGTTGTTCTGTTTTCAAAAATAAACTACTTAAATTTAGAGCACCTAGAACTAACAATGTGTATACCCTATATTTAAATTCCTTGTGTAAACAACAGGTAAACTCCTTAACTACTAAATTAAATAAATCTTGGATCTGGAATAGGAGACTTGGACATTGTAACGTTTATGTTTTGCATAAATTATCTAAGAAACAATTAGTTTCTGATTTCCCTAGTCTCAGATTTGAATGTGACAGATTTTGTAATGCATGTCAACTTGGAAAGCAACATAAATCATCCTTCAAATCTGTTAACATAATTGCTACATCTAAACCTCTAGAACTTATCCATATGGATTTGTTTAAACCTTCAATATTAGCAATCTTGGCTGGTAAATTATATGTATATGTTTTATTTGATGGATATTCTTGATTTACATGGATTTTCTTTTTAAAATTTAAAAATAAAGTGTTTAATTTATTTGAAAGTTTTTGTAAATCTGTTCAAATTGAAAAAGGTTTTAAAATAATTTCATTAAGAAGTGATCGTAGTATAGAATTTTAGAATCAGATATTTAATTCCTTCTGCTTGAATATGGGTATTAAAGACACCTTCTCTACACCAAGAACACCTCAACAAAATGGAATTGTTGAAAGATGAAATAGGACTATTTAGGAAATGTCTAGGACTATGCTAAATGAATACAGTCTTCCTACCTATTTTTGGGCATAATCTGTAAGCACAACCAACTATATAATGAATAGAGTTTGAATTAGACATCTTTAGAAAAAGAAACCCAATGAACTTTGGAATAATAGAAAACCTAAAGTAAATTACTTTAATGTTTTTTGATGTAAACTTTACATCTTGATCACGAAGGGAAATCATGGTAAGTTCGATCCAAAATCATATGAAGGAATTTTCTTATGATATTCAGTTACCTCCAAATCTTATAGAGTCTATAATAATAAGTCAAGGATTTTTGAAGAATCAGTTCATGTGAAATTTGATGAATCTGATCCCTTTGAGAAAAGAACAGATCAAATGGATGAATCTGACTCTAATGATAACATGAGGCTTGAGAGCTTGAAAAATGATTTTGAAAAAGATATAAATGAAATTTAGTCTAGTTCAGAAGAACATGATACCGAAGAACCTGTAAGTGTACTGCCTAAACAGACTATAACTCTAAAGAATCACCCTTTAGAAACAATAATAGGTGACTTAGACACAAGATATGGAATCTGGTAGAATTCTATGCCTTTCAATCCCAATTATATCCCAAGTCTATAGAAGAATCTTTATATGATGAAAGATGGATGATAGCAATGCAAGAAGAATTAAACCTGTTCAAAAGAAATGAAGTCTAGAAATTAGTTGAAAGACCACAGAATTATCCAGTGATAGGAAACAAATGGGTCTTTAGAAATAATCAACATGATCAAGGAATAATAACTATAAATAAATCTAGACTTGTAGCTAAAGGATATAATTATGAAGAAGGTATAGATTATGATGAGACATTTGCACCTGTAGCTAAATTAGAATCCGTTAGAATAATTTTAGCCTATGCATCTCATATGAACTTTAAATTATTTCTGATGGATGTTAAGTCTGCCTTTCTAAATGGCTATTTAATGGAGGATGTTTATGTTGAGAAACCTCCTGGTTTTGAAAATTCTCAAAAACCATATTCTATTTTTAAACTTACTAAAGCTGTTTATGGCCTTAAATAAGCACTTATATCTTGGTATGAAAGATTAATCTCTTTTTTATTAAAAAATGATTTTACTGTTGGAATGGAAGATCCAATACTTTTAAATAAAACTGTAAATTCTAAAATTTTATTAGTTCAAATTTATGTTGATGATGTAAATTTTGAATCAAATAATAAAACCCTTTGTTATGAGTTTTCAAATTTAATAAAATAGAATTTGGAATGAGTATGATGGAAGAATTAAATTTCTTTTTAGGACTTCAAATTTATCAAAAAGATTTTTGAAATGTTTTGAATCAAAGAAAATACATTACTGATTTATTAAAGAAGTTTGTAGTTGAAAATAGAAAGATATATACAACTCCTGTGTGAACTAATATAATACTTGATTTGGATGAAACTGGAAAATCAATTGACAACAAGTTATATAGAGGTATTATTGGTATCTTATTATTTCTTACTGCTAGCAAGCCAGATATAATGTATTCAGTATGTATTTGTGCAGGATTTCAATAAAATCCTAAATAATCTCATTTAAATGTTGTTAAAAGAATTTTTAGATACTTAAAATGAATTGTTTTTCAATCTCTTCTTTATCCCAAAACTTTTGATTTTAATTTAATTTCCTATTCAGATGTAGACTTTTGGAGTTGTAGATTAGATAGGAAAAGCACTTCAAGAAATTGTCACTTTTCAGGGAAATCCTTAGTGTCATGGTCAAGTAAGAAACAACATTTAGTTGCCTTGTCAATAGCTGAGGCATAATATGTTTCTTCTGGCAGTTGTTGTGCACAAGTGTTGTGGATGAAAAACACTCTTATGGAATTTGGACTAAATTTTAATAATACGGTTATTTTATGTGATAATACTAGTGCTATAAATATTTCAAAAAATCCTCTTAATAATTCTAGAACTAAGAATATTGATATCAGACATCATTTTATAAGAGATCATGTTCTTAAAAAGGATATATCTTTGGAATTTGTGAGTACTGAAATTCAATTAGCTTTTTTTTACTAAACCACTTCCCACTGAAAGGTTTGATTTTATTTTGGGGGATCTAGGTTTATTTAATTTTAAATAATGTTTTATTTTACTATGTTGTTTCTCTATTTTAATAGTGTTTAAAATAATTTAGTTACTTAAACAGAATAAGTTTTTTTTCTTCTTTTTCCTATGTAATCAATTTTATTTATATTTAAAATCTATGTAATGATTAACAAAAAATGGGAATCAAGGCTGTCAGAAACCTTTCGACTTTTAAACTATTTCATTTCTAAAAAAACCTTTTCAAACCCGCAAAACCACATCACTACTCATCAACCCTAATCTTCGAACCTCTGAAACCCTAACCTTCAAAACTTCAGAGATTCTCATATAAATGGAAAATACTAAGAGAGATTATGAGGCCAAGGCCAGAAATTCCAAGAAACAGGGCCCATAAGGTAGAAAAATTTTGAAGTGAAAGGTCATAGACCTGGAATAGCTATATCAGACAAATCTTCTGTTGAAACAGTCTCTTTCTTTTCAAAATCTAGAGCAAACCATCAATGGTTAGAAGTCTGAGTTTTTGTATGAAGCATAATTGTGATATTTCCTTAAGTCTGTGCAATTTAGTTTGGGAGATAATGAGGATACTATGGTAGCTAAGATAGAAGATAGAGAGGTCTCAATATCCTCTGTGGAAGTTGGTCAGATTTTGAACTGCCCTCATGAGGGAGTGTTTCATTTTGATTTGAAAAATATAATAGATTATATGCATAAATCTAAGGACATTATGTCTTTTATTTTTTGTTATACTTCTATAAAGAAGATTTTCATAAAGGACTTGGAGCCAGATTAGAAAATTTTAGTAAAATATGTGACAATAGGGTTTGAACCGAGGATGTCTGAGTTAGAGAAACTTTTGTATCCATATATGTATATAATCTTTCTATTTATGAGTGATATAAAGCTAAACTTTCCTAGGTACATGATAATGTATCTTCCCTACTGCTATCAAAGTGAGGGTCGAATGAATTTTTATCTATTTGGTAGATTCCTCTCAGAAATTATGTTAAAAAATGATATGGTAAGGCTATTGAAATCCCGAGTAAGATGCCATCACAGTAACACCTTTGGTGCTACAACCTTAAGAAACATTGGCTATTTCCGGAGCACCATACAACTAAAACTTTTCCCAGTAGGAGCGGAGGAAGAAACAGTGAGTGATCAAGCTCAGTTTGCTAAGTCCAAAGAGGGACAGGCTGAATCGAGAGTCAGCACTGTTGTAAGAAGAATTAGATTTGAAATGGAAGAAAATGAGGAAGAAATAAGTCAGGAGAGTCTTCAGACTCAGAGAACAAGAACTGTTAATGAGGACCTTTTTCCCCCATACTGACAACAAGAGATTTACTATCTTACAGTTTTGTAAGAGAACCTACTGCTGAAAATGCAATGGAAGCTATTATTGAGAGGTCAGAACCAGTGGAAGGACCTCAGATTCAATCTGGAATTCAAGAAGAAGATGAAGGAGAGACTCAGGAATAGGTTTTAGCTAATTTTGAAGTTACACTTCAACAGGAACAAGAGGTGGATCCTGATGAGGAAGAGTCCGGACCTTAGTAAACTCCAAAAGATATTCTTTTAGAAACTCTAATGGAAGAAAAAATTGCTGATGTTTGTGATGATAAAGTTTCTGAAGCTGAAAAAGAAGTACTTCATGAGGATTTTTTTGTGAAAGATTCTGGAAAGGACTCTGAGGAAAAATATGTGGATCAACATACTCATGAGAAGGAAAAAGATAATTCTGATGCAGATTCACTACCTTTAGTACTGCTGCATCACACTGGAACGGAGAATGAAAATCAAGAACAAGGTGCCTCTAATTCAGGGAATAAGGATGTTGAATAGTTCTATATAAAGGTGTCTTGTTTGGAATCAAAAAATGTTACTATGAGGAGAGACTTAGAATCAAAACAATTGAAATTTTAGAGACTTAAGGGAATTTCAGTTTCACGACAAGAAGTTAATGATTTTAAACAAGAGATGTTGACAGAGGTTTCCAAGCTGAAATCAGAAATGGTAAAGAAATCAGATCTGCTAGAAATTAAATAATTTCTTGAGGCACAATTTTCATCTGTTGGGAGTTGTGCTGCTAGTGGATCAGGTACTTAACCATATTTACTCATAAATTTTCAGGCTATCAAAGATGTTATGAGAAATATGAGTGACAAATTTCATAATCTTCAATACAACAGTTCTCCTTTATCAGTCTTGTTAGACAATCATAAATTTTTGTTTGATCAATTGACCTCATGTGAACCAGGAATCAGATTTGTCTTAAATAAATTCATGGAGAAGTTGTATTTATTTGTGGAGAAGGAGGAAAGACTTCATGAGTTTGTTAGAGTCAACCTCATAGAATATATTCATATAACACAAGAGACTAAGGATATTATTATTAGTCTTGGTGATGGAATGATGAAGCGGTTGAGGGAGAAGTTGTCAAAAATCAAATATGTAGTTCATAGGAGATAGACCCTATCTCAAATCCTTCCCAAACCTTGATTTTTTTTATCATCATGATTGTACATATTCCATAATCTCAATGAAAATTTGGATTCCTGTTATTTATTAGTTGTTTTACTATCCTTGGTTTGATATGATTGTAATCCAGATTTAATTATTGACAAATAGTTAATGATATAGCATTTACTTACATTCAGTGCTACATTAATTTGTGTTATATTCCATATTTTGTCATTCTTTTTGATACCACAAAAAGGGGGAGAAATTTGGATAAATACAAAAAAAAATTTTGTTTCATTTTATATTGGGGGAGAAATTAAACGGATAAATTAAGTTAAATGTAATATTGTATTTTCACAATTCAAAACTACATGTAATTATTTTTTCTGTAAGTTAATTTAATTGGTTATTTTAGGGTTTTTGTGATCATAAAATGGGAGATTGTTGATAAAGTATTGTTTTCAAAAATACATACTGTTTTTTCTTAAAGGGGGAGTTTATTGAAAACAATACTCCATCTCTTTATGATAATTTTGATGCTCAAAAATACCCTTAATTATTTTCTAATGATTTTTTTAAGAATATTGCAGGAATTTATTATTCATTATATTTTTTTATTTCTTGGCGAAATATTTTAATTCTTGAACAATGAGAATTAATATCTAAGGTCTTCGCATTTAGCGCAATCTGGAAACACTGTTCATGTTCTAGATATTAGGGAAATTCTTTAGCGTGTTCTGGAAACACTATTCACACCCTACGTAGAGAAACATAGCATAAGGATGAAAAGAAGTATATAATTGATGAGATAAGAGAAAATTATGGTTAATCAACCATATGTTATCGACAAAGTATAGAAGAGAAACCCTATGTTAGGAAGGAACCCTACGTTTGGGATATTAGAAAAGTATGGAAGGAGAACCGTACTTAAGTGTTAATCATTGCGTTTTTTTCCCAAAATTATGGTTCATCAACCTTACTTTTGTAAACAACCATACATTTTTATAAAAGTATGGATCAAGTAAAAGTATGGATCATTCATCATACATTTAAAAGTTGAAGAGAAAAGTATGGATGACCAACCCTACGTTTGTGATCAAACATACGCTATCAAACATACGTTTGAAGGCTATGTCATCAAACTTACGTTTATGATCTACATTCAGAGGATGCGTAATGTACAACTCAATATTACGTTTGAATTTGAAGAATGTGACGTTGATATTATCATGAAATGGTAATCAAGCTGATTATTAGGCTGATTTCATGCTGGATTTAAAGCAAATTTTAAAGTGTGACTTTGACTGATTTGAAGTCATTCAATCAATGGGTTAATGATCGAATTAAAAGGGGATTTTTATACCAAGTCTTTAGGGAAGTTGTGAATACCCTCTAAATTCAAATATTTGAATATCACGAGTCATAAGGCAACTTTTGAGGATCTAAATTTGCAGAAGAAGTGCTTGTATTTATTATATATATATGAGCTTTTTCAAATAGCAACAAGAGATCGCTATCTCAATATCCTTCAATCATTTATAAAAAGGATGAAAAAAAGATACTATCAAAAACACAGATCTATTGAATCAAGAAGAATGACAAAGCTCTGTTTATTGAAGAAGAAGAAGAATCATAATTGAAGATTCATTCATTCTACATCGATAATCTAATGTGAGTCTTCTACTACTAAAGTTGTGAATTATATATCTATATCTACTACAATGAGGTCGACTCAGAATGACTCCATTGTGAAGATCATTGTTTCTAAAGGTGATGATCTATCTACTGTCAATTTCATGCTATTACAATTGTCAAGAACATCTGGAAAGTATTTTCAGAATACAAAATTCATTCTTTTCTATTCTTGAGTGATCGGATTCTCGTACTAAGCTGTGTAGGTTCTATGTGTGAACCAGAAGGCTTTGTTTTTTCTTAGATTGTAAAGGTGTCAACTGCCTGTTCTCAGTTGTTGAAAGGTCTGTTGAAATGAGGACCAGATAGTGAAAATCACCAAGTTTGTGAAATAGAGCATTGGTGGAGTGGACTGGGGGATTTTTGTTCCCTGAACCATTATACATTGTGTGTCTCTGCACTTCATATTTCTGCTTCATTAATTCATCTGATTAAAGAAAAAGAGCAGAACACAATCTCACGAAGATTTCTGAAAAGACACAATTCACCCCCCCCCCCCTCTTGTGTATATTTGGTATAATCTGATCCAACAACTCATACACTATAATAACTTTTGTAAACATTAAATGATATATATATATATATTAGGGATTAATTTATATTTTTATGTATTCAATGTTATTTGATAAAATAATATGGTAAAAATATGAATACCTATACCAATAGTTTTCTAAACCATTGGTATATGTATTTTGATTTCTAGTACCTATGCCAACTGTTTTTTCAAAACAATTAGTATAAGGACTTATCATGTAAACTATACCAATGGGTTTGTATAAACAGTTGGTATAGATATGAATTATACAAATTATATTTTCAAAACCTTTTGTATAGGGTCTTTATATGTAATTTATACTAATGATTTTGGCCTAACCATTAATGTAGTTATGACCTATACAAGTGTTTTGTCCAAAATCGTTGGTATAGGCTATTATTTTGAAGTCAATACCAATTTTATTACTAAAATCATTTCTAAATATATGACATGTACCATGTTTTTTTTTAAATCTGTTGGTATAGGGTCTCTCTATGATACAATTACCTATAGTTTTTAAAATCATTAGTATAGGTCTATTGGTATTAGCCCAATTTCTTGTTGTGTGGTCTGATGGATCAATATAACCATGCTAAAAAAATTAAACATTCCAGTTGTCAAAGATATGGAAATAAGCACCCAAAAACTTTTCTAATGGCAATGAAGAAATGATTTAGGTGTGGGAATGAAGGAAACCTCGTTATAGACTTCCAATGGGAGAAACCCACTAATGCGATGGAGGAAAGTAATGCTCCAGTAAATGCTAAATGAATTTTTCATTGTTTCAAATACAAGTAACCATGACACTTTGAAAACCAATGTACTAAATTGATGTCTTTTAGAGACAACCAAAAACCTCTATGGAATCAAGGGAGATATTATGTTATCACAACCGTGGAGGTGGATACCAGAAACAAAGGGGTGACTGGTATGCTAGTTATTCATTAAATAATAGTGAACATGTATTTTTATTTTATTTCTATGCATTATTTTATATCACTCATGTTTTTTATAACTATTGAAACACTGCCATAAATCAAGTATGTTTTGTTCGTTGAAACTATAAAATCTGGAAATTAATGCATCCCATGTATATAACTCCTCCACCTTCAAAATTTGTGCTATGCACTTCCCAGTGAACCTTAACATATTACCTTTAATATAGTTTGATGAAATTCTAGTTATTTATTAGAATTACCAATATAGGGACAACATAAGTTTCTATGAGAAGGAAAGCGCTCTCCATATCTAAAGTCATCCCCTGATTCTGTACAACTGCAAGGATGAGGATGAATCTTGTTTATCATAACCTTTTGAAGAATGGATATTATTTCAATAATATCAAGAATATATATCTCAAATAAATTATTTTAAGGTAAGGATCATCCTTCAAGACATGTCCATTATGATGTAATACACTAATGTGCTTCTTGGAGAATTTCTCAGTCTTCTTCTTAGCTGAGAGGTTCAATTTTCAATCAAGATTATTCTTAAAGGGATTTATATTTCCAAGAATCTATATAAAATGGCTATTGTGGCACCTTGGGATCTAAATAAACAACTATAGAAGAATATGGATAAAGGTTTCATCATCCTATGTGATTCATCGTGGGGTTCCCCAGTACTCTTTGTCAAGAACAATGATGGATAATTGTTTTCATTGATTATCATGAGATCTAAAAGATCATGATATAGAACAAGTATCATATTCTATGAATTAATGAAATGTTTTATTAGATATATGGTGTATAATACTTCTCCAAGGAAGATCTTTGATTATATTATTAACAAGTAAGGGTGAAAAAGAGGGGTATCTCAAAGAGTTCTATTCGAACAACGTATGGGAACTATGAGTTCATAGTAATGCCATTTGGACCAAACAAATGCTCTAATGAATTTATGAATAGATTGTTTGAATATTACCTAAAAATTTATTTTAGTCTTTATAGATGATATTCTAAAGTAATCCAAACGAAAGGAGGAGTATGAGGAGAATCTGTGAACTATGCTAAAGACCCTGAGAAAGTATAAGTTTTATAAAAAGTAAATAAAATGTGAGTTCAGTTTAAAGAGAGTCTCATTTTTGGGGCATATCATCACAAGAAATAGAATATATGTGGACCCTTCAAAAACATAACCAATTGAAGGATGTATGAGTCTAAAATCTGTGAAATATATATATATATATATATTCCTTGGATTATCTGGGTACTATGGTCGATTTTTGAGAAATTTATCACAATTTTCAAACCCCGATAATCAAGCTAACTCAAAAGGGAGTCAAGATTAATTGGAATGGTGAATGTGAAGAGATATTAAAGGAGTTGAAAAATATTATTATCACTACAACAGTGCACACTTTTCCCTTAAGTGGGGAACAGTTCATGGTATTTAGTGATTCTTAGAAGAATGGATTCGGTTGTGTTTTAATACAGAATGAAATCGTGATAGCCTTTGATTCATGGAAACAGAATGTTTCTGATCCGCACTACCAAAAACATGATCTAGAGGTAGATTTTGTATCATCATGTTTCAAATATGGTTCCATTCTCTATTTGGGGAGATGTGTGAAATATATAAGTATCATAGAATCCTCAAGTATATATTCACATAGAAAGAGCTGAATATGTTCCAATGATGATGTTTAGATATGATCGAGGTCTATGACTACTCAATCCACAACCATCTTGAGAAAGTAAATAATATGGGAGATTCTATAAGTAGAAAGTATCCAAAAATTTTATCATTGATGAGAATTGAGAAGGATATGATCTTATTATACTTGTAAATGATAGACATGGGAATCATAAAGGAAGTAACAATATAAATGCTTTCACACATTATTTCTCAACGATCTCTTCTGGGGATGATAAAGGATTCACAAAGAGTTGATGTGGTAATTCAGATGAATGTTTAAGATATAAGAATATAGAAATACTATATGTTCAATGTTAATGAATATGTATTTGGGGTATTTTTTCACGACTATGTATACCATAAAATATTGAGTTAAATAAGGATTTGGTGTATGATAGACATAGCTCAACATTCTCCGTCCATACATTAAGCACAAATATGTATCAAGATCTCCAAGTGAACTATTAGTGGGAAAATATAAATAAATAGATTGCATAATATACATCAAAATTTCTTGTATGTATAAAAATAAAAAACTCCAAGGGGATGGTTCAACCATTACCCATGCCTACATGGAAATGAGAAAATATCACTATGGAATTTTTCACTGGCCTTCCAATGACATAAAGTATAAATAATGCTATATTGGTTGTGGTGGATCATCCTAAAAATACTTCTCACTTCATTACAATTAGAGAGAAACTATCACTCTATCAAATCACAAGGATATACATTAAAGAAGTGGTGAGGCTTCATGGAACACCACTATTAATTATATATGATTGAGACCCAAGATATACCTATATGTTATAGAAGAGTCCCCAATATTCTCTTAAATCTTTGTTAATGTTTTACAAGAATTATTACCCTCAAACTGATGTCCAATATGAGCAGTCTGTCAATACACTCGAGGGGATGTTCACAATTTCTAAATTAACTTCAATGGGGGGTAAAATCAACATAATACTCTAGTTGAGTTCTCATATAATAACAGTTTCCATTTATTCATCCAAATGACCGCTAATGAATCCCTTTATGGGAAGAGATGCAGAACACCTTCATTTAGGGATGATGTTGGGGAATGAAAACTTCTAGGTTCTAAAATGGTTGAGGAATTGTCGAAAAAGATTAAGATCATTCAATAGAACATAAATGCTTTTGAGAATCGAAAAAACTCCTATGAGGACAACCATCAATGAGACCTAGAGTTTTATGTTAGAGATAAGGTATTCTTTTACATATATTGGTGGAATATAATTATGAGATTTTGGAAGAAGGGAAAGCATACTCTAAGATAAATCGGTCCCCTTAAGATCCTTGGTCATATTGGAGTAGTGGCATATCAACTAACTCTCACACATCACCTATCTCAACTACATGATGTGTTCCACATATCAGTATTTGGGAAAAAAAATATCAAATCCCTCACATTGACTCGATCCATATGTGGAAAAGTTGGATAATGAACTTTCCCATGAGTAGCATCTGAGAAATATCTTAGATTGACAATACAAAGATCTATAAAAAATGAAAATGCACTCATTCAAAGTTCTATGGAAAAAATCATAATTTTGAAGAATAAATGTGGGAACTAGAGGAGGTGATGAAACGAAGTTATCCCCATCCATTTTAGTGTTTGAAATTAAAATTTAAAAGGTGAAGTTTCTAAATGTGGGAGGATTGTATTGAACTGAACATTGATAAATAAAATTCCCCTTGTGATTTAAATAAATTCATTTCTATATATTATGGATATAGAAAAAACAACCACTTATATGGTTTTATTATATCCTATCAGAGTTAAAATACATGTAATCATTTTTTATCATTAATAATATAGTCATTGAACAATGATCATAAGATTAGTATAAATATTGGGTTTTAACCAATCCAATTTCCCCAGAATAGGGATGTGATGGCCTCAAATAGAAGGATCATGCCCTATGAAGACCATTTATCAGAGATTCCAATGGAGATATCATCACTAGGATTTTACCTTGATCAATCCCAACTTGATATACAACAAGTTAAGCATGAGAAAAATCATTTACTAGAGAAGATAAAGCTCATCGAGGACATGGACCAAACCATGTATGTCAAACTACCCAATGAAAGTATAATTGTTTCATACCTTACCCTTAGATATTGTGTTAGTGTATTAAAGGAATATGTATTAATACCCAATAAATATTATTATGTACATTATTTTTCATAGAATAATGGTTATATTTACTTTTGATTATTTTTAATTTATAAATTATTTTAATTTTGATACAATAAAATAGGGTAATATTCAAATTCAATTAAGTCATTCATTATAATGAATTAATTGATTTTGAAACTAAATACTGTTTTAATATAGTATTATTATTAAATAATATTTATTAAATATAATTTATCATATAATTTTTGTAAAGTCAAATGTAATTTTTTATAAAGGGTTCAAAACTATTATTTTCAAAAACCTATAATTTCTCCATAGATGATGTTTCTTATTTTAAAAGTGAAAATTAATATATTTAGAAACTTATTTGGAAAAATTAAATATTATTTCTATAATCATAATGTTGAAATAATACAAGGGTAAATTTCTTAATATATTTCAATATTTTAGAATTTTCGGGCAAAAACTAAATACAGTATAAATATACGATGTGTATTGTGAAATCATAATGACCGAAAAGTGATGTATTAAATACTATAAAGGGTATCCATAAAAAATCTATGTGTTCCCTTTACATTTATATTATTATAATATTAATTTATTAATTTTATAAATCCTTTTTGAATCCTCCCAAACCTATAATATATTTGAAGGTTTCAAAATTATTTATTTAAGATCATGACTCACATCTACATCAAAAAGGTTAATGTTTTAATAATTCAGGACCTTGGTCTAAAAAAATAATGAAAATCACCCTTATTTGGTTGAATCCATTGAAGAAAACCTTTATAAGGTTTTTAGTTTTGGTTATTTTATTATATGGAGTCCAAAAACTATGTTTGATAAATGATAAAGAATTCCCTACACATTTCCTATATAAACCCACCCAAGATCCCATTTATCTTCTCTCAAAATCCTTATAGAACATACTTTCTCTGAAATTCCCCTCAATGGTCCTTATAGGGTTCCACCAATCTATCGAGAAGCTCATCCCAAGTATTTGGAATCGCACTATCAAGGTAAGGGATCTTCCACCCTCTTTTCAATTCAAATATATGTCTTATGTTCTTCCTCTTAAGTTCCATTATTAATAATTGGATTTGTTACTTCATATATATCTTAGTATACATATGATTCCTTAATGATGATAAACAAATTTAAATCTCATTAATACCTCCCATGATCCTTTAATTACACTTGTTAACTTTCCAAAAATTAGTAAAATATCCTCTCATTCTCCTCTTTGTTCTAGCTTCTTCGTTATATTTTTTCTTTTATATACAATTAAAAAGGGTTGGATATGTTATTCTATATCCACCATACTGTCCATTTTATATATAAATTATTATATACCCCTTCCACTCTCATTAATCCCATCCATGAATATTTATATACCCCTGTTATTATACCAAAATTTAACCATGATTTTCCATACCAAATAAGTGTGTACTGAATACCCATAAACATTTCCTATCAAGGGTATTATCATTAACAAAATTTTAATTCATGGATTGGGGAATTAAATGAATTTTTTCTACACTCCTTAATCATGGAATAATATTTTATGATAAATGATTCCATGTTTTATTATCTATGTGGAACACTTAATCATGATAATGAAATGTAAGTGATGGGTACACAAAGAATTATATAATGCTCCATTTCAATGGGTAATGTTTTATTCTCTTAAGACATCATGAAAGGGATTAGGGATTGAACCTAATACATCATTGGACATTTACATCAATATTTAATAGAATTTATCCCTATCCTTGGTTTAGGATGCAATGTTTTATGTTGTTTTCACAATTCCCATGTTGCCTTTGTGATTAGTAATCTATATCATTCATTATTATTCTTTTATATGATTGTCACACCTTTTATGCCCCCATTGATATGCGTGTTTTCGATAATTTAATAACTTATTCATTTTATTCCATGTTAAATACCTTATTGGGATTTATATATAACCCATTTCTTATGTTTGTCCCTAGGTTGTCCCATACAGTCTTAAGTATGAAGTAATTTTATAATCATGTTAAGGAAGTTTTCAAAAAAAATGATGTACTTTGAATTTAAAATGTTTATGTAATGTGCCTAATTCTCGAATTCACTGGGATTATTGATTTTCTAGGTTGTATTATGTGTAATCTTATGTAATAAATCTTGTATTAAATTGTAATGAAGATCATGGTGTTATAGCCTTTTAGTGGTTCCTCCTGCTCAGATTGCCAATTCTGCCTAGGTGGCCAATTTAATGTCTACCTATATTCTTCTACTCTAATTTTTGGGTAGTAATAGCTGATATGACCTCACCCATCATAGAAAATACATATCTACTCCCTTATTTATCCATAACCTATCTTAGAACCCTAGGATGGGGACCATATGGTCTGAATTCGGACATGTTAACGCTTCAAGTGTCACAGCCCCAAATCCTGACATCATATGCTAATGAATAAAGTCTTTAATACTAGTTTATTTTTATTAACACCATCTTGATATTACTTCTCTTATAATATTCACTCTACTGAGAGAGACACTCCAGCACCCCGACATATGTGATAATTGAAAGGGGCACAACTTTACCTTAAATATCTTGATATAGACTTCACTAAAAACTAATCACCAAAAAATATAAAAAAAACTATGTCATGATAGTATCATGTAATGTAGGTAAAATTAGACACATAATAACCAAAAATAATTTTTCCTTATTGATACTCAAGAAGCTCTTGGATGTGCACAAATCACAGAGTCACCAATAAAAATTCTACATGAAAGTGTAACTCAAAATTAATCTAATTAAGAGTCACCTCTTCATGGATATACATCATAAAGAACCACCATCCTCCTATTGGGCCTTCATTAAGGATTATTATGTGTCCCAAATATGATATGAAGAGGTTTAGTTGAGAAAAAATACTCAAACCTTGAAATATAACTAGTCCTCTATTACTAGTATGTATTTGTCACCACAGAACCTATGTGGTATATGCCTCTGAAACTCATCATGTACACTCATCCTATATGAATCATCATTTTATAAATATTGAAAGATCTAATACCCAATAATATATAAAATGAAGGCATACGTTATCGAAGGAAGTTATTCTTTCTTCTTGATAGGTGGAAGTACTTCTCATTTAACAGATAGAGGGAACACCTCATGAATTGGCACTTGAATTGAGGCCTTGTCATGGGGCTTATTCTCATTATGATCCTCTCAGGGAATAACATGTGGATATCAACATATATTCATCCTGAAATAGTCATGATGTACTATTGTCAAAGACCATATCTTGGGAGATGACTCAATAAGGACAAGGAAACGAAAACTCATTCTTATATAATTTATGTTCCAATTTTTTACCCTAAAACAATTGCTTCAGTGTACCAAGTTGGCAAGAGGGTTTTTTAGAGTCCTGGGAAATGGATACAACAGCTATTACACCATCACCAAATTCTTTATCCAAATAGCCAAACATGAGACTCTTAAAACATTACTACCTTAAATATAAAACCAATCCTCACAATTATTCTATATATAAATTCCATATAAGGTCAATCTAGTCTCAGATACCACTCTGACATGATCCAACCCACCGAGGACCACCTAACCTATAGTTAGTTGAATGTTCCACCCTAATCCTGACTCTAATAGGAATGTGGTCCATGATTAACATTGAGTAGTAATATCACACATATTGGAGACATTAACCTACTTCACCATACACATGTGCATGTACCTCCATACACACTAGAGTAATGTAGAGAGAATAAAATAAGAATAATAAATATATTCAAAACATCGAATATCCCAAAACTGAGTATGATAGTTGATAGTCAATAGAAGATAAAAAAAATATCAGCCCAAAACACAGTACATAGGTTCAACCCAATAATAATATCAAATTATTCTCAACACCCTTCTATAATTCCAAAACAAATCTTGATACCACAGCCTTCATGCGCCACTATGAAATACCCACATTAGGTCCCCCAATATTCCTATGAAATAACTTGTCATCTATATAATCCATGACATATACAAGAAGTTCCCTTGAAGGCATGAGTATAAAAATACCCATTTAGACACCCCAAAATCACCAAGAAGTAAATCCTAAAAATAAAGAGTTACCTAAAAATTAAAACAATGAGGTAAAATTGAAATAGAAAAAAAATATTATCATAGGAGGTACTCAAGTCCTAGAGTATAGTCTCGAACAATATTCCAACCAATAAAAATTTGTATCCCTTGATTCCATTCTATAATTATCAAGAAACCTTTATGGGAATTCCCTTAGTTGATAATGGTGGATCATTTCCCCATTACTATGGAAAGATCACAAAACTAGTAGAGGATCCATTTTCCAAAAGATCATTATAGATGGGTGAAATACTGAATCGTTGGATATAGGATCCATTCCCTGTATTGTGGGTGAAATATCAACTATATCTGATTTCATATTAAAAGGATCCCACACTTGTTCTTATATGGGGAAAATACTAACTCCCTAGGAGTTTCCTAGTCCCAATGGGTGAAATACCTACTCTACCTAGGAAAAATGAGGGGATAGGGAATCCATGTTTTAGGCCAACGGAATGTAACTTATGTTTCTGATGGAAACATGGTGTGTTATCCCAAGTCACCCTATTGGATATGTTATGTCCTCCCACATGGTATATCTTATCCCCAACTACACAGCATGTAGAAGGGTCACACAATGTTTCATTTCTATGGAGGTACTCTCCATATACCCTATTTTCTTATGTTGTGTACCTCATCGGGTACACCAGGTGTGGCCCAACAAACACAATATATAGGGCCTCAAAAGTCCCATGGAATGTAATTCTAGTATATATTGAACTATATGGGTATGGTTAACATGAAATATCAATTGGTCACATGGGTTTTTGAACCTTACCCTCAAATTAAACCCTAGTGATGCATTGTGAGACACAAAATGTGTGCTCTATGGAACTGCATGTCTCTTATTCATTAAGCTTTTAGAACACCAAATTACAATTTAATATTTTCCCATTGTCCCACTTTCATCAAGATCTCCCTTAAAAATATGATTTTTTGGACCAAAATCAATAACTTTACCAAAATTAGATTCTGAATAAAATTAATCGAAGGAATGAATTCACATCATGATCCTCATGTTGTGCGCACCACAGAACAAAAAACACCACAATCCTAATGTCTCTCTTCTTTCAAAAATATTCTTGGATCCATCATCGCATCATCATCCCAGAATCAAAATGAAATCAAGGGATAGTCGAATCACATAACAAGAATGAATGTTGATAAATAAAATGTGAATAAAATAGGGATAAATATTGTAACGCCCCGACCCTAGTTACCCAGAGTCAGTGCATTATTAGATAACATTGGTATGATCACAAGAAAGATCAAATCTCGAAAGACCGATTGGTTTAGTAGCCTTGGAAACACTAGATATATTCATAAGTCTTACATTACATCATAAAATGAAAAACTACTACAACAACATATTGTCTCCATAATCCACACTCATATCCCCACATAATATCCCTACAGGTCATTCATAATTTGCTTCTTCACTTCCTGGGAAAAATGAAACATAGAAAAGGGGTGAGCTCAAATGCCCAGTAAGGGTAACAATATAGCATAAACTTTCATAAATAAGAATAAACATTTAAGGCAATGTATACTAAAACAAAATCCATTCAAACTTGAACTTTCAACATAGTATGGCATAAATAAAATGAAATAATTCCAGTTACTTATTCACATGGATATTCTACTCATTGAATAATCACATGAAAAAACAATAACCACTTTCATAATGATGGAATGCATAATGCCAGACTATCATAACAACATAGCCAAGGCCTCGTGCCAAGACTACAAATAAAATTTTGTCAAGGCCTTGTTCCAAGACACTAGTTTGTCTCATGAGACCTACTGATGCATCGAGGAGCTATAGCGGGCTCCACCCGTCACATATTAAGTCCAATGCATTCCCATATGAAAAGGTTTAAACATAACATAAAAATTCGTATTAAAACTAGCATACGAAATGTCAATAATTTCACCATAAACTATGAATGGCATAAAAATAGCACATCCACATTCAAACATATCACAAAACCTTCAATACAATATATAAGTTTTGTATCATAATAAATCAACTTCAAATAAGCGTAAAATCCATCAAAGGATGTTGACATAGATGAAATCAAAACACTTTTTAGAGAAATATCTCTTTCTATTTTTGATATCATTTAAGAGCCATATAAAATAAAACATTTTCTTTGAAAATATTCTTATAAGCATGTAATGAAAGCTTTGAAGATTTTATAACGGCGGAAAATAACCGCACCCGCCGTATAAGTTAAAAAAAACATTCTTACCTTGATTCTGTAGAAAAGCGTAAAAAGGACCTTGTTTTGAAAATGACAGAAAGATTCCTCTTATAAAAAGTCAAACAAGGGTATAAATGACTTTAACCCATATTCTTGTAAATAATAAAAATGTTTTGAAATACATTTTGAAGAAACATGGATGTGGATGATAAAGAGATCCCAGTAGATTATTACGTATAAACAACCTCCGATAATGAAGAGATTGTGAAATAACCCTTACCAATTTGGTAACTTATGAAACATACAACCCATGAAAGAGGTATCACACAATGAATATGTAAATACACATAAATTAGAGTGTATTACAAAAAGAATATAATTATGGGCAGTACATACACCACACAGAAGGTGATGGTGGCAATATGGCATGAATCTCACGGAAATAAGGAGTGAGATGAAAACCCCTTACCTTGTACTTTTCCTTGGTTGGGGTAGGTTAACCTCCTGTATAATGGTGAAATAATTGTTATTAAATTATACAAGAATCATATACATTAATATGATATCATATATGATCTTTTAATATTGATTTGATAATAATATCTTAGTATTATCGTTGTTTCGGGTGTTAACTTACTTGTTTTCTTTTATATGTTTTGTTACGTAAGACATGTTTATAAATGATAGGTTGTATATTATTCATATCCAGAATGATATCAAGTCCTTAAACATCATTTTTTAAATCATCAAATGATAATTATACTTGAATAGATATGATGGAGAATGAATCTCATCGCGTTCGTGGAGACGGTAGTCCGTACATACACACGAGCGACAATATCATTCTTTTGATATTAAAATAATATATAAATGGATGGTATATCATATATACAGAATAATTAACATGTTATATTTATTATTTACATGAGTTACATATCATTATTATACCCATCCAAATAATAATATATTGAATAACAATTACACCACGACGTGGAGACGGTAACCGTACGTATGCATATATGGTGACATGTTATTCAAAGGGTGTATAGAATACTGAATATGGTTGTACCATATTTATAATAACATCACAGTATATATATGATACTGGAGTTATTATTTTAGAATGGTAACAACAAAGGAAGAATAAGTGGAAGAAGAGATGAACTTGGAAAAGGGTGGTGAAATCATTACCTCTTCTTCGGGTTCTTCCTTTTGATTTGATCAAAAGGGCTCCTTAGGTTGGCTTTATGATCAAACTAAGGCCTCTAGGTTGTAGTGAGGGAAGTTGGGAGAGTATTTGGGCAGAGTTTGTCCGAACCAAAAGGCATTGAAGGTTTGAATAAATGAGAAGGAGGAGTTCCCTTTTATAAGAGGGGTGAGGGCACCTTTGGAAAAGATAGAGATATTAGTTTATAATAAATTCATATTCGGTTTCCAATGGCTCCAAAGATGATTATTTAAATTTTAAGGTGGGGATAGGTCGAAAACAACTCAACCAATAGAATTTAGACAGGTTTGGTTACTTATATTAACCTTATCTGTAAGTATTAACTCTAAATTAATTAGTTTCACTTTTACAATGTCTCTTTGTATTTTTATATAATATAGTTAATAAACATACTATATACATCCAAGAGACTACCAAGTGGTCCGTTAATGATTAAACTATCATGATATAAGTCTCTTTTCCGAACCTTAGATTTTTAGGAATTTAATATCAATTAATAATATAATATTTGTTTTAAGAACTCTTTTATGTCAATTTTGACACTATTCAATAGTTGATTTTTTTGAAACTCATAACAGATTGATTACTTCGAAAAAGGTCAATTACATCAATAATAATATATCATAGTATCCTAGAAAATTATTTTAATTCATTAAAAGTTTCATATTATATTTAGTTGGGTATTTATAATATCAATTATTTTAATTTTTCACTATTATGATAATTACTGCAACATCATTGTGTCATAAATAAATTAAATTATTTTATCTCTAAAAATTGAAAATAAATTATCATAATGTAGGAAATCTTTTTATCTTTCTAATTAATATTTATAGTCGAAACTCCAACATATATATCCCTATGTAAAAATTGTTTTGCTAAAAGATATATGCTTGTGTCATTTTTGTATTCATTTTAACTTAATTAAAATAAAGTGTCTCTATCACCTACAAGTGGCTCCATGAGGTCCCAAAATTGACCCAAAGATGTCCATGGTCGGAAATGTATCCACCAATAAGTCTAGGACACGTTTTAGGGTAATTTAGTATTATTATAATATTATTTTGTAACCCTTATTTACCAGATTTACCCTTAACCATGGTAAATAAAATATTTACCGCAGCAATTATTCAAAATGTCTAAAAATAAAAGTTACCTATTTACACAACTTGGACATCCTGATTCCAAATATGGAATCCATTTTTCTAAATTCAAAATACAGAAGTGGCAGAAATTAATTTAAAATTAATTCCCGCTGTCAAAACAAAAAGCGTGTTTTTAAGAGATAATAACTATCAAAAGATTGACACTTGTTTATGTTCGATTTAATTGTAAAATTATGTCCAATGACCAACATTATATTAAATGGTAAAAATATATTCTAAATATACTTTAAAACCACTCAAATTCATAATTTATCACTATTAATTATTTTGATTTAAAAAGTTGTTTTTAATTAAAATTTAGTAATTTTCACTATTCATCAAAATATGAATGTTATCCGAAAAGTACCAAAATTTCACCTTAGGCTAAATTCGATATTCTAAATCCAGAAATGAAGTCCATTTTAAAATATAAAATATATATAATTTCAAAAAGTAGGTATTACTATTCATAACGGCTAGTTTGATTGGTTATGGTGTGTTAGAACTCGGTGTTGCGTACAACACACGCTATCACATTATTCAAAGAGAAGCGTACCATAGAAGCTTGGGGTGTCACATTCTCCCATCCTTCAAATAATTTCGTCCTTGAAATTTCTACAATACTACCGCATGAAAAGACTCGGGTGGTTCTTCATCATAAGTTCCTCGGGTTCCCACGTTGCCTCTTCCATCTTATGGTTTCTCCACAAAACTTTTACCAGACGCGTCGTCCGGTTTCTCAGTACTTGTTCTCTTGTATCAAGAATCCTGACGGGCTCTTCGCAATAAGACATATCGGGTTCCAGTTCTAATTCCTCATAGGTGAGTACATGCGTTGGGTCAGGCATGTATTTCCTCAACAGAGATACGTGGAACACATCGTGAACTTTGGAGAGACTTGGCGGCATTGCCAATCGGTAAGCCACAGCCCCAATTCGTTCTAGAATTTCGAAAGGTCCGATGTACATGGGACTCAATTTACCTTTCTTAACAAAACGTATGACTCCCTTCCATGGAGATACCTTCAGGAAAACATGATCACCGACTTGAAATTCCAAATCCTTCCTTCGATTATCGGCATAGCTCTTTTGCCTCCTTTGAGCTGCTTTGATGTGATTTTGGATTACCTTCACCTTTTCCACCGTTTCCTACACCAGTTCTGGACCTACAAGTTTTCTTTCACCAACGTCATCCCAACAGGTTGGTGTACGACATCTCTTTCCGTATAACGCTTCATTTGGTGCCATCTGAATACTCGAATGGAAGCTATTGTTATAAGAAAATTCTACCAGTGGTAAATATTGATCTCATATACCCTGAAAGTCAAGTGAGCAAGATCTCAACATGTCTTATAAAGTCTGAATAGTCTGTTCTGATTGTCCGTCTGTCTGAGGGTAGTAAGAAGTGCTCAAATGAAGTTCAGTATCCAGGGATTTCTGAAGACTTTTCTAAAATCTTGAAGTAAAACGGGGATCACGATCAGAAACAATCGATAGGGGTACTCCATGAAGTCTCACAACATCATTAATATATAGTCTTGCTAGACGTTCCAGGGGTAGATCTTCTCTTATAGCAAGAAAATGTGCTGACTTGGTAAGACGATCAACAATAACCCATATTGCATCATTCCTTCTAGGAGTATTTGGTAGCCCCATGACAAAGTCCATCGTAATATTGTCCCATTTCCACTCCAGTGTGGGAAGAGGTTTCATGACTCCTCCAGGTTGTTGCCTTCCAGCTTTCACTTGTTGACAAACCATACATCTTGACACAAAATCAGTACTCTCCCTCTTCATGTTGTCCCACCAAAAATGTTCCTTCAAATCTCTATACATTTTCGTTCTCCCAGGGTGTATATAGAAATTTGAACTATGAGCATCATCCAACAATTCCCTTTTTAGATCAGGTATATCGGGAACACAAAGTCTCTTCCCGAATTTCAAAATTCCATCTTCATACACAAATTCTCTCAATCTCCCATCATTCACATCTTTAATCTTATTTTGAAATTCTTCATCATCGGTCTGAGAACTGTTAATCCTTTCTAGTAAATATGGTTTGGCAACCATTTGAAAAATCATTGATGTTTCACCTTACCTGGTTATTCCCATGTCCATCTTCACTAGATCCATGAAAATTGGATCCCTTTCAATTCTCATATTGTTCAAAACTCCATGGTATTTTCTACTCAAAGCATCTTCCACCTTGTTTTCTTTCCCTGGGTGGTAGTGTATCGTGCAATCATAATCCTTGAGTAATTCAAGCCATCTCCATTGCCTCATGTTGAGTTCTTTTTGTGAGAAAATATACTTCAAACTCTTGTGATCAGTATAAATCTAACATTTTTCACCATAGAGGTAGTGCCTCCATATATTCAAAGCAAAGATCACAGCTGCTAACTCGAGATCATGAGTAGGATAGTTTTGTTCATGAATTTTCAACTGTCGTGATGCATAGGCAATAACTCTATCATTCTGCATAAGGACACAACCAAGTCCTTTCTTTGATGCATCACTATAAATAATGAACCCATCATTCCCCGATGGTAGAGTCAATATAGAAGCATTGACTAATCTTCTCTTCAGTTCTTCGAAACATTCTTTACACTCTTTTGTCCAAACAAATTTAACCCCTTTACGTGTGAGCTTCGTTAATGGGTTAGCCAATCGGGAAAAATTCTGGACAAAACGTCGATAATAACCTACCAAACCAATAAAACTGCGTACCTCAGTTATACTCATATGTTCTGGCTATTATTGGATTTCCTTGGTCTTAGAAGGATCAACAGAGATTCCATCTTTAGAGACAATATGGCCAAGAAAATAAATCTCCTGAAGCCAGAATTCACACTTGCTAAACTTCCCATATAATTCATGCCTCCTCAGAGTCTTCAAGATAATGCGCAAGTGATTTTCATGTTCTTCGTAGGTTTTGGAGTATACCAAGATATCATTAATAAATACCACAAAAAATTCATCGAGATACTCCTTGAAAACTCTATTCATCAGATCCATGAATACAGAGGGTGCATTAGTCAATCCAAAAGGCATTACAATAAACTCGTAATGCCCGTACCTGGTTCGAAATGCTGTCTTCGGAATGTCTTCCTTCTTTACACACAACTGATGGTATCCAGATCGAAGGTCAATCTTTGAAAAGTATTGAGCTCCATGTAGTTGGTCAAATAAATCATCAATACGAGGTAGGGGATACTTGTTCTTTATCGTTATAGCATTGATCTCCCTGTAGTCGATACATAACCTCATAGATCCATCTTTCTTTTTTTCAAAAAGAACAGGGGCTCCCCATGGAGAAACACTAGGGCAAATAAATCCTTTATTACTCAATTCCTCTAGTTGTTTCTTTAGTTCAACTAATTCTATAGTGGCCATTCTATAAGGGGTCATCGATATAGGCCTTGATCCAGGAATCAAATCAATGGAAAACTCAACTTCTCATTCTGGAGGATGTACAGGTAAATCTTCCGGAAATACATCTACAAATTCTTTCACAACAGGTACATCCTCTATTTGAACATTCCTTTCCTCACCGATAGTTATTTCATTCTCTTCCCCCCCCCCCCCCAATAATTGAATTAATTTGAGCTACTGGGGGTGGATCTAAATAAGAATTAGGTGGTGACGATTCTGCTCTAAAGATAAGGTGTTCCTTATCATTATCATCAAGAATCGTAACCTCTTTCTTCTTACAATAAATCTTCGCATCATAGTCCAAAAGCCAGTCCATACCGAGGATTATATCAAACTCAATCATAGGTATGACGATGAGATCAGAAGATAAAGAACATTTATGTGCTCTAATGGGGACTGATTCACAAAACTTTGTTGCAATGATACTTCCCTTAGGAGTTTTAACTGACAACTCCCTTATTAAATCAAATTGAAAATATCTAATTTTCTTAGCAAACTGGGAAGATATGAAACAATGCGATGATCCAGAATCAAATAATGCATTTGCTAAACTTGAGGAAACCATTAAATTACCTGCCACCACGTCTTTCGGAGCTTCTAACTCAGCAGTAGTGATAGAATAATCCTGGCCTTGGTCCCTTGGCCTTTTCTGAGGTAAGTTCTCCTGACGCTTAGGAAATTCATTTGCATAATGCCCCATCTCCCTGCAATTGTAGCACTGAACGTTGGTAGCTTCCTTCTTCCCCTTGCAATCACGAGCTTGGTGGCCTTTTTCACCACACTTGTAACAGACTCCCATTCCCTTCAAGCAAGTACCAGGATTTTTCTTCCCGCATTTACCACAAGATGGATATTCAACCTTTCCCTTATTCCCCTTATTTCCATTCCCATATTTATTAGCAGGTCTCTTCTTATCTTGCTTTGCTTTAAAGTCATAAAACTTATAGAATTCCTTTTCGGTCTTGATAGCACATGAGACAATGTCTTCGTACGATGAAAAGGATTGTGAGACTAATGCTCGACGAAGAAATGGTTTTAACCCATCAAATAAACGATAAATATTAATTCTTGGGTTACGTATATAATTTACAGCATAGCTTGCTAAGCTTGTAAAGTTATCCTCATACTTTGTGACATTCTCATCCTCCTTTTATCTCAGACTCAGAAATTGTCTTTCCATATCTGCTCGATGGTCACGAGGAAAGTATTTTTCTAAAAACAGATATTTGAACTCCCTCCATTACATATTTGATACTTCATCATCTCCCTTCATGTTTTGAATCAATGACCACCATTGATCAGCATCTCCAGTGAGGCGGTAAACTGCCATGATAACTTTTTCCCTTTCACTGCTCCCCAAAGCCTGAAATATTTTCTCTAGGGAATTTATACATTTCTCAGCTACTAAGGGATTTGTACTCCCATTGAAAGTTGGTGTTTGTTGCCTCATAAATCGATCTAACATTGATCCTCCACGCTGTGGATCAGGGTGCTCCATACGGGTAAGGTTATTATTCATAACCTGAGTAAGTTGTCCCAGTATGGTGATTAGCTGATCGGCACCAGTTGCATCACGAGCCCCACTATAATTATCTTGAGCAGGAGGGCAATCCCTACATGGAGTGTGTGAATTGATACAGTTTCCATTTCTTCCACTAGGTTCCATTTCTAAACAATGGCATAAACTAGATCAGTTTATGAATCAAAATACATAATCCCATACTTATAAAACACTTAACATAAATTGAACTATTTATGGATATAATCCATAATCATAAAAATGTTTTCTTTGAGGAAGTATATACTCATAAACCCTTCATAATGATTTGTAAAGAAAATGAGAGTTATCCTAAGCATATCCCCCGGGAGTGTTGTAACCAAGAGTGCAGCAAGGCCCATTGTCGTGCACTAGTTCCCATTCGAGTCTAGCTCAAAGCGGTGTTTTCGGGTTTTACCCCTAGGTACATCTGTTCCAGAGCCGCCTCTACCTGCTCGTATCCAGACAGGGATGTATTGCTCGGAAAACTCACAAAATCTCTACAATACCAAAATTCTAGGAAGTTCTTCAATACTAATCCTCAAAGTTCATCTTAGGTCTACGTGATCTAATCAGAGTTTATCTAAATCTAGCATCCAAGGTTTGTACTAAACTTCCTCTGATACCAATTGTAACGCCCCGACCCTAGTTACCTAGAGTCGGTGCATTATTACATAACATTGGTATGATCACAAGAAAGATCAAATCTCGAAATACCGATTGCTTTAGTAGCCTTGGTAACACTAGATATATTCATAAGTCTTACATTATATCATAAAATGAAAAACTACTACAACAACATATTGTATCCATAATCCACACTCATATCCCCACATAATATCCCTGCAGGTCATTCAAAATTTATTTCTTCACTTCCTGGGAAAAATTAAACATAGAAAAGCGGTGAGCTCAAATGCCCAGTAAGGATAAATATATAGCGGAAACTTTCATAAATAAGAATAAACATTTAAGGCAATGTATACTAAAACAAAAGCCATTCAAACTTGAACTTTCAACATAGTATGGCATAAATAAAATGAAATAATTCCATTTACTTATTCACATGGATATTCTACTCATCGAATAATCACATGCAAAAACAATAACCACTTTCATAATGATGGAATGCATAATGCCAGACTATCATAACCACATAGCCAAGGCCTCGTGCCAAGACTACAAATAATATTTTGTCAAGGCCTTGTGCCAAGACACTAGTTTGTCTCATGAGACCTACCGATGCATCGAGGAGCTATAGCAGGCTCCACCCGTCACATATTAAGTCCAATGCATTCCCATATGAAAAGGTTTAAACATAACATAAACATTCATATTAAAACTAGCATACGAAATGTCAATAATTTCACCATAAACTATGAATGGTATAAAAATAGCACATCCATAGTCAAACATATCACAAAACCTTCAATACAATATAGAATTTTGAATCATAATAAATCAACTTCAAATAAGCGTAAAATCCATCAAAGGATGTTGACATAGATGAAATCGAAACACTTTTTAGAGAAATATCTCTTTCTATTTTTGAAATCATTTAAGAGCCATATAAAATAAAATATTTTCTTTGAAAATATTCTTATAATCTTGTAAGGAATTCTTTGAAGATTTTATAATGGTGGAAAATAACTGCACCCGCCGTATAAGTTAAAAAAAGCATTCTTACCTTAATTCTGTCGAAAAGGGTAAAAAGGACCTTGTTTTGAAAACGATGGAAAGATTCCTCTTATAAAAAGTCAAACATGGGTATAAATGACTTTAACCCATATTCTTGTAAATAATAAAAATGTTTTGAAATACATTTTGAAGAAACATGGATGTGGATGATAAAGAGATCCCAGTAGATTATTACGTATAAATAACCTCGGATAATGAAGAGATTGTGAAATAACCCTTACCAATTTGGTAACTTATGAAACATAAAACCCATGAAAGAGGTATCATACAATGAATATGTAAATACACATAAATTAGAGTGTATTACACAAAGAATATAATTATGGGCAGTACATACACCACACAAAAGGTGATGGTGGCAATATGGCATGAATCTCACGTAAATAAGGAGTGAGATGAAAACCCCTTACCTTGTACTTTTCCTTGGATGGGGTAGGTTAACCTCCTGTATAATAGTGAAATAATTGTTATTAAATTATACAAGAATAATATACATTAATATGATATCATATATGATCTTTTAATATTGATTTGATAATAATATCTTAGTATTATCGTTGTTTCGGGTGTTAACTTACTTGTTTTCTTTTATTTGTTTTGTTACGTAAGACATGTTTGTAAAGGATAGGTTGTATATTATTCATATCCAGAATGATATCAATTCCTTAAACATCATTTTTTAAATCATCAAATGATAATTATACTTGAATGGATACGATGGAGAATGAATCTCATCGCGTTCGTGGAGACGGTAGTCCGTACGTACGCACGAGCGACAATATCATTCTTTTGATATTAAAATAATATATAAATGGATGGTATATCATATATACAGAATCATTAACATGTTATATTTATTATTTACATGAGTTACATATCATTATTATACCCATACAAATAATAATATATTGAATAACAATTACACCATGACGTGGAGACGGTAAGCCATACGTACGCACGTATGGTGACATGTTATTCAAAGGGTGGATAGAATAGTGAATATGGTTGTACCATATTTATAATAACATCACAGTATATATATGATACTGGAGTTATTATTTTAGAATGGTAACAACAAAGGAAGAAGAATTCGAAGAAGAAATGAACTTGGAAAAGGGTGGTGAAATCATTACCTCTTCTTCGGGTTCTTCCTTTTGATTTGATCAAAAGGGCTCCTTAGGTAGGATTTATGATCCAATTAAGGCCTCTAGGTTGTATTGAGGGAAGTTGGGAGAGTATTTGGGCAGATTTTATCCGAACCAAAAGGCTTTGAAGGTGTGAAGAAATGAGAAGGAGGAGTGCCCTTTTATAAGAGGGGTGAGGGGCACCTTTGGAAAAGCTAGAGATATTAGTTTATAATAAATTCATATTCGGTTTCCAATGGCTCCAAAGATGATTATTTAAATTTTAAGGTGGGTATAGGTCGAAAACAACTCAACCAATAGAATTTAGAGAGGTTTGGGTACTTATATTAACCTTATCTTTATGTATTAACTCTAAATTAATTAGTTTCACTTTTACAATGTCTCTATGTATTTTTATATAATATGTTTAATAAACATCCTATATACATCCAAGAGACTACCAAGTGGTCCATTAATGATTAAAATATCATGATATAAGTCTCTTGGCCGAACCTTAGATTTTTAAGAATTTAATATCAATTAATAATATAATATTGTTTTTAAGAACTCTTTTATGTCAATTTTGACACTATTCAATAGTTGATTTTTTTGAAACTCATAAATGATTGATTACTTCGAACAAAATCAATTAAATAAATCCTAATATATCATATTATCCTATAAAAATAGTTTAATTCATGAAAAGTTTCATATTATATTTATTTGGGTATTTATAATATCAATTATTTTAATTTTTCACTATTATGATAATTACTGCATCATCATTGTGTCATAAATAAATTAAATTATTTAATCTCTAAAAAGTGAAAATAAAATATCATCATGTAGGAAATCGTTTTATCTATCTAATGAATACTTATAGTCGAGCATACAACATATATAACCCTATGTAAAAATTGTTTTGCTAAAAGATATATGCTTGTGTTATTTTTGTATTCATTTTAACTTAATTAAAATAAAGTGTCCCTATCACCTACAAGTGGCTCCATGACATCCCAAAATTTACCCAAAGATTCCCATGGTCGGACATGTATCCACCAATAAGGATAGGACACGTTTTAGGGTAATTTAGTATTATTATAATTTTAGTTTTTAACCCTTATTTACCGGATTTTCCCTTAACCATTGTAAATAAAATATTTACCGCAGTAATTATTCAAAATGTATAAAAATAAAAGTTACCTATTTACACAATTTGGAAATCATGATTCAAAATATTGAATCCATTTTTCTAAATTCAAAATACAGAAGTGGTAGAAATTAATTTAAAATTAATTCCCGCTTTTAAAACAAAAAGCGTGTTTTTAAGAGATAATAACTATCAAAAGATTGACACTTGTTTATGTTCGGTTTAATTGTAAAATTATGTCCAATGACCAACATTATATTAAATGGTAAAAATATATTCTAAATATACTTTAAAACCACTAAAATTCATAATTTATCACTATTAATTATTTTGATTAAAAAAGTTTTTTTTAATTAAAATTTAGTAATTTTCACTATTTATCAAAATATGAAAGTTATCCGAAAAGTACCAAAATTTCACCTTAGGCTAAATCCGATATTCCGAATCCAGAAATAAAGTCCATTTTAAAATATAAAATATATATATTTTCAAAAATTAGGTATTACTATTCATATCGGCTAGTTTGATTGGTTATGGTGTGTTAGAACTCGGTGTGGCGTACAACACACGCTATCACATTATTCAAAGAGAAGCGTACCGTAGAAGCTTGGGGTGTCACAAATATAATGAAACAAAAAAATGGGTAATGATGAAGTCCACAAAATTTTGTTATTCATCTATAAGGTTGAAATAAAAAAGGAAAAATAAATAATTTCTATAATCATGGTCAATAATCACAATTCAAAATTTCAAATAAATGATGGAAGATAACTTGGAAATGAAATTATTGAATTTATATTTAATTTAAGGAATAATTGAATCTATATTTGAAAGAATATAATAAAATAGGAAATTAAAATAATAATAAGTTATTACCTTGAAATGGGCCAACTATTTATAAAGAATGGGATGAGAGTAAATTACATTGATGATCCTGTTGTGTTCATCATCAAATACACAAATCCATAGGGTGGTTGATGAAGAATTCTTCTACAGGACCTCTCTCCTTCAATCACACAAATACCTAGAATTTTATTCCTTAGCCAAGGAGTTTTCTTTAGAGATGAATATATAGGGATCTCATTTGTTAAAATTGAATTAAAAATTTTAATTTTATTAATTTTATTTTATTATTTATATCCTTCAATGAAAGAAGGTCACTAAAGAATCTGGGGAGAATCAAAACTATGTCACACTTGGGGTAAAACCCATTCTTAAAATTCAATGATGGTCATGGATTTCCTATCGACGGATCCACTGGTAATTAAATCTATTATTATAGAGAATAGTTTTTCACATGATTTATTATATTTATCAATTTTTATATATTTATAATGGGGACACACAATATCTAAAACACTTAGCCAACTTTGAGACTATATTTGAAATTATTATTTTAAATATTATAAGGGAATAATAATAATAACTAAATCCATTAAAAGGTTTTATTTATATCAATTTATTTGAAATGTTTTTTCATTTAATTTAACCACTTCTTATTATCAAAACCTTTAAAAAATGATTGTAGTTCAACCTGTTAAAAAAGTTTTGTTTTATTTTCAAGCTCTAACTATACTCTTGCTTCCACATGATATTATTGACTTATGATAATGTTCTCATATTTATCTTACATAAGCCACATATAAAAATTTATGATTTTATATTCAAAATTACTTTCCATATTACTAGATTACTCGTAATAGGTATTAATATTCATTGGTTCGTGATGGATATCCTTTAAATTTACTTTTCTTGAATTTATAATTTCACGTACTATTAATATCCTAACATTCTATTCACCTACATCCTTTATGTAGAGCCAAGAAAGATCATATAAGGAAACTGAGAGGGGTTTTGAATCACTCAATCCAAATTTTATGGAGTTTTACTTTAATTTAAATTATCTCCTCTAACTCTCGAACCTCTACCCCAGTTAAGAGGAATGGATATATTGTGTTCTATCAACAATCACATACACATGAAATGCAGATAATAAAATATATAGAAACACAAAAATACGTTTACAAGGTTCGTTACAAATACCGACTTCTTCATGTGATCAACTTATGGGTTTTTCAAGGATTTTATTATCATTATTAAATCACAATGAGGAAAAATTCCTAGAATTGGTGTACAGTGTTTGTACTGGAATTTATCAATATTCCTACGTGTATGTATTTTTTTATATTGGTACCACTAGTCTTCATTTTTTTTAGACTAGAACTACCAATTCTTCATTGATATTGAAGTTTGAACCACTATAGGATGATTCATTGATCTTCCTCTATAATCTTTTTGGATCATAATTTCTTGTGAACTTCCTCAAGAACATTCGAAAATATGGCCTTGAGACTTCCCTTCAAATTATAAGGTTCATTTGATCACCTTATTAAATAATTACCCAACTTTGTCTCCCTATCTCTTCGAAAAAAATATCAAATCAGGATCTCCAAAAGATATTACAAGGGTGAATTCATTTCCTATCACTTGCAAGGACATATTTATTCAAAAAGAATGTGGTTAATGGGGTCTCAACAATATCATGATTTAAATTACTTAATTTAAATCCTCATTTAAAAGTGTCAAATAATAACACATTTAATTTTACTTCTTTATATATAAATCAACTGGTATTGGATATTATATTTATTTCCTCATTTTAAATACTGGAATGATGTCATTATTTTATAACTCATAAAAATACCCCACTGACCATGGTTATTAATTATTCATTCAATTTATCTTTTTTTAACCATTTAAAATACCTATGTATACTTTATTTTGGAATGAATTATATATCAAATATGCATGCATATAAAATAATTGAGGGGGTTGGGTATATCCTTCTTCTTCTTACATAAATTTATCAACCATGGATTCAACAATGTCTTCATTAATTGAATGCATATCATAATTTCATATAGACTATGTATACATGAAGGTTTGGGTTCACTGTTTATTCTCAACGTCCTAAAAGGTCGGGATCTCTTTAAATTAATGTGGTACATAGAACCACGCTTCATTATCAGTTCATCACCATTACACATGATACCTCTATTCAGATAGTGTACTTCCATATTTAAATACCAAAAAGTATTTGGGTGTTTATTTTTTCACACCCACATAATCCTTGTTTTAATATCCATGGCTTCATCACACGACAAATAAATTCATAAAGGTTTAGCTATTCTACTTGAAACTTCAATTTTGTTGATGTTGTTACCACCATTTTAATTCAGTTTACATACATCCATGTGTAATTACATGCATATCTATTAATTTTGAACATACGCGTGTCATAGAAATCCTTTGATCATTTTAGGAATGTGTCTTTATCAGGTGGCTCGTGTTCCCTCAATTCATACAAAAAAGTTCATGAATATTGATTGTAACATATTCTTAGATCACACATTGATCAAAGGATATCAAATGAGCCATCCATTTATGTTAATGCGGCATGTGTATGATCATCCAAGCATCATAAAAAGTATAAAACCCCCCACAGAAGATAATCTCAAATTTGGGCGGATAAAGATGAAACTCCCTTCTTGATCAGACAAATCAGAGGGTGTGATTGGATGATAAGAAAAATATGAGTAAATTTTTAAAGTGGTTTAACATTACCGAAATTTCCACTATCCCACATTGAATTTCTCAACATATATCTATCTGTTATATCTATAAGCGCATGCTGCTTCACTATTGATCTGAATATAGGGGATAAACTCCCACTTACACACACACCTCAAACCAACATGGGTTGGGCCCCACTAGTAAACACGGGAAAGTAATATATGACCACTCTATGTGGGAATATACACGATATGTGCATGCCTTACACATGGGTGCACCTAGTAACTCTTACACCCACCTTTGGTCTAGCCTGGGATGGTTCACTTGGTCTTGGTCCACCTATGGGTCCCACATAATCTCATGTCCATGCTATCCATGGATTTCTTGTGAGTTGGACACCTTCTTGTTGATAAACTCTAAAAAGTTTGATCCAATATAATGTATGTCTAGCTTCTCAAATAAATAATAAAAATTCTACCCACCCAAGATTCTTCAAAACATCTTCATGAAAAATATGTTTTTTCATGGTCACCATTAAATATTCTTATTTTCTTCATGGAATAAAATATTACATGGTCTTTAATTCATTATTATGAATACAAATAAACACTTGTATGAACAATCTTCTTCTTCATCTTGTGTTAATAAATTGTTTCATCTGGTGACGCATCTCTCTATAATTTAAGATCTCCTCAAAAATATTAATATTTATAACATGGATAATGTTTCAAGTAGAATATCCAATGTAATCTAGTAAATCCATAACAATTATCCACACATCCTCACAAATCATTGATAATTGTCTTAGTGAATGAGATCCAAATAACCAATGAAAGTTATCCAATAATCATCTCCAACCTTCTTCAATATTTCTCAAAGTATTTCCATATTTCTCTTTCCATGATTAATCACTAATCATATAGGACTTAATCCTACATTAAATTTTTATTCCTATTTATTTATTGAAAAACAAAACAACCATACTCATTAACCATAAACATGGTATTTTTAATCTACCCCTTTAGATTTGTGGTAAATAATATTTATATAAAATAAATGTCCCTTATCTCTATTATTTATAATATATTGAAAGGATAAATGTAGGGGTTTTCTTATTCCATTGATGTAATTTTAAAATAACTCCTCTTTTTTATAAAAGAAGGATGATACCACATGGTTCAATCAAAAAAGATACTTTAGATGGTCAACTCTAAGTATACTTGGGATAAACCTGTGCATAAAATAAGATAGATAAAACCAAGGTTATCTAATCTTTCTATATATTATTATTCATGTGAAATAATGCTCAGAAGTTCTCAATCCTCGAGATAGGGGTAGTAATTAATCTTATTTATCAAGTAATATATTCTCCATCACACTTAAAAAACACATCAGAAACTTCAAGTGTAAGAATATTTTACACCCCCTTTTTATTATATTACTCATAAACCAACACTCCCCCTTGATACACATATTTGATATAATAAAGATAAGGGAAATATGTGTAATTGGGTTACCTCTATTTTCATCTTCTATATAGATGACCTGATCTTTCATATATTCATGGAAAAATTCTTGATAAAATCTCCTTCATGTTTTCTCCCCCTAAAGGGGTGAATACCCTTCATTAGGAATTGTGGATAGTTTCATCATATTTTCTTCTAGATGTTAATGATACACCATTGTTGAACAATTGATTTTTTATTAGCTATTGAATTATCATTCTAACTTGTTGCTTTCAAATTTTATCATTTATTTTTCATTTTGAGAGGAAATTCACCATAAATTACATGAAAAGTAAGAATGAAAATAAAATTCTAGAATAGAGAATAAGGTATAACACATATGGTATTAATAAAATAAACAAGGTGGAGAATTGTCTATCAACTCGGAGACACATTTTCATGTAGTTTGAAAGTGTCTGATACTCTTCATGATAATTTCTCTTTTGGAGTTCACTTTATGAGATTTCATTAATTGAATAGAGTTATTTAATCAGTCGCCTTAATCTTGTGTGGATTACTAATCTTCATATCTATCAATTGTGAAATAGATTCTAATTATTTCTTTAACCTTTAGCATCTTCTTCAGTTTAGGTTTAAGTGTTATAAAAATTTATTTTAGTATGTCTAGTATGATTCCACCTTTCACACAATACATTTTATACACAAGAGTTTTTATTTGTTGACAACCTCTCATGAAATTTAAATTTTTCTTCATTTGAAATGTTTTGTTTTATTTTTTTTATTTTCTCAATGTAATGCTTCATCTTCAGTTTTATTTCATTTCTCTAGAAGCTTGCAATTACTAAGGAAGAATGATTAAGCATTTCTTCGTAACATATTTTGTTTTGAAGTTTCAACATGGATTCTCCAAAGTTTTTTATTTTACTTTCATATGTAACTTATCAAAATCTTCAACATAAATTTATTATATAAATCATATATTCTTATTTCTCTCTTGGATTTATTCTATTCTTGATTTTATCTTGCCCATTTTCATTTACCTGGCCTATTTATAGTGTTCCATGGTATAACTTATCTTTTCAAAATGGAATCATAATTTCCTAATTCACACGACTTTATTAGAATATAACTTATCATTTTTCTTAGGGGAATATTTATTCACAAATTTCTTGAATATATTCCCTTGTTTTTTCCTAAGGAATAATTTAAAATTTTTACACTTTATTTTGGAAACCGTTGTAGTGATTTATTATCATAGGAGTTATACATATCTGGTGCATGCTATTAATCTTATTCTATGTGATCACTTATGTTTCAGTACTCACATAATTCTTCAAGTCATTTTAATCTTTTTCTAGCATAAAGATTCATTCTCTTTTGGGTAATCTTCCTCTACTTTGCAGGTTTCTTTATATTTACACCTCTAGACCACTGAAATTTAGTTCATCTATAGTTTTTATGCATTATCATTTTATTCCAACATTCATCATTTTGATGTCCAAACATCAAAAAATACTAACAACAACAAATAAATATACTTCTTTTAATTTTATTACCAGTCAGGATAGATTTTGTGTGTTGTTTCTTCGGGGTTTGTATTTACTTCTTTGGAGCATCATGATGGGAATTATTTTTATTGATCTTTATAGTATCCACCCTTGGTGTTTTAGTGGATGTGCTTTAATTTTTATTAACCCAAATATTCCCAAATGTTTTCATTGAATCTATACTTGTATGTGAGGCTGCATTAATAAAATTAGAATTAACTAGGTTATTGGTTACCTTTTCTATGATCAAGTAGAAGTTTCATCAATAGATTTTTTTCAGAAGTTGTTTCCATAATTTTAGTATCTTTAGAAAATTTATTCATATCAATATTTTGTATAGAAACATCCCTTCTTGGTGGTAGACTCTCATCAAATTTTTGGCTGGTGGAATTATTTTTCCCATCAACATGGGATATTCTAGCATATGTCTCCATAAAATTTCTCAATTTTACATCTATTTCAATACATTTCATGAGGAGGGGAAGATTATAATTTTCAAATAAGGTTAGTCTTCATTCCCATTAACTTTTCATTCTTTTAATCTAATCTTCATGCTATTTACAACCATCAATCATAGAGTTGTTGAATGACTTTGATTCTTATGTATTTAACATTCAACTAGACCTCCTTGAAACTGATAGTTTCTTGAGGTGATTCTTCTAGAGTATGGATATTTTGAAAATATTCACCATGAAACTCATTGTGTTCTTCACATAAAATGTCAATGTCTTAGACTTTACATCATTTTCCTTACAGATGAGCATCTATTACATTCATGGAAACATTGATCAATGTTTTAAGTGCATGGATTACTTCACAAAAAAACATGTTTACTCACAGGGATCCCATAATTATTCCATTTAAATTATTCTCTAATTATTGAAATGTTTTTATTCAAAAGTGATAATGATTCTTCCTTTTCCTAAAAGTGGTCTTTGATATCATTATAAATTTTGAATCTATTTTCAAGTGCATCCTTCATTATATTAACTTCCTCTTCAAGTAGTTCCTTATCTTAAAAAATTGCTTTGAAAGAGAAATTTATATATGAATTCATTTCTTGAGAAGAATTATTGATATACCTATCAAAAAAGTGTAGAATTATTTAAAAAAATTATAGATAAAAATTTTTAATACTCTCCACCGCTTGGGATGGTTTCCTCAAAAGGATCATTGTCATTTTTTTAAATGAGTATTTACCCTTCTCTTATTTCATTGATATTTTCTTTAATCTCATTACTTCCATTTTATTTCTATTTTTTATATTTTTTACAGAGATTTTAATGTATTATTCTATAGTATTGGATACTATGTAGTCAACTTGACGTACAAGAGAATAAACTTCAAATCTACACTTTATATAATACTTGAAAAAACATCTGGGGATAAAAAAACATTGATCCAATATGAGGATGTAACAACTGAATGTTTTCAATGGATATTTACTTCTCATAATTATGTAATATAACCACATAAAATCACTACTTAATGAACTAATAAGTACTATGTGACCTTTAAAAATAATTTTGACACTACTGTGTTTGGAATTTCAAAAATATGACATTCACGGTTGTGATCAGTAAGATATTTGGATTCTGTTAAGGAAAAAATAATTTTTTGGTTAATAGAAACAAACCCTTATGAATATTAATTTTACCCTTATGAATATTAATTTTACCCTTATGAATAGGGACATAGCCTAATTAATAGTAATCATACCTATGATATTATATAAATATGATTTAAGTGAAATTATGATGTAACTGTATTTTGGAATAAGTAAATAAATTTTTTAAAACTGTTTTTCAGAATAAATTTTGATTCTAATTAAATATTAAATTAATCATATTTAGACATTTATTTTTAAAAAAGGGATTTCATTTTTGAATTCTACACATTTAAAAATTTTTAGGGTGATGTTTCTGGATTGTTTTTTAAAATAGTTGAATTTTTGTGAATAGTAAAATACATTAATTTACCGTATAAATACATTATAATTAAAATCCACTATTCCTGACATCACAAGTGATGTAAGCACCCAAATATTGAACTCACATGTATTTATTACTATTCCGGCCTTGGAATACTCACTATTTCTTTCTTTTTTTGTGAATAAATAATAAGTTAATGATTATAATATTATGAAACCCTCCTCCCCTCCACTATAAATATCACTCATCCTTACCTCTTCTTTTCACCCCCCTCAAGCCTTGTGCCTTGCCAATATTCTACCAAAATATCTTCTCAAGCTCCTTCCCCATGTAAAAAATCCTCTAGTATCTTTAAAATACCAAATCCACCCCCCTTAAGAGGCTCTCAAAGGATATAAACTCAAGAGGTAAATTCATATTTCCAATTATATTATTTCTTTGAAGTTCTTTTCTTTTCTTGTTTATTTCCTCACCCCTTCACCCAAATGGTATGATAACTCCAATAAAATAATTCAGCTGGAATTACACTATTCTGATGGGATAATTCATTATCATATCTCCTTTCTCTACCTTTTATTTGAGAGAAATGAAAACACCATTTGAGATGTGTTAATCTAGAACAATCAAGGATAACGGGTTATCGATTTATATTACCATTTTCAATTATGGTGTTGAAACCATTTTGACAGTTGAAACGCACTATTATATTTTTATTTTATTTTATTTAATGTTATGTAATCCTTAATCACTCTTGATTTAAAATAAAAATACAAAACAAGTTAATTGTAAGAAAAATCTCTAAAATTAATTCAAGTATTTATCATTAATGTTTTATTTAATTATTCAACTTCACTTCAAGTAACCAAATTTTGTTTTCTAACATGTATCCTTATATATCTTCAATAATAAAATATAACTTCAAATCTAGAAAACCACCTTCATCATACATGTTTATCCGAACCAAAACTGATCATTAAAACCAAGCAAGCAAATAGACATGAACAATGAAATTGAACATCTTAACCAATCAAAATGGTTCTAAATGAACTTAAAGGGTTTTAGTAAATATTTTAAATATATAATAGGTTCTGGAATTATTAATTAATGAACCTAATTTGACTATTCAGTTCATTCATATTAATGGAAGATCACCACAGGACTTAAGGTAAGGGATCCTCTCTATTTCACTTTTATTCAAGATTTTCCTCTATGTTATGCCCTTTTATGTGTAATTACTAGTGATATGGTACATTTAAACACCTCTCTCATACTATCCTTATTATTTATAAAATATGATAAATCCATTTCTCTCTTGTTAATCCCTCTTAAGTACACCTGATACCATGTCGATAATTCGTAAGGAATTCTACCTGAACTGCCTTTATTCCTTTGATTTCCTCTGTCTTAATTTTTTACCCAAGTGAAGTTGTATCTTATTTTTATGTAAAAATTATACATTATGTTTATATTCTCCAAAATCAGGTTTCAAGATACACCCTTCATTCTTCTATGGGTATATACATGCTTTTAATTGATTCCTTCTTTGGGACTTCTAAGTAAGCAAACTTGATTTAAGGGAACAGTAACACCCCGAGATTTTATGAGATATATTCTTTTTAATTTATTTGATGTATTATATTGTAAACTACACCCATATTATCTTGTACTATACAAAACACTATATTAGATTGCAGTATACACAACACTATTCTTGGCTCGTGTTACACACAATTTCAAGTTCGTTTTGTGGAAATTATTATACACAACATTAAGTATAGATTTTGTTTAATGTATAAATGAAATACGTTTTGATTATTTTATACGCAACACCAAAGGGAGATTTCACTACATGAATACTTGACTTGGCTTGCATTACACGCAATCGCGACCTTCCTCGAGAGCGTGTGTAGTACGCAATACCAGGTTTCACTAAACAATGATATATTATTATAATATTATTATGAACTAGCCATTATGAATATTATTAACTATATTTTTAATTTTATAACATTATTATTCATCTTACACATTTTCTAGAACATGGTATGAGAACAAAAAAAATGTTTTGGGTAAAATAAGTAGTTTTAAAAAAATGCAGTTTTGTCACCTTTTGATGGTGCACCCACATTAAATCTAGTTTTTGACATGTTTTTAAGTTCAATTTGACAAAATAAAATTATTATCTGGAATCAGGATATAAAAATTTCCTTTGTATAAATTTTTCATATTATTCTGATAACTTTCATATTTTTATGAATAGTAAATATTAATTAAAAACATCTTCTTTCATCGTAATAATTTATATGGTTAAATTATAATATTGAATGGTTTTAAAGTATAAATAGGACATATTTTTACCATTTAATATAATTTAAGTCATTATCATTAATTTTACGTTGAATTCATAGGTAAAAACATTTCAATCTTATGCAACATTTTAACTTTTAAAACCTGTTTTCTCAACAGCGGGATTAATTTAAAATTAAATACTACCACTTCTGTGTTTTGAATTTGGAAAAATGGATTCCAAATTTGTAATCAATAGTTCCAAATTATTTTAATAGACTAATTTTTATTTTTAGGCATTATTAATAGTAACTACGGTAAATTTTATTTACTACAGTTAAAGGTAAATCAGGTAATTAAGAGTAAAAATAAGATTATAAAATTACCCTATCACCTGAAAAAAATCTATTGGATTAATAAAAGTCTACCCATATCACCTAAGGGTCAGAATAGATATATTTCTTGGACTTTTAACTATGAAAATCATGTAATTATTGTTAAAACCAAAGAAAGTGACAACATGTCACTCTCTTATATCTTATAAGTGTAATAATTTTAATTTAGTGATAAACTTCATAAAACTTCGAACATAAATAGTCAACAGAAATATAATAAAATTATATACATAATCTGAATTTATTTATAATTTTTATGGATTAAATAATTATCATTAATGGTGACACAATAGTGATGTAGAAATTGTTTATTTAGTGAAAAATAAATAATACAATGTTTATTAAATTATTAGTGACCATAAAAGGCACAAACACATGACAAGAACATATTGGTAGTGTACATGTAATCCATAAAGATCCCATTGTCGAATATTTTTCCATCTGGATCCTTATAAAAGCAATTATGACACTCATATTATTTTATTTTAAATGATGTCAAAGTTGTCACCTTCATAATTTAATAAATATAACAATTTAAATGTTATGATTTTAAGATTCTAAATTCGAGTAAAATTATTTTTATGGAAGATATTATATTTATCTACATCATAGTATTTTATTTTTAATTTTTATACAACAAATAAGTATATTAAATAATTATACAAAAAATGTTGTCGTAATTATTTTATGAAGAGAAATATCAAATAAATGATATTAAAAGTATTAAAATAAATATTTTATTAACTAATTAATGTGACACACGAATTTCCTAGATGTATATGACTAGTCAGGAATCTATTAAGTAGTTTTATTTCTAAAATATATTTTTTTTGGATTTTATTTAAATTCAAATATATGAATAGTGTCTAAATTGACACTATTGTTATTTTATAAAAATAACATATTATAAAATTGTTTAAAAATCACAAAAATATTTAAAAATTATAAATTTAAATTTATATGGTCTAAAATTTCATAAAGTATCTAATTATAGACAATTCACAACATATAAGTAATTATTTATAACAATTTAAAATTTAGAATATTATTACCACAAATAAAATTAAATAGATTAAATCAGGATAAATCAAGTTGATAAGGTTTAAAATAAATTACCATCATGTCTAAATCTTATTGTTTGATGATATTAAAACCCTATCTCATATTATCTTCGTATTTGAGACATTTTTTTAGGTTTTTAAGTGGGTTTTGATTTTATTATAAATTACTATTTTAGTGGTTTCCAAAAGTGCCCCTCTCTTCTCTTATAAAAGGGCACCTCCTCCCTCTCCTCCTCACACCACATTGAGCCTTAAAGCTCAGAAACACCCTGAAAATTTCTCTTACCACTTCACTAGAAACATACTAGAGGTCCTGGGCTTCTTCAAAGTCCAACTTTAGTGCCCTAAGATGAGGCTTAGAAGAGGCGCATCGATGAAGAGGTAATATCCTTTTCCAATTCTTTAAAATTTATTTCTTCTTCTACTTACTCATATTTAATTGCGTCATTATAAAGTAATAACATCAGTATCAATCATATAATTATATGTTATTATAAATATGAAACAACCCTATTTCACCTTCTATCCATCCTATAGAAAACGAAATCATTGTGCGTGCGTACGTACGGAATACCATCTTCATGTCGTGGTGTAATATGTTTTTCCAAAACCACCTTACTTGGATGGGTATAACGGTAGAAATAATAACCATTTATGATTATTATAACATGATACTAATTTGGATATATTATAGTATCCACTAAAATTCCATTAAACAATTATGGGAACGATATCAACGCTCGTGCATACGTACGGATTACCGTCTCCACGACGCGATGAGATTCATTATCCATGTTGACCATTCAAGAATGATTATAATGTATATATAATTAATAATAATGAGATATATGAAATAATAATTCTATTGGATTTATATATATATATATATATATATATGTCATCTACTTACTTCCATTCAAGTAAATAAGGAAAGGAAAACAGCGTTCATGCGTACATACGGCCTACCGTCTCCATGAATTGTGTTTTTCATTTCATTTATCTATCTATTATATATATATACTGAATATATATGAAATATAAAACATTTTTAACATTATTTAAGTAATTAAATAATGATATAAGTAATGATATCAAGAACAACAAGTCCAAACACATACGATAAATGAAACGATTTTACCCAAAATACTGCTTTAATATGGAATTGACAAAAGAATGGGTAATATAAAGTCATAAGTGAATCATATATTATATAATAAATATTCATATGGTTCTATTACAAGTTAATAATATGTTTAAACACACTATATAGTAGTCTCGGACTCATATGGAAGAAACTGGATATAAGGTAAGGGATAAATTTTCCAATCTCGTTTTAGTCCGAGATTGTTTATATCTAAGTATTTATGGGGGTTATATTTTTCATCCATTCCACAAATTTTTTTTCTCATAAAGTGTTTAATATTCTTCCATGTATTTTTAAATTCATTTTTACCCTTTTTTTAATTTTACCATATTGTATGTAAGGAATCTTTATTTTTTTTACAATACAAGGTACTTTTTGACTTTTCCATTAAAAAGTACGAGGATAATGTTTTTTTAACTATAAGGCATGAATGGAATTTTACAGTTTCATAATGCCTTATTTTCATGAAGCTTCCCCTAAAATATTTCATTATTATTTTCAAAAAAATCCTTTTCTTTTAAAATTTCATGTCATTTTATAAAAAGAAAACGATTTGGAAGAAGAAAGGATATTTTCCTCAAGAATTCATTTCAAGTGTGTTATCAAAACTATTTCCCATAAAATATGAAATTATTTAGTATGTTTATGTCTCAATTATAATGTCTCTATAATTTACAAGGTTTTATTTTCCTTATGATGAAATGATATCCATTTGTTTTATATGGATTATGTTATGATGGGATGATTTTCATGAAACCCATTTTATTCTTTTGGCTATGATGAATGATATATGTTGTGGCACACGGAAGAGTGATTTCATTATGAGATGGGTGGGACCTATATCTCCCTCCAATGCATTGGTTAAAGATTTATATCTCATGAGATAGACATGGATGGAATAGAAAGTAAATCTGGTTCAGTAATACAGGGCTGGAATGGAAAGTAAACTCGGTTCACTAAGGGACTTTGTCCACTATGATGGTCTTGGCAGCAATGCCTTGGCTACTATGGAAATCTTATCATGTTGTTAATGGTTTTCCAGAGTTACATGTTTTATTCCCATGTTATTTTATCATTATTGATGTTCCATTGCGATCTATGTTCTACGTACTTCCATGTTTTATGTCATTGCTCATGATTTTGAGGTTTAAACATTATGTTCATGTTTTTTAATTAAAATGTATATGGTTTGTTTTATTTTATCCATGCTTACCTTTACTGAGAATTTTCATTCACCCTTTATATGTTTTCTTTTCCCCGGGATTTAAAGAAAGGTTTTAGGTAAGAAAAGAAATCGGGAAGACCTTTATGGGAGATGTTGAAGATCTTTCACCATGACTAGAAGATATTGTTCCGATTTTCCAAAGACACTAAACTATTATGGTCCTTGGGTTTCTATTTTTCTTATATATTAAATATTCCATAAAAGTAATGTAATTTCTACGTACGTCAAGATATGGGTATCTACAGTTGTTATCAGAGGAAAGGATTAGTTAACCTTCGGAAACTAGGATGCAAAAACTTTAGTGAGATACATAGAGATATTTCTAAGGTATGTCTAGGGATGTCCCTAAGGTTTAGTATAACTATAGGTTACAGTCCTAGAATTATGATAGCGATCATGAATAACCTTAGATTAAACCTAATATGTTAGATATTGAAATTACTCCCCTTGATTATGTTGTTTTCATAGTATGAGTTTTTCCTCTCATGCTATTCTTTTTGGGTTTTAAAAAATGGATGGAAATAGGAAGATTCACGATAATAGAGGATATGATGTACAATGGAAAGATATTCTTCATGAGAAACCAAATGAAATGGGATTTGGAAGTCCAAACATCGTTATTTTTCCTAATCAACAATCTCATAATATGATCAATAATCTCAAATTTGGTTGGTTTCATGACTCAGCTAATAAGAGAAAGATGGAGTTTCATGATGATCATAGAGGAAAGAAAGTTCAATTTCTATCATGTAAATCATATAGTAATAGGCATCAGGGAGATTGTTTCAAAGGAACTGGAAGATTCTTTGGGTGTGGAAAAGAAGGACACAAAGACATTAATTGCAAAGGAAAAGGTTCAGTTAACACCATGGACAAGGATAATGGTATTACTAAGATATCAACAACGGTTAAATGTTTTAAATGTGGAATGTATGGGAATTATACAAAACCAATTCCCAAAGGGAAAATCTCATGAAGAGAATCAGCAGGGTCGTATGGGCAGTATTTATGTTGATGATGATGAATAGACTACAAATGATATATGAGATGAAAGAAGTGTTGAGGGATAAAATGATGAAGCTCGGTCAATGGTTTAAGAAGGTAGTGGGATGATTGTCTATTTATCAAGAGTTATGTTGTATAGTTAATTTAATGGTACTATGGAATAAAGAAACATCTATGGAATGTCACACTATTGTTTTCCAAAAGTATTTGAAAGTATATGTTGAATAGTACTGGTAACCTTGAAAGGTTATTCAGATATTTTTGGAAAGTAGATGATATGCACATAGTGAAGGGATAGGGAGATAATGAAATGTTTAATAGTATTAATGAACTCATTTCTAGTATAAGAACAAAGTGATATCATGGTTTGAGTATATAGAATTTTTGGGATTTTGGTATGTATAAAGAGTTAACTTTTTACAGAATTCGGGTATTCACAAAGATTATATGGTAATTTGTGTTTCGAGAGAATACATGATTGAGGTAATCACATGTTTGGAATGTAACCAACATGATATATCTTGTGATATATGAGAGATAAATGATGGTATTCATGTTCTTGTTATATGACCTTTTTAGTAATTGTTCTCTTTATACTATGAGTTTGGAAAGAAGTATTTTGGATAAGTCTTAAGGTTGAAATGGATTAAGTTGGGAATCGTATAGTATTGTTTAAGGATAGGACATTTTTTTCTATTTTATTTCTGGAATTTTGTAATAGTATTGTTTAATAAAAGGGACAACTTGCAGAATGGGTGACAACCCATCACGTCAGACAAGGCTGCAGGAATCAAACCCACAACCGAAGTGAGATAGTCCTTTATCACCTACCACTAGCACACAGGAAGTCCCTGGTTAGTAGAAATAGTTTTATTTTATTAAGAAGTATTATAGGTGAAGTAAAAGTCCATTTTTGGAACCATATAAGAATAATCTCACCATAATATGGACTTGTGTATATAACGTTTTTGACACTTATGTTTGAGACAGATGGAATGACCTATCATTCCATCGCATGATCTGTTAAAACTTTACGAATGAAAATTTTAACTTCATTTCATTAAGAGATGAAGTGGAAATTGTTCAAGGCACAATTAATGGTGAGATTGTACCAAAATCATGTAAGTATTTCTTTTAATACAAAAATTCTTCAACATTAAAGAAATGATCTTGAAAACCAAAAATGTTGTCTTAATACCCTCATATCTGATGAATCAGATAGAACCTTAGATCATCACAAATTAATGGATTTGTGATTGTTGGATTTTTCAAAGCCATGTTCTCTACCACTCCCTATCATAACTTGATGGTTAGATTTCTCTTACATATTCATATTTTCACCTATGTTCTCCTACGTGGAAACCCAATGATGAGTTAATTTGGGTAGCCTTTACATTTCATATTTTAGTTTTTTAAATTAAGTTTTAGTATTCCTTTTTACGATGTGGGTTTCTATAGCGACCCGACCTTTTCTTTCATTACTATTAAATCATTTCAAAGATAAAAAACATAATAGTATTACACATAGAGCATATAGAGGTTTAGTGTCTTGGGTAAACTAGGATCATACTTGACAAAAACAATATCAACCATAAACATTTATTTAATTTCTTCTTCACTAGCTTCTTAGTGGCACTTGTCCTCTCCTTAGTAAATGTATCCACCTAAGGATATACATCAAAATGGGTGATATATAAGCCCAGTAAGAGGATATATAAGAACAATATATCATGGGGTGAGCATAATCATGACATAGGAAAATGATCATGAACATGAGAGGTGCATAAATAAAAGACTTGAAATGTGGCAATGCATAAAAATGAAACATCATGTTTTAGTGGTTAACTACCACACATACTTGTGAACCAAGCTATAATCTTGTTCACACATAATTTCACATTTACTCATGAGATTCATCACTTTACCCAATGCATTTAAGCGCTATATAATTCCAGGTGCACCCATCACATTTAAACATTCATATTGCGCTATATAATTCCGGGCGCACCCGTCACATCATAACATTATCATTTATCATGCATGCCACAATAACATATAACATAAATGAACATAAATAACCCATGAAAAGGGATGGTTTTTATCTCATAATAACACATTCATAAACATTGGGTTCCCAAAAGCAAGAGGGAACAACATACTTGATACAAGAACCATCAACCTTGAATGAGAGGTAAAAGTTGAGTTCTTAAGAGAAGAGTTCTTTCGAAAAACACTTGGATTGACATAAACATCAGTATAAAACATGTATATCCCAGAAAAGGAAAGATAAATAATAACAAATTATCTTTATGGAGTGACCATATCAAAATGGAGTGAAAGAGGTAGAACCCAAAGGATGAAATTTGGGTTCACGAATTTCCCCTTACCTTGTACTCGAATGCCTACTTCTCTTTAATGTCCTGTATAATGACATTATATTCATTAATTATAAATTACAGAAACTTTTATACATTAATAGGGTTCAATCTGGTTTCATTATTTCATATTATGTTCCTTTGGATGACTTGTAGAGTTTAAAAACATTGTTTGGGGATGTTCGTTTTCATGGTTTTCTTGAGTGGTTCACTTGTATTCTTAAATTGATGTTTGGGTAGATCATGGGTAAACATACAGAACTGATATAACATGTTATTAAGGATATTAAAGGATCTTTAATGATTTTATAATGAATTATATTGGATCCATGTGGAAGAATCATTATATAAGAATTTAATGATGGTTATTTAGGTTAATTTGAGCGGTTTTTGGATCACAACGAACTTGTTTTAACTTTTCACTTAGTAATATGGCCATAGGTTATTTACAGAACATAAAATAGAACATAATACATATAAAATATTATGGTTCAACCATAAAAAATGGTTTCATGGCCATATCTGAAGGTAGAAATGGAAGAAGAGAGCATGTCGTTTTTGAAGGTGATAAATTAACACCTCATGAACAACATTTTCTTTAATAAAATAAAAGGAAGAGGGAAAGGGTGTGGGTGATATAATATCCCATTAGAAACATAAAATAAAATTATATTTATAATATTGGAGTTACAAAACAATTTGGATGAATATAGGTGGGGGATATATCAAGAAAATAACTTGAACGTGAAAGGAAATTAAAGGAGAAGAGGGAGATAAATTACCTCTAGAATCTTCCTCTTGAGATCCTCTTTAATGAAGATAGGATTGGTCTTCTGATGAGACCAGAAGCTTTTGAACGTTGGGGATGGGCTAGGGAAGGTGTTTGGGTAGAATTTAGAGAAGTCTTGGAGCTTGAGAGGTGTGAGGAAAAGAGGGAGTGAAAGGTGGCTTTTATAGTGGAGGGGAGAGGGGTTTCCTTAATATAAAATTGATTAGTTTATTAATCTCACCTAAGACAAAAAATAGTGAGTCTTGAATGACCAAGAATAGTAATATTATAATTTAATCTCAAACCAAGTTTACTTACATCAGCATAACATCATCGATGACTCAATTAATACATTATTTAGCTTTTGTTGTGAATTATAGGATTCTACTATTCATCAAAAATTCAAGTATCTCAAAAAAATCCCAAAAATTTACCCCAACCATTTTTCGACGTGTAGAATACAAAAATGAAGTCCATTTTTCAAAAATAATTTTCTAAATATTATTAATTTAATATTTAATTAAAATCATAATTTACTTAAAAAACTGTTTTTAAGATTAAAACTGATTTTATAGTTCTTTCAAAAATTATGTAGGGTCTTATAAAATTGTCTAAAAACTATTATACATTGATTAAATAATTTATGAATACATTTCATGGAAATAAATATTCTTTTAAATGAATTAATTAATTATAATTAATTAGTTATGACTTATAAAATACCAAAAACGTTTACTAAGTTCAAATTTTCACTTTCTAAGAGGTCTAAATTTTATTTTATTTTTCATAGGTAATGTTCCTCTTATTTACTATTCATAAGGGTCGTATTACTAATCATAAGGGTAGGTTACTATTCATAAGGGTAGGTTACTATTCACTAAAAATTATTTTTGTTTCATTAGACTCCAAAAACCATCTTGAACACAACTGTGTATTTCCGATTTTCAAAATTCCAAACATAGGGGTGACAAAAATTATTTTTAAAGGTTACTCATCACTTATTAGTTCATTATTTTGTGTATTTATGACATAAATATAAGACAGGAACTTTCTATTGAAAAACTTTGGGTCGTTATATTCTTCCCCCCTTAAGAAATTTCGCCCCTGAAATTTCACTTTACACAAATAGGTGAGGGTACTTCTCCATTATTGTCTCTTCTACTTTCCAAGTTGCTTCCTCAAACTTATGGTTCTTCCACAACACTTTGACAAGATTGGTTGTCTTGTTGCGTAGAACATTATCACTTTGTTCCAGAATCTTTACTGGCTTCTCTTCATAGGAGAGATCATCTTCCAGCTGCACCACCTCTGAGTTTAGTACATGTGAGGGGTCTAGTATGTACTTCCACAATAGTGATACATGAAATACATCATGAACTTAATCCATATTTAGTGGAAGTGATAGACGATAGGCCACAGCTCCTATGCGGTCAAGTATCTCAATGGGGCCAATATACCTTGGGGTTAGCTTCCCTTTCTTCCCAAATCGCATGACTCTCTTCCATGGAGATATTCGAAGAAAAACTTTGTCTCCAATGTCGAACTCCAAGTCCCTTCGACGGTTGTCAACATAGCTCTTTTGCCGACATTGAGCAGCTTTGATGTGTTTCTAGATGACTTGAACCTTATCTGTCATATCTTGAACAAGATCGGGTCCAATCAGCTTTCTTTCTCCAACTTCATCCCAACAGGTTTGAGTTCTACATCGCTTCCCATAAAGAGCTTCATACGGATCCATATAAATACTCGAGTGGAAGCTATTGTTGTATGAGAACTCAACCAATGGTAGATGATGATCCCAACCACCTTTGAATTCAAGAGAGCAGGCTCTTAGCATATCTTCAACCGTCTGAATAGTTCTTTCAGATTGGCCATCGGTTTGGGGGTGATAGGCCGTTATGAAATTTAATTCAGTACTCAAAGCATGTTGAAGGCTCCTCCAAAATTTAGATGTGAACCTTGGATCACAGTCAGAGACAATTGAGAGTGGAACACCGTGCAATCTCACCACTTTTATCACATATATCCTTGCAAGTTGGTCAAGCAAGAGGTCTTCCCAAATAGCGATAAAACGGGCAGTCTTGGTGAGTCGGTCAACCACAACCCATATCGCATTATTTCCCTTTGACGTCTTCAGGAGGCCTATGAAAAAGTCCATAGTAACATTTTCCCATTTCCACATGGGTATAGGCAATGGCTACATCATACCCTTGGACTTTTGTCACTCAGCTTTAACTTGCTGACATACCAAGAACCTTGATATATATTCTGCAATCTCCTTCTTCATGTTATCCCACCAGAAGTGATCTCGGAGATCACGGTACATCTTGGTACTCCCAGGATGGATAGAGAAAGTTGAGCTATGTGAATTATCCAATAGCTCCTTCTTTATCCCAGGTGATAAAGGCACACAAAGTCGTGTTCCAAACTGAATCAAAACATCATTGTCGATATGGAACTCTCACAGCTTTCCTTCTTTTTCTGCATTCACCCTCTTTTGTATCTCCATATCATCCCTTTGCGCTTCCTTAATCTTCTCTTGGATGGATGGTTGTGAAATCATTTGGGCAAGGTAGGATGTATCCCTTGCCCTTATGATTTCCAAATCCATTCTTTGCACATCCACGAAGATAGGGTCTTTCTCAATCCGTAGCATGGAAAGAGTAGCAGGTTCTTTTCTACTTAGAGCATCAGCTACCTTATTCTCCTTTCTAGGATGATAGTGAATAGAGCAATTGTAATCCTTGATTATCTCTAACCATCTCCTTTGACGCATGTTGATCTCCTTTTGTGTGAATATATACTTTAGGCTCTTGTGGTCGATGTATATGTCACACTTCTCACCATAAAGGTAGTGACACCAGATTTTCAATGCAAAAATCACGGCCGCCAGCTCTAGATCAAGTGTCGGGTAGTTCTTATCATGGATCTTCAACTGTCGAGAGGTGTAGGCTATCACATTATCATTTTTCTTGAGTACACAACCCAATCCTTTCTTTGAAGCATCACTGTATATCACAAAACTTTCTCCACTTTTCGGTAGTGTGAGTACAGGTGTAGTGATTATCCTTCTCTTTAGCTCCTTGAAGCTTCCCTCACATTTTTCCATCCAGATATACTTTACCCCTTTCCTTGTTAACTTAGTTAGCAGGCTTGACAATCGTGAGAAGTTTCTCACAAAACGTCGGTAGTACCCAGCTAATCCAAGAAAACTACGGATTTCTATGACACTAGAGGGCCTGGGTCATTCCTCAATCACCTTTTTCTTTGAAGGGTCCACAGAAATTCCATCACTTGTGATCACATGTCCCAAGAACGTGACTTGATTCATCCAAAAGTTGCACTTTATGAACTTGTTGTACAACTTCTCCTTTCTCAATGTCTCCAACACAAGTCTTAGATGTTCTTCATGTTCCTCCTTTATCTTTGAGTAGATGAGAATATCATCGATAAACACTACCATAAATTTGTCGACGTAATGTCTAAATACTCTATTCATCAAATCCATGAAGATTTCAGGGGCATTAGTAAGTCCGAAGGGCATCACCAAAAACTCATAGTGCCTATACCTTGTACAGAAGGCAGTCTTCTGAATATCTTCCTTCTTCACCTTTACTTGATGATATCCAGAATGAAGATCCACCTTTGAGAAGTATTGAGATCCTCTTAACTGATCGAACAAGTCATCAATCCTTGGGAGAGGATACTTTTTCATTATGGTGATCTTGTTGAGTTCCCGATAATCGATACACAGCCGCATGGTTCCATCCTTCTTCTTCACAGAGAGCACTGGCGCACCCCAAGGTGATGCACTAGGGCGTATGAACCCTTTGTCCTGATGCTCTTGCAGCTGCTTCTTTAACTCCTCCAGTTCGATAGGAGCCAACCTATAGGGACATTTTGAGATAGTAGTAGCTCCAGGTATGAGTACAATTGAGAACTCTACCTCACGATCCAGGGGAATTCTGGGTAAATCTTCGGGAAATAAATCTCTGTATTCCCTCACAATGGGCATTTCATCAAGGTTGGCATTTTTCTTCGACTCAACCCTTTGGCCGACATATTCTTCTTCATAGGGAATCAATACCCACACCATTGAAGGATTTTTCAAAGGAGATTCATGATCTTCCTTGCATTTTTATAGGAGCATGGGATGGTTCGGAATATGAAAATATATTTCCTTTTCCCGACAGTTGATATGCGCTCCATATAACGAGAGCCAGTCCATTCCCATTATAGCGTCGAATTCCACCAAGGGAAGTATTACGAGATTTGCCGGAAGAATCTACCCACATACGTCAACAGGAGAAGAGTCAAACACTTGGGTTGCAATGATTGCACCACTTGGTGTTTTTACAGATATCTCTACTTCAAGGTTTTGGGGCTTCGATTCTATAGTTCTAGCAAACTTTCAAGATATAAAGGAATGCGTAGAACCAGAATCAAATAAGACGTTTTCCATTCTTGAGTGAATAGGAAGTGTACCTTGTACGAATTCATTATCATGCTCCACCTCCGCAGTAGTGATGGAATAAGCCTTCCCTTGTTCCTTTGGCTTTGGCGGCTGCTGACACTGATTACCCTCGAGAGCTCGAGGTTTAGTGCACTAGTTTGCATAGTGCCCTTGCTCCCTATAGTTGTAGCATTGAACCATGAGTGGTTCTCTCCCTTCATCGGCTATATTATCCTTCATCTTCATGTCTTTTTGACACTCTTGAGCATGGTGTTCTTCTTTCCCACACTTGAAGCATTTCCCCATCCCTTTGAGGCAGTTCCCATGGTGCAACTTCCCACATTTTTGGCATGTGGGTCGTTGTGTTTTCTTCCCAACTTTATCACTGGATCCACCAGCTTGAAACTCCATCTTTCTTTTCTTATCACCATATCCATGGGACCATTCTCCAAACTCCATCTCCACTTTGAGAGCACACCGAACAACTTCTTCATAACTCCCAAATTCTCGAATTGCAAGAGCCTTTCGAAGGTGTTGTTTTAATCCACTATAGAATCTATCAATTTTTCTATCATTGTTGATAACAAAACCTGAAGCATACCTTGCGAGCCTTTTGAAATTCGCTTCATAGGATGTGACAGATTCTCCTTCTTTTTTCTTGAGCTCTATGAATTCTCTCTCCATATTCTTGCGAAGAGTTCGTGGGAAATACTTATTAAGAAACATTTTCTTAAAGTCTTCCCATTCCATTACTTCAATTTACTCCCTTGGCTTGGTGTTCTTAATCAAAGACCACCATTTATCGGCTTCTCCATCTAGATGATAAATAGCTAGGGTCACCTTCTCCATCTCAGAACAGTGAAGAACAGAAAATATCTTTTCCATGGAGTTGACCCACTGTTCCGCAACTAGTGGATCGGAAGATCCACAAAACGTCGGTGGTCATTGTCGCATAAAACATTCGATAGCTAGTTGCTCCCTCTCTGGTGAAGGAGGACGTTCCCCATTATTATGGTTATTATTCATAGCCTGAGATAATTAGGTAAGCATCACCATGAAGTTTTTAACTCCACCTCCCAAATCATTGGGGATGTTGTTCGGGCAATCGTTGCATTGGCCCTCGCAAGAGTTGTTGGCCTGATTTCTCCTGGTTCCCACAATTTTCTAAAATAGAAAAGGTTAGAAAAAAACATAAGTAAACAAGTCATGAATAACATATTCATTTTAACAATTATACTAAAAAAATAACATATGTGATCCCTAGGTAAATATTCTTGTGTGCATTTTTGTACTTAGTCTCAAGATAGAGGTTTTCTTTAGGGTTCACTAATCCTAATTCCCAAATTAACTAAACCTTTCCTCTGATACCAACTATAGTGACCCGGACTTTTCTTTAATTTCTATTAAATCATTTCAAAGATAAACAAAATAATAGTATTACACATAGAGGATCCATAGGTTTAGTATCTTGGGAAAACTAGGACCATACTTGACAAATACAACATCAACCATAAACATTTATTTAATTTCTTCTTCACTAGCTTCTTAGTGGCACTTGTCCTCTCCATAGTACATGTACCCACCTGAGGATATAAATCAAAAGGGGTGAGCTAGAAGCCCGGTAATAGGATAGATAAGAACAATATAGCATGGGTTGAGCATAATCATGACATAGGAAAATGATCATGAACATGAGAGTAGCATAAATAAAAGACTTGAAATGTGGCAATGCATAAAATAGAAACATCATGTCTTTGTGGTTAACTACCACACATACTTGTGAACCAAGATAGAATCTTGTTCACACATAATTTCACATTTACTCATGAGATTCATCACTTTACCCAATGCATTGGATCACTATATAATTCTGGGTGCACCCGTCAAATTTAAACATTCATATTGCGCTATATAATTCTAGGCGCACCTATCACATCATAACATTATCATTGATCATGCATGCCACAATGAACATATAACATAAATGAACATAAATAACCCATTAAAAGGAATGGTTTTTATCTCATAATAAAGAATTCATAAACATTGGGTTCCCAAAATCAAGAGGGAACAACATACTTGATACAAGAACCATCAACCTTGAATGAGAGGTAAAAGTTGAGTTCTTAAGAGAAGAGTTCTTTCAGAAATCACTTATATTGACATAAACATCAGTATAAAACATGTATATACCAAAAAAGGAAAGAAAAATATGAACAAATGATCTTTAAGGAGTGACCATATCAAAAATGTAGTGAAAGAGGTAGAACCCGAAGGATGAAATTTGGGTTCGAGAATTTCCCCTTACCTTGTACTTGAATGCCTCCTTCTCTTTAATATCCTGTATAATGACATTATATTCATTAATTATAAATTCAAGAACCTTTTATACATCAATATGGTTCATTCTGGTTTTATTATTTCATATTATGTTCCTTTGGATGACTTATAGAGTTTAAAAACATTGTTCGGGGATGTTCGTTTTCATGGTTTTCTTGAGTGGTCCACTTGTATTCTTAAATTGATGTTTGGGTAGATCATGGGTAAACATACAGAACTGATATTACATTTTATTAATGATATTATAGGAGCCTTAATTATTTTATAATGAATTATATTATATCCATGTGGAAGAATCATTAGATAAGAATTTAATGATGGTTACTTAGGTTAATTTGAGCGATTTTTGGATCACAACGAACTTGTTTTAACTTTTCACTTAGTAATATGGACATAGGTTATTTACAGAACTTAAAATAAAACATAATACATATAACATATTCTGGTTCAACCATAAAAAATGGTTTCATGACCATATCTGAAGGTAGAAATGGAAGAAGAGAGCATGTCGTTTTTTAAGGTGATAAATTAACACCTCATGAACAACGTTATCTTTAATAAAATAAAAGGAAGAGGGAAAGGGTGTGGGGTGATATAATATCCCATTAGAAACATAAAATTACATTATATGTATAATACTGGAGTTACAAAATAATTTGGATGAATATAAGTGGGGGAGAGATCAAGAAAGGAACTTGAACTTGAAAGGAAATTAAAGGAGAAGAGGGAGAGAAATTACCTCTAGAATCTTCCTCTTGAGATCCTCTTTAAGGAAGCTAGGATTGGTCTTTTGATGATACCATCAGCCTTTGGACGTGGGGGATGGGCTATGGAAGGTGTTTGGGCAGAATATAGAGAAGTCATGGAGCTTGAGAGGTGTGAGGAAAAGAGGGAGTGAAAGGTGGCTTTATAGTGGAGGGGAGAGGGGTTTCCTTAATATAAAATTGATTAGTTTATTAATTTCACCTAAGAAAAGGAATAATGAGTCTTTAACGACCATGAATAGTAATTTTATAATGTAATCCCGAACCAAGTGGGATTACATCATCATAACATCATCGATGACTCAATCAACACATTATTTAGCTTTTATTGTGAATTATCGGATTCTACTATTCATCAAAAATACAAGTATCGCAGAAAAATCCCAAAAATTTACCCCAACCATTTTTCGACGTGTAGAATCCAAAAATGAAGTCCATTTTTCAAAAATAATTTTCTAAGTATTATTAATTTAATATTTAATTAAAATCATAATTTACTTAAAAAACAGTTTTTAAGATTAAAACTGATTTTATAGTTCTTTCAAAAATTACGTAGGGTCTTATAAAATTATCGAAAAACTATTAGAAATTGATTCAATAATTTATGAATACATTTCAGGGAAATAAATATTATTTTAAATTAATTAATTAATTATAATTAATTATTTATGACTTATAAAATACCAAAAACATTTACTAAGGTCAAATTGTCACTTTCTAAGATATCTAAATTTTATTTTATTATTCATAGGTAATGTTTCTCTTATTTACTATTCATAAGGGCCATATTAATATTCATAAGGGTTGGTTACTATTCATAAGGGTAGGTTACTATTCACCGAACATTATTTTTGTTTCATTAGACTCCAAAAACCATCTTGAACACAACCGTGTATGTCAGATTTTCAAAATTCCAAACATAGGGGTGACAAAAATTATGTTGAAAGATTACTCATCACTTAGTAGTTCATTATTTTGTGTTTTTATGACATAAATATAAGACGGTAACTTTCCATTGAAAAGCTTTGGGTCGTTACAGTTTCTTTTCAGTAGCAAATGATTAATAACCCCGATGAATTTTGAGGGCGAAATTCATTTTAAGGGGGTAGAATGTAACACCCTGAGATTTTGTGAGAGATATTATTTTTAATTTCTTTGATGTATTCTATTGTACACCATACCATGATTATCTTGTACTATATGAAACACCGTATTAGCATGTAGTATACTCAACACTATTATTGGCTTGTGTTACACACAATTTCAAGTTCGTTTTGTAGAAATTATTCTACGCAACATTAAGTATAGATTTTTTTTAATGTATAAATGAAATAAGTTTTTATTATGTTATATGCAACACCAAAGGGATCTTGAACTACACGTATAACTGACTTGTCTTGCATGACACGCAATCGCGACCTTCCTCGATAGCATGTGTAGTACGCAATACCGGGTTCCACTAAACAATGTCATCTTGTTATAATATTATTATGAACTAGCCTTTATGAATAGTATTAACTAAATTTTAAATTTTATAAAATTATTATTCATCTTACACATTTTCTAGAACATGGTATGTGAACAAAATAAATTTTTCGGGTAAAATAAGTATTTTAAAAAAATGTAGTTTTGTCGCCTTTTAATGGCGCATCCACTTTAAATCTATTTTTTGACATGTTTTTATGTTCAATTTGACAAAATAAAATTCTTATTTGAAATAAGGATATAAAAATTTTCTTTGGATAAATTTTTCATATTATTCTGATAAATTTCATATTTTAATGAATAGTAAAAAACACGCTATATTTTAATTAAAAACAAATTTTTTCATCATAATAATTTATATGGTTAAATTATAATGTTTATTGGTTTTAAATAATAAATAGAATATATTTTTACAATTTAATATAATTTAATTCATTATCATTAATTTTACATTGAATTCACAAGTGAAAACATTTCAATCTTTTGCAACGTTTGAACTTTTAAAACATGTTTTCTCAACAGTGGAATTGATTTTAAATTAAATACAACCACTTCTGTGTTTTGAATTTGGAAAAATGAATTCCATATTTGGAATCATTAGGTCCAAATTATTTTAATATGATACATTTTATTTTTAGTCATTATGAATAATAACTACGGTAAATTTTTTTTATTACAATTAAAGGTAAATCGGGTAATTAAGAGTAAAAATAAGATTATAAAATTACCCTAACACCTAAAAAATATATTGGATTAATAAATGTCGGCCTATATAACCTAAGGGTCATAATATATTCATTTTATGGTCTTTTAACCATGATAAAGGTGTAATTATTATTAAAACCAAAGATAGTGACAACATGTCACTCTCTTATATCTTATAAGTGTAATAATTTTAATTTTGTGATAAACTTAATGAAACTTAGAACATAAATAGTAAACAATGATATAATAAAATTATATACATAATTTGAATTTATTTAGAATTTTTAGGGATTAAATAAGTATCATTAATGGTTACACAACAGTGATGCAAAAATTGTTTATTTAGTGAAAAATCAATAATACAATTTTTATTAAACTAATAATGACCATAAAAGGCACAAACAACTGACAAAAACTTATTGGTATTGTACATGTAATCCATAAACATCCAATGGTTGAATATTTGACCATTTGGAGCCTTGTAAAATAGATTATTACACTAATGCTATTTTCTTTTAAATGATGTCAAAGTTGTCAACTTCATAATTTAATAAATATAACAATTTAAATGTTGTGATTTTAAGATGATAAATTCGAGTAAAAGTATTTTTACGAAATATATTAAATTCATCTACATAATATTATTTTATTTTTAATTTTTATGCAACAAATAGGTATATTAAATAATTATACAAAAAATGTTGTAGTAATTATTTTATTAAGAGAAATATCAAATAAATGATTTTAAATGTATTAAAATAAATATTATATGAACTAATTAATGTTCCCCATGAATTTTTCTAGATTAATATGACTAGTTATAAATCTATTAAGTAGTTTTATTTCGAAAATATATATTTTTTGTATTTTATTTAAATTAAAATAAATTAATAGTGTCAAAATTGACACTATTGTTATTTTATAAAAATAACATATTATAAAATTGTTTAAAAATCGAAAAAATATTTAAAAATTATAAATTAAAATTTATATGGTCTAAAATGTCATAAAATATCCAATTATGGAAAATTCACAACACATAATTAATTATTTATAACAATTTAAAATTTAGAATATTATTACCACAAATAAAATTAAATAGATTAAATAAGGATAAATCAAGTTGATAAGGTTTAAAATAAATTACCAACATTTATAAATATTATTTTTTGATGATATTAAAACTCTATCGCATATTATCTTCGTATTTGAGTCATTTTTTGTGGTCTTTAGGTGGCTTTAGAGTTTATTATAAATTAATATTTTAGAGGTTTCCAAATGTGCCCCTCTCCTCTCTTATAAAAGGGCACCTCCTCCCTCTCATCCTCACACCACATCAATCCTTCAATATTGGAAAAACCCTACCAATTTATCTTCTCCACTTCCCTAGAAACATTCTAGAGGTCCTGGTCTTCTTCAAATACCAACTTTAGTGCCCTAAGAGGAGGTTTAGAAGAGGTGTGTCGATGAAGAGGTAATATCCTTTACTAATTCTTTCAAATTTATTTCTTCTTATAATTCCTATTCTTTAATTGTTTCATTATAAAGTAATAACATCAGTGTCACTAATATATTTATATTTTATTATAAATATGAAACAACCCAATTTCACCTTTTATCCATCCTACGGAAAACGAAATCACTGCGTGTGCATACGTACGGAATACCGTCTCCATGCCGTGGTGTAATATGTTTTTCCAACATCACCTTACTTGGATGGGTATAATGGTGGAAATAATAACTATATATGATTATTATAACATGATATCAATTAATATGTATTATATAATCCCCTCCAATTCGATTCAATAACTATGCGAAAGATATCATCGCTCGTGCGTACGTACGGATTACCGTCTCCACGATGCGATGAGATTCATTCTCCATGTTAACCATTAAAGAGTGATTATAATGTATATATAATGAATAATAATGAAATATATGAAATAATAATGCTACAAGATTTATTTATATATATATATATATTTCATCTACTTACTTCCATTCAAGTAAATAAGGAAAGGAAAACAGTGTTCATGCGTACGTATGGCTTACCGTCTCCATGAACGGTGTTTTTCATTTCATTTATCTATCTATAATATATATATATATATATATATACTGAAAATATATGAAATATAAAACATTTTTTACATTTTTGAAGTAATAAAATAACTATATAATTAATGAAATCAAGAACGACAAGTCCAAACACGTACGATACATGAAACGATTTAACCCAAAACACTGCTTTAACATGGAATTCACAAAATAATGGGAAATATAAATTCTTAATTGAATCATATATTATATCATAAATATTATTATGGTTCTGTTACAAGTTAATAATTTTTTCAAACCCACTATATAGGAGTCTCGGACACATACGGAAGAAATTTGATATAAGGTAAGGGATAACTTTTCCAATCTCGTTTTAGTCCGAGAGTGTTTATACGTAAGCATTTACTGGGGTTGTATTTTTCATCCATGTCCACAAAAATGTTTTTCATAAAGTTTTTAATATTCTTCCATGTATGTTTAAATTCATTCTTACCCTTTGTTTACTTTTACCACATTGTATGGAAGGAATCTTTTTTTTGTTTACTATACAAGGTACTTTTTGACTTTTCCAGTAAAAGGTACGAGGAGAATGTCTTTTTTAAACAATAATACATGAATGGATTTTTACGGTTTCATAACACCTTATTTTCATGAAGATTCCTCTAAAATATTTCATGATTATTTTCAACAAAAATTGTTTTCTTTTAAAATTTCATGGCATTTTGTAAAAAGAAAATGATGTGGAAGAAAAAAAGGATATTTTCCTCAAGAATTCATTTCAAGTGTTTTATCAAAACTATTTCCCATATAAGATTACATTATTTAGTATGTTTATGTTTCAAGTATAATGTCTCTATTATTTACATGGTTTTAATTTTCTTATGATGAAATGATATCCATTTGTTTTATATGGATTATGTTATAATGGGATGATGTTTATGAAACCCATTTTATTCTTTGTATTATGATGAATGATTTATGTTGTGGCACATGAAAAATGATTTCATTATGAGATGGTTGGGACATATATCTCCCTCAACTGCACTGGGTAAGGATTTATATCTCATGAGATAGACATGGCTAGAACGGCAAGTAAATCCGGTTTAGTAATACAGGGCCGGAACCCTTTATATTTTTTATTTTCCCCAAGATTTAAAGAAATGTTTTAGGTAAGAAAACAAATAGGGAATACCTTTATGGGAGATGTTTAATATCTTTCACCATGACTAGAAGATGTTGTTCTGAGTTTACAAAGACACTAAAATATTACTGTCCTTGGGTGTCTGTTTTTTTATATATTAAGTATTCCTCAAAAGTAATGTAATGTCTATGTACGTCAAGCTATGGGTATCTACAAGAACTTCCCAAAATTTTACCCAATTTCAAGTGCACTATATCTTATGTTTTATGCCACCATTGATTTTATAAAATTATTCTTTCTATTTTGAAAACATTCTTGGTTAACTTCTGGTTTTATATAAAATATTTTTCACTTTTCTATTTTAAATTCTCTTTAGTGATTTTATTAAAACTTCACTAAAATGTTTTAATGATAAGAATTTCTTAAATACTCTTCTTACATATTGTCACTTCAGTTTTATATCCCTTAACCTGATATATGCCTATTTTACCTTATTAATGTCCATGTATGTTTTAATTCCTTTCCCTCGTGGTCACTTTTATGATACTCCTATTCATTATGCTTTATATCATGAATGTGATACTCATTTCTCTCCATGGGTACCCTTATGTTTATGTATGATTGATTATGTATGATTATTTTTGTGGAAAGAATATTCATGAACATGTTAGGTTGGGTTCACCCTGATAGTGCTCCAATTCATTGGGTAAAGTTAAGTCTCATGAGATGTTATGTGTGATGGTCTCGGCGGTTAGCCATGGAATGTTCTACTTTGGGAAAGGATCTTGCTGGTTAAACGTGAATCATACTAAAGACATGTTTTATGTTTCTTCCACATTCCTATGATTCAATGTTTACATGACTCCATGATTATATGTTATGATTCCTTCTGTTACATGACTTTTTATTTCTTTAGGTCATGTTTTCTAACCAATGGGCTAAGGATTTATTCTTATTCTTGTTCACTTACTAGGATTTTAGCTCATCCCTTTGTCCATGTTACCCCTAGGTTATCCTATGAAGATGTATAAGAAGAATGGAATTTAGGGGATCTTTATGAAGACTAAATAAAGAAATTTTTTATTTTGTTCCATGTTTTCAATTTTAGGTGTCTAGTCTTCGATGACAATAGACTTAACGATCCTTGGCTCATAATCTATGTTGTAATTATTCTTAAAATCATGTAATTTTATATGTAAAATTCTAGGATCACTATAGTTGGTATCAAATGATAGTCTAGTTATTTTTAGAGATTCGGAATAGAGAACCTTAGTAAGAACCTTGAGGATGAGACGTAGTATTAGAAAACTTTCATAAATTTTGTTATGTAAATAGTAAGTAGTTTATCAAAAAAAAATGTCTCTGTCTAGATAAAATAGTTAGAGGCAGCTCTAGAAAAGATATATGTAGAAGTGAAAACTCCGATATATAGTTTGGGGCTTAACTTGGGGTATCCTGATACATGATAATGGGACTTTCAGTACTCTTGGTATTGACACTCCTGGGGAATATTATTTGGTAAATTTGTGACCTTAGTAAAAACCATTATTAAGGGAATACATAAATTCCCATAAAAATATAAGTTAAGAAATAGATCAAGGATAGCCTATATTTAATCCTATGTAATTACAAGTTAGGATATACTTCTCCTCTACACGTTTATCATTTTATGTTAAAAAATTTCCTTTTTTATGTTAAAAATTTTTCTTTTTATGTTCAATAACTATGTATTCAATCCCTCTAATTGTATGTTCATTTTCTTAGTTAATTGTGGGAAATAGAAGAACATGTTCCAACAACCAATGTGATATGAAATGTGAAGATTTCGCTAATAAAATGCCTGATATGATGGGGATAGGTGCTCAAAGCAACATGACATTACTTTCTCAGTTGGATCTAGTTATGAATAATAACATGAATCATGTGGAATGGTCTCCACGTCTAAGGAAAGACCAATTTTCCATGTAATCCTTCAATTGCAAATGTCCTCCCATGTTTAGAGAATCTTCAGATCCCCTCCTCATGGAATAGTGGATTAACTCCACTGAAAATATATTCTTCATCCTCTAGAGCTTGGAGGAAGAGAAATTTGTACTAGTGGTCTATCGTTTTGATGGGGAAGCTGACCAGTAGGGGACATTGATCAAGAATACAGAGCCACATGAGTAAATTGATTTCATGGATTGGGAGGAATTCAAGAGGATGTCTTTCGATATATATTTTCCTTGAACCCTTCATCTCAATATAGAAATAGAGTTCCTCGGTCTCAAGTAAAAGAAAAATGAGTTCATTGGGGCGTATAAAGCAAAATTTACCAAGATTTCAAGGTACGCCTCTGGCTTGGTTATGAACACCGAAGGAAAGTTGGATCACTTCTTTAGTGGGCTAAAGCTGAGTCTACGGAAGGTGTTGGAGATCCAAGACTTCAACAGTTATTAGGATATTTTATATTATTCCCTCAAGGTTGAAATGGATATTGGAGACTATTTGTGCTCTCGTTGGCCTGTGGACAAGAAGTGGAAAATAGAGAACAATATGGGTGGTTTAGAAAAAAAATCCAATGATGAAAAGAAGCCTGAATATCCCACTTGTAAAGGTTATGGGAAGAATCATCCCATGAACTATCTAAATGGAACCATGAATTGATTAAAATGTGGAAAGCCGGTACATCTAGCGAAGAAATACCAAAGGGATATTAAAAATATCACTAATGTGGAAGAAGAAAGTAAGGTCTAGATTAATGCTCAGCCAGTGGTACAGTGTTACAACTTCAAGGAGCATGGGCTTCATGCACACAATTTTCCTAATCCAAGGGTTGTAGGAGGCAATAAACCACAACCTCCAAGGAAAAAAGTAAGGGATTATACTATCACTACATTTGAGGTGGATTCGGATAAAGATGTGGTGATAGATACATTAGTTATTCATTAATAAATTGTGAAATTAATATTTGATTTTGTTTCATCACATTCTTTCATATCGTGCAAGTTCAATAGAACTATTCAAACACCACCTCAAATTTTGGAGGAAAAGTTATCTGTGAGAACAGCAAATGGGGAAATTATTTAGTTCATGGTTTATAACTCATCCCTAGTTAATGTTTGTGGACTGAGCCTCCCATAAAATCTTATCATACTCTCTTTAGTGGAGTTTTTCGCAATCATAGACATGGATTGGCTACCTATATACAAAGAAAACATTATCATTTGGGAAATAGAGATCACTCTTCAGAAACTAAAGCATCCTCCTATTATTTAAAAGATTAAGGAGGAAGATGAATCTCCTTTGGAATCATCATCTAAATTGTAGATATTTCTTCCTTGTGAGCAAGCATATCTAGACCAAATAATTCAGACAAATGATGGAATCATGATTGAAGACAAGCTTATCATGAGGGATTACACTGATGTATTCCCAGAAGAGTTTTCTAGTCTTCCACTATACTGAGAGGTTGATTTCTCAATTGAACTTATTCCTAGATCTCTACCTATATCAAAGATATCATACGGAATGGACACCGTAGAGCTGGAGGAGATGAAGATGCAATTAGAGAAGAATTTAGAGAAGGGTTTTATATGTATGAGTGCTTCACTGTGGGGTGAACCAGTCCTCTTTGTCAAGAAGAAGGATGGATCAATGCGCCTCTACATTTATTAACATGATCTCAATAAAATAATGATAATAAACAAGTATCACCTACCACGGATAGATGAATTGTTCGATCAACTTCATGGGGTTAGTTATTTCTCTAAGGTGGACATTTGGTTAGGATATCACCAATTAATAGTGAGTAAAGAAGATATTCTGAAGGATGGATTTCAAAAAAGGTACGGACACTATGAGTTTATAGTGGCGCCATTCGTACTTACTAATGCTCCAGCAATTTTCATGGATTTAATGAATAGAGTCTTTAGATATTACCTCATCAAATATTTTATAGTATTTATCGACGATATTCTGATATACACAAAGGGTAAGGAGGAACATGATAAGAACATGAATACTATGTTAAAGACCTTGTGAAGGGAGAAGATGTATGAAAAGTTCATTAAATGTGAGTTCTGAATGGATGAATTATCATTATTAGGGCTTTTTATCACCAACAAAGTGATATTTTTGGACCCTTCCAAGACAAAGTCAATTGAAGAGTGGCCTAGGCCAATATCTCTAATGGAGATCCAAATCTTCTGGGTCTAGCTGGGTGTTATCAAAAAAACATTCACGAAGTTTTTGTGATTTTCAAACCCAATGACACAGCTAACATGGAAGGGATTAATGTTTGTATGGATTTAGGAATGTGAAGATTGTTTCAAGGTGTTGAAAATGAGGCTTTCACTGCGCCAGTACTCACACTCCCAACAAGTGGATAACTCTTTTTGGTTTACTTTGATGCATTAATTAAGTTCTTAGGTTGTGTGTTAATGTAAAATGATATTTTTATAGCCTAATCTTCAAGGAAGATAAAATTCCATGAAAAAAACTATCCCACGCATGATCTGGATTTGGCGTCTATTATCTTTGCTTTGAAAATATGGTGGAAATATCACTATGGGGAGAAGTCTGAGATACATACTAACCACGAGATTCTCAAATATATATTTACACAAAAAGATCTTAATATTCACCAGTGAAGATGTGTTGATCTCATCAAGGATTATGACTTCTCAATCCACTACCATCCCTATAAGGCTAACAAGGTGGTGAATGATCAAAGTAGAAAGGATCATGCATCTTTATCAATGATGTGAATTGAAAAGGATACGATATTCTTTGATTTTTATAGAATGGAAATGGGAATAATTAAAGGAGGAAAATCATCAATCCTTTAACAAATGATTCCTCAATCATCCATCATGGAAAAATAAAGGATTCTCAAAGAAAATATGTGGTAATTTTGAAAATCGTATAAGTTATCAAAAATGGGAAATCCTTAGAGTTCTTGATTGATGAGGAAGTATTTATAAAATTTGGTTCAAGATTATGTATACCATCTGATCCAGAGATAAAGAAGGAGCTTTTGAATGATGCACATTTTAACGACCCGAAATTTTGAATAAATTTTTTTTGCTAACTTTGTGTGTTATTTTACTTTATACTCAACAAAACTATTTCATTTAATAAATTGAGTATAATTAAAATAAGACTGATGGGTTTCAACTGTTATATGATAGTTGGTCAATATGACTGTTGGAAATTAAATGTTGCGATTATTGTACATAAATACAAGTGATCTTAATTAATTAATATAGAAAGAAGATTCGATGACCCCATCCAGTTGTCTCGGGCTGATCGAAGCCCGTATAACGGAACTCGGGAAGGAGGTAGAACCTTTGGGCTTTGATCTGGACCAAACCCAAGACGAACTTCATCGTGTGAAGATGGAATGGAATCAGCTTCGCGATAAGTTCAAGCTAATAGAAATCACTACTCGGGAAATGTTGGCCATGCAGTCCCAAGATTCTATCACCCTAGCATACCTTACTCTTAGGTCCTATGCTGGTGTTATAAGGGGATATGTAACGAGACCATAACTTCCTTGTGTAATCCTTTGATTTAAATAAAAATTGTGATTTCTTCTTATGGTGAAGTTTGTGGATTTTCAAATGCCCGAATAAATATAGTATGCATATTATTGATGAAATTTAGGAAAAGGATATTTTAAAATATTTATGTAAACCTTAAATAATTAAAAATTTGTAATGATTTTCGAAAAATGGTCTTCAATAGTTATTTTCAGTAACAAATTTAGAGACTAATAAGATCAACTTAATTTATGTTGAATAGTAAATTTTGAATAGTGATTTTACATTTATGATTAGTAATGTGATCAAATAGATTAAGTAACCTCACTTAAGAGAGTATTAATATAATTTAGGCACCTTTATTAAGTAATGTGATTCAATAAAATAGGTAAATAACTGTTTTTGAAATTATTGGTTAAGTATTAGTTTTTTTGGGTGATTAGTTTTTTTTATTTAAAAATTAAATTAAAAATATTTAGAAAATTATTTTCATAAAATAGAGTTCATTTTTGAATTTGGGGCATCGATATTTGGTTAAGGTTAATTTTTCGGATTTTTCTAAAAAAGTTGAATTTTTGGTGAATAGTGAAAATACAGTTTTGAGTTTCGGGTGTTTAATGACATCATTAAGGATGTAATAATTATACAATAATTCTGGTAAACTTATGAATAGTAATATAAGATAATAGGTGTCCCACGTGGCCAATACCATGGGCAAATACCATGGGCAAGCCCATGGTTTTTCCAATACCACAGATTAGGTGTCCCTTGGCCATTAATGACTTGTCCCCTCACTTCTCTTATAAATACCAAGACATTCCCTCATTCATTTCATTTCCAAATCATCCCCAACAAATTTATGGTCTCTTTAACTCCAAGTAGTACTCCCAAGGTTCCCTCAAGCCTCCCAAGGTCCCAAGTTACTTTTTAAGGTAAGGGATCCTTTCACCCTACTCTTTTTAAGTTATGACTTCCTTTATGTTGTGTCTTCTAGTTTCCATATCTTTATGTTGAGGGTATGTTCTTATATGTTATCAATACTGTAAATTTAATGTCTAATTTTTTAGAGACCCTTTCCTCTCACATAAATTTGTTTTCTTAATTTTTATGTGACGTCATTAGGCTGCCGAATGTTTCGTAAAAGGAATTGTGTCTTTTCTTTTCTTTCATGTTTCTTTTTCATGTGGTATGTCATTAAAATTTCCATACCATGTTATTATCTCCAGTTTATTATATATTTATAATTTATTATAAGTTATTTATGAGTGGTTTACTCTTTTACCCTCTCTTTTCAAAGTTTTCTAAAACCATGTTATATAGTCGTTATGCTGCAGAAATTTCACCTCAAAATTTCTATCTCTTTCTCTCCAAAAAATCTCTTGTTTTATTTATGTGAATACCCTGACCTATTTCTTTTCTTTGGGTGTTAATAAATATATAAATATGACATATTTTATTATCTAATTGACATACATATAACCCTCACTCCCTTTCCATGGGTTATAAATGACGTAATGATCTTATTTTTTTAAGAAATTTTAAAACATCACGATCTTGAAATGAAACCCATTTCTATTTTTCTACATGGGTTATTTATGAAATTTTTGATTATGATATATGTGGCTCACATGAAACTAAAGACATATTAATGGTGCACCTAGATAGTGCTGCAATTCATTGGGTAAACAATTAATCTCTAGAGATGACAAGTTTTACAATACCTTGGTGAATAACCTTGGTAATTTTTATGACACCTTGGGGATGGACCATGGTGATATGTTCATGAATGTATAAATTAAATTTTCTAGCCACATATTCATGCTATGTTCCAAGTTATTTTCATTATGATATGCATATTCTTCCATTTCTCATGTATTCATGTTTTTATTCAAGTTCTTATTGATATCACAAGTACATTGACTCCCTTGTTTACGCTTATTGGGCCTTCTGCTCACCCTTTCCTTTGATGTCGGTCTCCAGGATATGAGATGCAGTAAATGTACATAGTATTAACCTATGATGAAGCCTTAAAAGTGGTTTATAATAATTTTTTATGTTGTTCTCATGTATTATGTTCCTGATTTCCAAGACACTAGACTTTAAAGATCCTCTATTTGTAAAATGTAATGAAATGTTATGAAATAAAAAGGCGGGATACAATAGTTGGTATCAAAGTATAGTTTAGTTATTTATGGAAATTAGGATATCAAAACATTAGGAAGAACCCTATAGAAAAGTTTAAATATAGGAAATCTTCCTATTATTTTGGTGAGTATTGAGTAAGTGGTTTATCAAGCACATACATCCATGTCTAGATACGAGCAGGTAGAGGTGGGTTTGGCACAGATGTACATAGGGGTAAAACCCGAAAACACCGCTTTGAGATAGACTCAAATGGGAACTGGTACACGACAAAGGGCCTTACTGTACTCTTGGTTATGATACTCCCAGGAGATATATTTGGTTAATCATAAGCTTTTTATGAATCATTATGAAGGAATTATAGAAAAATGTAATTATTTAAGCAAGAAGTTTTAAAACATAAAATCCTTTTTAGTTAAAAGATTCGTAAATGAAATAAGTTTCTCATAAATGATTTATTATTTTAGAAAATATCCCCATCGTCTGGGAATACGTTGACGTATTTCCTATAGAGTTACCAGCACCTCCCCCAGAAAGAGAGGTGGATTTCTCCATTGAACTCGTACCTGGATCTCATATGATGTCAAAGACCCCCTATAGGAAGTAAAATGTGGAGCTATTGGAATTAGAGAAAAAACTCCAAGATCTTTCGGATAATGGGTTTATCTAACCAAGTGTGTCTCCTTGGGGAACACCAGTTCTCTTTTTGAAGAAGGATGGATCGATGCAACTATGCATTGATTATAGAGAACTGAATGGGATCACAGTGAAGAACAAATAATCTCTTCCAAGAATTGATTACTTATTTGACCAACTTCATGGGGATCAATTCTTCTCTAAGATTGATCTTCATTCTAGTTATCATCAATTGAGGGTGAAGAATGATGATATTCCAAAAACTGCCTTCCAATCAAGATATGGGGATTATGAGTTTGTTGTTATTCCCTATTGACTAACTAATGCACCTGCTATTTTTATGGATCAAGAATAAGATGATTTGGGAAAATTGTGTTTTATCAAATGGATATCCTTTGTATAGGAAAATGATTTGGTGATTAAATGATAAAGGTTATTTTGGACGATGTTTTCTCTTTTGGAGTACTATATGCCTAAGGGAAATATAATACTATAGGATTTAAATTGAGGAGGAATAGTTGAATTTTTTTTGTAAAAAATTATGTATTTATTGTGGACATATAATTATTTGAGTTATTTCTGGAAAATGATGAACCTAGCATAGAGAATATGTGAATAGGTTAATTACACTTTAGTATGAGACTTTAATAGTAGTTGATGTTATTTGGAGATAAATGTTAAGATTTATTGGGGAAGACTATGTGATTAAATACTTCTGAGTTTTGGGTTCCAATATTAGTTTGGATTATTCTAAATAATTTTAAGGATGATTGTGTATTGAATGGTCTTTCTAGAACTTTGGGTACTTTTTTTGAATTTTTGAGATTAATAGTCATATTTCTTTTTATAAAGGATTATCCTTTTTGTGGATTATATGATAGCGTACTAACCGTATTAGTTTTACATGATGAATAAAGAAAAGTAAAAAAATATAGTTACTCTTTTGTGGATTATGTGATTCTCTAGAAGATGATTTTTGTGCTTTTGATGAGACCAACTCATTTTGAATGCTCATTGTTTGGAGAAAAGATTAGTCTTGGTGGAAACTTATTAGAGGATGAAACTATACTTGATGGTAAGTATATTTCTGTATGTTTTTATTCTATATATTAAATGAATTCCTCAAAATTATGAAAAGGAATGTAAAACAAAAACTTTTTTGGTTTATGTTTCCTACTGGGTAATCAAAGACCATTTAACACATCATAAGTTTGTGATCTTCTTGTGGTCAATTTTATCCTAATCATGTTTTCTATCACTCTCCATCAGAACTTGACCCTTTGTTTTCTCTTCCATGTCAATGTTTTCTTACATGGAATCCAAGTATGGGTTAACTCGGGTGACCTTTGTACTTCTCGTTCTCTCTTTTAAAGTAATAGTTTTACTGACTCTTTTTTCTGATGTGGGACTTTCAACGAAATTTCCAAGCCCAATTTTAAAATTTCGGGGAAACAATTTCTTAAGGGGGGAAGAATTTAACGACCAGAAATTTTGAATAAATTTTGTTTCCTAACTTTATGTGTTATTTTATTTTATACTCAAAAAAACTATTTCATTTAATAAAATGAGTATAATTAAAATAAGACCATTGGTTTTCAACTGTTTTATGGCCATTTGTCAATATGACCGTTGGAAACTAAATGTTGCAATTATTGTCTATAAATACATGTGATCTTGATTAATTAATAGAGAAAGAAGATTCGATGGCCCCATCCAGTAGTCTCAGGCAGATCGAAGCCCATCTGATGGAACTTAGGAAGGAGGTATAACCTTTGGGCTTTGCTCTGGACCAAACCCAAGACGAACTTCATCATGTGAATTGGGAACAAAATGGCCTTTGTGAGAATTTCAATCTGATATAAATCAATACTCAAGCAATGTTGGCCAAGCCGCCACAAGATTCTGTCACCCTAGCACACCTTACTCTTAGTTCATATGTTGTTGTTATAAGGGGCTATGTAACGAGACCATAACTGCCTTGTTTAATCTTTTGATTTAAATAAAAATTTTGATTTCTTATTATGGTGAAGTTTGTGAATATTCAAATGCCCGGATAAATATAGTATGCATATTATTGATGAATTTTAGAAAAAGGATATTTTAAAATATTTATGTAAACATTAAATAATTAAAAATGTGTAATGATTTTCAAAAAATGGTCTTCTACAGTTATGTTCAGTAAGAAATTTAGAGTCTAATAAGATCAACTTAATTTCTGAAGAATAGTAAATTCTGAATAATTATTTTACACTTATGATTAGGAATGTGATCAAATGGATTAAGTAACCTCACTTAAGAAAGTATTAATATAATTTAGGCACCTTGATTTAGTAATGTGGTTCAATAAAATAGGTAAATAACTGTTTCAGAAATTATTGGTTAAGTATTTTTATTTTTGGTTGAATAGTCTTTTTTATTTAAAAATTAAATTAACAATATTTAGAAAATTATTTTCATAAAATGGAGTTTATTTTTTAAATCAGGGCATCGATATTTGGTTAAGGTGAATTTTTCGTATTTTTCTAAAAAAGTTGAATTTTCAGTGAATAGTGAAAATACAGTTTTGAGTTTCGGGTGTTTAATGACATCATTAAGGACGTAATAATTATGAAATAATTCTAGTCTACTTATGAATAGTAAGAGAGGGTATGTGGTGTCCCAAGTGGCCAATACCACGGACAAATACTATGGTCAAGACCAAGGTTTTTCCAATACCATTGATGAGGTGTCCCTTGGTCATTAATGACTTGTCCCCTCACTTCTTCTTTAAATACCAAGTCATTCCCTCATTCATTTCATTTCCAAATCATCCCCAATGAAGTTCTGGTCTCTTTACCTCCCAAAGAGTCCTCCCAAGGTGCCCTCAAGCCTCCCAAGGTCTCTACCTTCTAGATTCCATTTATTTATGTTGAGGGTATGTTCTTATGTGTTCTCGTTACAGTAAATTTAATGTCTAATTGTTGAGAGACCCTTTCCACTCTCATCAATTTATTTTCTGAATTTTTTTATTGATTCCATTAGGTTTCTGAATTTTTTGTAAAAGGAATCATTTCTTCTCTTTTCCTTCATGTTTCCTTTTCATGTGGTATGTCATTCAAATTTCCATACCATGATCTTATTCAAAACCCATATTGTATTATGAGTAATTTAGGAGTGGGTGTGTAATGGCCCAGACCCACCTGGCCCATTACTTTTCCAAAAGTGAGGCTCCACCAAAATAGTGGCACCGTGAAGATGGAACTGGTCCCGGTGGCACCGTGGTGGTTGAACCGGTCACGGTGGCACCGTGGTGGTGGCACCGGTCAGGGTGGCACCGTGGCGGTGGCACTGGTCAGGGTGGCACCGTGATGGTGGCACCGGTCATGATGGAACCATGAAGGTGGCACCGGTCAAGGTGTAACCATGATGGTGGCACTATGAGGGTGACCCCGTCATGGTGGCACCGTGTCCTCTTCGTTCTTTTCCAGTTCCCAACCTTTTCACTCCCACAGTAATTAATTCTTTTACCCTTATTAAATCCCATAATTAATACCTAAAAATCTTGAGAAATGTCCCCGATGGGGTATATTAAATAACCACTTAATACCATTGTGTGTAACTTCCCAAACCACATAGAAAACCGTGATCCGTTTTTTCAGGCGTTCAAAATTCCATATCCTGATATCCTCTCTATATATCCCTCAAGAGTTCTCCTTTTCTTCTCGGTTGAATTTTTTCCTCCTTCCCGTGATGTGTGGTGTGCATGCGCTCGAGTCGTCTGCTCATCCTTGGAGTTCCCAACGTCCCACCCCTTCAAATCGTGAATCCACTCTTCCTGGAGCGTGGAGAAAAATTTCGATCCTTGATCAATCAGGTAGGGTTTTCCTTCACCTCTCCTTTCTGTGCATCATGCGGGGTGGGTAAGCTTTTGTTCCTGTGGGGATTGACGAAACCAAACTAAACAAAGATAATTAACAGACCATTAATGAATGAAGGGGGTGTGATCGATGTTCTGTTGTACTATTTTATGTTGGTATGTGTTGTGAATTATACAAGCCTATGCTCACTGAAAATCATGGTCATTGGTGGTCTTTATCTGTGCACTAATGAACCTAGGGGCTCCTGGATGTTTAAATAATGTAACATGGAATTGGTTAATTATGTATACTCGGTTAAATAAATTGAAATAACCAGGATCAACCCTTTTATGTGATACCTTCAGTAAAAGCCCAGTGGAATTGAAACCATGGTGTGTGTTAAATCTTTTAAATCTGAAAACACCTGCAAGGGCCTGCTTTGTGTTGGTGGTAGCGGTTTGGTTTTTTCTTTCACGGGCCGATTGTTGGGGTGATATAGGTGGGGATGGGATCCCCTTTTGTTATAATTTTTCTAGTTGTGAATTTGAGGCTGTGTGGTTACTCTGCTTATATCACAAATTGGGGGGGAATCCTCTATTGTTGAGAATCCATTGGCTCTCGTATTTTGGGGACATGGGGCTATGTCTCGTGGTTTTATTTGGTTCGAGTACTTTGAGGGATCTCAGTTATCCGTTTGTTGTTGTGAATTTACAAAATAATTGGGTGTGAATGATTAAATTGTTGTTGGCTATAACTTCTTCCCCTAGGCTTGTGCTTGTGCTTATTAGTTTCCCAGTACTGTAGAATTTACTTAAAACAATATCACTTGAATATGGAAACAAGAAAGGGTTAATTGGGAATTTGATTCTGGGAATGAGTTGTGACTCTGTTTCGAGTAGTATGCTTTCTTTGGGTAGTGACTAGGCTGTTCGTGCATGGGTTAGGTGTGGAACCCTGGGTTGGGTTGAGTGCTTGTTACCTATGTATATATATAATTATAGTTCTTGAGTTTCTTATTCTCACCCCACCCTAGTTGAGCACTTTGTGCCGAACACCCCATTTTATGGGGAGGGTGTTTTTCCCAACACTCATATGAGTGGCTGGTTATTAACTCCTTTATGCTCCCTTTCCCGAATATCCAAAGACTCTTTAGGCAGGCTGTGATGGCTGGAAGTCCATTATTATCCCAAGAATCTTTGGGCAGGGTAGTTGTGGCAGTTGGCCCAGGGTTTTTTGGGAATGTTGTTTCCCAAGTGTCTTCGGGATGAGGCCCAAGTGTCTTCGGGCATGGAAATAGTTGTTCTGACATAGGTGTTTGTAGGTGTGGTTACGCATGGGGGTTGTGGCCCAGGTGTCTGTGGGCAGGATAGCGGTTATGGCCCAGGTGTGTGCGGGTGGGGTTTGGTAGTGGGACTTCGGTGAGGTTATGGCCCAGGTGTGTGCGGGCGGGGTGTGGTAGTGTGACTACAGTAAGAATGGCGGGATTGGTTCGATGCATAGGATGTCTTCAATAACCAGTGGGAAAGTGGCGCGGGTTACCCAAACATCCATGTGCTATTACTATAATTTACTTTTCATGCGTTATTTGGGGAGTGTTCCTTGGTGAGACTTGGGAGGATAGTTTTCCTTGCTAGGTGCTTTGGTTTTTCTTTTCTCACAGGGCATTAGAATGCCTCTCCACATGTGCACGAGAGTCTTTGGTTTCCCCTACTGAGTGTACTTGTTTTCTCACCCTACGTATATAAAAATGTTTTTAGGTTTCCAGGAGGATTTCAAGGATCATGCCGGACCGTACTAGCGCAGACCTTGGGGCAGTTGTTGTTGTCGTTTTCCTTTTTCTTAGTACCTTACCTTTGGAGTTTTGTGGCTTGTATCTTTTACTTTCGAACATGAATATGGTAATGGATTTCTTTTGGCTTTACCTTTACTTTCAACTTTGTTATTGTTGGGGTTTCTATCTTTTCTCTCGATCCTATAAAAATAAAAAGGGTAATGCCTTCCATTTTGTGTGAGATTCTATACCCTTGGCGCAGGTCGTCACTCTGGGACCTATTGAAGACGGGTCTCGGGGGTCATTATCTCTCCTTCAACTTGAAGAAGGAAGGGTCTGGCAATTTTCTATCCCTTCCCTCATCTTGGAGAAGGCGGGTCGTGACATAATGGTGTCAAAGGACGCATGTTGAGAGATAGGATGGAGTCTGGAGTTAGGCATAGTGAGGATTGCATGGGATGGTAGGGCAACAGTGTTGGGTGATCTTGGTGCGTGAATTAGGCAAGGGAAGACCGGTTAGGACATGGGATTTTAGGGCCCCCCGTGATCCGATGCAAGGACTCCGGGCCTACCGAACAACCAAGTGATGCTACACTGATTGAAGAGTAGATACCTTAGGAAAGGTACATGCATCTTAATGACTTGTGTTCTTGTGTTTCTGGGAGTATTTTGGGAATTTAAAAATAAATAAATAAGTCTAAGAAAATTTGAGCAATATTCTGCACTACTTGGGCTTAGGTATTTTCTTTTTACCTTGCTGCAATGGCACCAGGGAGACGACCACGAGTGGTACGGGTGATCGAGGCCCAGGAGGTTGATTTAGATGATCGACAAAGGGTTGACCAAGAGGAGGAAGACAACCAGTGGAAGAAGATGCTTCGAGCTTTCTAGTGACCAACCCTCGAGAAGTATGAGGGTAGCACCTCTGACATGAAGATGGAGAGCTGGCTAGAGGAGCTGGTGATAGTTTTTGGCTTGATCCAGGATCCGGCGGAGTACTGGGTTCCTATGGTCGTAAGCCAGATGTGGGGAGCAGCATGCCAGTGGTGGATGCTTTATCTAGGAGAAAAGTGGGAAGATGAGCTGACGTGGGCTGACTTCGAGAAGGAGTTTCATGTGGAATTCCTCTCCTCCACCATGAAGGCAGAGAAGAGACAGGAGCTACTCTCCCTCTATCAGGGGAGTATGTTAGTGAGGGAGTTGGGTACCAAGTTCAAGGATCTCCACCGCTTTGCTTCGGACCTCTTTCCGGATGAGGGGTCTTGGGCGAGACGTTTAGAGGAGACGCGCCGACCTTCCCTCCAGTATTTTGTTACTCCCTTCACCCTACCGACATACTTAGAGGTGCAGAAGATGGCTGAAGTGGTGGAGAGGATGCACACGCTTGGAGGTGTATCACGAGACGGGATTCAGCTAGGCCCGTCAAAGGGAAAGGTTGTCAGCACCAGACCTCCCGCATCAGGATCCTCTAGGTTCCGACCAGCAGGGTGCAGGCCTTAGAAGTTCCAGTTCTGATCCCCTAGCCCATGCCCTTTCCCTTCGGTCTCATGGCCGAGATGCTTCGTCTTCAGGATCCACAGGCACCTTTGGAACCAGTGCCTGAATAGAGTGCAGTACGGCGGCAGTGGGTAGGCCCAACACCCACCTCAGCAGCATCATCTTCTAGCTAGGCCCTTTCAGCAGCAGCAGCAGGGGAAGCGATCTCCCAATCCTCTGAGGGCAGACATTGCAGGAGGAGGCCGCCCCCAGGGTTCTCCTCAGGGACCTCGACCAGGGCGTGGTCGGAGAGGTGGCCGACATTTGAGAGGTAGAGGATTTGGGCGTGGGTAGTTTCATGCCGCGGAGGAAGCAGTTCTAGCTGGACAGGAGGTCATTCGAGGTACGATCCATTTGTTCAGTACCCTTTCTTATGTCTTGTTCAATACAGGAGCTTCGCACTCCTTCGTTACACCCAGTATGGCCCATGATCTAGGTTTAGATGCCGAGAGACTTCTGGTGCCCCTAGTGCTGAGCACACCAGTCAGAGGTCAGACCGACCTGTTATATGTTTGTTGAGGATGAAGACTAATGATAGGGCCACATCAGTTAGTCAGGGATCTTCTACTGTTGCAGATACATCCATACGATGTCATCTTAGGCATTGACTGGTTGTTCTCTGTATGCGCCGTCATTGACTTCTTCCGAGGAAGGGTCATGTTTTCAGACTTGAGCGGCCGACGTGTGACTTTCATCAGTGAACAGGGTTTCCAGGGGAGTAGAAAGTGAGGGGATCCCCTCTTCTCCTTGTTAGTTTAGAAATCAGTGGAGTCGGTAGATGCAAAAATGGTGGGAGTCCAAGGAATCATCAGTGAGTTTATGGACGTCTTTCCTGAGGAGGTGGCGACTTTTCCCCCTCGATGTGATGTTGAGTTCGGGATAGACTTGCAACTCGGTGCCCATCCGATTTCGATGGCTCCCTATCGGATGGCACCTTCTGAGCTGCGGGAGTTACGAATCCATATTGATGATCTAATGAAGAAGGGTTTCGTTCAGCCAAGTGCGTCACCGTGGGGTGCTCCTGTGTTGTTTACGAAGAAGGAAGATGGTGGTCTAAGGCTGCGCATAGACTACAAGAGGCTGAATCAGGTGATGGTCAAGAATCGCTACCCTCTCCCAAGGATAAACAATCTCTTCGACCAGCTGAGGGGAGTGGGTTGGTTCTCAAAGATCGATCTGCAGTCTGGATATAACCAAGTGACGGTGAAGGAGGGTGATATCTCGAAGACTTCCTTTAGGTGTAGATATGGGCAATTCGAGTTTGTAGTCATGTCGTTCGGCATTACGAACTCACCAGTTTTGTTCATGGGACTCATGAACTCTGTCTTCATGGAGTAACTAGACCGGTTCGTAGTTGTGTTCATTGATTACATCCTGATCTACTAAAGATCCGAGGAGGATCACGCTGAGCACCTAAGGACGGATTTAGAAGTCCTCTAACAGCACCATCTCTATGGGAAGTTGTCCAAGTGCAAGTTCTGGACATGGGAGGTTCACTTCCTTGGGCAAGTTGTGTCCGAGAGGGGGATAGAACTGGACCCTTCAAAGGTTTTTGTGGTTGTTTATTGGGCCGCACCTATGAACGTGGCAGAAGTTCGTAGTTTTCTTAGGATGGCAGGTTTTTACAGGAGATTTGTGCCCAACTTCTCCTAAGTTGCAGCACCTTTGACAGCTTTGACCAAGAAGGACCAGGCTTTTGTGTGGGACGAGCAGTGTAGGGAGGCCTTCAGTTATCTGAAGGAAAAGTTGGTTAGTGCCCCAGTGTTGAGGTTTCCAGAAGAAGGGGTGGCGTATGAGTTGCTCTGTAATGCTTCAGGGCAAGGACTCGGGTGTGTGTTGATGCAGCGGCAAGGGGTGATCTCTTATGGGTCTAGGAAGTTACATCCTCATGAGCGTAATTATGCCACCCATGATCTAGAGCTTACGGCGGTCATGTTCGCACTAAAGTTACAGCAACATTACCTCATCGGGGAGCGCTTTGTGGTCTTCAAGGATCACAAGAGTTTGAGGTATGTCTTCTCTCAACGGGACCTGAACTTACAACAGCAAAGGTCAATGAAGTTCTTTCAGGACTACGACTTCAAGATTTCCTACACCTCTAGAAAATAGAACGTAGCGGTCGATGCCTTGAGCAGGAAGTCGCAGAAGGATGTGGTTCGAGTGTCGGCAGATGCTTGGAAGAGGATGGAGGAATTGGCTACCCGGCACCTGGATGCGAGGATGGATAGTGGTAGAGGTTACATGTATCAGATGACAGTGCAATCCTCTCTTCTATGGCAGGTGGAGGAGTCCCAGTGGGGGGACTCAGAAAGTGAAGTGATGTATGACCGGGTTACCCAAGGTGATGCCCCAGAAGGATGGGTAGAGGATGGTCAGAATCAGGTGCCTTTCCGAGAAAATTTTTTCGTTCCAAAGGCAATGCACGAGAGATCTCTTGATGAGTTCCAAAACTCACACCTGGAAGTGCACCCGGGAGTTTCCAAGATAAATCAGGGCCTGAGGGGATAGTTTTGGTGGCCCGGGGTGAAGCGTACGGTGGCAAAGTTCGTGGCCAAGTGCCTGGTGTGTTAGCAAGTGAAGGATGAACACCGTGTTCCAGGAGGTTTGTTGCAACCCTTAGATGTCCCCGAATGGAAGTGGGACAAAATCTTGATGGATTTCATCACAGGGCTACCCAGGTTCAAGGTGGCTGGGATGATATCTGGGTGGTGGTGGACTGGTTGATCAAGTCAGCTCACTTTCTGGTGATTAAGGAGTTTAGTGCAGTGGATGCTTTAGCACAGAAATACATGGATGTGGTGGCGCAGTTTCATGGAGTTCCGAGGTCCATAGTCTTGGATAGGGATTCATGATTTTCTTCACGAGTCTGGAGGGGATTGCAGCCTGATTTTTTCACCCAGCTACATCTTAGCACTACTTTCCATCCCCAGACAGATGGACAGACAGAACGCACCATCCAGACCTTGGAGGATATACTGCGGGCATGTGTTCTGAACTCAGGAGGATCATGGGTGCGACACTTGCCTCTGGTAGAGTTTTCCTGCAATAATATCTATCACTCTACCATTAGCATGGATCCATTTGAAGCCCTATATGGAAGGTTGTGTCGCTCACCCGTGTGCTGGACTGAGGTAGGGGAAACCAGCGTTCTTGGCCTGGAAGTGGTGCAGAGCATGACAGAGAAGGTTCAGCTTATATGGGAAAGGATGAAGGTGGCTCAAGACCGGAAGAAGTCGTATGCCGATAATAGGATGAGGCCCTAGGAGTTCGAAGTCGGGGACCACGTGTTCTTGAAGGTCTCCCCTCAATGTCTACAATGGAGGTTCGACAGGGGAAGTAATCTTTCCCCCAGGTTTATCGGACCCTTCGAAGTGTTGTGACGGGTGGGAGAAGTGGCTTATCAGCTAGCGTTACCACCGCCGCTACTGAGAATACATGATGTCTTCCATGTGTCCCAACTCCGTCGGTATCTACACAACAATTCACACATCCTCAGCTAGGGAGAGCTAGATATCAAGGATGAAATTTCCTTTTTGGAAAGACCAGGGAGGATCAAGGATCGTGAAGAGAAGGTGCTTTGTGGGCGAACCATCCCTTTAGTTCGAGTGTTGTGGAAGCATGGTGGGCTTGAGGAGAGTACCTGGGAACGGGAAGCACAGATGTGCGCCTAGTACCCAGAGTTGTTCTGAGTTTTGTGCTATTAATTGTATTCTTGTTTGTGATGGAACACTTCACCTTGTTGACTGTGGAATGTGTGGTTTTCCTTTTTCTCTGAATATGTGTGAAAAGTACTGGCTATGGGGAGGGTAGGACCCGATCCCTAATTAATACGCATTAAGGTGGATGCGATTAAACCTGTGCGGGCGAGTTAGTTCCTCCCAAAGCGGATAGTATCTTTACATGGGGGAAGAGACTCCCCAACCCATATGACTGGGCAGTTTGACCCTGGTATGTTGCTTGGTTCTTAAGAGGGAGGTTTTTCTAGATAACGATGAGGTTCACTCCTGAGAGGTATCTTTCGAGGTGGTTGTTTGGACCCTCTCTTCCCTTCTGGTTTGTTTTGATTATCAAGGGCGAGAATAGTTTGAGAGGAATCTAATGTAATGGACCATACCCTCTTGGCCCATTACTTTGCCAAAAGTGAGGCTCCACCAAAAGAGCGGCACCGTGACGGTGGCACCGTGAGGGTGACACCGTGAGGGTTCCACCATGAGGGTGACACTATGACGGTGACACTGTTAGGGTGACACCGTGACAGGGGCATCATGTCCTCTTTGTTCTTTTCTAGTTCCTGACCTTTACGCTCCTGCAGTAATTAATTATTTTACCCTTATTAAAGCCCATAATTAAAACCTAAAAATCCCAAGAAATGTCCCCGATGGGGGATATTAAATAACCACTAAATACCATCATGTGTAACCACCCAAAAGACGTAGGAAACAGCGATCCCTTTTTTCAGGCGTTCAAAATTCCATATCTCGATCTCCTCTTTATATATCCCGCTAGAGTTCTCCTTTTCTTCTCGGTTGAATTTCTTCCTCCTTCCCGTGACTTGTGGTGTTCCTGCGCTCGAGTCGTCTGCTTGTCCATTGAGTTCCCAACGCCCCTCCCCTGCAAATCGTGCATCACCTGTTCTTGGAGCGTTGAGAAAAATGTTGATCCTTGATCAATCAGGTAGGGTTTTCCTTCGCCTCTCCTTCCTGTGCATCATACGGGGTGGGTACGCTTTTGTTCTTGTGGGGATTGATGAAACCAAACTAAACGAAGATAATGAACAAACCTTTAAATAATGAAGGGGGTATGATTGATGTTCTATTGTACTCTTTTACATTGTTATGTGTTGTGAATTATATGGTCCTATGCTCACTAAAAATCATGGTAATTGGTGGTCTTTCTCTGTGCAATAATTAACCTAGGTGCTCGTGGATGTTTAAATAACATAACATGGAATTGGTTAATTATTTATACTCAGTTAAATAAATTAAAAGCACCAGGATCAACCCTTTTCTATGATAACTCTGGTTAAAGCCCAGTGGAATTGAAACTATGGAGTGTATTAAATATTTTAAATCTGAAAATACCTACAAGGGCCTACTTTGTGTTGGTGGTAGTGGTTTGGTTGTTTCTTTCACGGGCCGATTTCTGGGGTGATATGGGTGGGTATGGGATCCCCTGTTGTTATACTTTCACTGGTTGTGAATTTGAGGCTATGTGATTACTCTTCTTATATCACGAATTGGGGTGGAATCCTCTTTTCTTGAGAAACTATTGGCTCCTGGGTTTTGGGGACATGGGGCTGTGTCTCAGGGTTTTCTTTGGTTCCATTACTTTGAGGGATCTCACTTATCCCTTTGTTGTTGTGACCTTACAAGAGAACTGGGTGTTAATGTTTAAAATGTTGTTGGCTGTAACTTCTTCCCCTAGGCTTGTGCTTGTGCTTTTTAGTTGCCCAGTACTGTAGAATTTACTTAAAATTAGATCACATAAACATGGAAACAATAATGGGTTAATTGGGAAATTGATTCTGGGAATGAGTTGTGACTCGGTTTCAAGTAGTATGCTTTCTATGGGTAGTGACTAGGTTGTTCGTGCTTGGGTTAGGTGTGGAACCCTAGGTTGGGTTGAGTGATTTTTACCTATGTATATATATAATTATAGTTCTTGTGTTTCTTATTCGTGCCCCACCCAAGTTGAGCACTTAGTGCCGAACACCCCATTTAATGGGGAGGGTGTTTTTCCAAACACTCCTACGAGTGGCTGGTTATTAGCTCATTTCTGCTCCCTTTCCCGAATATCCCAAGACACTTTGGGTAGGCTGTGATGGCCTGAATTCCATTATTAGCCCAAGAATCTTTGGGCAAGGTAGTTATGGTGGTTGGCCCAGGTGTTTGTGGGCAGGTTGTTTCCCAAGTGTCTTTGAGATGAGGTTCAGGTGTCTTCGGGCGTGGCAGTAGTTGTTCTGACCCAGGTGTTTACGGGTGTGGTTACGCGTGGTGGTTGTGGCCCAGGTGTATGCAGGTGGGATATCAGTTATGGCTCAGGTGTGTGCGGGTGGGGTTTGGCAGTGGGACTTCGGTGAGGTTATGGTCGAGGTGTGTGCGGGCAGGGTGTGGTAGTGGGATTGCGGTAAGAATGGAGGGATTGGTTCGATGTGTAGGATGTATTCAATAACTAGTGGGAAAGTGGAATGGGGTACCCAAACATCGATTTGCTATTACAATACTTTACTTGCCTTGCGTTATTTAAGTAGTGTTCCTTGGTGAGACTTGGGTGGATATTTTTCCTTGTTAGGTGCTTTGGTTTTTCTTTTCTTGAAGGGCATTAGAATGCCTCTCCACTTGTGCATGAGAGTCTTTGGTTTTCCCTACTGAGTGTACTTGTATGCTCACCCTATGTATATAAAACTATTTTCAGGTTTCCAGGAGGATTTTAGGGATCATGTCGGACCATACTAGTGCGGACCTTGGGGCAGTTGTTGTTGTCGTTTTCCTTTTTCTTGGTACCTTACCTTTGGAGTTTTGTGGCTTGTATCTTTTACTTTTGAACATGCATATGGGAATGGTTTACTTTTGGATTTAACTTTACTTTCAGCTTTGGTATTTTTGGGGTTTCTATCTTATCTCTCAATCCTATAAAAATTAAAAGGGTAATGCCTTCCATTTTGGGTGAGATTCTATACCCTTGGCGCTGGTCGCCACTCTGGGACCTATTGAAGGCGGGGCTCGGGGGTCATTATCTCTCCTTCAACTTGAAGAAGTAAGGGTCTGGAAATCTACTATCCCTTCCCTCCACTACTACAAAAACGGGCAATATCAGCACTAAAATTGGTCTTTAACAGTGCTATAAATGCGTTGTAAAGCTTAGCGCTGATAAAGGGGGGCCTTTAACAGCGCTAAAAAAGCGCTGTTAAATCCATGACTTTAACAGCGCTTTTTTAGCGCTATTAAAGGTTTCATTTAACCGTGCTTTTTTAGCGCTGTTAAAGGTGTCATTTAACAGTTCTTTTTTAGTGTTGTTGAAGGTGTCATTTAACAGCGCTTTTTAGCACTGTTAAAGGACACCTTTTAGCAGTGCTAAAAATCATTGTTAAATCCCTACCTGCTGCAAATAAAAAATTGGCATCAGTACAGCCAGCCAAAGAGACCTGCAGAAAAACCAGTATATCAACCACAAACATGTCATCAACTGATCACAACCCAACCATTAAATACTTACATTTCCCCAAACACCCATAACACAACCCAACCACAACCACAACCTTCATCTCAATGTACTCAACCGATCTAAACACTTAAGATGGATTTTACCCAAGACTATCTAATTCAAAACGCGGATCATGTCATCAATCGACCACTTAATTTCTGTGGTGCTCGCCACTATACGCTTTAGCTCACAAACACCACCATCTGATGTTTAACACCTCCATCATCGGGAAAGAACCACTAGAACCCCACATGATATAAGGCTCTTGCATGATGTTCAAACATAGTGAGAGGAGAAGGGAAGGTGAAATTCCCATAGATGAACAACATCAACAATGAAAATCACCCATACTTTCACTATATACATAAAAATCATATCTATAAGAATGTCCATGTGAATTTCTATCTTACTTCCATCGAGGATGATGCATGTTGGTCAACTTGTTTTGGAAATTGTTTATCTTCATCCGTGTCTTGTAGTTGCACCCATGAATTGGAAGCTGAGTATGTGTACATGATAGTTGAGGCGGGGTTGACTCGTACACATCACATATGACCCATGAATCATTGTCCTAATGTGTAAACACAATCCGAAGGCGTTTGGTCAGTTTCCCGTATGTCAATTTTTGATTTCACTTAAAAATAAGTCCATTTTGAACAAAACAGAGGCACTTTGAGTGGTATTTGCCAAACTGGGCCTCGGATTGAGTCAGGGTTGACTCGTACACATAAAAGTTGACCCATGGATCGTTTTCCTTAAGTTTAAATAGAATCCGAATGTGTTTGGTCAGTTTCTCGTATGTCAGTTGTTGATTTCTCACTTAAAAATAAGTCCATTTTGAACAAAATAGAGGCACTTTGAGTGGTGTCGGCCACATCGGGCCTCAGATTGAGGCGAGGTTGACTCGTACACGTCACATTTTACTCATGGATCATTTTCCTTAAGTTTAAATAGAAACCAAAAGTGTTTGGTCGGTTTGGCGTATGTATGTAAAATATTTTCCATTTTAAACAAAATACATACACTTGGAGTGATACCGGCCACACCGCACCTCGTATTGAGGCAGGTTTGACTCGTACATGTCACATATGACCCATGGATCATTTTCCTAAAGTGTCAACACAATCCTAAGGCATTTGGTCAGTTTCTCGTATGTCAGCTGTTGATTTCTCACTTAAAAATAAATCCATTTTGAACAAAAGAGAGGCACTTGGAGTGGTGTCAGCCACACAAGGCCTCAGATTGAGTAGAGGATGACTCGTACACGTCACATTTGACTAATGGGTCATTTTCCTTAAGTTTAAACTGAATCCAAATGTGTTTGGTCGGTTTCCGGTATGTCAGTTGTTGATTTCACTTAAAAATAAGTCCATTTTGAACAAAATAGAGGCACTTTGAGTGGTGTCGGCCACACCGGGCCTCAGATTAAGGTGGTTCTGACTCGTACATGTCACATTTGACCCATGGATCGTTGTTCTAAAGTTTCAACAGAATCTGAATGCGTTTGGTCAGTTTGCCGTATGTCAGTTGTTGATTTCACTTAAAATTAAGTCCATTTTTAACAAAAACTGAGGCACTTTGAGTGGTGTCAGCCACACCGGGCCTCGGATTGAGGCAGGGTTGACTCTTGCACGTCACATTTGACTCATGGATCATTTTACTTATGTTTTAACAGAAACCGAATGTGTTTGGTCAGTTTGGTGTATGCATGTAAAATATTGTCCATTTTAAACAAAATACATACACTAGGAGTGATACCGGTCACACTGCACCTCGGTTTGAGTCAGGGTTGACTCGTACACGTCACATATGATCGATGAATCGTTTTCCTAAAGTTTCAACACAATAATAAGGCGTTTGGTTGGTTTCCCGTATGTCAGTTGTTGATTTCACTTAAAAATAAATCCATTTTGAACAAAATAGAGGCACTTTGAGTGGTGTCAGCGACACCGGGCCTCGGATTGAGTTGGGGTTGACTCTTACATGTCTTATTTGAACCATGGATCGTTTTCCTTAAGTTTCAATAGAATCTGAATTCGTTTGGTCAGTTTTCCGTATGTCAGTTGTTGATTTCACTTAAAATTAAGTCCATTTTTAACAAAACAGAGACATTGTGAGTGGTGTCAGCCACACTGGGCCTCGGATTGATGCGAGGTTGACTCTTATGCGTCACACATGAGTATTGGATCATTTTGAAAATGTATCAACACTATCAGAAGCCGTTAGATTGGTTTGGTGTATGTACGTAAAATATTGTCCATTTTGAACAAAATACATCCACTTGGAGTGATACCGGTCACACCGCGCCTCGGATTGAGGCGGAGTTGACTCGTACACGTCACATTTGATCCATGGATTGTTTTCCTTAATTTTCAATAGAATCCAAATGCATTTGGTCAGCTTTCCGTATGTCAGTTGTTGATTTCACTTAAAATTAAGTCCATTTTTAACAAAATAGTGACAATGTGAGTGGTGTCGGCCACACCGGGCCTCGGATTGATGCGGGGTTGACTCGTACACGTCACACATGAGTCATGGAACATTGTAAAAACGTATCAACACAATCAGAAGCCGTTAGATCAGTTTTTCATATGTACATAAAATATTGTCCATTTTAAAAAAAATACATATACTTGGAGTGATACCGGTCACACTGCGCCTCAGATTGAGGCGGGGTTGACTCGTACATGTCACATATGACCCATGAATCGTTTTCCTAAAGTTTCAACTCAATCTGAAGGCATTTGGTCGGTTTCCTGTATGTCAGTTGTTCATTTCTCACTTAAAAATAAGTCCATTTTGAACAAAACAGATGCACTTGGAGTGGTGTCAGCCACACCAGGCCTCAAATTGAGGCGCGATTGACTCATACACGTCACATTTGAAGGTGAGTATGCATACACGACAGTTGACCTTCTTAGAGAAGAGTTTCTGGACGAGTATAAGAGACATGAAGCAATGAAGATCATTAGAGTGTTGGAGCAAATGTGGTTGCTACAAACAATGTGGCAATCGGCTTGTGCAAGGCGGCCTAAGTTACAACTTGAAGGTATTGTACTTTATTTTTTTGGATGGTTTCAATTTAAATGCATTTTGGAATGATCATTTCTATCCATTGTCTTTTAGTTTTTTTTTTTTGAGAGCCGAGGGGGCAGGGTGGGGTCTGCAGACATTGGAGGATATGTCGAAGGGTGATTTTGTGTGTGAATCTGTTGGAGAAATGTTAACTCACGCAGTTCTGAAAAGAGTCACTATTTAAAAGAAAGTCGCAAGTTTAGATACATCTCAAGATGGTCATTTTAAATACATTTTGAGGGACACTACTAAAGAAATGCTCAAATATGCACACATCCCCCACTTTTAGATCGTTGTCTACTACAATGATCTTCCAACGAAGATATGCATTAGAACGCTCATGATACATAGAGAAATTCACTGCCCACCTTCAAGAATGATCTGAAGCCCAAACCATGACAGCATTATGTTTTTCCTTGAAAATTCTCTTGGGTAACTGGAATGGAAACTCACTCTTGTGATTTTGCATGTCTACTTGTCTCTTCATGTGTGCAGCTATTGTCATTCCAGTTCACCAAAATAATTTTCAAGAAAAAACATAATGTTGTCATGGTTTGGGCTTCAGATCATTCTCAAAGGTGGGAAGTGAAATTCTCTATGTATCATTAGCGTTCTAATGCATATCTTGGTTGGAAGATCATTGTAGTAGACAACAATCTAAAAGTGGGGGATGTGCGCATATTTGAGGATTTCTTTAGTAGTGTCCCTCAAAATGTCTTTAAACTGCATTCTTGAGATGTATCTCAACTTGTGAATTTCTATTAAATAGTGACTCCTTACAGAACTGCGTGAGTTAACATTTCTCCAACATATTCACACACAAAATCACCCTTCGACATATCCTCCAATGTCTGCAGACCCCACACTTTCCCCTCGGCTGTCAAAAAAACCTAAAATACAATGGCTAGCAATGATCATTCCAAAATGCAATTAAACTGAAACCCTCCAAAAAAAAATAAAGTACAATACCTGTAAGTTGTAACTTAGGCCGCCTTGCACAAGCTGATTGCCACATTATTTGTTGCAACCACATTTTCTCCAACACTCTAATGATCTTCATTGCTTCATGTCTCTTATACTCTTCCAGAAACTCTTCTCTAAGAAGGTCAACTATCGTGTATGCATACTCACCTTCAAATGTGACGTGTACGAGTCAAACCCGCCTCAATATGAGGCCTGGTGTGGCTGACACCACTCCAAGTGCCTCTGTTTTGTTCAAAATGGACTTATTTTTAAGTGATAAATCAACAACTGGCATACGGGAAACCGACCAAACGCCTTCAGATTGTGTTGACACTTTAGGACAACGATTCATGGGTCATACGTGACGTGTACGAGTCAACCCCACCTCAATCCGAGGCGCGGTGTGACCGGTATCAATCCAAGTGTATGTATTTTGTTTAAAATGGACAATATTTTACGTACATATGCCAAACCGATCTAACAGATTTTGATTGTGTTGATACTTTTACACAACGATCCATGACTCATGTGTGACGTGTACGAGTTAACCCCGCATCAATCATGAGGCGAGTAAGTAACTTGTTTTGATATATGTTTGGATAGTGCAATTTTATTATATATATACCCTGATATTTGTCTAGATGTAGTACTTGCTCAGCTCCTTATGCTTAGCCCCTGTCCACATACCATGATTTATATGATGTTGGTGCACCGCCCAATCATAACAGAATACTTAGTAAAAGATAATATATATTATATAACTTGATTTTTAGACATAAAATGTAGGATGTAGTGTCTTACAGATTGACAAACTGCATCACATGCGGTCGGTTTGTTGGATATTCGTGCTTTGAATCCAGAAAATAAATCCTGGGAGTATCCAAATTCACCGCAATTAGCAGCCAATGTTGCCTAAATATACAAAAAAGAATAAGTAATGAAAGAAATGAAAATATAATGTATATGCTTTAATCATAGAGTTTTACCCCTGCATGGTTGGTATGTAGAAGAGTCTGTCATCCGTTATCTTGTTGTGAAATGCTTTCAGCAAAGCAGTCGCTCTCTCCTTAATTTTTTATTCTGATAATTTTATTTCTTATGTTGATGTGATATGAGGACTGATGAGTCCGAATTTTGGCTCATGAGGAAAACCCTTCAACTGCTTTTCATATATACGTCTTCCAATAATATAAAATGTATTTAATCATAATTAGCACAATATATCAGCTTTTGGAAAAGCGGCGAGGTTGAAAACATACCTCATATACACATTTACACTTGTGATGCCGAGCCACCCATACTCAAGGATCTCATTTACATTCTCAACAGAAACAAAATCTTGTATTTCCTCTCCATACATATTCTCTTCAAAAACAACTACATGGCTACTATCATTTCTCAACTTCGTATCCACATGATTCTTCAATGCAATTAAATGTGGATAGAGAATAAGCGGTGTAATTCTACTTTCAGTAGATCTTTTGGATCGTCTGGTCAATCCTTTCGATGCTCCCAAGTTTCCTTTCACCTCATCCCCTTTCTTCATCTACAATAAAATTCATTGGTTCAGACCTTTTTTTTGTTAAAGGTTTGGCTTAAAAAACTGTAAATAAATACCTCTTTTTCGGCATGTAGTCTCACATGTTGTGATGGCCATGAAATGAATGTCCCAATAGCCTGTTCGACTGTACAAATATCATCATCATCAAGTGGAACAGGTAGTTGTGTTGTTGGCTCATGAGCTACCGTAATCATCACTTTCAGATGATCTTTTGGAAGTGGTCTATTGTGCAGCGTGTCTTCTGAGATGTTGAATACTGTAGCCCTTGCTACAAGGCGATAGGTAGGTGTTGAAAGATATAAATCACAATCATTATCACCCTACATAAGATCAGTATAGGAATAAATCAGTGTTTTCCTGATTCACATTTCATCATAACAATTAATATAATATTGATTATCATGGCTAAGACAGCTCTTTGAGGGGAATGGCTCGCCTCAAAGCTGGTGGGGTGTGGGGCAGGATCTTCATGCACTGGTTTTTCTTGAGTTGTCTCTTCTCTTGGCTTCTCATCCATTAAATTTTCTAGCAACTCTCTATGCCATTGAAAATATTCTTCAAGAGTTGCTAGTCTATTTTTCATTGCTTTCATTTCTTAATTTTTTTCATCCTCTTGTTTTTTTCTCATAATATACTCAGGGTGTCACCCCAAACCCCCTAGCTCTGACACGACCGTATTGTTCTGGTCGCTTCAAAGCTGTCACTAATATGTCTGCACCAGCTGCAGGAGTACCTGACTCCTATGACTATCGGATATAAGAAAATAAGTAATTATTATTATGTAATATCAATTTAAAACAAAAAATTTTATCGTGTCATACATACACATATTTCCCACACTTTTTGTGTGTTTTCATCAACTAGATTCCCTTCCTTATCCACACGTGCCTCCTTCCATAGAACATGATGAGGGATGGATGTGTGTTTGGTTTCAGAGGCATCAATCTACATATAAATAGAGAAAGATTTTTATAAAGTTGTTTCTTGACACATAACAATATCACTGTAAATTTAAAATACGTACCATTTTCTTTTCTAGTGAGGCGTACCCCATCCTTGCTTTACGATAGGGGTACGTCGGTTTTGAAGCATGTTCCTTGTTTTCAGTACTGAGTTGCTATTTCATAAATGAAATATTGACAATCAAAGTGATGAATACATGTATATCTTAAAATAACATATTATCAATCACAATGTACTTGAAACTTTTGATCCCCACGATGACCAACAAATGAATCCCATGATTCTTGGGATATCAATTGAGTGTAGACAATGGGTGGGTGTGGGTTTATTTTACCCTTGTAAGCTTTCAGATGATATTTTGTAAGAAGAGTGTGAAAACCTCGATGACACCTTCCCGCAAGCCTTAGTACATAAGGCTTGTGTGAATCATCTACTATAAATGCACTCTGAAATGGATCATGAAGAGTAATACACTGTTTCATTATTTTATTTGCTAGTAAATTAAAGAAATGAAATCAAAATGTTACAGTAATTTCTTCCCACATCACAGCCTTCAGGCCGGATTCAACATGGTTCCATGAAGCTATGTCAATCGGCACGCGTTACCGAGTGACAATTCCAATGTAACTGCTAAACATTGCCTTGTTGGGGTTAACGTGTTGGCCTCGTGCATTCCACCCAACATCAAATTTTATTCCTTTTCTCTTTGCCTTCAGAATGTTATCCAACACTATTAAACTACGACGCACCTGTTTTTTCTGTGATGTCGTTCTTTATCCCCGACCATTTCATCTATATCAGCATCATCAATGTTTTCATCTAAAATGCTAGCATCAGCATGTTCATATGGTTGTTGGACCTCAACAAGAGGAGCACCAATAGTAGCAGTAGCATCACCAACAAAAATAGGTTGAGGTTGAGAGGCTTGAGAGGCTTGAGAGGCTTGTTCAGAAGCAGCAGCAGCAGCTTGAGAGGCTTGTTCAGAAGCAGCAGCAGCATCTTGAGAGGCTTGTTCAGCCTCGAGGTTAGGAGCACCAGAACGTGCAGAAATCATTATCTGCAAAAAATGTTTAACACTTAAGTTGTATTAAATAAATGCAATAATGATAATATAATAACATGAGATAATAAGATCTATATTACAAACAAAATATAACCTGTTTATTGAACTCTCTTTTTTTTCAAAGGCTAAAAGGATTTGACACCTCTATCGATAATCCAAATCCCTTCATTGTGGTCTCCGCTAACATACAAAACGTCATCTTCATTGGGACCGCTGCGAAATTATTGCGACGTCCCACTAAAAGTATCATCCTCAATTTAATTTTCATTGGACCCTTCAGTAGTTTTGGACGATAATAGAACATTCAACCACTTTTGGTTTGCGGGGTCTGGCACATAAAATGATTGTACCGCTTGTGATGTCATTATAAATTGTTCGTCTTTGTACCCTTCTTTACTGAAATCAACTTTGACAAATCCCAATTCATCTATTTTAACACCATTGTTGTTATCAACCCGGTTGCATTGAAAAATATGCAATTGGAATGTCGTATAATCCAACTCCCATATTCTTTTGATAATTCCAAAGTATGACATATTTGCATAAATTGTATTTCTATCCTTACTACCAGAAACATGAATCGCTTCATCCACAAGTGTTACTCCACTATTTTGCATGGTACTATCTTCATCATGTTTATCTGTATAGAATGTATAACCATTAATTACATAACCATTATAAGATAATACATACACTCTTGGTCTGGCAGCTAGCCATCGAAGTCGTTCTGAAATTGAATTCGGATTTTCATCTCACTCCGTAAAAATATGGTCTCGAAACCATCCTATAAACCGGTGATTATGTGTATTTGATATCCATTTTTCATCCCTTGATGGATTCAACTGTCTCAAAATTTCTTTTTGGGTTTCAATATATGGAGAAACCTCCCAACTGTTATACAAAACATAAAGGTGGGCATGCTCCCGATCTGTAATATTGATTGTCACAACATCTCTTACAGAAATTCCCTCACCCTCAATGCGTCCAGTGTGATGAGATTTCGGCAGACCAATGCTTTCCACATTAGATAGGTATTCGGTACATAATTCAATGGATTCCTCAACAATATATTTCTCCACAATACAACCCTCTGGCCGACTTCGATTTTTGACATACCCTTTCAAAATCTTCATATACCGTTCAACGGGGTACATCCATCTATAGTGCACAGGACCACAAAGTCAAACCTCTCTCACCAAATGAACCATCAAATGAACCATCATATCAAAGAATGTTGGTGGGAGGAACATTTCTAATTCACATAATATTATGACAATTTCTCTTTCCATAGCTGGCAATTTTGTCGGGTCTAAAACTTTGTTGCATATAGATTTGAAGAAGAAACAAAGTTTGGTTAACGTATGACGAACATTCTTGGGAAAAATGAAACGTAAAGCTATAGGAATTAAATCTTGCATCAAAACATGGCAGTCATGTGATTTCAAACCTTTTAACATCAAATCATTCATTGACACAATGTTTTTGATATTTGATGAATACCCCTCGGGAACCTTTACATCGTTGAAGAAGTTGCAAAACTGATATCTCTCATCCCTGGAAAGAGTGTACGCAGCTGGAGGAAGAAACGTTCGATTTTCACCCTTCACGGGAGCCAACTCTTCTCTTATTCCCATGTCAACCATTTCCAACCTTGCCTTAATTCCATCCTTTGTTTTTCCAGGTGCATTTAGAAACGTTATGATACAACTGTCACATACATTTTTTTTCACATGCATCACATCAAGAAAATGTCTAACGTGCAGACATTTCCAGTATGGTAATTCAAAATAAAATTGATCTCTTTTTCAAAACGATTTTCGTAAGGTTTTTCAAAAATGTTTTTCCAAAAACAGTGTTCACATCTTTTACTTTCTCAAACAGCTGATCACCTGTTAGTGGAGACAGTGTTTTGCATTGTTCTGAACTTCCATTGAATGATGTCATCCAAGATCGGTACTTATGTCGACGGGGTAAAAATATATGATGTCCTAGAAACACAGATTTCAATGAATGTTTCAACCTAATTGATTCTGTATCTTCTTCGCACACAGGACACCCTTGAGTTCCATTAATGATATAGCCTGACAAATTTACATAAGCAGGGAAATCATTTATTGTCCCATACAACATTTCTCTCAACGTGAGGTATTCTTTTTCATAAGCATCATACAACATAACACCTGAATCCCACATTAACTTCAAATCCTCGATCAAGGGAGCCAAATATACATCAATATCATTACCTGGTTGTTTTGTTCCTGATATAAGCAAAGGTAACATAATGAATTTCCATTTCATGCATAACCAGGGTGGCAAGTTATAATTTACCAATATAACAGGCCAAGTACTGTGAGTGCAGGTTTGAAACCCAAAAGGATTCACTCCATCGGTAGATAATGCAAGACGCAGGTTTCTTGGCTCATTTACAAATTCAGGATACTCATGATCAATTCTCTTCCATTGAGGAGACCGGGTGACGTAATTTTCCATCTTTATTTATTTTATCTGCATGCCAAGACAATTGTCTTGCAGTTTCTTCACTTCCATATAGACGCCTAAACCTTGGAATGATTAGAAAGTACCATACAAATTTCGTAGGACTGCGTTCATCTTTCTTGTATCGAGAATCACCACACTTTGGCCATTCTGTAAGTGATTTTTTCTCCTTGAAAAACAATATACAGTCTTTCGGGAAGTCATGTATTCTTTCAGAAATCATACCCATCGAGTGTAGCATTTGTTTAGCTTCATATGTCCGTCTTGGGAGCTCATTATCTTCTGGAAGCATGTCATTAAAAAGAGAAAATAGTTCCGTGAAACTAACATCACTCCATCTGTTTCCTGCTTTCAATTTATACAACATCAGTACAGCTGACAATGCAGTATATTTAGTGCAACCATCATACAATGGCGTCTTTGCATAACTCTTTAACTTCTCAAATAAATTTTGGGCAATCACGGAGTTCATGTTCAAATGTCCTTGTCATTTCCTCAATATGATCTTCATCATCATTGACATTTATAATCACATCCTATATATGGTCTTCTTCATTATCCATATTTGTAATCATATCTGATGATCCATAAAATATAGTTTTATTCCATCCAGTAGCTACATTCGCTTTTTCCCCATGTTTATTCCAACATTTATAACTCCGATCTATTCTGTGACATATCAAATTTTCTTCCAACTCCTCTGAATTAATTAGTCTAGAATAACAACAACATAAACATGGACAAAGGATTTGAGAAGGATCCTTTGCATGATAATTTTCAAACATGGTGAACTCTTTCACTCCGTTCTCATACTCTATTGTAAAACGATTAGCATCCATCCAATCTTTATTCATCTCCATCCTATTTGAATCTGAAATATCATTATTTATTATTAAAATACACAAAACAAGACATCCAAATACAAAGTAGCAGATAACCACTTCCTTATAAAAATAGATACTAATATAGCCTAACCATTTTCAATAATGATTTGGAAATCAACAGAACCAAGATAAACCCCCATCAGAATGAAGACACTTTCCAGCCCCCTTACCAATAGTTCTAGCACCCACCACCCTGCAACAAAACATTAAACATCCTTTTAACCACTCCTACTAGTCACCTCATTCATAATAAACATTAAACATCTTGGATGAGTCTTGGTGGATCTTTGAAAGGGGTAAAATAATGTTTAAGATATATGTTCCCTTTAATATAAAGTCATATTCTTAATTATGGATGAGTCTTGGTAGATCTTGTAAAGGGGTTAAATCCACAAGACACATTTATAATTTCCATCCAATCCCATTATCCAAACCAAAATCCAACCATTTCTATAATTATTAAATAATTATTACTTCACTACCTAGGCTTCTAGCACAAAGAAACCATACATAAAACGTAGCTCATCATTCTCATCGAATCATCACCTCACCGCCCCAAAAGAATGACCAAACAAATCATTACCTCACCACCCCAAAAGCATGGCCAAACAATCCATCACCTTGCCACCCAAAAATAAAAACCAAATGAATCATCCCGTCACTACCCAAAAAGCATGGCAAAACAAACCATCACCTCTCCAAACCAAAAGCATGGAAAAACAAACCATACATCATCTCACACCACATCAAAACTAATTATCATGACCCCCACTAGCATGACCACACATCACAACACATCAAAGGCCATTTTATAGATTTAACTAAGGGACCTTTAGCACATTTCACTTTACTTTAAGAGTGTTATCACACATTCCATAAATCCAGGGGAAAGCATTTCATTATCCAAATATAAGTGGTTATCCAATTTCCATTTTGGGGTGATATCACAACAACATGAAAAAAGGCTTCCATATGACAACAAATACAGTGAAAGAAAGGGCGCCCAATATCTATGATTTTTAGCGGGGTGTTCAGTCCGTACAAACACAACATCACAAGAATATCAAAGCTGTAAAAGTACAAGAATCATTAACCCTTACCCTTGAATTTAAATTAACATATTTATTTATCTTAATTAGGCTAGTGAACACCAACCCCAATGATAGACAAGAGTAAACCCCTCCTACATGAAACAAAAAAGTGAGAAATGAAGGAATTACAAACCTCAAAAAAGGGTTTCCAACTCACTGTGAACAAGAAATTCCAATAAATGACAACCGAATGAAAAACCAAAAGATCAGCCTATACATAAAAACAATATTTAGGGCATCCACTGACCTTAGGTGAATAAATCGGAAGTCCAAGGAAAACTCAAGGTGAGGGAGCCTTCTGCGCTGCCTGGAAGACGCGACCACCGGAGTGAGGTTGCACGGGAGGAGCCGCCAACCATTGAAGAGGAGGAGTAGGGTTTGGAAGGGAGGAAGATCCGTGGAAGAGGGTCGAGGATAAAGAGAAAGAGTATGGTAGAGGTTCGGCAAAGGGAAGATTGGGGGGAGGGAAGCAGTCGCAAGGGTACAGTACCGTGAGAGCTTAGGGCACGATAAAAAAGAGGAGGTTGTCTGCCTCCTTTTAATAAAATTGGAGACAGGTTTTAACAGCGCTTTTCTAGCCCTGTTAAAAACTTTCCTTTATCAGTGCTAGAAAATCGCTGATAAATCTGCACTTTATCAACTCTTTTAAATAGCACTGATAAATATTATCCTTTATCAGCGCTTTTTTATTAGTGCTGACAAAGGTGGCGCTTTTCTTGCCCATTTTTTTAGTAGTGATCATCTTGGTAAATGTGGTTTGTGACAGGGTGACCCTTGTCCCATCTCTTTTTATTATTTTCTAAAACCATGTTATATAGCTATTATGCTATAGAAATTTCAACTCAAAATTTCTATCTATTTCTCTCAAGAAATTGTCTTGTTTTATTTATGTGAATACCCCTAACTATTTTGTTTTTATGGGTGTTCAAAAATATATAAATTTGATAAATTTGATTCTGGAATTGACATACATATAACCCGCACTCCCTTTCCATGGGTTATAAATGATATAATGATCTTATTTTTAAGCGCTTTTTATACTTCACGATTTTGACATGAAACCCATTTCTTGGATTCCATTTGGGTTTTTTATGAAATTATTGATTATGATCTATGTGGCTCACATGAAAGTAAAGACATATTAAGGGTGTGCCCTGATAGTGATCCAATGTATTGGGTAAAGAATTAATCTCTACAGATGACAAGTTTTATGATACCATGGTGAATAACCTTGGTAATTTTTATGACACCTTGGGGATGGACCTTGGTGATATGTTCATGAATGTCTAAATGAAATGTTGCAGCCACATATTCAAGTTATGATTCATTTTTTTTTCATTATGATATGCCTATTCTTTCATTGCTCATGTCTTTATGTTTTTTTTCAAGTTTTTATTGATACCACAAGTACATTGATTCCCTTTTTTACCCTTATTAGGCCTTCTGCTCACCCTTTCCCTTCATGTCTATCTCCAGGATATGAGATGCAGTAAATGTACATAGGATGAACCATTTATGAAGCCTTACATGTGTTTTGGAAGAATTTTTTATGGTGTTTTCATGTATTATGTTCTTGATTTTCAAGACACCAGACTTTAAAGATCCTCTGTTTGTAAAATGTAATGAAAATTTATGTATCAAAAAGGTGGGATGCCATACACATAGCTTGACCTTCTCTATTCACCCAGAGAGCACAAAGATGTATCGAGATCTTAGAGAAAACTTTTGAATTGACAATATAAAAAAGGGATATTACTGAATATATATCCATGTTCCTGGTATGTTAACAAGTGAAGGCTGCATGAAAAAATTCTAAGGGGATGATGCAACAACTGCCCATACCATCATGGAGGTGGGAGAACATTACCATGCACTTTTTAATTGGACTTTCAAGGACATCCAGAGGAAACAATGATATATGGGTCATTGTGGATCATCTTATGTAGACATATCACTTTATAATAATTCGAGGGGACTTCTCATTGGATCAACATTCATGGATTTACATGAAATAAGTGGTAAGCCTGCAAGGAGTACCACTATCTATTGTATTCGATTGTGATCCTAGATTCACCTCAAAGTTATGGAAAAGTCTCTAATATTCTCTAATCACTAAACTGAATATCATTACATCTTATAATCCCCAAACTTGTGGCCAGTCAGAGAGGAAAATTCAAACACTATAAGACATGATGAGAGAGTGTTCTATGTACTTCAAAGGATGATGGGACCAACATCTTCTACTGGTTGAATTCTCATACAACCATAGTTTCCACTCAAGTATCTGAATGGAACCATTAGAAGACATTTATGGGAAAAGATGTGGAACACCGACATGCTGGGATGATGTCGGCGAGCATAAGCTACTAAGACATAAATTGGTTGATGAAATGGTGGAGAAGGTGAAAACCATTCCACAAAATTTCAAGGCAGCTCAAAGTCGACAGAAGAGTTATGAAGATAATATTTTACAAGACCTTGATTTCAAAGTTGGGAACATGTTATTTCTACATATATATCCATGGAAGAATGTCATGAGTTCTGGAATGAAAGGGATGTTAAGTCCTAGTTACATCTTCCCCTTTGAGATTCTAGATCATGTCGGGGTTGTATCCTATTAACTAGCACTTACACCTACCATGTCCAAAGTACATGACATCTTTCATGTATCCCTCTTAAGGAATTTCATATTAGACCCTTCATAGGTACTCTCTTTAGAGGGGGGTACAGTTGGAGGACGATCTTTCTTATGGGAGCATCCAGTGAAGATATTGGATCGTAGAGATAAAGTTATGTGTAACAAGACTACTCACCTAGTCAAAGTACTGTGGTGGAACCACAAGTACAAAGAGGAAACATGGGAACTGGAGGATAAAATGAATGAAAAGTATCCATACCTATTGTTGTCTTAGAATATAAAACAAAATTTTGAGTGTGAAATTTCTTAAGGGGGGAAGAATGTAAGGACCCAAGGTTTTCGACAGAAATTTACTTCTTATAATTATGTTATATACCCACATTAAATCACATAATAATGAACTAATAATTACTATGTGACCTTTAAACATAATTTTGACACTACTCTATTTGTAATTAGGAAAACCATACATTCATAGTTGTGATCGGTATGATGTTTGGAGTCCATTAAGACAAACTTAATTTTTTTGTGAATAGTAACATACCCTTAGGAATTGTAATATTGACTTTATAAATAGTGACATACCTTAATAAATAGTCACCATACCTATGATAGTATATAAATAAGATTTAAGTGAGTGTTTTTCATGCCTGTATTTTGGAATAAGTAAATAAATGTTTTAAAACTATTTTTTAGAATAAATTAGGATTTTAACTAAATAATAATGTAATCATAATTAGAAAATTATTTTTGAGAAATGGATTTCATTTATGAATTATACACATTGAAAAAAATTTAAGGTAAATTTTTGGTATTTTTCTGAAATACTTAAATTTTTGTGAATAGTGAAATACATTAATTTACCGTATAAATACATTATAATTCAGATACAATATTCCTATCAACACAAGTGATTTAAGAACCCAAATATAGAACTCAAAAAAATTTATTACTATTCTTGGTCTTGTAATACTCATTATTTATTTCCTTTTGAATAAATAATAAATTAATGATTATAATATTTTGAAAACCCTCCTCCCCTCCACTATAAATACCACCCATCGTTACCTCTTATCTTCACCCCTCTCAAGTCTTATTACATTAAAATATTATACCCAAATATCTTCCCAATATCCTATCCCACGTCCAAAATCCCATAGTCTCTTTAAAATATCAAATCCTCACCCCTTTAGAGGCACTCAAAGGAGACAAACTCAAGAGGTAAATTACTCTTTCCAATTCTTTATTTCCTTTAAGTTCTTTTCTTTTCTTGTTTCTTTACTCACCTCCCTTCACCCAAATGTTATGATAAATCTAGTAACATAAATGTACTAGAATTATATTATGATAATGGGATAATCCCCTATCACCTACCCTTTCCCAACCATTTATTTGAAAGAAATGAAAACACTGTTTGAGATGTGTTAATTTTGCACAATCAAGGATGACGGGTTATTGATTTTTATTACTATTTTCAATTCTGGGCATGAAACCATTTTGATGGTTAAAAGAAACTTTTATATGTGTATTTTAACTTATTTTATGTTTTGTATTCTTTAATCAATCATGATGAAAAATAAAAATACATAACAAATTAATTGTGACCAAAATTGATAAAATTAATTCAGTTGTTTATCCTTAATGTTTTATATAATGATTCAACTTCACTTAAAGTTTCCAAATTAATTTTTCAGTATTGTAACCTAATGAATTTTCAATAAAAAAATATAACTTAAATTCTGTACCACCACCTTCAGCACACATTTTTATCCAATCATGAATGAGTCATTAAAACCAAGAAAATAAAAGGAATCGGACAATGAAATTGAACCACTTAACCAAAAAAATGGTTACAAATGAACTTAAAAGGGTTGTAATAAGTTTTTTATATATATAATAGTTTCTAGAATTATTAATTAATGAACTTTATTTGACTATTCAGGTCATTCAGTTCAAAGTAAGATCACCAATAAACATAAGGTAAGGGATCCTTTCCATTTCACTTTTATTCAATATTATCCTCTATGTTATGCACTTTATTTGTAATTCCTAGTGACGCGGTATGACTATGAACCTCCCCGTACTGTCCTCTTGATTTATAAAAGATGATTAATCCATTTCTCTCTCATTAATCCCTCTTAAGTACACTTGATATCATGCCGATAATCCGTAAGGAGTTCTACCCAAACCACCTTTATTCATTCGGGTTCCCCTATCTTTTTTACCCAAAATAAGTTGTATTTTACTATTATTTACAACTTCTAAATTATTTTTAAATGCTTAAAAATCATGTTTCAATATTCACCCCTCATTCTCTTATGAGGGTATACTCGATTTTAAGTAATTCCCTCCTCAATACTTCCCAGTAAGCAAACTCGATTTAAGGGAACTTCTCAATTTTTTACCCAATTTCAACTGAACTCTATCCTTTATTTTAAGCCACCATTATCTTTATAAAAATATTATTTTTATTAGGAAAACATTCTTGGTTCACATTTGGTTTTATATAAAATATTTTTCCCTTTTCTTTTTTAAAATCTCTTTAGTGTTTTCTTTAAAACCGCATTAAAATGTTATAATGCTAAGAATTTCGTAAATACTCTTATTGCATATTGTCACTTACTTTTTACATCACTTACAATGATATATTCCTATTTTAAATTATTAATGTCCATGTATGTTTCAATTCCTTTCTCTTAGGGACCCTTTTATGATACTCCCATTCATTATGTTTCATGTCATGAATGTGATACCTATTTTTCTCCATTTGTTCCCTTACATTTATGTGTTATTGATTATGTATGATTATTAATGTGGCAAGAATATTCACGAAAATTTTAATATGGGTGCGTCTAGATAGTTCTCCCATGAATCGGGTTAAGATAAGTCTCCTGAGATGTTATGTGTGACGGTATTTTTGGTTAGCCTTCGCTTGTGATGCTATGGGAAAAAATCTTAGAGGTTAGCCTAGACTCATACTAAAGTAATGTTTTAAGTTTATTCCACATTTCTATGATTCCGTGTTTAAATGAATCCATGTTTATATGTTATGATTCCTTATGTTAAATGCCCTTGTATTTCTTTATGCCATGTTTTCTAACCCATGTGCTAAGGATTTATTCTAATTCATCACCCTTTACTGGGCTTTTAGCTCATCCCTTTGTTCATTTTATCCCTAGGTTATCCTATGAAGATGTATGAGAACAATGGAAGTTAGGGACTCTTGATGAGGACTAAATAAAAAAAAATTATATTTAGTTCCATGTTTTCAGTTTTATGTGCCTAGTCTTCCAAGACACTAGAGTTCACGATCCTTGGCTTGTACTATGATGTATAATTATTCTTAAAATCATGTGATGTTATATATAAAAGTCTAGGTTCTCTATAGAGGAAGACCTACACTCTAAAACCACTTGTAGAGCCCATATGGGTTAGGAAATTACACTGAGAGGGGGGTTGAATCTGTAAACACCAATTTTATAAATTTTTACATTCTCTTCAATTAGATCCACTTACCATTTAACCTCTTCTCCATATAATAGGAATGGGTCCATTGTATGCTCTCAAAAATCACATACACATGAAATGTAGATATCAAAAAAAACTTAAGAACACAAATATTTTTACAAGGTTTTATACTAAGACATACTTCTTTTCTTAGTGAACCTGTGTTCATTTCACCTATTTTCTTATCACTATTAAGTTGAATGGATGAAAAACACCTAGAAATGGTGCATAGTGTTTTTCAGGAACTGATCAATCTTCCTAATTGTATGTCATTATTTATACTGATACCGCTAGTATCACTACTGGAAATGGGGTCTGTCCCCACGCACCTATTCACACGGTTCTTTAAACCATGGGGATAGTATGTTTTTTTGATGTTTATACCCACGGTTTTATTAAAACCGTGGGTATTAATTTTTTTTTCGAGCCCTTGTATCGGGCTCCTCCTCAATCTCTCCTCAAATCCACGACGCATCGAGCTCTACCCTACCTCCCCAAGCCGCGACGCCGCTCCCCGACCACTGACTCCCGACCCTCCCCTCTCCTCTCCGACTCCCCTCCCCGGCCTCCGACTCCCCTCCCCGGCCTCCAACCCCGGGCTCCGACTCCCGGCTCCGCCTCCCGGCTCCCGACTCGCGGCTCCCGACTCGCGGCTCCCGACTCGCAGCTCCCGATTCGCGGCTCCCGGCTCCTGACTCCCGGCTCCCGACTCCCGGCTCGGCCTCCCGGCTCACGACATGGACCTCCCGGCCTTCTCAGTAGTGATTTTTTTTATGCTGGAGTCCCAGATTTCCTGGTAATTTCTTAGTCTTGGTTGATTTCCCATAATTTCATCATATTACCTCTTGATAATCAATTAGTTTTGTAGTCAAAGGTAGCAGTTGATGCATTCATAGGTTAATGGAGTGGTTTGATTCTAAATTTTTTTAAGCAATTTCATTTTTTTATGATGGAATACTAAAAGATGAATGATATAAATATCCTGATTATCAAACCCAGTGAGAATATTTCCCCAAATTAATTTAGCATTGATAATCCTAAGATGCACTATTTTGGCCTTAAAATAGTATATATGAATGTATGTACATACACATGTTGAGCAGTTCCGGGTGGTTGTTTATAAATCTATCAAGTTTCAGGTGTTGGCTTGGTTCCTCTTTGAGGAAGGGTACCCTTCCAATTCCTCAAATTTATTAATGCATTAATTAGTTTCTTACCACACTTTTTCTTTGTTTTTAGTTAATGCAGTGAATACATTAGATTAAATTCTTCTTAATCTTGAATTTAGTATGTTTCATGATTTAAGAGTTAAAGGTAATAAATGATTGTTTCATAAGAAATATCATGTTTATATATTAAAACCCCTCCAACGGAGGTGCGCTGTCTTCAAGTTAAAAAACAATTATTAGACTTTTAGGATTTATTGTCTTGTTGTACTGATATTTCTTTATGAATTGATGTTATGTTTGAATTATGTCATATATGACCCCTAATGGAATTAAAAAAACTAAGTTTTCCTTTTTAAATGATTAAATAACCAAGGAACCGTTTAAGTTCTTTGACCGGTTTTTATATTGGAATTACCCATGTAGAATTGTTTCCCATAATTTTCATTTTAGTATGTTGACATGTTTGAGCCACCATTCGGTGAGCCTTAGATTTAAATTTCTAAGGGTATGATTTTCTATATTAAATGGCTTGAATTATCTTTTGAATTTCAGAATGGAAATTACCCTGTATGCACAGCATTTAACCCGCCTAATGTAAGTGCTTCAATGTAATAATTAAATGTGAAATAGAAATTGTAAAGTATACTAAGTACATGAATTAGCCGTATTAGATGTAATTGAAAAATATGTTGCGTATTCATAGAACCCCTTACCATGTTAATGGAAGGTACCAGAGTGAACCTTGATTATTGAAAATGCCTTAAATGGATTAAATGAGTGGTTTCAAGCTACATGGCCTTGTCACACTAATGAAAGGCTAGGGTTGAACAAAATTGACTTATTGATTAATTATTACTTGATTAAAGGGTTTCATGCTACTTGGCCTTGTCACACTAATCAAAGGAAAGGCTTGAACCAAATGGAATATTATATGAATTCAATATCAAAGTAGGTGTGGCCTGACTCAAGCTCACCTTGGATACTTGAGAGAAAGCCTTGAGCACTCAAGGACCCTATTCTGAATTCAAGGATACAACTTTCTTAGGTTGAGACCTACATAGAACCTGATCCTTGTCTAACTTTAGATGCCTGGTATGACACCATATAATCCCTCATGTATTACAACAAGATTCCTTAGATACACTCCTTGGTTCCAGAATTGACAAGTAGGTGCCATGGTTAAATCCTAGCCCAATCTTTTCTTAGACCCATTTTACCTTGGATGCACTTCTTAGACTAGATAGTCCTCTTATTGTGGAATTAGTTGGACTGTTATCCTTGGATTACACTCTTACCCCATGTGAGGCTATAGTTATTACTAAGTTGTTGACACTTGAGGTCTATGTTTCCTTGGTTATAACCTTGGAACTTCATTATTAAATATCATTACATGTTTTCTTCTCACATCTTAGAACCTCAATATCTTTCTCATATAAATTATATTTAAACTGGATAAAATTGATTAATGAAATGGTTACACATTCTGACACCAGTCAAAGGCTAAAGAAGGTATAACTGCTATGTGTCCCATAGGAACCTGTACGGGTGATGTTTATTTATCTCTCTATTATTATTCTATATACCAGTGAACTATATATTTTATACTGCACTATCTAGATTGGGCTGGACATCAGTGGTTCCATCCTATTATTATTTATATCTCACACCCTACTCAGGCCGCTATTACATTGGGATACTCGAGTATACTTTCATTTTCTCAGGACCTTGGACCTTGCTTTTCAATGTATGCTTGTAACTAGAGTTAGGAGAAAAGGACTGAGTTGGATCTCGGGATGCTCAAGGAGATCGCCCATGGGGTTTTGATGTGACTTTATTATTTTTTTATTTTATTGAAAATAATGATGTAATGTTTACTACTTTTAGATATGTATCATTACCATGTCATGCATTCATCTGTTGTTTAAACTACCATTGACCACTTTAATTCAGTTATAATAATATTTATCTTATGATGCTTTGTCATTTATTTACTACCTCTTTCATTGTTGATTGTTATTTATTCAATTTTACCACTGTGTATATGTGATAAGAGGGTATAGTCCCCACTATCACCTCTCGAGACCCTCACTACAAGTCAAAAACCTCTAACGTATGGGGAGACTCACCAGCCCCCCCTGCCCTACACAACCTCTCCCCCTCCCTCTACTGCACCAGTCCCTCCCCCTCCCCCTTCCCTTGCACCAGCCCCTCCCTTAACCCCCTGCTGCAACATCCCCTCCCCCTGCACCAGCCCCTCCCCCTCCCCCCTCTTGCACCAGCCCCTCCCCCTACCATGCACCAGCCCATCCCCCCCACCAGCCCCTACCCCCCCCCCCCCCCCACTACACCAGCCAGCCCCTCCCCCTCCCCCCTTCCCTTACATCAGCCCCTCCCCCCCCCCCCACACTGCACCCCCACCAGCCCCTTACCCCATGCTTCCCCAGCCCCACCACCAGCCCCTCCCCCTCCCACTTTACCTGCTGCACTGGCCCCTCTCCCTTTCCCTGCTGCACCAAACAACCCTCTCCCTCCCCCCTGCACTACTTTCCATGTGGAGTGTCTTTTTTAACTTTTTTCTTTAGTTTACATCTCAAGGAAGACCTTTTTCTCTTTTTCCCTACTTATTCAATCATGAACTCCTCTTGTCATTAAATACTTGTCATTAAATATGTTTTTCTAGCTACTAATATGCTTTGATTGATTTAATAATAAAATTGATTGTAATGATTTTTTTAAATATGATTTACATTGTTGATTGAATGATAATTTTTTTTCTTGTTATAGAATGGATAGAAGCTGGATGTATCGTACCGATCGGATTTCAACCGAGTTTCAAAATAATTTGGAAAATTTTTTAGATTTTGCATTTAGCAATGCGTCAAATGGAGGTTGTATACAGTGTCCCTGCTATAATTGTGTTGGAAGACCATGGTTAAGACGAGAAGAAGTTAGTTACCATTTAACGAAATTTGGATTTCAAGCAAACTATAATGTTTGGTTTCACCATGGAGAGACGAGTCAATCTTCGACTGTTCATAAACGAAATGAACGAAGTGACATGGAGAATTTGATATTTGATCGGTTTCCATATGTGCATCATTCCGAGAGAGATAGCATGTCAGTGCAAGAAGACAATGATATCAGTACACATGAGGAAAATGCTGAAAATGATGATGTTGACATAGTGAAAAATTTATTGGATGATGCCAGAACTCCAGTATATCAAGAATGTACTAGAATGACCAAGTTGGAATTTTTAATGCGGTTATATCATGGGAAAACTATGTATGGGATTTCTAATACTGCCATTGATTATATTCTTACATTTTTGAAGGACTTGCTTCCTGATGGTGCAGATATTCCCTCAAATCATTACATGGCATGGAAGTTAATTAAGCAGCTTGGATTTGCTACTAATAAAGTCCATGCTTGTCTGAAAGATTGCAGTTTATTTTTGGAGGAAACAGCTGACCGTAATGACTGTAAAGACTGTGGTACATCTCGATGGAAGACAAATGCAGATGGAACACCGTCTCGTGTGCCACAGAAAGTCATGTGGCACTTTCCATTGATTCCCAGACTTCAAAATCTATTCATGTCTCCAGAAATCTCAGCCAATATGTGATGGAACGATGTTGAGAGAATTAAAGGAAATGATGAGCTGGTCCATCCAGCAGATGGATTAGCATGGCGGACATTTGACGCACAACATCCTGATTTTGCAGCTGAGGTGCGTAATGTCAGATTGGGCCTATCATGTGATGGTTTTAATCCGTTTGGTCAGATGCTTACTGATCATAGCACGTGGCCGGTTTTTATTCATGTTTATAATCTTCCTCCGTGGATGTGTATGAAAAAACCTTTCACTTTCTTGAGTATACTGATATCTGGACCTTTGGATCATGGTAATGACATAGATGTATACTTGCAGCCTTTAATAAAAGAGTTGAAACAACTTTGGGATTTAGGTGTGCAGACATTTGATGCTTCTTCAAAGAATACGTTTCAGATGCGTGCTGCCCTTCTATGGACCATAAATGATTTCCCTGCCTATGCAATGATGTCTAGGTGGAGCACGAAGGGAAAACTTTCATGTCCCGTTTGTATGAAGAATACACGATCGAGAAGGCTTAAATATCGTCGTAGTTTCAGTTTCATGGGGCATCGCCGATTCTTGCCAATGGATCATCAATACAGGAAGAATCGTCGGAGGTTTGATAATAATGTTGACACTGAAGAACCACCTCAACGTATGTCAGGAAGTGATGTGCTTAATGAATTGAAAGATTTCAGCTTTTCATTAGGAAAAGGTCATTTGACATCTCGAAAGAGGAAGAATGCTGATACTGAAGTCATTTACAATTGGAAAAAGAGAAGTATTTTTTTTGTGTTTCCATATTGGTCTACTAATTTGTTACGTCATTGTTTAGACGTAATGCATATTGAGAAAAATATATGTGAAATGTTGCTTGCAATTCTTTTGAATATTAAGGGGAAGACCAAAGATGACTTCCGATCTCGTCGGGATTTATTGGATTGGGGTATTCGACCGGAACTACATCCTGTTTGTATCGGTGAAAACAAATGGAAAGTTCCCTGTGCTTCTTATGTGATGACACAGGCAGAGAAAGATCAATTTCTGGCAGTATTGGAGAATATTAAGGTTCCAGACGGCTATTCCAGCAACATATCTAAACGAGTCAACAGAAGACATTTGAAATTGAAATCCCTAAAAACTCATGATTACCACATCCTTCTTCATGAATTGATTCCAATAGCAATTCGACATTTGCTATCCAATAATGTAAGGGTGGAAGTGATTCGGTTGTGTCATTTTTTTAGAGACCTTTGTGCTAAAAGGTTATCCAAATCATTGTTGATAAAAATGCAGCAAGAGGCACCATTAATTCTGTGTGAGTTGGAAAAAAAATTTCCTCCATCCTTTTTCACTTGCATGCTGCATTTAACAGTTCATCTTCCAACTGAGACACTTCTTGGGGGACCAGTTGCTTTTCGGTGGATGTATCCCACTGAAAGAAATATGTGCACAATGAAATCATATGTCCGAAATAAGAATTATCCTGAAGGTTCCATTGTGAGGAGTTATCTGGCCCAAGAATGTATGGATTTTTGTTCAATGTATTTGTCTGATGTGAGCACAAGACATAATCGACCAATGAGAAATGAAGATGTGCAGTATGAGGAAATTCAACCCTCGTTTCCATCTCTTCCCCAAACAGGTGGAATTGTCGGGTCATATACATTGGTTACATTGAGCTCTGAAGAGCGAAATATGGCACATCGTACAGTCTTGTTTAATTGTGGTTTGTTCGATGCCTATATCAAGTAAGTAATTTGAATATATATATGTTATCTCATATGATATCATATCACATATACCTTATACTTTTATTGTCATTTTATGTAGAGAACATAAACAAATTATAAGTAGAGTTCATCGGTCTTTGCCGTTGAGAAGGAGAGAGGCTATGCATAGCCAAGAGTTCCCAGCTTGGTTGAAATCAAAGGTATGACCATTACATTAAATACCTTAAAATATAGATATATATTTAATTATATTACTCATGTATTCCAGGTATTGAGTTTACCTGCTGACTTCATTTCTCAAGAATTAAGAGCGTTGGCTTTTGGTCCCAATTCTTTGGTTCGTGACTGCAAATCTTTAATAATCAATGGATACAAATTTGTTACAACTGATAAAGCGGTGAAAATGAGAACACAGCATGATGGCGTTATGTTAATTGCTAGAACGGATTGTTATGCCAGTGCATCTGATTGTCGACCTCGATATGAAGATGTGTATTATTATGGACTGGTTGAGAAAATATTGTTATTGGATTACTACTCTCGAGGTCGAGTCACTATGATGCAATGTAAATGGTTTGATTCAATGACGCGCCATGGTACATTTATTGATGATTGCGGATTTAGAGTTATTGACATGAGTCGATTCCTGCATACCGATGAACCATACATTTTGGCATCAATGGCAAAACAAGTGTTTTATGTGAAAGATCATCTGAACCCTGATTACGGTGTCATTAATGATTTAATCCCAAGACATATTTTTCATGATGCTGGGGATGAAATTGTCACCATTGACGCCCCCATCGGTGTTAGCCAAAATATTGCATTTGATGACACAAATTGTCCCATTGTGAGGGATGATGTTGAACCTGAGGTAGTGGAGGGTAATATATAAAAGCAACCATATATATTCAGAGTTCATTCAGTTTACCTTGACGTGAGTTTCTCAGGTTGGTACTAATTTAATTACTTTAATTTACTTTTAGTTTGAAATGATATGTCTGTTTTAGTAATGTTTGGTTTCGTTTCATTTAATTCTATTTCTTTCAATTCAGAAAAGTGGTTTTAAAATGTGGTTTTAAAAATTGTATAACTTGGTTGTAAATTATCATTACTGAAAGATGTTATGACATTTTTTAAGTAGTATCTATGATTTGTAAAAATTGTTGCTAAAAAATATTTATTTCATTCTTATGCAGATTATGAAGAAAACTACAGAAGCTCGCAAGAAGAGATTATTTGATGCTGATCCTGTTAGACGTGAGCGCGAGTTGTCTTCAGTGAGTATATTAATTTAAATATTTATCTTCTGCATTACAAATAATATCAAGTTCATATTTTTGATCCAATTTTTTAGGGACATGTAACTCCAGAGAATCCTCTTCCCAGTATGGGACCGAGTAGGGATCCTCCTAGACCTAGGCGGAGCTCCCGTCTTACCACTCCCCACACTGACCCATTAGTGGACATCCCATCTACCACACATGTCCGCCCTCCGCTTGAGACCCCTGGGATGTTCCCATACATGCCGCCATCATCATCCCGTTTACCCTCTTTTTCCCATTCCATGTCCACGCAGACTCGACCGATTTTCTCACCTGCACAGTTTTCATATCCATTCATGTATCCCCAGACCTACTATGCATATTCTGACATGTCTACGCCACATCCTTTTCCTACCATCCATCCTACACATATTGAGTCTGTTCCTTCAGTTTCCACTCCTGTTCATGAAGATCAGCCGGAGCATGCTGTGGAACAGATACTTCCTTCGGAGGATGCTGATCCAACACAGTCTACGGATGCCTCACAGCCTATTCAGGAGGATGCTGATCCAGCATAGTCTACGGATGCCTCACAGCCTATTCAGGAGCCTGCATCAGGTTTTTTTATTATAAATGTTTCAAATTATAGCATTTCACTTTTTTTCTATTGTATTGTCACCTAACTCTTCTCTTTTCACCTCTTATCTTATTTAGTGGGATCTTCTAGTAGGCGACGTGGGCGCACTCGAATGCGGGATGCTTGGAATCGTGAAACTCAGATTATGGTGGATTACAATTCTCAAAATCAAATGGTAGGTAAAAATGCTAAGGAGTGTAGAAGTTTCATGGCTACTTTAGCCAAATATCATGATATCGTTCCGGTGGAACTGGTCTCATGGAGACATATCAGTGCCGACATCAAGGATAGGGAATGGGCGCAGATATGGGTACGAAAATTTTATAAATTTATATTGATATTAGTAATGTATTTATATGACTTAACATGTTTGTTGCAGAGTCGATTTAACTTTCCTAACGGTGAAGCTGCCAAAGCTGCTAGGTTGAGTGATCTTGGAGAGTATTGGCGGTCATACAAGTATGAGTTACATATTGGTTGGAGGAGCAGAGTGGGTACTGAGTTAGAGGGTGTACCCACAAACCCTGACTGTCCAAAAAGTCAATATCATAAAATGACCGCACATTGGAATACTGAACAGTATAAGGTACTACCCATCTTTACTGTTTTTTATATAAAATTTAATTTTTATTACTTGTATTGTTTTTTTGTTTCTTAGGAAGTGTCAGTGAAAAACAAAAAAACAAAGATGAAATGACATATCTACACACATTGGGGCGCACTACAATGCCCGATAAAGAGAAGCGGCTGGTACGTTCATCTGAATTAAAATAATGTCTTTATTTATAACATGTCATCATAACTTATTCATGCTTTCCCTTGGTTAGTCCATGTCTTTACCTCAATGTTTGTGGGTCTTTGTTGCAACTCACTTCAATCCAATATTTTTCATTTATCATATATGGTTGTAATTCAAATTTTTGCACTTGTTATATGCAGCAAGCTGAATTGGGCATTGAAGGTCCTGTACCTCGTGCCAAATTATTCTGCTTCAGTAGGAAAAAAAAGATGGAACTGCAGTTAATTCACAAACACAAGATAAAATTGTAAGTTTGTTTATTTATATTTCAAACATTTATACGAAATTCATAATTTAATATGTTTATAATTTCAACAGTCTGCCTTGGAGGCCATGGATGAGAAAGAAGCTGACAACTTAGGGCGAAATGATCATTTCAGTCAGGTGTTAGGTGTGGAGCATCCAGGAAGAGTCCGTTGTAGACCAGGCAAAAACATTGTCCCCTCAAGGTATTGGTCATCATCAGACTCCTCTAAGGCCTCTGAGTTGGAAAGTGCGCGTGCTGAATTAGCTGCGACAAAGAAAATAGTATTAGAGGAGCGTGAAAAAAGTAAGCTGATGAATGAACATTTCATGAAAGCTCTGTCAGTTTTGAGTCAGTCACTACCATCAGAGGTTGCTGCCACTTTTCATTCATGTATGACATCAATGCGCTCTTTAAATAATGCCTCGGGTGATTCCCATGAGGGTCCTAGTGGCGATAACGGTGGTGGCGATAGAGCTGACGAGGATGTTGCTGATGATGTTGTTGGTGATGAGATTGCTGATGATGATGCTGACGGTGCGGTTGGTGATGATGTTGCTGTCGATGTTGCTGCTGATGATGATGATGCTGGACATGAGGATGACAGTTATGGCGATGGGGGGGATATTAATCCCCTCCATTTTTGACTTAGCAGAGAGACGTGTGTTGGAGTTTAATGTTTTTTTTTGTATTGGTGGACTGCTTGTATGTGAATTTCTTTATGCAATGAAATGCATTTTGGATTATGTTTTCATCAGGGGTTTTATTTGTCAGTTATTTAGGTAATTTTCACATGCCATTCTGTTTATTCCTTGTTTTTTCATGAACTTTCTGCAGGGGGAGGTGGGGGGGTGGGCAGGGGGGGAGGGGGGCTGGGCAGTGGGAGGGCTGGGCAGGGGGGGGAGGGGAGGGGGAGGGGGAGGGGGGAGGGGGTGGCTGGGCAGGGGGGGAAGGGGGGGTGCTGGGCAGTGGGGAGGGGAGGGGGGTGGCTGGGCAGGGGGGGAGGGGGGGGCACTAATTGTTTTGAATATCACACTTTATCTGGTGATATTTCTGGATCTGTTTGACCACGATCAAATCACATTCTTATTTATTCTCAACTAGTTTAGTGTGCAAGGATGTATACATACATGTTTTGATCTACTGCTACTATTTATTCATCAAATATCTTTTTAAGGACTACAATTTGGATTCATACATGTTTATCATCTGCTGAAGTATTCATCCTACTACTATAATAATATTTTCTATGCTACTGCTATGCGTTTTTGAATATTTTTTTCTACAAAAAGATCTTATATTCTTCTGAAGGAGCATTCTTTGAAGATTATTTTTATTTTCTGGGGGGGAGGGCTGGGCAGGGGGGGAGGGGGGTGGCTGGGCAGGGGGGGAGGGGGTGGCTGGGCAGGGGGGGAGGGGGGGGCTGGGCAGGGGGGGCGGGGGGGGGGGGGGGGGGGGGGCTGGGCAGTGGGGGGGGGGGGGGGGGTGGGGGGCTGGGCAGTGGGGGGGGGCTGGGCAGTGGGGAGGGCAGTAGGGAGAGAGAGGGGAGGGGCTGGGCAGTGGGAATCCTGCACTAATAAGTGCGATATCTCTACAACAGGTATGTTTTCCGAAAATTGTGGAATAAACCTCCCTACCATGCATCATTTTTCATTTGCATTTACACACTATATGAATGCAGGTTATTGGTAGTAAAATCATGGAGTTGACCCCCTTTTCATCCAACATATAAATGCAGGTGATATGTTTTAACTATTGACTCCATTGTATATTGATTTTTGTGGGTCATGTCTAAGAGTTGCTAGACATACTTTGATTGTTCTCATCCCAGCATAGCGATGAACCAAAATATTGGTGAATGTGCATGGGCTGATGGAATGAATGCCTTCAATTTCATGAGTTTGACTGGTATTTCTTATCATCATATTCAGGATTTTTATTCTGCATTTTAATCTGCACTTTAGTATTTTATTGTCATGTAGTAATAACAAAATTTCTATATGACATTTCATTGCTTATGAGTCTTATATTTTCATTAATAATAATTCATGGTTTTATTTGTTGCATGTACAGATTGTAGCAAATTAAAGTATGATTACCAATCAGTGGTTTTCCATTCGATCTTTATCAAGGTGAGCTGACAAATCTATGTGCCAATCTAACACGTCATTTGAGCTTATTCATGCATGACTCATCTATGTGAATTCTTCTTTGAGTTAAGAGTCTAGCTGAAACACACTTTAGATATTGGAATCATTGAACACACATGCATTCTGAATGTCCAATTTTTTTTTCCTGCTCGTTGGTCATTGGTTTTAATCTAGCTTCTTTCATTTGGTTGGCATTTCCGATCACTTTTGTGCTGAATATGTTTTCCATCTGTTGTTTGAACAGTTGAAACTGTTTGAATGGTTATGTATGTAGTATGTGGGTGTGTCTCGATACGTTCTGTTTGACCAAGTATATCCTATCCCCTTATAACATGGATTTAAATTCTGCATCTCTCACCTATTTTGTGCCTTTTATATCTTTATTTTTGTCTAGAAATAAGGGGGCCTAACCTCCACTCTGATATTGAAGCACATACATAACTCCAAACAAGTGTTCATAGCTCAAACCTCCGCTCCCACAGAATTGCCATGACCATAAAAGGCACTAAAACCAAGTAAAACAGAACCAAATGCATCCCTGAATAGCCCTCCACCCCTCATCTACCCCTCCATAAAGGATCCATCCGCATTGAGTTTCAAGCCTCTTCTGGGTGGAGTCCGTCTCACCCTGCTTCCCCGGGTGATGCTGTTTGCACCCCCAAAGTGTCCCGGCTTTGGGATGATTTTTTTGAAGGACACCGACCCTTCACTACCCCGAATAAAAAACTCCAAATCGACCACCTCTAACATTCATACAATATTCCACATAACCCCATAGGGTTGTATCCCATTTGCTGTGGATAAAAAGGTGTTCTGTGGTTTCCACTTCCGGGGAGAGGCAACAATGGCAGTGTGACACAGTTCTAACGCCTCTACGCTGGATGTTCTCATCTGTCAGGAGTGCCCGATGCTGAATGCGCCAAGTTAGGATGTTGTGATTGGTTGGGATACCTTTGCACCACCGGTTTTCCGATATCTCGTTGCGTTCTGTTCGTTCATTCAAGGAGGAGCAGTAACCACTGCTCGAGAATTTTCCAGATGGAGAAGCTATGAAACAGCAGCTATCCGATTCGTCCACCAAAAAAATAATGTGAAATATCTGCCTCTTCTCGGGGATGATAATGGCTTCAATGAGGCCTCGATGGCAACTGGCCTCCATGGAGGTCATGTTTGGAATAGGGCATCCCAGAAAGTAATGTTTGGTGCCTACCTATTTAACATTCCATCAGTTTATTTCCCCACTCCAATCACCCAGTGAGAATGCTCCTACAAAATGGAAAGATGAGACAACATTCATTTATCCAGGTTGGACAGGGTCCACCTCTTGCGCGGCCAATCCTCCCATTTAGCGCCTTATCTACTGAGCATAAACCTAGCCCAGAGAGAGGACCCTTTGATGATCTTCCACACAAGCCTTGCCTGCATGCCTTGCATGGATTCCGTAACATTATGAAGACCGACACCACCCTCGTCAATTGGTTTTTTCATGCGGCTCCAGGAGGCCCAATGGCATCTCCCTAGCTAGTTGGCATCCCATAAGAAGGCCAACATGTTGTTTTTGATCGTAGATATTGTTCCCTTGGGTGTGATAACTGAGAAAATGTGCATGGGTAGTGGGGAGGGGGAGGGGGAGGGGGGCTGGGCAGGGGGGAGGGGGGGGAGGGGGAGGGGGAGGGGGGCTAGGCAGTGGCCGGGCGGGGCAGGGGGGGGAGGGGGGGGGGGCTGGGCAGGGGGGGAGGGGGGGGGGGCTGGGCAGTGGGAGGGGGGGGAGGCGGGCTGGGCAGTGGGGAGGGTTGGGCAGTGGGGAGGGTTGGGCAGTGGGGAGGGCAGTAGGAAGGGTTGGGCAGTGGGGAGGGCAGTAGGGAGGGAGGGGGAGGGGCTGGGCAGTGGGAATCCTGCACTAATAACAAAATTTCTTTATGCAATTTCTTCTTTCATTTTTTCTACTTTTTTTCAGCATTTTTTTTAGTTCTATATGACATTTCATTGCTTATGAGTCTTATATATTCATTAATAATAATTCATGGTCTTATTTGTTGCATGTACAGATTGTAGCAAATTAAAGTATGATTAGAAATCAGTGGTTTGCCATTCGATCTTTATCAAGGTGAGCTGACAAATCTATGTGCCAATCTAACACGGCATTTGAGCTTATTCATGCATGACTCATCAATGTGAATTCTTCTTTGAGTTATGAGTCTAGCTGAAATGCACTTTAGATATTGGAATCATTGAACACACATGCATTCTGAATGTCCAATTTTTTTTTCCTGCTCGGTCATTGGTTTTAATCTAGCTTCTTTCATTTGGTTGGCATTTCCCATCACTTTTGTGCTGAATATGTTTTCCATCTATTGTCTGAACAGTTGAAACTGTTTGAATGGTTATGTATGTAGTATGTGGGTGTGTCTCGATACGTTCTGTTTGACCAAGTCTATCCTATCCCCTTATCTCCTTAGGATCCGAATTTGGTAAGTGTTTTCTCATAATGGAATTGAAATATTATGGTGTTCCCAGGAATAATCAGTTTTCTTCTTCTTTATATCACTTCATCTTTATTTGAGTAGTGGGGAGGGGTGCTGGGTAGTGGGGAGGGGGGGGATGGGCAGTGGGGAGGGGGGTGCTGGGCAGTGGGGAGGGGGGGGTGCTGGGCAGTGGGGAGGGGGGGGCTGGGCAGTGGGGAGGGGGGGCTGGGCAGTGGGGAGGGGGGGCTGGGCAGTGGGGGGGTGCTGGGGAGGGGGGGTGCTGGGCAGTGGGGAGGGGTGCTGGCCAGTGGGGAGGGGGGGTGCTGGCAGGGGGACAAGCAGGACGACACCTTGCGGCGGTCACGCCGCGGTCACGCCGCGGTCACGCCGTGATTTGGCCCTGCTCCAGGACGACACCCTGCGGCGGTTACTCCTCCTTAGAGAAAAATTGAATGGTTAGCTCTATAATTTTTCGTATTTCCTCATTCCTAAACTATATCTCCTCTCAGCGCTGCCTCTCATCCATCTTTCCACAAAACGTGCATAGCAGGTGGTACAAAAGCTCAATTCAACTGAAAACATTGGTTTGGAATTGTCTAGCATATTTTATTCCTCTAGGTATTCCTACACATTTCTAGATCTCCAAACCTCACCGAATTAGGTATATCAGGGGTCATCCAATCCTCTATTCATCACAGATTAGCATTCATTTCTTTAAATCTTCTGAGAAAACATCCTCTCATGCCATCCATATCATCCTATTTGAAACTAAGTGGAAGATGTTGCCCCGCGGATGTCGCTGGACCGGGCCAACACGCTGCGGTCACGCTGCGGTCACGCCGCGGTCACGCCGCGGTCACGCCGCGGTCACGCCGCGGTCACGCCGCGGTCACGCCGCGGTCACGCCGCGGTCACGCCGCGGTCACGCCGCGGTCACGCCGCGATTTGGCCGTGCTCTAGGACGACACCCTGCGGCGGTTACTCCTCCTTAGAGAAACATTGAATGGTTAGCTCTATAATTTTTCGAATTTCCTCATTCCTAAACTATATCTCCTCTCAGCGCTGCCTCTCATCCATCTTTCCACAAAACGTGCATAGCAGGTGGTACAAAAGCTCAATTCAACTGAAAACATTGGTTTGGAATTGTCTGGCATATTTTATTCCTCTAGGTATTCCTACACATTTCTAGATCTCCAAACCTCACCGAATTAGGTATATCAGGGGTCATCCAATCCTCTATTCATCACAGATTAGCATTCATTTCTTTAAATCTTCTGAGAAAACATCCTCTCATGCCATCCATATCATTCTATTTGAAACTAAGTGGAAGATGTTGCCCCGCGGATGTCGCTGGACCGGGCCAACACGTTGCGGTCACGCCGCGGTCACGCCGCGGTCACACCGCGGTCACTCCGCGGTCACGCCGCGGTCACGCCGCGGTCACGCCGCGGTCACGCCGTGGTCACGCCGCGGTCACGCTGCGGTCACGCCGCGATTTGGCCCTGCTCCAGGACGACACCCTGCGGCGGTTACTCCTCCTTAGAGAAACATTGAATGGTTAGCTCTATAATTTTTCGTATTTCCTCATTCCTAAACTATATCTCCTCTCAGCGCTTCCTCTCATCCATCTTTCCACAAAACGTGCATAGCAGGTGGTACAAAAGCTCAATTCAACTGAAAACATTGGTTTGGAATTGTCTGGCATATTTTATTCCTCTAGGTATTCCTACACATTTCTAGATCTCCAAACCTCACCGAATTAGGTATATCAGGGGTCATCCAATCCTCTATTCATCACAGATTAGCATTCATTTCTTTAAATCTTCTGAGAAAACATCCTCTCATGCCATCCATATCATCCTATTTGAAACTAAGTGGAAGATGTTGCCCCGCGGATGTCGCTGGACCGGGCCAACACGCTGCGGTCACGCCGCGGTCACGCCGCGGTCACGCCGCGGTCACGCCGCGGTCACGCCGCGGTCACGCCGCGGTCACGCTGCGGTCACGCCGCGATTTGGCCCTGCTCCAGGACGACACCCTGCGGCGGTTACTCCTCCTTAGAGAAACATTGAATGGTTAGCTCTATAATTTTTCGTATTTCCTCATTCCTAAACTATATCTCCTCTCAGCGCTGCCTCTCATCCATCTTTCCACAAGTTCTTCAATTATATTAGAGGTTGATCAACTGTAGGATGATTCTCTCATCTTTATTCACAAGATTGTTGGATCACACTTTTTTGTATACAGAAGAACTTCATAAAAACTATCATTCATATTTCTCTTATAATTATCATGTTTATGTGATCACCATATTAAATAATTACTCAGATTTCACTCCTTCTCTCTTTGATACAGAGATTGTGTTGAGATCTCCAAAGTATATTACAATGGTAAATACATTTCTTATAACCTACATTCATATATTTATACAAAGATAATGTGGATCATGGGGTCTCAATAATTCCATGGTTTAAATTCCTTCATTTAAATCCTCATTTAAATGTTTCAAATAATAACATATTTAATTTTATTTCATTAAATATAAATACATTGATGTTGGATATTATATTTATTTCCTCATTTTAGATAATCAAATGATGTTGGTATTTTATCACTCTTCAAAATACCCCAATAAACATAGGTATTAATTCTTCTTGAAAGGAATTTTGTCAAACCATTTAAAATAAATGTTGGTACGTCAGTTATGCATGTCGTTTATATAAATTATGCATGCATCTAAAATACCTAAGGGGTTGGGGTATATCTTTCTTCTCCGCATGGTATGTTATGACCTCCAGCTTCACCTATGTCTTAATTCATTGCATTAATATCATTATTTCATGACAACTATAAATACTCAATGATTTCTGTTCACTATTTAATCTCAAAATTATAAAAGGTTGGGATCTCTGTAAATTCATGTCATAAGCAAAACATCACTTCATTATCGAGTCTTTATCTTCATGCGGGATACATTGATTTAAGAAATGTACTGTTATATTTAAACAGATGAAGGATTTGAGTGTTCTTATTTCTATTCACACCCATGTAATAATTTTTTAGATATTCGTGGATTCATTACACAAAAAATAAATTCCTAAAGGAACAACCATTTTGTTCAATGATTCTGTAAACTTGATTCCTATACTACCATTTTAATTTGATTTACATGTAGGTAAGTGTAATTTCATGCATGTATATTTATTTTTAACATACCTGTGGAATAATCATCTTTTATTCATCCATGGGACTCATCTTCATCAAGAGGCTCGGGTTACTTCTATTCATACTGTGCAATTCATGAATATCATTTGTAATATCTTCTCATATATCACCTAGATCAAAGGATATCGAATGCACCGATCATTTTTGTCGGCTAAGAATTAACATGATCCTCGACACATCACCAATGGTGTAAAATCCAATGGAAAAGATACTCATGAATGAGGGAGGTGGAGGATAACACTCCTAACCTGATTTAACATCTCAAATGGAGAGATTAGATGGTGGGAGAAATATGTGTAACTTTTTAATGAGGGTAAACAGTACTCGAATCGCCATTGTCCCAAATTTAATTTCCCAGTGCACTTATCTCTAGTATATAAATCATGGCATGTATCTTTTTTGTCAAGTGAGACATGGGGGATCAATACATACTCACACATGAACCACTATCCAACACGGGATTCAACCCACCTACATAGGTAGGTGTGTAATATATTTCTACTTTTTGTGGGACTATACACAGTACATGTGTTCCCTAAAAATAGGTGCACTTAGTAACTCTTCTACCCACTTGCAAGATTTCCTAGGATGATTAACTTTGGTATGGTTAATCTCAAGGTCCCACATCATCCACTGGCTGAGCTGGCATTAGCTTGCTTGTGGATTTGCCGACTTCTTATTTTTAAACTCTAAAAAAGAGTTATCCAATATAATAGAAAGGCAACTTATAAAATAAACAATTGAAACTTAGGCCACCCAAGGTTCTTCCAAAAAACATCTTGTAAAATATATATTTTTAATGGACACTATTAAATCTTCTTCTTAAATTTCTAAAATAAAATATTGCATGGATTTCAATACATTCCTATTCATAGAAATCAACACTTGAAAAGACAATATTATTATTCAACTTTTGGTAAAAAATGCTTCATCTTGTGACACAAGTATTTTTCATTTAATGTGACTTCAAAAATCATCATATTTAATACATATATAATTTATTAAGTATGATATCTAATAAAATCAAGTGAGTTCATAATAATTATCCAATAATCATCACCAATAATGTTAAATTATCATAGTAAATGATATATGAGAAATCCAAAATAATTCTCTATGCATCATCACCAGTATTTTTGAATATTTCTCAAATTCATTACCACTTTATATTCCCATGATTAATCACTAATAATATATGACTTCATCCTGTATTGACTTTTGATTCCTTCTTTTATATTGATTACAAAAACAACCAAAATTCTCAACCATCCACTTTGTATTTTCAATTTAATATGGACTTTTTCTCAATGAATTCCACATCATATAAATCAACCCACTTATGTATATATTGTATCCAATACATATAACTCCTTCCATTGAATTGATATCCCATAAATTCAAATTCCTCATCTTTTTCATTAAACTTTTACAAATATATGTTTTTTATAATCATTAAACAAGGACACCCAAAAACCTGAAGTTATTTCATTATATGGATTTTTCTTATATTATATATCATAGTGATTCATATTTGATTCAAGTATCATGAAGCATCTATTCTGAACAAAAATAAATGTACTTACAAATTCTCTCCATAAATTGTTTTAGACTTTTAAATAAGCTAACATGGTTCTTACTATTTAAAATGAACTCATATTCTTTGTTTCCAAGATTTTATTCTTATTGGAATAGTAAAGAGAACTATATTAATATTTAATTCCATGACCCACAAAAATTATTAAAAATAGTTAATTTGATCTCATTCCATTTATCAATTTTCAACCACCAAATATAAACTCCCATATCTTTCTCAAATTCCCTTTTGAATATCTTAAAAATCTCCACATCCCCAAATTTATGTATCATGGACATCACATTGGACTTCGAGGTGAAATAATTTATGAAAGAGATAATGTAGTGATAGCCTTTTATGGATTGATTTATCCTCGGTCCACATAAATTAAAATGTCTATTTTCAAGTTTCCTAGTTCACTGAATCTCAACCTTTTTTTAACTTCTATGATTCATCCTCCCCTCGTGACATATTTTATAGATACAATGTATTTCTTTTTTTATTTCAGGTAGGTCTCTCACTATATCTTCCTTTGATATTTGACTCGATTTTCATTAACCCAGATCACCATGTCTTCTATGTCAAATTTGTTTATCACCTTTAGGACTCATATATCTTGAATTAGTTGGATTAAAAATTTTGAATAAGTTAACATTGGTTATTTTTCCCTTAGTGAAAATTATTCTATATTTTGAGAAACTGGTTATACATAAGTTTTTAATGAATATAATATCTTTACCGCCATCATAGTTTTCTATTCCACTTAATAATGTATGTTTGAACCCATCAATAAATAAAAAATCCATAAATTTGACTTTTTGAGATTTAATCTTAGTTGTACCCAGGCCTATAATTTTAAAGTAACTATAATTCCAAGAGGTAACTAATCCTCCATAATGTTATTTAATGTTCTTAAAAAGTTTCATATAACTTTTACTTGGAGATAAAAAAACACTATCTTATTTCCATGAGTTACGGTTTCTTATATGTTCTAGAAAAAATTCAAAAAAAATAATTTTACTTCATTCCACCTTTTCCAAAAATAATTTATTTTTTTAAAATAAGGATATTATCCTAGATGTTTATTTATAAATTCCTTATAATATTGGCCATGTTGTTCAAAACATCTACATATTTATCTAGAATGTCATTTTTTAGTAGATAGAATTTTTTCCTTTCATAAAACATTCCCAATCTTATATAATATGTATCCTCTTCATTAAATGTTATTCCCAATCATCCTAATGTTTCTTCCTTTTCTTTTAGATTTAATTCTCTTAAATTCATGCATACTTAAAGATAGTGGAATGTTATACCAATATTTTTAGGATTTGTTCCCATGGATTCCATAACACCAATAATAACTTTGATATTTTCCACCCATATTGAGATATGTTTTGTTCCTGAATATATTATCAATATCCAGCTAAATTATCTAATTAATTTTCCCTCTATAATGGAGATATATTTCTCTAGAATTTACACTTGTCTTTTTTAGATATAGAAAAATATTCCACACACTTTTCCACACAAAAATATTTTCCCCATCCATATTTTTGAACAAGCACTTTTGGTAAGAATATTTTCAGTTACATGACAGCATTAGTAGATTTCACCAAACTTTTCCTAATGATAATATGATAAGCCTAATATGATTTAAATTTAGCTTCCAAATATTTGTGTAATTATTCATTAATCCTTTTAATTGTATTTTCATTTCAAAAAACCTTAGTTTTGCAATACTTAACTCATATTCCTTTTTAAAAATTTATTCCTCAACATATTTCAATATCTTGCATTGCTCTAAAATCATTAGCTTAATATTTTTAATTTATTCAATGTAAGAACCATCCATTTTGAGTAGATCTTATTTTCTATAATTATTTTTTTTACCTTATTTCTTCAAAAAAATGGAATTTTTATTGAGTTTAGTGTTTCATTCACTACATGCCTCAAGTTTCTATTTTAAAATTTATTCAATTTAAGTCTCATAACCTTCCTATTATTCAATTATTAATGTTTATTCACCATTTCAATATTATCTATGATGTTCCTAAACGTTTAAGGAACATTTATTTTCAGAAATACTAATTTTAGTGTATTAATCTTCTTTTTATTTTCCCAATATATTTCTTCTTTTCTTTTGGGTGAAACGATTATTACCCTTAGCTGAAGTTTTAAATGCATTGAATTTTCATCCTATTTCTTCCATTTATGTTTTTATTCTTTCTCATTACACTCAATCTCTTCAAATTTATCCAATGAACATTTTATTTTGATATTTTTAATTTCAACACAAAAAAATAAGTATAATTTTGTCTTTCTTACATACCCATTAATTTTCGAGATTTATTTTTGATAAGAGAGATAATCCTATTATGCTAATCATAATTTTCTTACTTATCTTGTATTTCATAATAGAACACATCTACCACTTCCAATATTTTAATCCTTCACATATCTTTAAACAACAACACCTACTTAATATTATTCTTAAATTTAAAATATTTCTTCATATCATAGACAAAAATTATGTTATACAATTCATCAGGATATAAATTATCTATATATTATAATATATAAACATTATATTCTACTTTTCATAGTTACTCTTAAATTTCTTGATGATTGTTGAATCCTACAAAGTATCTATAAAACCTCTAATGTTTCTGATGATATAATTTAATCTTATGAACAAATCATCAATAATTTCCTCATATTACATCCTTATATATTCTAATTTACCTCTACATATCTAAATATTTCATTCATTTACTTTCACATTCCTTTTAAAATTGATTTTATGAATAGCCCAAGTCTCCTTACCAGTTTAGATACCTGTCACCATCAAATAGAATTTATCGAATAGTGATATAATAATAGAATTCATGGACCTGATATCATCCTATATGTTTTTATTATCATCAAATTTCATAATTTTATCTTTATATATTTATGAAAATATTATATTAGTAGCTTCTACACATTCATTGCCAAGTGAAAGAAGGTAAGGTATCATCCTATTCTTTTATCAAAGATAATTTTTTATATAAATTTTTTGCAATCTATTTCTTGTTAACTAAATTTAAATTATATGTCAATAAGAAATTAAGGATCTTTCAGATGTAACATGGGTTATTTTGAATCCACTTGATGTGTTAAGGAATCTCACATACCATTAAAAATTTGGGTTGAATTAGTGGTACAATTTTATATTTTTTATTAAATTGAAATCAACCTCTATGACTTCTTACTGTCTCAATTATCTCAAACTATATATCTCACACTTTATTAAATTAAATAGAAATAAAAATAAATAAAAAAGGATATATGTTTTTTACAATGTTCATCCATGGTGTGGGTGACTAAATCCTTGATATATATGAGTCCAATATGGGACATAGATTCTCCACTATAATCATTTAGCAATTATAAGGGCTATAAGACAATATCATCTTTAAGAAAAGACTTTCCAAACACTTATGGATCCTGATAAATGATTACACTATTTCCCACCAGTTTACAATCTTACCATAAAACAAAGTGAGTATGGTCGCATTCACTCATTTTATCATTATCAGTAACACATGATCTTCCTCCAAGACTTTTTAGTAAATAGAATCATTTTATTCTCACAATATCATTTAAAAAATTAATTTTAAGGAACCGGTGCTTCAAAAATACAAACTTATATCCTTCCCAACTCAATGAACTTCCAACATATATGTTCCTCCTCTATTATATTGAAAACATCAAAATATATTCTCTTCTTTGACCTAATAGATATTCTAGAATGTGTAATTCCATGATATCTAGATTTATTCACCCAAATAATCATCATCGACGATCACTAAATAAACTCGTAGTTGTATTAACCTACATTTATCTAATAAATATGGACATTGATCTCCATATCTTCTTCATTTCCTAATTACTAGTGAATTTCATTTAATTCCTCTAAATATATTGGCATCTAATTTCATAAGAGCATACTAAAAATATTGTCTTCGATTATTTTCAAGGCATACACAAATCTAATATAGGATGATGAACTCAGATTCATGAGTTTTTTTTTACCATTTTCATACATCTCAAAATAATATTTTAGAGTTTTAATTAACATAAAAATTATGTGAAATCCCTGGGAATCTTCTGGTGCTTGGACTTATTTGAGCTTTACACTACTTCCTCTTCCTGTTTCGCCTATGTATCAGAAATATTTCAATGATCCAAAATCTTTGGTTCTTTGAACTAAATATAGAAATCCACTTGTTCTTACAGTGTTATCTTTGTCCACTCTAATACATTTCTTTGTAATCTATCTTATGAAATTTTGTCTTCTTATCTTCTGATCATCTCAACATTTAATATTGTTGTCTTCTAATCAACCTGTTTTTCACCTATCAACTTCATATTAACATTTCATCATGAAATATTAACTTAAAATATTATAGACTATGAAAATTTTTAACTTTAACTATCTTCCATTTGGATCTCTATAAACCTCAACATCAGTTTCAACCTCCACTTCAAATTAAATTGACCTACATCAGTCTCAATGGATTTCATTTTATTCAGACATTATAAGGATCAATCAATTACAATTGGATTGCATTGAAACTAATGATTTATGTCAACAAAAAAATAATCACAACTAACGGTTTCATCTTCCAATTCTAAATTAACAACCTCCTTAACTTCCATTGATTAAGGTTTTGGTTATACCTTTCATACTCACTCAAGATCAGTATTTTAATTTTTATGAATTCATAATTTCTATTTGACTCAGCATCAGTCTCAACTATCCCCCTTTCAACTTTTTAAATTAACTCATCTTGGACCATAAATTATTCAAAAATAACTATAATATGAGATAGTTAAATGAAAAACATAATGTCATCTGACTTAATTTCTAAACTAGTTTGATAGTTTGGCCTTTACATCTCTCTTATCTTCCACATCTTCTAGCTGTATTAAAACTCATCATCCTCCATCCACCTTCAAACAATATAAATTTTTGAATAACAATATTTTCAAACTATATAAACTTTCAATATTCTATGTTTCTTTATGTTTACTTTCACATGTGAAATGTTTATTATTACATATCTCAGTGTGCTTAATTACTTTGAAAAATTCAGCCTTCTGAGTCACTCGTACACATTTAGGGATATTCCAACGCTTTTTTATAGCTTAAAATATTACAATAAACTTAATAAAAAATAATATTTATGATTTGTTTATATGGGTAGAAACATTCAATAACAACTCAAAACTCCTATTTTTAGAATATAGTACTCTCCAGACACTTACATCATAACAAAAAACATAGGATTCATCTTTTCAAACATATTATATAAACTAAACTTTATATTTCCATATAATTTTAAAAAAACAATGAAGGAATTAGGCCACCAAAACTTTAATCCTACAAAAATAGATCTCTAAACGTAACAATTTCATCTTTAAATATTCCTAAAAAATCAACAAATCGGTTGATAATAAATACAAAAAATCAATATTTCAATAAATCCTTTTGTTTCTACAGGTTTCTATATACTTAGGGCTGGCTATATAGATTCCTTTCTATAATGGATTATTATATGAATGTTACTAGATTTTGGGATTCCTTTTTCCAAAATGGATTTCTTGTGATGTGACTATGAAATATGTATTTTTAACTTTGAATAATGCAAGTGGGGTTAGATATCATGCTAGTCTTGTTAACACATAAGGACATGATGTTTTTTCTTATATGTTCATATCTTGTTGTATTTTTGGGAAGGTGTATTGAACAAGAATTATTGACACTCAATTATGTTTTTCATGAAAGTTTACTTGATCACATTAGCACTTAGTGAATTGTGTTGAGTGGGGGAAACTTACTAGGACCTTAGACTCACCCCTACCACTGTGCATGGAAAGGGTTTTGATGTATGTGTGTAAACGATCATGTTTTATTTTAGGAACAAGTATCTCTTGTAGATATACATATGGTTTGGGTATAATAGGTTTTATAGGATGAATATTTATTATGTATGATTATGTGAATTTGGATAGAGACAATTGTTGTATACATTTTTAGTTTTTATCTACATGTGTAATAACTATTATTCAATTTGTGGATTTATTTGGGGATATGTTCCATGTGTATATTTGGTTGTTTCTCTATTATATTGTAACTAATAAAATATAATATTTACCAGTTTTATATTTTATACTATGGGGACTTCTTGGATCCATGTTTATTATCTACAGGCTTTTGGGATAACTGTTATATGTTTTGGAGTTGTTTCCCTATAACTAACTACTTTATAATTTAGATTTAAAATATATTCATGTATTTAAATATTAATACCTTACTACCTATTAATTGTTTTTTTACATAACATAAACATGATAATAACCTAGAATATTTTTCATAGTGAAAAGGTAATCTTTGTTTCCCCAATGTGATGACAACCTTGAAGTTCCATAACAATATTCTTAAATATTATTCATCGGTTAGATAACATTCTATGATTGATCACATAATACGTTAATTGTTATGTGTGAGTAACAATAAGTATATGTGGATTTATCTATTGAATTTTTCACTTGGAAATATATTATATTGTATATAAGGATAACATACCTTCTTATAAGAATTCAGTTGGTTTATATTTCATCATATATTTGATCAGTGAGTGTGTGTAATGGTAGTTAGATTATAAAATTTTTATTAATACATTTTATGACTCAATCACTTAAATATATTTACATAAACCATTAAAATATTGTTCATCAAGATTGTTGGGTATGATCGGTGTGTTATGAATGATTTTTTATTAATGAATAAGTTTAGGAAGTATTTTTCCATTTCATATTTATGAATGTCGATATCTCAGAACTTTGATTGAAATGGAACCATTGACATAAAAAATGTTTTGGGTATAATGACAAGTTTATTTTAGATAGACAAAGAAATACATATCAATAATATATGTTGATAAAATGAGTGTGAAACCAGCTATACGATATATCATGATAAAGAGTTTATAATTCACGGTGAGCCTTCATATCTTGTTTTTGCAACATTTCTTCTTTGTATTTGAGTTCCTAAACCCGTCACAAGACAATATTTATTAACATTAGGAAAGATCAGATAATGTTACTAAGTAAGAGGCCTAGAGGGCCACACACAATGTGTTTCCTTTGATCTTAATTAAGTGTTATTTATATTAAACAATTAGAATAAATATTATTCTTAATATCTAAAAGTAATAATTATTCATGATTTATTAAATGATGGTAAATATTTAATAAATATTTATTCACGAAGTAATTATTTAATTACTTGAATATATATCATTTATTAATCCCTTGTAATTGACAAGGTAAATAATAATTACTTATTAATTAAGAAATAAATTATTTAATAAATTAATATAATATTAAATATTAAATTCAACTGACTGTGAATATAATATTTATTTATTTATTTAATGTTTAAAATTTTTCTCTTTTTTCCCAAAGGGTAATAAATAATTATTTATTAATAAATAATATATTTAATTACGTGAATATTAAAATAAATATTTCTTATCCACACCATAGATAGAATATTTACTTATGTCATTTATTAATAAATTAAATAAATTTAATGGAGGATGAGTATACCAAGTAATTTTTCTAAGGATTGATATTTATTTACCAAACTGTAAATGATATTTATCATTGTGTATATTAGTGTACCAATAGAAGAAATAATATTATTATTTTCATATAGGGTTTATTTTTTGTTTAAAATGTTATTAAAGGTCATTTAATAATTAACTATTATGAAACTCTAACCCTAAATCTATAAAAAGAAAATTATGAGAATTATGAGAATTATGAGAGGTTAATTGTTATGAACAACATTCCCCTCCCAAGAAAATTCTCTATCAATGAAGAATGTATCAAGGGTTTTTCTCCCAAGATCAATAAATTATCTCTTCCTCCATTTTTACTAAGACATAGTGATCATTATACGATCTTTTCTAAATAGAATGGGTCGTGGTTTTGGTTAATATAGTTTTTTAATATGATTCGTACTTCCTCACTAGAAATCAGAGTATCATCAATGATGTTTTGAGATGAAATGAGCACATGTAAATCACCACTACATGGACTCTACATTGGGTCCTCATCTGCACCATGAAAATACAATTTAAAAACCTTCAAATGATCAACACCTACATCGAAGAAAGAATCAAGTCCATTTTATTTCATCATGTTAGAAAATAAATTGTAAATTAAAATGGAAAATGTGATCTCTTAGTTCCTAAAAAATATTTATCAATATTCTTTTTAAATAATTTCATTTTCCATAGAGTTTACATTATGTACATTGTGAATGATCTATTGAATATAACAAAACATGAGTTAGAAATAGTTCTACTAGGTGTTGTCATTTAATTTGGAACAATCAACTGGTATTAGAGGGAGTTCTCATCAAATATATATTTATTTAATTATTATTTATCATTATACACATTTAATGTTAGTTTTTCATTTCAATAAATTCATTATTTAATCTAATTATCAATATCTTTTATTCCTCTCATAATTTTTCACTCATTTTAATCAATATTTGATTAAATATTAATGAAGAACATCTGAAGAAATCATCTATAGGTTTTGGAAATTTGGGACATTTAACAAAATATTACACCGTATATATCCTAATGGTGCACATCATGCACCTACGTTCAATGATGTGGGATGAATCTTTAATTAATTTAAAGGATAATTCATTAAATACACATAGAATTAATTAAATTCATACCATATGTTGACCTGGATATACTAGCACACAGCTACCTAGACAATATACCATATAGTCCACATGTTTTCATAGGTAAAAAATAGGGTCCCAGCTATGTCAATCATTTATTACATTACATGGAAACATAAAAATGTGTAATATGGATATTACATGAAGTGTACCAGTTGTACATTCCATATATGCCGAAAATTTACATACAGTAACACAAACAGTGTCACTAGTAATTTATCATAGACTAACAACAAGAAATATACATGATGTGTAGCTGGGTTTACACATTGTGTGCCAAACCTATATATACATTAAATAAAAATTATATTTTTACATAGAAAAACTCATAATTAGGTATTTTTCCCATTTATTTGACTCATACACACTATATGATTGGTTTTATATGATATTAAATAATTAATTTCTATATAAAATCTTAACTACAATCCATGTATAGTAACAATATGCTGACTACAACACACACCTTAAAATCATTACATGAATTACTATTAACACTTGTTTTTTTCACTTAATTGACTCATAAAATACATTTGATTACATTATAATTTTTTTTCTAAATGTCTGATGAGTAGACAATATGTGATCTTAATATATATGGATTAATTAGAATAAGTACTCAACTAGTGTCTTCAAAGTATAAGTGGGGTTCTAATTATATAAATTTAAAATAATTATAATTAATTTAAATTATTTTAAACAATAGTTGATCTGCATATCTAGGTAAAATATAATAGAGATTAAGATTTTTCAATTACTTAATTAATTAGAAATTTTATTTAATTAGTTTATGTGCATTAATATTAATAAAATAACGAACTAAAATAAATGATAGCAAATTATTTTAAATCCATTTTTTAGTAGGGGTGATCATGAACTTATACCAACCCATGAATGTGTATATTTTATATTAATTAAGTTAATGTATTGGTTTTTTAGTTATTTATATAAATTAAACTAATGGATTGAGGGTCATCTTTCCCTTCTTATTATATATGAGCTTGTGTTTCCATAGTTTCTTTTGTGTAAAATCAATTTCTAGTTTCATTCACCTATAAGTGAAGAAAAATCCTTATAATAATGGAGATTCCAAGCATAAGTAGTTTGTTCAAGATGGGGAGAATACAAAACCAACCCAAGGAGATACACAAGACAAAGTTGAATGTTATACACATAATCATAGACTGACTCAATGAATTTTTTCCCTACGTACATTTGATTGTTTATTTCCTGCTCAATAAAAAAATTACTACTTAAGGATCATGATCAGGTTGTGATTTATTTTTTTTCTAATCCATGATTTATTTTTTGGAAGCACGACACCTATATAATAAATAAATGGATTTACATTAAAATATAAAAAATAAATAAAAATATCATACATAAATATTTTTTGATGTATGGTTAATCGATTAAGTAAAATCCACTAAATATTATAATTATATGTAAATAAAACATTAAGAAACTATACAAAATAAAATAAATAAATCAATTTAACATTAATTCATTATGCCATCCATAATCTAAGTTAAGATGGACCCATAGTTAAAGTGTTTGTTCTAGATTTTGTTGGAACACTTTTAATTATCAAGACACCAAAACCAAGATAGTGGGTAAACTTACCAAAACAAGGATATTATTTAATGACCTCTTTTTCAATACATATTTTAAAAGAAAGTGATAAGGAAATATGAGTTAGGATTTTTGGATTGGGGAGTTAACTAAACAAAACATGAAGCTGCAAACCAGTATATAGAAAGCCTGATTACCTAAAAACATCGTATAATTGTAATTTCCTTCGTCTATATTATAATAATGGAAATATGTATTATTTATACTATAATGAATAAAGTGATTGGACATTCTATTTTTAGTGGTTAGGTTCATTGAGACTTGATAAAATAGTGGGAGACTTAATAAAGTAGTTAAAATTATTTTGGATCACATAATTTATAATCAAGTAAAGTACTAATAGATCTATTTTAATTGTTTTACAAATGAAAATGGAAACCATGAAAACATTGTGGTCATTCTATAAATTATGTAATTTGAACAAAGGGATAAATTTCCCATAGTGGCATAGATATTTTACACTTCTTTACTAGAGTAGATTTGGTAATATGTGTTATAATTCCCAATAATATATTATCTTCCCACCAAGAGGAGGTGAAAAAGGATAGATAAAAAATATATGTTGATGGTGATTACTACATGAAATATTGTCTTAAACATCATCATAAGATGAAATAAATACTTAAATATAAATGAGATTCTCCTTATATTATTTTAGTGTAAACTAGAAAGTGGGTGTTTAGATTTTATGCATGACTTCATGTTTATAAGTACATTGTTTTAAGGTAAGTTTACACTTGGATATGAGATTATCTATGATTATCATGTTAATATCCTTACCACCATGTTTCTCCATATTAATCTAGGAATAGATAAATAGTGTGTATAATCCCCTCATAAATTAATTTTTTCTTTACTTCACCAAGAAAATATAGTTTGGTGGAAACTTATGTCCTCACCAATTTTGGTGAAAATAATAAAGGATAATACTAAAAATCTAATAAAATTTTAAATAAAATAGTGTCATTAAAACATGTTTTAGAGATACTAAGTATTTTAAAATAGGGAAATGAAAAGAAGGTTTTCTACTTCTTATGTGGAATAAAATAGTTAATGGAATAATTAAAAAAATTAAAGTGGAGGTAGTTATAAACTTCTATAAAATTAATAATTGAATATAATATTTCCATTGTAATTGTTGGGAATTAAATAAAATATGTCTTACATGTATTATAATCTTATAATTAATAAGTATTGTAAATATTATAAGAATAATGTTGAAGTATCCCCAAGGATGAGAAAGGGTGGATCCTATGTCATTATTAAGAAGACCGAAATTCAAATTTTCAAAAATCTATTGATTATAGTTTATAAAGAGTTATATAAAAACAATTATCTGAGTGTATTTATATACAAAATGATATATTGTATCACATCTTTAATAAAAAAAATTATAGTTATTTATACAAAAATAATGTTCCAATAACTCTTAAATCATATATATCCATCTCAATTAATGAAGAATATAAAATAAAAAAATCTAAATTGATTTTGGAATGATAAATATTTTTCAAATAAAACTAAAATTAGTTGACACTTTTATACCCAGAAAAGAGTTTTAGTCAATATTTATCTATGATACTACGTATACTAACAAAATCCTTATCATGTTTTTGATAAATAAACCTTTAAAAATATAGTTACATCATGAAGATTTTAGAATTAGTTCCACAATTTCACATGAAATTTTCCAAATATTGAGGTTAATTCATATACTTCATGACATTCCCTTAAAAAGTTTAGAAATGATCTGTGAAGAAAATAAGGGAATTAGTAAAGATAGAGTAACCTCAGAGATGGATTGTTGGAGAATATCTTATCCAAGTATTCATTGATAATACATGTGGAGTAAAGGTAATTGAAAAACTAACATTTCATTATATACATCAATATAAGGATTTTAGTAAAAAGGAATATCAATGATGAGTCTTATATATATTTTATATTTCCCTAATTTCTTCTAATAAATGTTTTCAAAATAGTATTAAAAAAGTAAACCATACAAAAATACTATATTTACTAATAGGTATCATATAAATTATTATATGATAAGATTATATTAGGACATAACCTGTAGTGTTTGTTGAAAAAAATTTGTTAAGATTTAACTTTAACTATAGATAAACATCAAACATATAGTGCATCTTAGTTAATAATCTTATGCCCGCAAAGGATATTAACATTTAGTCAAGGAAAACTATGTTTCCATAAAATAAACCTATCCATTTAAGAATATTTGGAGTATAGTTAACTTTTAGGGATTAAGGCTATAGATACACATGATTTGGTATAATAATTTTGGACACCACTAAGTATAGTGGGAGGAGTGGTTCTAACGAAACAAACTTCTAAGGAAGTTATAAACAAGAGGTGGTTTATGTTCACCACAATTTGTGACACATATTTTATTATTTTATAATCAATATTCCCATAAATAAGTTTCAAATGTAAATATGATATGTTTAGAAATTATGTATGAATTTATGTAATGGAGTCCATGTATCAACATTCAAGGGATCCATATTTTGAATGTTTCTATTAATTGATACTACATGTGGGTGTTTAATAGAAACTGGAAATGGATGGTACAAGTTGGTTCCAATAAAGCATTATTAATTATTGAGATGTTCAATATATGAAAAACGTTATACACCATTCATCATGAAAAATATTATTTTCAATTCTACTTGTCAAATAGAACTTCTATGATCATAAAATTGGGATTTTGATTGTCAGGGCCTCCTCATATAGTAGATACCTTACTGAAAATGACTATATGACAAGAATACAAGGATAACCTATTGTATATATCAATAAGTAATAACAATAAAGGGTCACGGAAATCAATTAATACTGATAACATATGTTTATTACATAAATTATTTTATGGATAAATCAGGAATAATGTTTACAGAATATTAATTTAGAAATGAATGTGCGACATGTGTCTACAACAGGTTACTGGTTGTGATATAATTTTTCTAAAATAGATATATTGATAACATATCGAAAATTACTATTATGTCATACTAGTTTTTTAATGACTAAGGAATGAATTTCTACAATAATAACCTAAAATAGAAAACATTTTCTATTTAAAAGTATCTAAAAAATTACATCAATGGGTTTTATAAATCCAGTCTTAATACATATATTAACAAATTATTGAAAAATAAAAGTCATGAAACTTCAAGACCATTTTTTCATTGGAATGTAATCTTCCCTGTAGAACATTTTTGGGCACACCAAATACATTATTGAGATCGAAATAATTTAAAAATATTAAGTTCTAATAATTTATTTCATATTTCATGATATGTACTAACATTCTATATCAATAATGTATGATGCATAAAAGGTGAATATATAATAGATCTAACATAACTACAATGATGTACAATTAGAACTATCTAACAGTACATAAAAATTTATGATTGTATGAGTTCCTAGTGTCTGGATGAGTTGGGTTACTAATAGTAAATTTAATTGATAAATTTTCTTAATTTATTTTATTTTTATCTAGTATCATTCTAAGTATAATGTAATATGCAAGACCAACTTATTACATCCAGTGGTTTCCATATCCATAATTACCAGGTTTTTTATGGATTCAGATGAAACTTATGAATTCATTTTGAAATGTATTATTCTTATTTTTGGTAATGGAAAATAAATATTTTTTATCATTATTATGATAAGCTTTTTCTATAGACTTAACCAAGATATCTTGTTTCAAACTTGAGAATAAGAGGTGGATACACGGTAATATCACAACATGAGGACTTTTATCAAGGTAGTGATATTACAATAAGAATATTTTCTATATAAACATGTTGATTTAATGATCCAAGTCATGGTAATGTTGTAATATATTATTTTTAGCCAAAATTAGCAAAATCATGTTTTGTATATGAGAACTTACCAGTATTTAGAAGTTGTCTCTAATGAAAGAGGGATTCTGTTAGATTTTCTCCCTAGAACGAATGACATTTTAATTTATATTTCCCATATATTTATTTATTTTAATATTAATACATCATCACATATTTATTTTCATTCTATATAAACTTAATGTTATAATTTCCATAATTAAATGTCATATTATAATGATAATAGTAGTTCCTAACTATGATGGGAAAATTGGATTGTTGTGATGATATTATTAAACTTTTTTTAATGGTTGGATACCATTCTAGGATGGGACACATGGTTTTTAAATTATTAGGTGGGAATACTCAAAAGTTGATGAGGCTTCATCTTATAAATTTCACACTATGTAATCTACAATATGGTGTATAATGGGAACAGACATGCCAATAATAATTTAGAATGTTTATGTGTCATCAAATTTCCCTATCTTTGAGCATGTGTAATGGTCCTTATACTTTGAGATTATAATAAATTTATGTCACTACTCATACACTTAGTTGTGTTATAATAATCCATGATGAGATAGTTCACGAAGAAGTCGGATACGTTGGTTCTATCATGAATGATGTGTTATTAATGAATATGTCAAGGAAGGATTTCCCCTGCCATATTTATAGAAGTTGACATCATGATCCTTTGATTAAAATTGAACTATTTCAGTAAATTACATGGCCATGGTGTAATGATGAGGTTATTTAAAATAGTCAATAAAAAATGTGTTAGGAATATTGTTTTATGACACGGGCATGAAACATGCTTAAGAGAGTTCATGATAAAGTGATTATATTAAACAGTGAGTATTCATATGTCGTTATTATCATTGTGACGTATCTTCTTCCGTTATTGGTACATTAACCCATTTCTAGACAGTAATCATGAAATATAGGCAAACCTACCTAATTTCACTAAGTAATATGCCTAGAGGGTCACACACCAAGTGTTTACTTTAATCATAGTAAAATATTAGTTATATTTAACCATTTAAATAAATATTAATCTCTAGATAGAGAACTAATATTTATTCAAGATATATTAGATGATCAAAAATATTAAATAAATATTTATTCACAAGTTAATTCTATAATTACATAAATATGTTATTTTAATTTTTATTTTCTATTTATAAGGTAATTAATAATTATTTATTCATTAATAAATAAATTATTTACTAATGTGAATATCAAAAAAAATATTTTATTTTACACACTACGAATATAATAATTATTTTTTTTATTGAATTTATAATAATTGTCACCTATTTTTCTCATGGTAATAAATGAAATTTTATTAATAAATAACTTATTTTATTATTTAAATATTAAAATAAATATATTTTTCTCTATACCATTAATAAAATATTTATTTATGATACTTATTTTTAAATTCAATAAACGTAAAGAAGGATGAGAATACCATGTTATTGTTCTGATGATAAATTTTAATTTACCAGAATATAAATAATATCTATCATTTCACAGATTATCACACTACATGGAATAAAGTAATAATATAATTATCTTACAAGGAATGGGGTTCCTATTGTGTTTAACATGCTATTAAGGGACTTTGTGAAATTAATTAACATGAAATCCTATCCCTAATTCAATGAACAGACAATTGTGAGAATTGTGAGGGGTCAGTTATTATAAAAAAAATTCTCCTCCTTAGAGAATTCTCTCTAAATAAAAAATATATCTAGGGATTCTTTCAAAAGAAAGAGATATTCTCTATTGCTATATTTCTCTCATGTCATATAGATCAAGATATGACCCTTTATAGACTAAAGATATCATAGTTGTGATCAAGGGAGTGATGCAAGATGATCGGTACCTCCATGCTAGTGACCTATGTACCATCGGTGACATATTGAAATCAAAGAAGCACATATGGATCATTGTTAGAGGGGATCTACTTTGGGACTACATTAATGAAACCAAACTACAACCAAACAACCTTTATATGATCAAAACCTTCATTGAATAAACAACAAAATGTTGTGGTATTTCTTAATTCTAGTTAATTAATTATAAATTATTGTGAAAAATATCCTCTCTTGGTTCTAGTGCAAATAATAATCAATTTTATTTAGAGAAAAATTCATTGGTTATGGTTTTCACATCATGTACATTGCAGATGATCTAATGAATCCAATAAAAGAATATGTGGAGATAATACCACTAGGATCTTCCAGTGTGTATGGAACTGTCAATATAGATGAGTCATACCAAATTTTTGGTAGGTTTGGTCACAAAACATGGGATATAATTTTTTGGTAAAAATTATCCCATGATTATTTTAGACACTTATAGCTAGTCATAAGCTTAAGGTATATGGTGTGGTGTGACTAAAGTATTTTATCACCCCATTACTGGGTGTTATTTAGGTGATCTAGGATGGGGAATTATCAAATGGTATCAAAGCATTTGATAGATATGAGAAACATTAGTTAGAGGTGGAATAATGTTGTTGGGAATCAGGAGGAAGGAAGGTAAAATTAAAATACCTCATGGCATTGGTTGAAACTCGTGTTTTTTGGGGATGTCTAGTTTTGGGGCTTGGAACTCTAGTCTAAGTGAGGTTTTGCACTGAATTTTCATAATACATGATAGATGTGACTCATAATTAGTCATGGGGCTCAACTGGGAGCAAGTGATATATACATGTATCTTGCCAGTGGAACTCTTAGGACATGATACACATGCCTATGGGTGGTGTTTCTTGACATATTAGCTCATCAAGATTCATCTTTATTTGGATAAAATTGAAATATATTTTAAAATTTTGAATAAATTTTAATAGGTTATTAGATTAACAGGGATTTAGGGGATTGTTTAATCATTTATTGAATTTGATAGTTTTTCTATCATAGAACAATCATATTTTGGAGGTTTATTTTTTGATAAAATACCCTCTTTCAAAATGAAAAAATGTTTACTAGGATTAGGGATGTTTAAAATGGTTTTATAAGTTGGTTTTAATTTAAATGGATCATTGAGCTACCGATTTTGAGATGGATTTGTATTGTTTATTTTTAAAAAAATAAGAAAAAGGAGTTTTTTTGAAACTAGGATTCAAAGTAGATATTGAAAACTTGGTTTACTTTTAAAAAAATAATGGGCTGAAAAGGTTGGGAATTTCGTGTTTTCGATTTTGGGGAAAACACTTGGATTCCAATATTTTTTTTAAAAAATAATCTGATTTTGGTGTTAAAAAAATTTTTAATCCAGTTTTTATATGTAACTTATACCTATATAAAACCAGATTCTTGGATTTTCATGTTTTGGATATGAGTTACCTAATTTATTCAATTCTATGTTCATTTAGTGTTCAATTTTCAATTAATTTATAAAACCAATAAATTTTTACTTAATGGATATAAAATAAAAAAAATGATTCAATGTGCTCTATAATGGTAGAGTCTAATAGCATCCTCAACCACTACAAGATTACCATCAAGTGGTCAGGATTCTAAAGAATAAAAAATAATTAGAGGGCTAGTTTTGGTTTCTTTAGTGTCCAGATTATCCAGAACATTGTTTCCCCCACACCATATATATTGAATCAGTTCATTATAATTAAGAAATATAATTAATTCTTGAATGGTAAACACAAGGGATTATAGGATTCGACATGAATCATATAAGAAATTGATGATCAGATATGAGTGATATTTCACCACTGATAGATGAATAATTTTGTATATGCAGATAGAAATAACACTAATAAAGGCTTTGACATTACTATGGAGTAGGCTACTGTAACGCCCCGACCCCAGCTACCCGGAGTCGGTGTGTAACTTTGTAACATTGGCATGATCACAAAAGATCAAGTCTCGAAAGACCGATTAGTTTAGTAGCCTTGGAAACACTAGATACATTCATAAATGTTACATTACATCATAAAGTGAAAAACTACAATAAAAAAGTCTCCATAGAACACACTCATATCCTCTTTTGACAATCCCTGCAGATCATTCATAAAATACTTCTTCATATCCTGGAAAATATTAAAACATTGAAAGGGGTGAGCTCAGATGCTCAGTAAGGATAACAATATTGTGGAAGCTTTCGTAAATAAATGTTAACATTTAAGGCAATGTATAACTAAAACAAAAGCCTTTTTAAAGTTTAACTTTAGAATAATATGGAAAAAGTAAAATTAAATAATGCCATTTACATACTCACATGGATATTTTACTAGTCGAATAATCACATGAAATATCAATAACCACTTTCATAATGATGGAATGCATAATGCCAGACTCATAACCACATAGCCAAGGCCTCGTGCCGAGACCACAAATAAGATTTTGTCAAGGCCTCGTGCCAAGACACTAGTTTGTCTCATGAGACCTACCGATACATCTAGGAGCTGTAGCGGGCTCCACCCGTCACTTATTAAGTCAAATGCATTCCTCATATGAATAGGTTTAAACATAGCCTAAACCATAACATAATCGTATCACATAAAACATGTATAAAGGAAACATAACATTTCCACATTTCAATCACAAGATATCAATACAACACATTGATATAATAAAAACACTTTTAAAACCATTTTCAATACCAAAATAAAAGAAATTTATAACTTTGTATTTATTTTTCATTAAAAAAAAGTTGTGGCTTGTAGAGGAAGTCGAAACTCAAATAATGGTCACGGCGGTGGAGAAGTCGTTGTTGCCGCATATGTACGGCAAGAAAAACATTCCCATTTTGTCTTTTAGTAAAAAGATTTGTATAAAAAAATATTCCATTTGAATAAACGTAAAAGTAAAATGTGTTTATACACCGTATAAAAGAAAGTTGTGTATAAAACAAAATATGCCTCAATGAAAGGATATTGAGACGAAGACCCTTACAAAGATCATTTTTTTAAATAAAGTAGATATATTATGTGTATTCACTATAATTACACATAAATAAAGTACAAATACAAGATAGGACATAATAATATCATGACATAATTTGAAAGTATGAGATTAACCCAAAGAATGGAAATCGGGTTAAGAAGTTCCCTTACCTTGCGTCCTGTCTTGACTCGACCGTTCTTTAACCTCCTGAATAATAAACTAGAGTTAATTTATAATTTCTTAAGAACCTTTTTCAATTTTTTTATTCCTTTTATATCACTTATTACCATGTTATGAAAATTATGTAATTATTTAAGTTAATAACGGTCGTTTTGTCGATCTTTGGTACTGGAGTCAAAAATAAACTTCTTATAATTACAAGTTGTTCATGTGGTGAAATATCCATTATATCCAGAATTATATTCATGATATAGATATCATATATATTATATAGATCCATTATATACATGCATTTATAATATTCCATAATGTTTAGAGGTAAGAAATGAAATGCATCGTTCATGGAGACGGTAAGCCGTACGTACGCATGAACGCTACTTTCATTTCTAATTCGTATTTAATGAAATAATAATGATATTAAGGTATATTATAATTCCAGTATAATATCATATATAATATCATTTACTCCATCCTTTATACATTCCACATATGGCATTAACGATTCAAATCACTTTGAGGGGGCGGTAGTCCGCACTTCCTAAAATGAAAATATCGCATTTACCCATAATGGAAACAATAATGGTATGCCATAAATGGAAAATACAGAACCTTAAGTAAAACTTAAACATATTATATATCATATATAAATATAGTGACATCTTAATGACCACCTTTGAAGGTGTTATATGAGTGTTGAACAATCATCGTTTCGTGAGACAGAAATTCGCCATCCACAGAAATAGTATGTTCTTTAACCATTAGATGTAGGTGTGTGTAAGTGTAGCTCAAATACTTCTTATAAAAAATCCCAGTATATTTAGGATACTGGTGTTGTTACAAAAGAAATGAATAAAAAGAGTTTAGGGGGTTGGATAAGCAAAATAAAACAAAATAACATAAGAGAAGACATTACCTTAAAATCAGGTAACTCTTTTGATTTGAGCCAAAGGCTTCCTTGAGAAGAATTCATCCCAATGTGAGGCTTCTAGGAGTAACGTAGGGAAGTTGGGAGAGTATTTGGGAAAATTTTGGACGAGCCAAATGGCTTTGATAGTGTGAGTAAGGTGGTAGTGTTGGGGGCCTTTTATAAGTGGAGATGAGGGGCACTCTTGGAAAGTAATGAAATGTTACTTTATTATAATATGATTTTCGGATTCTAAAGGTCCCATACTTATATAATTCGAGGATAAGGTGATAAGGGTTCGAAATATTCTCATCCAATAGGCTTTGGACAAGTGTAATTCTTATATTTTACATTATCCTTCCATTTTTTTTGAAATCGTTAATTAATGAGGTAATCGCTGCATCATCATGGTGTCATAAATAATTTAATTTATTTAATATCTAAAAATTATAAAACAAATATAATTATGTAGGAAATATTTTTATCTTTCTAATGAATATTTATAGTCAAAATTATGACTTGTATAACCCCATTTAAAAAATTGTTTCCTAAAACAACTCTTGTTTGTGACATTTTAATTTTAACATTAAATAAAAAGTTTTTAATGTCATTTTCCTACCAAAGTGGCTCCATGGGGTCCCCAAGTTGACCCATGGATTGTCTTGGTCGGCCATGACTCATCCAATAGGGGTAGGACAAGTGTAAAGGTCATTCCATATTTTTATAATACTATTTTTACCTTAAATTTCACTAATTACCTTTAATAGCGATTAATTAAACATAAAAGTTACTATTCACCAAAAAAATTATTTTAATCCCATTAAAACACATTTTACTTCATAATTACAACCATTTATGTCAGATTTTTGAAAATCAAATCACAGAAGTGCTAATGTTTCATTTAAACGAAAAATCAGTTTTTTAACTACCACTTAGTGGTTTCACTATTCATCAAAAATTGATGTTTTTCAGAACAATGCCAAAATTTCACCCTAAGCTATAATTGATATTTGGAATTCAAAAATGTTGTCTATTTTAAAAAATTCCAAAAATATAAGTTGCATTAATAAATTTTATAATTAATTCCCGCTGTCACAACAAATAGCGTGTTTTTAAGAAACAATATATATCAAAAGATTGACAATTGTTTATGTCAAATTTCAAAGTGAAATTAATTATAATGAACACCATTGGATAAAATGGTAAAAATATATTCTAATTATACTTTCAAACCACTCAATAGTATAATTTATCACTATAAAATATTTTGATCAAAAAAGTAGTTTTAAGTATTTTTCACTACTCATAAAAAAATGGAAGTTCTCAGAAAATTACAAAAAATTCAACTTAGGATAATTTCGATATTACGAATACAAAAATGAAGTACATATTGAAATATAAGATTTCCATAATTTTAAAAAGTGGGTATTACTATTCATAACGGCAACTTTGATTAGTCGTGGTGTGTTAGAACTCGAACTTGCGTACAATGCAAGCTATTGCATTATTGAAAGAGAAGCGTATCGTAGAAGCTCGGGGTGTTACATTCTCCACTCCTTCAATAAATTGCTTCCTCGCAATTTGAAAATGTTCTTCGAAAACAAAAGGTTGAAAATAGAAAATACCTTTGTGGAAAACCCACATCGGAAAGAAGTTTAATAAAAATATAACTTTAAAAGAAAGAAAGATAAGTACAAAGGTCACCCGAGATAGCCCATACTAGGATTCTATGAAAATATGGATATGAAAGAAAAACAAACCATCAAGTTTTGATGGAGAGTTGTAGAAAACTGGATTAGGAGAAAGTTAACTATAAGAAAATCACAAACTTGTGATTGGTTAAACGATCATTGAATCCCTAGTTGGAAAAGTTAACCGGAAATGTTTTTGTTTTAAGTTACCTTTTATAAAGTTGAGGAATTTATTTAGGAGATTTACTAAGAACGTAGGGGAATATACATACTGGTCATGTAGACTTTCATTCTTTAATAAATTTTTACCACAAACCCATCTTTCACTCTAAAAGTTATTAGAAATCGAAAATATTCTATTTATCATAATTGTATAAGGTTCCAAATATTAACACATACCATTTATATTAGGAAAACTTTTTGTAATAACCAGGGACTTCCTGTAGGGTAGTGGTAGGTAGTAAAGGCATGCCACACTATGGTTGTGGGTTCGATTCCTGCAGCTTTGTCCGACGCGACGGGTTATGCCCCACCCTACAGGTTGTCCTTTTCCTAAAAATATAGTATTATAATATTCCAAAAATAATTATCAGAAATTTTTTAACCTTAAAAAATACTATTCAAAGTTTAGCATAATCCATCCCAACCTTTATAGTTATCCAAAATACCTCTGTCCAGACTTTCTCTAAAAGGTCTCTTAATTCCAAAATCAATTTATCAGATTCCCCAAACAAAATAAAGTTTCTCTTATTGTCGCATACTAAAAATATGATTTCCTTCATCATATTAAAACCTTAATGATAACAATAATTACTCCAATACAATCCTTATATATATCACATTATTTTTATAACTAGAATATAGTCCTTGAGTCCAAAATCACCAATACATTAATTATTCCGCTTCAACTGTATTAACAGTATAAGATTGTCCTTGATCCCTTGGCCTTTTCTGAGGTAAGTTTCCCTGACACTTAGGACATTCATTTTCATAATGCCCCATTTCCCTACAATTGTAGCATTCAACATTGATAGCCTCTTTCTTTCCCTTGCAATCACGCGCCTGGTGACCTTTTTCCCCACATTTATAGCAAACTCCCATTCCTTTTAGGCAAGTACCAGGGTGATTCTTCCCACAATTATCGCATAATGGAAAATCCTTCTTTCCCTTTTTCCCTTTATCTGTCTCTTGTTCCACCGTTCTCTTCTTCTCTTGATTTACTTTATTTCCATAAGATTTAGAGAATTCCTTTTCTGTCTTAATAGCACATGAGACAATGTCTTCGTATGGCGAGAAGGTTTGTGAGACTAATGCTCGACGGAGAAATGGTTTTAACCCATCAAAGAAATGATCAATCTTACTTCTTGGGTTACGTATATGATCTGCAGCATGCCTCGCTAACCTTGTAAAGTTAGCCTCATACTTTGCGATATTCTCATCCTCGTTCTGCCTCAGACTCAGAAATTGCCTTTCCATATCTGCTTGATGGTCATGCAGAAAGTATTTTTCTAAAAAAATTCCTTAAACTCCCTCCACTCCATACTTGATACTTCTTCATCTTCCTTTGTGTTTTGAATCAGAGACCACCATTGATCGGCATCTCCAGTGATGTGGTAGACTGCCATGACAACCTTCTCCCTTTCGCTACTCTCCAAGGCGTGGAATATTTTCTCTAAGGAGTTTATCCATTGCTCAGCTACTAATGGATTTGTACCCCCATTAGATGTTGGCAATTGTTGCCTCATGAAGCTGTCTAACATTGATCCTCCACGTTGCGGATCAGGGTGCTCCATACGAGTAAGGTTATTATTCATAACCTGAGTGAGTTGTCCCAGTATGGTAATAAGTTGATCAGCACCAGTTGTATATCCAGATCCACAATAATTATCTTGAGAAGGAGCGAAATCCCTACACGGAGTGCGTGCATTGATACAGTTTCCATTCCTTCCACTAGGCGTCATTTCTAAACAATGTCATAAACTAGATTAGTTTATGAATCAAAATACATAATTCCATACTTGTAAAATACTTAACATAAATTGAACTATTTATGGATATAATCCATAAAAATGTTTTCTTTGAGAAAGTATATACTCATAACCCTTCATAGTGGTTTGAAAAGAAAATGAGATTTATCCTAAGAATATCCCCCCGAGAGTGTCGTAACCAAGAGTGCAGCAAGGCCCGTTGTCGTTCACTAGTTCCCATTCTAGTCTAGATCAAAGCGGTGTTTTCAGGTTTTACCCCTAGGTACATCTGTGCCAGAGCCGCCTCTACCTGCTCGTATCCAGACAGGGATGTATTGCTCGGAAAACTCACAAAATCTCTATAATACCAAAATTCTAGGAAGTTCTTCTATACTAATCCTCAAAGTTTATCTTCAGGCTATGTTCTCTAATCAGAGTTTATCTAAATCTAGCTTCCAAGGTTAGTACTAAACTGCCTCTGATACCAACTGTAAAGCCCCGACCCCAGCTACCCGGAGTCGGTTCGTTACTTCGTAACATTGGCATGATCAAAAAAGATCAAGTCTCGAAAGACCGATTAGTTTAGTAGCCTTGGAAACACTATATACATTCATAAATGTAACATTACATCATAAAGTGAAAACTACAATAACAAAGTCTCCATAGACCACACTCATATCCTCTTCTGACAATCCCTGCAGGTCATTCATAAAATACTTCTTCGCATCCTGGAAAATATTAAAACATTGAAAGGGGTGAGCTCAGATGCTCAGTAAGGATAAAAATATTTCGGATGCTTTCGTAAATAAACTTTAACATTTAAGGCAATGTATAACTATAACAAAATCCTTTTTAAATTTTAACTTTAGAATAATATGGCAAAAGTAAAATGAAATAATGTCATTTACTTACTCACATGGATAATCTACTAGTCGAATAATCACATAAAATATCAATAACCACTTTCATAATGATGGAATGCATAATGCCAGACTCATAACCACGTATCCAAGGCCTCGTGCCAAGACCACAAATAAGATTTTGTCAAGGCCTCGTGCCAAGACACTAGTTTGTCTCATGGGACCTACCGATGCATCGAGGAGCTGTAGCGGGCTCCACCCGTCACTTATTAAGTCCAATGCATTCCTCATATGAATAGGTTTAAACATATCATAAACCATAACATAATCGTATCACATAAAAAATGTATAAAGGAAACATAACATTTCCACATTTCAATCACAAGATATCAATACAACACATTTTTATAATAAAAATACTTTCAAAAGCATTTTCAATACCAAAATAAAAGAAATTTAAAACTTTGTATTTATTTTTCATTAAAAAAAGTTGTGGCTTGTAGAGGAAGCCAAAAATCAAATAATGGTCACGGCGGCGGAGAAGTCATTGTCGCCGCATATGTACGGTAAGAAAAACATTCCCTTTTTGTCTTTTAGTAAAACGCTTCGTATAAAAAAATATTCCTTTTGAATAAACGTAAAATTCAAAGGGGTTTATACACCGTATAAAATAAAATTGTGTATAAAACAAAATATGCCTCAATGAAAGATGATTGAGACGAAGACCCTTACAAAAATCATTTTTTTAAATAAAGTAGATATATTATGTGTATTCACTATAAGTACACATAAATAAAGTACAAATACAAGATAGGACATAATAATATCATGACATAATTTGAAAGTAGGAGATTTACCCAAAGAATGGAAATCGGGTTAAGAAGTTCCCTTACCTTGCGTCCTGTCTTGACTCGACCATTCTTTAACCTCATGAATAATAAACTAGAGTTAATTTATAATTTCTTAAGAACCTTTTTCAAGTTTTTTATTCCTTTTATATCACTTATTACCTTGTTATGAACATTATGTAATTATTTAAGTTAATAACGGTCGTTTTGTCGATCTATGGTACTTGAGTCAAAAATAAACTTCTTATAATTACAAGTTGTTCATGTGGTGAAATATCCATTATATCCAGAATTATATTCATGATATAGATATCATATATCTCATATATATCCAGTATATACATGAATTTATAATATTCCATAATGTTTAGAGGTAAGAAATGAAATGCACCGTTCATGGAGACGGTAAGCCGTACGTACGCATGAACGCTACTTTCACTTCTATTTTGTATTTAATGAAATCATAATGATATAAAGTTATATTATAATTCCAGTATAATATCATATATAATATCATTTAATCCATCCTTTATACATCCCACATATGGCATTAACGATTCAAATCACTTTGAGGGGGCGGTAGTCCGCACTTCCTAAAATGAAAATATCGCATTTACCCATAATGGAAACAATAAAGGTATGCCATAAATTAAAAATACAGAACCTTAAGTAAAACATAAACATATTATATATCATATATAAATATAGTGACATCTTAATTGCCACCTTTTAAGGTGTTATATAAGTGTTGAACAATCATCGTTTCGTGAGGCAGAAATTCACCATCCACAGAAACAGTATGTTCTTTAACCAGTAGATGTAGGTGTGTGTAAGTGTAGCTCAAATACTTATTATAAAAAAATCCCAGTATATTGAGGATACTGGTGTTGTTACAAAATAAATGAATAAAAAGAGTTTAGGGGGTTTTATAAGCAAAATAAAACAAAATAACATAAGAGAAGACATTACCTTAAAATCAGGTAACTCTTTTGAATAAGCCAAAGGCTTCCTTGAGAAGAATTCTTCCCAACGTGAGGCTTCTAGGAGTGAGGGAGGGAAGTTGGGAGAGTATATTTGCAGAGTTTTGCTGAGCCAAAAGGCTTTGATATTGTGAGTAAGGTGGTAGTGGTGGGAGCCTTTTATAAGTGGAGAGGAGGGGCACTCTTGGAAAGTAATGAAAGGTTACTTTATTATACAATGCTTTTCAGATTCTAAAGGTCCCACACTTATATAATTCGAGGCTAAGGTGATACGGGTTCGAAATATTCTGATCCAATAGGATTTGGACAAGCGTAATGCTTATATTTTACATTATCCTTCCATTTTATTAAAATCGTTAATTAATGAGGTAATCGCTGCATCATCATGGTGTCATAAATAATTTAATTTATTTAGTGTCTAAAAATTGTAAAAAAAATATCATTATGTAGGAAATATTTTTATCTTTCTAATGAATATTTGTAGTCAAAATTATGACTTGTATAACCCCATTTATAAATTGTGTTCCTAAAACAACTCTTGTTTGTGACATTTTAATTTTAACATTAAATAAAATGTTTTTAATGTCATTTTCCTACCAAAGTGGCTCCATGGGGTCCCCAAGTTGACCCATGGATTTTATTTGTCGTCCATGACTCATCCAATATGGGTAGGACAATTTTAAAGGTCATTCCATATTTTTATAATACTATTTTTACCTTAAATTTCCCTAATTACCTTTAATCGTGATTAATTAAACATAAAAGTTACTATTCACCAAAAAATTATTTTAATCCCATTTAACCACATTTTACTTCCTAATAACAACCATGTATGTCGGATTTTTGAAAATCAAATCACAGAAGTGGTAATATTACATTTAAACGAAAAATCGGTTTTTTAACTACCACTTAGTGGTTTCACTATTCATCAAAAATTGAAGTTTTTCAGAACAATGCCAAAATTTCACCCTAAGCTATAATTGATATTTCGAATTCAAAAATGATGTCTATTTTAAAAAATTCCAAACATATAAGTTGCATTAATTAATTTTATAATTAATTCCCGCTGTCACAACAAATAGCGTGTTTTTAAGAAACAAGATATATCAAAAGATTGACAATTGTTTATGTCAAATTTCAAAGTGAAATTAATTCTAATGAACAACATTGGATAAAATGGTAAAAATATATTCTAATTATACTTTAAAACCAATAAATAGTATAATTTATCACTATAAATTATTTTGATCAAAAAAGTTGTTTTAAGTATTTTTCACTATTCATAAAAAAATGGAAGTTCTCAGAAAATTACAAAAAATTCAACTTAGGATAATTTCGATATTACGAATAAAATATTGAAGTCCATATTGAAATATAAGATTTCAATAATTTTAAAAAGTGTGTATTATTATTCATAACGGCTACTTTGATTAGTCATGGTGTGTTAGAACTCGAACTTGCATACAATGCAAGCTATTGCATTATTGAAAGAGAAGCGTATCGTAGAAGCTCGGGGTGTTACAGCTACCATCTCAAGAAAAATCATTATAGGCTATAATGAATATGCCACAGCTGTATCTAATAATGCCTCCACTCATGATTCAGTTTGAGCAGGAGTTATCCATATTGAGCTTTAAGCATGATAGAGGGGGAAACCAATGGACCTAATGGTTAGGGATACTACAGTATACCTAGTGGAAAAAATTAAATCAAAATTAGTAGTTCTTGATAGAGTTACCATTTAATAGGATCACCAATTAAAAAATCATCGAAGGGGCCTTAAAATATAGACTCTGAGTAGTGTATCATTTTTCATGATACTTGTAGCCATTCTAAAGGGGCTATATAATTCAAAATTTTATGAATGGATCCACCTTATGAAAAATTCCATGATATGTAGAGAAACGTGAACACTCAACCCAAGGTTATATGAAGTTATTAAAAGATTCGAATAATGGGATAATACCTATCCATTTCTTAATATAATACCAAACATGTTTTAGAAATTTACCTTTCAAGAATTGTTGATCTTTCATCTCCAAGTGAGAATGAGTGATGAAATAAAATTTTAATTCTAGATAATCTCTTATTCATTGGAACACATTATCCATCGAGATGGAATAGTTCAAAGAACACCAAATTAAGAAACTATAATTGGTGGTTATAACCTTGTCTTAGTAGATCTTACCCAATGGATAAAAATATTTAGAGAAATGAATAAAATTCTAAGATCATTTTGTGGTAAAGGAACCTGAACTGGGAGAGGTAAAGAAGAAATGATCCTGCTAATTCTTAAGAGATATACTATTCAACAGATATTATTCAGATTCAAGGTTTGAGGATAAAGTATACCACTTAGAAGGGGGGTTGAATCCATTAAAATATTTTACAATTTCATTTTTCTTGAAATTAACCTCTATAACTTGTTAAAAAAAATTCTCTCAATATTAAAACTTAATGTCAGCCATATGAAAATATAATGAAACATCACATTAGTTTTCACATGTTTTGGACTCAATGCGGGTATATATTCCTTTTTTTCGAATACCATCGATCCATATATATATATCCACTATCTAATGAATTTAATATAAATAAAGAAACCCCCAACAAGATCCTTTTATCTCCTGATAGAAAATTAGACTCATTCCCACAAGTTACAAAGTTTTCATATTCTTCAAAGCCATGGAAATAATAAAACATGAATTTTTCTCAAAAAAACATTTTCTATCATTTATCTGTATAGTACCTCTCTTTCCAAAATATATTAATCTATTCCACCTCATTATTAATCTAGTGTGAATATGTGTAGTGTTCCTTAGTTTTATGTGATGAATCTGATCCACCTTTATCTAGTATCTCTATCAGGTGCCTCTTCTTTGATAAAGAGAATTCTTGGTTAGTAACACATATTGAAAAAAAATCATCAATTCCACTCTCTATCAACAAAACCACAACAACACCTTTTAAATGATCTTGAATTACTTTATATTTGAAGACATCATATGAAAATAGAGGAGGTGTTTTGGATCCAATTGTTAATTTCCTCCTCAATAAAAAATTCATTTGACTCCATTAAAATATTCAAAAAAGTCAAAAATAGTAAACTTAATTAGAACTTACTCAAATATTTGTGTCAATAATCTACTTAAAATCATATTTTAACCCTATTTATACTTATGAATGTTGAATTAAAGACTCATCAACATTAAAATTACTAACTTTAAAAAGTTTATTTAATTTTTATCAAGTCATTGTCCAGTGTAAAAATTCCCATGTTTATCTATCTAGATAGAATTGATAAAATTTCTTAAGTATGGAACATCTTCAACACTTATTTATAGAAAGATATTCATTTGATATGATAACTCATTCTAAAAGTTTCATCACTGTCTATCAGCCCATAGTTAATTTTCTCCACTTGAAGGAACTTTTGAGTGTCTATATGGTCTTTTTTTAATGAACATTCAAAAGTCTATTCATTAGAACTCCATTTTTCAAGATTATCATTTATCTTTATCTAGTGAAACTTCAAGGGTTCATCAATCTGGGAATAAATTGTATTTATCATATTACGGTACATGTCTGTCAAATTATCCTAAGTATGTATATTCAATCAAACTTTTATAAAGGTTCATCCATTAGTACTGAATTACCATATCATGTGAACTGATGAACGAACTCCCTTTTTTATATTTTGTTTCTGAGGGTCTTGATCCCGTAACAAAAAATTTATATAATTGATAATCTAGTACTGGTAGCCTTTATACTTCTTCATTAAATCATTAGTTACAACTTCACCATTTTATAACATGAACATTTTACAATTTTATCTCCATTACTTCATAACTCTGATATTTTTATAGACTTAATAACTTGCATAATTTAAAACTTCAACATTTTAAAAAATAAATTTTTACAAACAATATTTGTACAGAAACATCATCTTAAACAATGATAAAATTTTGGTGATCATTATTCGAGAAACATTGAGGATCAGAAAATCATCATCTAACTTAGTAAGGAATATAATCCAAAATTATTTTGATAAATAGGAGATCACTTTCAAATGAAACACGACAACATTCACCCAGAAAATTGAAAAAATGAACGAGTCATTATAAAATATACACAAATGATATTAAATCTCCCCCCTTGCATTGGTAGCAACCTTATCAACAAATCTTTTCTAAAATTTCAAAAAACAATAGCCTTTCTCATAGAAAGTTTCATTGAACCACGCTACCAAAGTATGCAATCCTTTTTATATAATTTCATCCCTCAATGAAAATAAATTGTGTGGCAATAATATTAATAAAATCCCATCAACTATTTCAAATTATAGATTCGTAACTTTTGGAACTTATAACTCCACATTATATAATAAATTATAATTGAGATTCAAATAATGTAGAGTAGAAAGTTTTATTTTATCTCCCACTATGACAACTGAATCTGATGAATTATGGGCATGACCTAAATAGCTTTCTTAAGTTAGTGGTGGAGTATGAACATGTTATTTTAGACTAAGTTACTCAAACATATCATTTGTCATAAATTTGGTGAAATAGTCAATAATTTGATATTTTTTTGGTAATATACTCAATTATTACCTCTCAACAAGCTACTTACATAATTAAATGGTATTTAATATCACTAGACTTTGACCAGGAATATTGCACTTGATTTTTGTAAATATCAACATCACTCAGATTATCACAAATAATCTTCAATAGTTTTTCTACATTATCCCATAAATATTCTATCTAAACTAGTATCCACATAATTTTTATTGATTCTTAGGTGGCAGTAATATATTTTTCACCCATTATACTCGGAGTAACATAACATTATTTCTTACTATTATTGTGAACATAAATTTATCCCAAGAATAATCTCCCACCCGATGTTGATTTTAAATCATTACAATATACACATCAATTAGTATCGGTGAAATAGAAAATGGTCCACTCATTAGTCCATTAATACTTTAGTCTATAATTTGATGTTTCTTTGATATACATGTGGATTATTTTTTCTACCAACATGAATGATTCCTTCCTATCACTATAATATATTGAAAAAAAGTTACACCATATGCAATATCTAATTTTATTAGTAAAATAGAGTAAACTATTGATCAACATCTAGAAATATTTTTAATTTTTACTTTGGACCACTTCACCTTTACCCATCTTCATACCTATAGAAATAAGGGTAGAAACATCGTTTGAATCATCAATGAAAAATTTCTATATTAAATCCTTGAAATATATTTATTTTGAAAGGATTATATATATTTATTTTTTTTAAACATTTTGTCCTGAAAAAAAGTTTAGCTCCCCAAGAATTTACATATTAAAATTATTTTATGTTTATTCAAAAATGTATTCACAATATTTATCCTTGTCACTATAAAAAATATATCATAAACATATACAACGACTATAACCATGCCTATATTAATTTCATTCAGATATATGTTATTTTCAAAATTTCCTTTATAAGAGTTCTACAACTTCACAAAACCATTAATATTTGAATAACAAGAGAGAGGGGTGTGTTTCAATCAATATAATAATTTATTCAGTTTTCGCAATATGGTTCTATCATTATCAAGTACAGACCCACTAGGTTCCTCAAAATAAACTTCTTCTTAAATTTCTTTATTCAAGAATGATGAATTAAAATCTGTATGATAAATTTTTTTATTTTTATTAGCATCAATATCTAAAAACATTCTAATAGTTGCAAGACTTATAGTAGGAGAATAACTCTCTTAGAAATAAACACCTCACACCAAAGAATAACATTTAAAAATTATCTATGATTTATTTATTTATATTTATCCATGTTCATTGAGCTTATTTATAAATTCAATTTTTCCCTACAATATTATATCATTTTGTTCAAGGAATAAGATCTAAAGTATCATTTTTCTCAATTTCATCCAACTCTTCATTCAACACATTCAACCATTCTTTATATTCAACTAATTTTGAGATAGACTATGGTTACACCTATCAACTAACTTATGTTTGTTTATGAAATATCAATTTTTGATTGGTATAAATTGGGGAATCTTGATTTTTTAGGATATTATCATATTCACAACATTTTTTGTAAAGATCATAATTTTTATGATTTTATTCTAGTCATATATTTCTCATCAATAGATTGATTAGAATCAACCTCTACATGAATAGTATTATATTCATGATACTTCTCATTAACTTTTATAGAATTCTTCATTATATATTTTATTTCACCATCTTCTTCATCTAAAACAATTTTGGTAAAGTGAGACTGCTTTCCATTAACTTTTATAACAAATGAATCCACTAATTGTTTTAGTTATTTGTTTCATAAATTGAATCTTTTTTTGCTAGATAAATATCCCATGAAAATTCTTCATTATTCCTTTTTGTGAAACATTCAAAAATATTTATTTCTATATTTATTAAGAATTGACTCCCAAAAAACATAAATTATTTTACTATAGTATTTTTATTATATTTCTTCATATAGGGAATTATTTTTTATTTTGGTAAAAGGAGATATTTTTTAGACATGTAAAACTATATTTATAGCTTCTTTATAGAATAATTTTGAAATTTTATATTTAGAAATCATGATACTTTTTATATCAAATAGACTTAAGGTTTTTCTTTATATTACTCCATTTCTTAGAGGAATATATGGATCACATTATTTATGTTTAATTCCATGTCTATTCAGATGGGAATTAAAATAATTACTTATATAGTATTTTACATTGTCTATTTACAACATCAATACATATATATACTTTTCCCTTTCTCAAATTCCATTATGAAATTTTTGAATAACTCTACAACCTCTAATTTATGTTTCATGGTTATTAAATTGGTCATCTAAGTGATATATTCAATGAAAGTAATAAATTATAAATCTCCATTTTTATTTATGTCTCATTGTCCTATATATATCAAAGTGTATGAGTCAAGTTCTCTAGTGGATTGGATTTCAACATTATTATATCTTTCAATATCAATCCTTTATTTTTGGAAAGTTTCAAAAATGGAATCATCTTTCCTCCCAAGATTTAGAAATATTATTACAAGATATGTGTTCTAGAATAAGGGATTATTTATTTGGATGATAATTTTAAGTCTTTATTGGAATGACATATTTCTCATCCTCAATACATAAATAGAAATAATTATTAGGATCTATGATTTGTAATATATTTCCTCTAGTTATTTCTACCTTAGTTAATACTTTAGATTTTTCAAATATTGGATGAAAAATGAATATTTTTTTAATATAACTTCATTACCATCATGAAAATTTTGTTTAAAAGTCAATAAATTTTTCTTAATCCCATAAATAAATATAACTTTCTTTGACTTTAGCATATAAGCTTCGACCTCAGTCCTATTAATTCCTTTATTTTTAAGGAATTTTCATTTATTAAAGTAATAACTATTAACTCATATTAATCAATATTTTAAGTTTTTCACATCACCTATTATATGTGTGGAACAACCAAAATCAAGAATTCATGGTTTATTCCTTTTTATAGCTTTTAAATAAGTCTCCATAACAAAATATTTGTCTTCAATTGTTATTTTACTATCTTCCTTTTATTATCTATTATAACTAATTTCCCTAGAAGTATTATCATACACACTTAAACATAGAAATTTGGTTGCTCACGCATTCTTGAAATTTCCTCTAAGTAATAAAACAAGTTTTTTATTAAAAAAAATAACTTTTAGGGGATTTGTTTTTCTTTATAACAACCTCAACCCCAAACATCCAAATCTGATGTTGAAAACATCATATTTATATTTATAGATTTTATAATGATAAAATTGGACCAATTTTCAGTATCCAAAATATATAACATCAATATGAAATATTAAATCACATAAACACACAAGGACCTTTTACGTTCAGAGTTTTAGAGACTTAGAAAACTCTTACATAAAAACTCGGATACATAAACAACTGGTACATAAAAATCTATTTCATCTCCCAATAAGTTCTTCACATAAAGTAACATTATTAGGAATAACGTAACTAAAACCATTATTCAAAACCAAGGGAAATGATACATAATCAGGGTGATATTAAATGACCAGTAAGGATAAGCATAAGACATAACAATTGAATGTAATCAGTGAGCATAAGATTAGTATAAGGATAGGGAGACAAAATCAAAGTGAATAAGAACAACATAATAAATGTTAAACAATATCATATCACTGTTTCAATAATTATTAAAAATGGAATAACCACCCCATTAAATTCCAAAAATATATTTGGAGAAACCTATATTTATTCATCTTCGTCTCTTTAACTAATGTATTTGAGGGCTATAATGGACACTCCCATACTTGGTATATAACATAACCACCCATCCTTTTTTTAATAGAGCCACCCAACCTTATTTTATAATGGAACCACCTATCATTGGTTTTTTTAATGTAACTAGGTGTCATTATAAATAATTTAAAAGAACCATAATATGAATAAAGTACATAAATATTTTTACTTTATCATAAAACTCATAGAAACAACCATTGTTCCTTTTATAACTTGATTAATCTATGGAAGATAAATAGGTTCTATGAAAATATATTTCAGACAATCATAATCCATCCATAGAAAAAATTAGGGTAGTATCATTAAAAAATAACCCAATTAGATCATATTTAACATCAAGGGTTGTTTTCCTTGATGAATATAAAAATAATTGAAAGGTCATTAAAAATATTTTTGAGAAAAATACCCACTACACTTTGAAAAAATAACTTTTAAAAACTATAAATTCACAAAATATTAGAAAAGTAATTTTCATTAAAAATAAATATAGAAACTTATACTGGAATATTCAAATTAAATAATGGTAATAGCAGTGGGAATATATTTTCTTGTTTTAAATGTTAAAAATAAATATTCTTTTCCAAAATTTTGTAATGAGAGTCAAAAGTGACCCATCTAAAAAAACATTAAGAAATTACATTTTTAAAAAATCATATAAGGTAAAAGATCATGTAAAATGAGTTTTAGAAATTATTTATGGTTAGAAAACAACATTCTTGAATACATTTTTATAAAACAATAATATATAGTATAAATATCCCTAATCTAAAAGAAGACATGATATTTGTATAACATACAAATGAATTTCTTGATGTTTCATTTATAAATAAGGGAGTAAATAGAAACTAATCATGTGAAAATTATTCCTAAATAGAGTATAATAAAATATATTTGGTTCATAAAAATAATGTCACATAATTTCCTCAATAGAACATTGAATTAAAAAAATCTTAAAAAAGAAAATAGATTGTATCATAAATCCTTTACCGCTTTAGAAATTTTTGAATCCAAATTCATTAAAAATCCATAGTATGATATGGCTCTATAAATCTGACTAAATTCATTAATAAATATTTAAAAATTTATTCATGGTGTATAATTTACACAATACATTAAAATCATTCTACATGACATAAAACATGTCTTAGGAAAATGAGATTGAGACAAAGAATACCCTTTTGAAGACCATTAATTTCGAAGTGATAATTAACCAACGAAGTGATTTTTTTCAGGAAGTAAATACACATAAAAAAGTGAAAAAAATCATGAATCAATTTAAAGATCAATTGAAACATAATCATGGAATAACAACATCGGTGAAGAAAAGTTATAACCCATTGAAAGGAAATTGAGGTAAGAAACCCCTTATCACTTAGTAAAATTCAGGTCAAATCCCTGGGATGAAATAATTTTAATTATAACATAAATTAACTTTAACTATTAATTATTCAAGATATAAAATGTAAAATTTAATTATATACACTATATAAAATAGATTAGGTATATAACGTTAAATTATTCCTCAGTGAAGGGAAATTGAGACGAAATTCCTTACTTCGAGTCCTGACAATCAATGTGTTTCCATTAAATATTGTATAATAGAAATATATAATTTTTTTATTTATTAATAAAAATTTCAAGGTATAATTAATTATAATTAAACCATTTATTTATTTTATTTAATGACAGATTTAATTTCAAAATTGATTATGTCCATTTCGGGTGTTTTAAGGATGTTCGGTTCATAATTTCAAAATACCTTCGGTGTGTTGACCATTGTCAAACGGATCATTAATACATCATATAAAAAATAATAATAATGAAATAATTATCATTTTTATACATTGACTATATTTTTTAAACTAACCATGAATAATGGTTATGAAAAATAAACTATGTTACAATCATGGAGATTGTAAGATACACATATGCATTAATAAAGTTTCCATTTTTCAACTATCACGATGGAAAGAAGGTAAGTATAATTTTATATTTACAGAATTATTATTATATCATAAATTAAATATTATTTATTGAAATATATGTATATATATATATCATCCATGTGATGTAGTGATGGAAAATGAATCGTGTCGCTTCATTGAGGTTATAGTCCACACATACGCACGAAAGATGGTATCATTTTTAAATATATGAAATGGTAATAGTGTATATGATATATTATATTTTCATAATTATATATATTTCATGAATATTATATATAAACCATAAATGTATCATTATAACTAGTCATTAGAAGTAGTGATGGTAAATGAGTTACATCGGTTGGGGAGGCGGTAGTTCACCACACACACAAACGACGGTTTCATTTCTCTATTGATAGAATAGGAGATGGATATATTATATTACATTAACATTAAAAACACATAAGTATATGAAATATACTTTTGTTATTAATTCATAATGTTTGATAATTATTTTAATGAGTTGTAATAATAAATAAAAGAAAAACACTTTGTTTAAAACTATACCTCATCTTAAGATAACCTCCTTTGTTTTAAACCTTAAGCCCTATAATGTTGGCATTATTGCAAAAATAATATCTCACTAACATGGGTATGGATGTTATAAATTTATTTTTTCTGGTATTAGCTGATAGAAATTTCTATCAAAGTGTGTAAATAAGAGGAAAAGGGGTTTCCTTTTAAAATTAGGGGAAAACATTCTTGGAATTTTATAAATTATAAAGTTAATTTTCAAGTTAAATTGATCATAATTAATATTATTATGATTTTAAATAATTTCAGAAAATAATATTTGGATTAGTTTAGGTGATGTTATAACACATAACATTTTTAAAACCCTCCATTAACCCATTTTATTTTTACCACAACCAAAATGTTATTTAATATTTGGGGGTCAAGATAGTTTACATAAAAGGAAAATTCACCTATAAATAAACCATGATTTTATTTTAAATAATATAAAAATCACTCAATTGAGATAATATTTTTATTAATTTTAAATATTTTAATATATCATTATTTAGTATTAGATATTATTTATATCAATTATAAAATTACATGAAATATTATATTATAATATTTTTCTAACACATCTCAAATAAATATTTTATAATATAAGAAATATATGGTATCAATATTTGAATCCAATCAAATTTTTATAAATTTTTATATCATTCTAAATTTTATATTTTGGATTAATCCCTGGGTCAACCAAATTTAACCTTAACTACATTAATGAATTTTTCAATATTAAAGGGTTAAAAAAATTATAAAGTGAAAATTGTCTCATAAATTGAAAATTGATGTAATGTTAGACCATTTATCATCCTGATTTTCTCATTTCAGAGATTTTATTACTTTTAAATAAATTAATAAAATATTATTTAACATAAAATATCATGAATACCATTTTTTATACTATTCATTTAATTTGACTTTAAAAATAACATCAAAACAAATGAATTAGAATATAATAATTAATAAATATACTAAAGATTAATGTTTATCTAAAATAATGGAAAATAATAAATCCTTAAAATTATATGAATTTAAATACTTTTAAAATTATTTATTTTATTTTTCTATTAATTAATTAAATATTGTGTCGATATTACGTGAGCATTTAAGGTAATTATTTCATCACTAAAAGTTATAAATAAATTATCATTATAAAAACATATCTCTTAAATAACCATTTTAGAACCAAAAATATCCTCTGTTTGTCCAAATGTCAAAAAATTAGAGATGCTAAATCAAAGAGAATTATATTTTTTACTTTTCTATACATAAAAAAATAAAATGGACAAAATTAAAGAAATTTGGCACAAAGATGAATTTTTAAAAAAAATTGTATGAAAATGGATGAAATCCACTCATCCTATAGGATAAAGGCAAGTGTTAGAGGTATTTTTGTCCTTACCATATTATTTTAATCGTTAATAGCCCAATGTATCCTTACCATGGTGACAATTATTTACTATTGTTAATATTTATAAAGACCATAAAATAAAAAGGAACCATTTTCAAAATTTATACCTAATTATTAAAAATATCGAAACCATATATCATGATTCAAATTCTAGAATTGGTAGGAGATAATTTATTATTAAAATGAAAAGGGCAAAAAAATAAGTTTTCTCAAAAAAATCCATTTGAAGGAAAAACAATTTATATAAAACTGATGTATAAAATTAATTTAAAATACTATAATTGAATTATTATTAATATAAAGTGACTAATGAAATTTTAAAAATTCTCTAAAATAGATTTTTAATTGGTTAATAATTAAAAAATGTGCAGTTTTTTAATAAAAATCAATATTTTTAACTATTCATTATAAAACAAACTTTTCAAAAAAAAACAAAAAATTTCACCATAAGATGATTAGGATATGATAATATGAAAATGATATAATTTTTTTCAAATAAATTTCTAAAGTTCCAATCAATTAACTATAAAATTCAATCATAAAAATAGATTAAAACAATTTTTGAAGAAAATGTATTTTTAAAGAATAAAATGAATTTAATAAAAAAATTATGTGAGTATTTATTAATAATTTATCAATAAATTTAAATTTCATTTAAAATTTATATATATTTCATAAATCCTTTAGTATTATTCATACCTTCCAATTTAATGGACATGTTATAATGATCATTTTTAAATAATAATATTTTATGGTCAGATTAGGCTCAATCGTATGTGTCATATACTCTATCGAACATAGTTTTATTTTAAAAATATAAGTGGGTTACATTATTCTCATTCCCTTTAATAAATATTTCTCTCATAATTTAAAATTGATCTCATTAATCAAAGGTTGGAAAACTGAAAATAACTTTCTTGAAATCCCACATCGTAAAAAGGTTTAATAAAACCCCCTCACGAAAAGATGGACAACGAAATATAAAGGTCATATAGAATAACATATAACTAGGATTCCAAATAATATAAATTTATTGGGAAGTGAAAATATGAACATGGAGGAGAAAAATAATATTTAGATAATGATGGAGAGTGACAGTAATCATTGATCATAAAAAATATAATGATCATGAGAATGTTGGCACCCACAAAACTATAAACGAAAGACTATCAATTTATCAGGAATAAAGGTAACAGAATAACATTTTTATTTCAAGATCCTATTTCCCAATGTTTGGGAATTATTTTACCATAAATTCTAAGAACATAAGGAAATATACATACTTGAAATGTATACTGTCATCCTTTAATAAATTTCCACCATAATCTCATTGTCCCCAAATGATGAGTAAAATTATTTTTTTATGACTAAAAAACTAAAATCAACTTATAAAAGACCACATAATCTAAAAACTTATACCATGATATTCCTCATATCCATAGACATTAACCAAAACCAAAAATGGTAATCACAAAGTAAGATTTTTTCCAAAATGAATAAACATTCATATGAAAAAATAATACATTAATTTCCAAAATTCGGCAATAACATAAAAGTTTTAATGTAGATAATTCCATAAATAAGTGATCTTGAACCACAAATAACCTCAATATTATATAATTTTTTAACCTCAAAGGTTATCTCAACCCTTTCAGATTGATTCCCTGAAAAATTATTGGAATTCTTCTAAAATAATCATTCACATTAAAACGTAGGGTTATATATACCTCAACCCAATAAAGAGTCTCCCAAACTATCATTAATTGCCACAAAATCTAATTATATAAAACATTAAAAGGTATTACTAATAATTTGAAATTACTGTTTACATTAAACTTATAAACTGATGATGGTATTTATAACTCTTAAGGTAACCTCATATGAAAACATATTAATCTTTAGGGTAATCTAAACTTTACTCTAATATCAACTATAACATCCTTAAACTTGCACACCTGGATATGAGGGTAAAACATCATCTTTAAATTTCTAAATTTTATACCAACATTCCCATCCCAATTTTTATCATCCAAAACATATAACATCAAACTAAAACATTTTTATCACTTACATACCTTAGGACCTTTCATGATTATGATTTTAGAGAATTTAGACAAACTCCTATGTACTAATTTTGATACATGAACTACTATTTCATAAAAATATATGTTACCCCCCCCCCCTATGTTCTTTACATAAAATAAAATTCCTATGAATAATATACCTAAATCCTTTATTCACAACCTGGGAAAAGTAAACATAATAAGGGTGATATCAAATGCTTAGCGAAGATAAAAATAATCATTGGCAATTGAATGTCATTAGTGAGCATATGATGAGAATAAGGTCATGCAGACATTATCAAAGTCCATAAGCACAAAATAAGATAATTTAGACCCATAAAAACCTAGACCATAAAAAATTATACATGAAATAAAGCTTTTAAAAAATAAAGGAGTCATGGGAATCAATAATAATGAGCAAGGTGTTGTCAATATTGACAATATAAAACATTAAAAATCTATACCATGTAAAGATAAAACATGTTTATACCCCATAAGATTGTTATCATATCACTCATACAGTCACTATTAGAAATAGAATAACCTACTAAGTAAATTAAAACAATCTATTAGGAGAAACCTATAACGGGTTAACTCTAACTCTTTACCCAATGCATTGGAAGGCTATAACAGACACATATATACATTATTTACAACGTAACCACTCATCCTTGTTTTTTAATACACCCACCCATCTTTAGTTTATAATGAAATCAACCATCGTTTATTTTAAATGAAACCAACCATTAACAAAAACAATTTCCATGAATTATAACATGAATAAAGTACATGGATATTTCATTACAGTATAAAGCTCAAACGAACAATAGTTATTCCTTTAACAATTTGATTAGCCCATGGATAAGAAATGAGTTCCATGAAAATATATTTAATACAATCATAATCTATCTAGATACAAATTTAATAATATATCATTAGAAAATATACCCAATAGAGCATAATTAATGTAAAGAATTTTTATGATTTATGAATATAAATATCATTGAAAAATCATTAAAAATATTTTTTTGAAAAATAGTCTTTCCACCTTGAAAATAGGTTTTAAAAACTAAAAATTCACAATGTATTGTAAAAAAATTATTTGAAAATAGAATTAGAAACTTATAATATAATAGTAAAATAAAATAATCTCCATGATGGTGGGAAAAATATTTTCCTTCCACAAATGTTAAAAATAAACATTCTTTTCAAGCATTTTGTAATGAGAGTCAAAAGTTACCCATGTAGAAAACATTAAGAAATTCCCTTTTTTAAACCCTATAAAAGAAGGTGTAAGATCATTTAAACTAAATTTTTCAAATAATTTATTTTTATAAAATAACCTTCTTTAACACATTTTAAAAAAAACATGGATATTGAAGAGAAGTATTCTCGATCAAAATGAAGACACATGATCAGTATCACTTACAGATAACTTTCTTGAAGTTTCATTAATAAACATGGGAGGAAATTAAAATTAAGCATTTAAAACATGTTAATAACCATTTTATAAGGAAATATATAGGGTATATGAATATCATTTCATATTATTTTCCCAAATTCACATTTTATAAAAAAACAATCACAAAAAGAAAGGAGATTATAACATAAAGTAATTATTGTTTTGATAAATTGTGAATCAAAATTCATTGAAAGCAATAGTATGAGAAGGATATTTAAATATAATTACCTTAATGAATTAATATTTCAAAACTAATTAATTTGGAATTAATTACACCATATAATAAAATCATGGTGCACAATATGAAACATGTCTCGAGGAAATGAGATTGAGACAATGAAAACCCATTCAAATTTCACAACTTTTGAAGTGATATTTAATCTACAAATTGATTAGTTTAATATATGTAAATCAATATAAAACAACTAAAAATAAATAATAAAATAGTTTAGAGATGAATTTACATATAGTCATGTAAAAAAATACAATTAATAAATGATATAACCCAATGAAAGGAAATTGAGTTATGAAATCCCTTACCACATGGAAAATTTCAAGTCAAATAACAATGGATGAAATAAATTGAATTATAATTTAAAACACCATTAAGTATTATATATTAATTATATAACATGTTAAAGGTAATTGTATAAAAAAATTAAATAAATTATGTATATAAAATTAAAATTTGCATTAGTGAATAGAAATTGAGATGAAATCCCATACCTCGAGTCTATAAATGGAATGTATGTCATCTAACTCCTATATAATAAAATTATATCAATTAATTTATTTCATTTAAAAAATTTATATTTTTAATCCCTTATACGAAAACCATTTATTTCTTTTATTTAATAACATATTTAATTACTTAATCAATTATGTCAATGTTGGCTGTTTTGAGGACGTTCGGTTCTTAATTTCAAAACGAATTCGATGTGTTGAACGTGGTAAAAGGGGTATTTAGGAAATCATATAAAAAATAATAATCATGAAAAAAATTCATTTTTATAAATCAATTATATTTATAAAACCAACCATGTGTAATGGTTATAAAAAATGAGCTATGTTATAATCACTGAGATAGTAAGTTCTATATACACTTGAGTAACTTTACCATTTTTGAATTATCATGATATAATGAAGAAAAAAATTATTTTGTCTTTGCATAATGATTATTATAACATAAATTCCATATTAATTATTTAAATATTCATTTATATATATCATTCAGTTGATGTGGTTATAGAAAACAAATCACATTGCTTCGTCAAGGTGGTAGTTCAAACATACGCACGAACGAAGTTATCATTTTTCAATGGATGGAAAAGTAAAAATGTATCTTTTATATTATAATTTTATAATGATAAATATGTGATAAATAAAATATATAAATATTAAATCTGTCATTATAAATATATTTGATAGGTGGTGATGGAAAATGAATTAAATCGTTCCGTGAGATAGTAGTTTACCATACAAACGTACAGTGGATCCATTTCCCATTTCATAGAAGAGGAAAAAGATATAGTGTATTTCCAGAAACAAAAACCCTAGTATATGAAATATACTAGTGTAATTATTCCATAATTACTAAAGAATATTTTATTGAGTCGAAATTAAAAATAAAATGAAAATTATGGATTTATAACTATACCTCTTCTTCGGACAATCTTCTTTTTTTTACACCATAAACCCTATAAGGAGAGAATTATTCCAGAACTAAGATCTAAATAATGTGGGTTGAGATGTTAGAAAATGATTTGGTCTGGACATGGGTGAACTAACTGGATCTTTAAGTGTGTATATAATCGGATAGGGAGTTCCCTTGTATAATGATAGGAGGGTAATTCGTGGAATTTCATGAACTATTAAATTAATTATCATATTTGAATAGATAAAAATTGATATAAATAGAATCTTAGATGATTATGAGTAAAAATAATCTCATAAAATAAAAATTGAATAATTTTAGGTGATGTTTTCTCCCTTATTTTTTAACCCTATATTAACCCTTTTGACGACTACCATGATGACAATGTTTTTTACTATTTGGGGTTAAAAATAGTTACTTTAAAATAAAAATTGTCCCATAAATTAACCTTGGTTTATAATTTAAACTATATCCTAATCACTTATTTTAAGAAAGGATTTTTGGCAATTTAAAACCATTTAACAAAAAGTAATTTATTATAATATATCATTTTTTTTGAATTTTGGAGTTACATTAAATGTTATTATTATTTTATTAGGTAAGAATATTATATCCCTCTTTTATTATGAATGGTTAATCCTATTAAAAAGGGTTTTGAGGTAAATCTAACATTATGAAAAGACCCAGATGAATATGGCCCAATACAAACAGATGACCTAATGACTTAGAGGCTCAAAGGTTTAAAAGACCAAAAAGAAAGTCCTAGACACGTGATGTATAAGAAAGGCACCAAGGCATAGAGAATGAAATCAGAATAAAGTAAAAACACTAGAAAAAAAACACCACACCACACCACTTAAAATTAACCATCACACCATGGGTCTACTTAATGGTTGTGTCACCTCCCTTGACAGAAACTGTTGAATCAAGCTATCTGATTAAATGTTGAATAGAACCCCTAAATCCACGAAGTTGAAAATTGGTGGATGATATATGACATAACTATCATTTATCTTTCGATCTTACCACTCATCAATGCCCCTTGGGCCCCCACATGCATCACTTTCCTCATACTTCACATCTAAATACGGATCCCAAGATCAAATAGTTATAAAAAAGGTCACCCCTCATTCGCACCTCAATGAACAAAGTAAAAATAAGGTTGGACCATAAGAGTAAGCATGTTTATCCCTTTAATTGAGGTTTCCCATATATTAGTCCATCCACACTAGCAATCAAATGCATTGAGACGGTCACCAAAAAAATTAAAATTTTTCTTCTATTCATTATTACTAAGCCAAAGCAGTGTGAAATTGTTCCAAAATTACAAGGGATTTAAGATAAGGAATATATTGAATTAATATAATCATCCAAAAAAATCCTTAAAGGTTTTTCTATAATTTTAAACATACTATTTTGGATTAACCCCATGCTTAAGAAACTATTACCTTAACAGGAGTAATGACTATTTTCATATTAAAGGGTTATAATTATACTTATATGAATATGGTTGGATAATAAATGTCCAAGTTATGAAATTTTCATCCATTAATCATCCCAATTCTCCATTTTCATGATTTTTAGGACTTTTATATAATTTAATAAAATATTATTTAACATATAATAAAATTAATGTCATTTTTTATTCTATTATTTTAATTTAAATTTGAAACCAACCTGAGAATAAAGGAATTTGAATATAATTTTTTTAAACATCACTAACTTATTATATTTGTCTAAAAACATAGAAAACACAATAATTCCTACAAATATATCATGTTTAATGTAGATACCCATGCTTGACATACATAGACATTACATTAATTTTGCGTAATACTTAATACATTACAAAAAACAGATGCCCAAAGACCGTATTAGTTTAGTGTCTTTGGAAACTCGGAACATAATATTCTAATCATGGTGAAAGATCTTCAACATCTCTCATAAATATCTTCCCTTTTTCTTTTCTTACCTAAAACCTTTATTTCTATCTAGGGGAAAAGAAAACATAAAAAGGGTAAGCTCAAATGCTATATAAGGATAATCATGGAGAACGTAAAAACAATCCATAAACATTTGAACGTAAAAACATGAACATAAAACATCAAAATCATGAGTAATAACATAAATATTGGCAGTGCATAAGGAATATAACATAAAGGAACATTAACCATGATAAAATAGAATGGTAATAAAACCTGTAATTGTGTAAACCATTAATCACATGATATGATTTCCGTATTAGCCAAGGAATTTCTTCCAAGACCATCATAGTGGAAAAAGTCCATTAATGAACTGGGTTAACTTTCCATTCCAGCACTGTATTATTGAACCGGATTTACTTGTCCTTCCAGCCATGTCTATCTCATGAGATATAAATCCTTACCCAATTAATTGGAAGGAGATATAGGTCCCACCCATCTCTTGATGAAATCATTCTTATGTGTGCCACAAAATAAACATAAATCATTCATCATAACCCAAAGAATAAAATGGGTTTCATAAACATCATCTCATCATAACATAATCCATATAAAACAAATTGATATCATTTCATCATAAGAAAAATCAAACCATGTAAATAATAGATACATTATACTTGAAACATAAACATACTAAATAATGTCATCTTATATGGAAAATAGTTTTGATAAAACACTTGAAATGAATTCTTGAGGAAAATATCCCTTCTTCTTCAAAATCATTTTCTTTTCTCAAAATGTCATGAAATTTTAAAAGAAAGAGATTTTATGGAAAATAATAATGAAATATTTTAGGGAAATATTCATGGGAATAAGTCATTATGAAACTATAAAACTCCATTCAATCCGTATAAGTTAAAAAATACTTTTCTCGTACTTTTGCCGGAAAAGTCAAAAAGTAGCTTATATGGTAACCAAAGGAATGATTCCTTCCATATAATGTGGTAAAACGTCAACAAAGGGTAAAACAAAATTTAAACTTACATGGAAGAATAATAACATTTTATGAAAACATTTTCAGAAAACATGTACATGGATGATAAGCATAACCCCAGTAAATACTTACGTACAAGAAATCTCGAATAAAAATGAGATTTGCAAAAGTATCCCTTACCTTAGGTCCAATTTCTTCCATACATGTCTGAAACTCCTGTATAGTGGTTTCAAATATATTATTAACATGTAATAAAACCATAATAATATTTATGATATCATATATGATTCACTTATGACTTTATATTACCCGTTCATTTGTCAATTCCATTTTAATGCATCATTTTAGGTAAAATCATTTCATTTGTCGTGCGTATTTTGACTTTTAATTATTCATATAATTTCTTACTTCTAGAATGTAAAACATGAATTATATATAATATATATTCATAATATAAATATATATAATAGATCAATAAATGGAATGAAATACACCGTTCATGGAGACGGTAGGTCGTACGTACGCATGAACGTTGTTTTCGTTTCCAAATTAAATTTAATGAAATTAAATGACATATATATATACATAAATACAGTAGCATTATTATGTAATATGTTTCATGATTACTTATTATATATACGTTATAATCATTCTTGAATGGTTAACATGGAGAATGAATCTCATCGCATCGTGGAGACGGTAATCCATACGTATGCAGGAGTGATGATATTGTTCCCATAATTATGGAATTAGAGTGGATGATATATATCTAATAGTTATAATAATATTATAATAAGTATATATAGTTATTATTTCCACCATTATACCCATACATTTAAGGTGGTGGTGGAAAATCATATTACACCACGGCGTGCAGACGGTATTTCGTACGTACGCACACGCGGTGATTTCATTTTCCGTAGGATGGATAGAAGGTGAAATGGGGTTGTTTTATAATTATAATATCATATCAGTATATTATTTATACTTATTGTATTTATTAATAATTAAACAACTAAAGAATAGGTAGTTTAAGAAGAACGAAATTTGAAAGAATTGGAAAAGGATATTACCTCTTCTTCGACGTGCCTCTTCTAAACCTCCTCTTAAGGGAATGGAGTTGGTGTTTTGAGAATACTAGAACCTCAAGAATGTTACTAGGGAAGTTTATAAGAGTAATTTTCAGGGTTTGGCCGAGCTTGAAGGCTCAAAATGTTGTGAGGAGGAGAGGGAGGAGGTTCCCTTTTATAAGAGAGAAGAGGGGCACTTTTGGAAACCTCAGAAATATTAATTTATAATAAACCCAAACCCCACTTAAAAACTTACAAAGTGACTCAAATTAGCATATTAGATAATGTAGGGTTCTAATCTCATCATCCAATTAAATTTATACATGATTTGATTTTATTTTCAACCTTATCATTTTGATTTTTCCTTATTTAATATATTCAATTATTATTGTGGTAATAATATTATAAATTTATATGGTTATAAATACTTAATTACTTGTTGTTAATTATACATAAATTTATACTTTAATACATGTTAGATCATATAATTTTTAATTTTTAATTTTTAAATATTTTTGTTATTTTTAAACAATTTAATAGTATAAATTATCAATAGTATCAATTTTGACACAATTCATTTATTTGAATTTAAATAAAATCTACAGATTATATATTTTCTAAAAAAAATATTTAATAAATTACTAACAAGTAATATTAATCTAGAAAATTCGTGTATAACATTAATTAGTTCATATAATATTTATTCTAATACTTTTAAATTCATTTATTTGATATTTCTCTTAATAAAATAATTAATACAACATTTTTGTATAATTATTTAATATACTTATCTGTTGTATAAAAATTAAAATTAAAATAACATGATGAAGATAAATATAATATATTCCATAAGAATACTTTTAGTCGAATTTATCTTCTAATAAAACAAACTTTCAAAATTTTATCTTTATTAAAGTACGAAGGTGACAACTTTGACATCATTAAAAATAAAATAATATAAATGTCCTAATCTATTTTATAAGGTTCCAAATGGTCCATAATTCTACCCTGGGATGATTAGGGTATAGATATACTAGATAAATAAGGTTTTTTAAAGTTTTTGGTCCTTTTGATGGGTATTATTATTGTAATAAAAACTATATTATTGATTTTTTACTAAATAAATAATTTCTACATCATTAATGTATAAGCTATTAAGGTAATTATATATCTCTTAAAAATTACAAAAAAATTACCATAACAAAGATAATCATTTTAGCTTTCAAATTAGTATTTAAAATAGTATTTATATTCTGTATATCTTTATATTAAAAATACTTTAACTATTAAATTTTGAGTGAGACATATTTCACTTTCTTTAAAATAAAATAAATTAAAGGTCTTAATCACATCCAAGTGGGTTCTAATGGATTCCATTTCGACCCAAATATGCCTTAGGAAGAAATATAATCATCCAATTATATTAATACAAGTGTTATGGTAATTTTATAATGTTATATTTTCTATTAATTACCCGATTTACATTTAACTATGGTAAATAAAATTTACCGTAGTTACTATTCATAGTGCCTAAAAATAAAAAGTATCCTATTAACCTAATTTGGACCTATTGATTCCAAATACGGAATCCATTTTTCCAAATTCAAATCACAGAAGTAGCAGAAATTAATTTAAAATTAATCACGTTGTTAAGAAAACGAGTTTTAAAAGTTAAAACATTGCAAAAGATTGAAATGATTTTACATATGAATTCAATGTAAAATCAATGATAATGACATAAATTATATTAAATGGTAAAAATATATTCTATTTATACTTTAAAACCATTCAATATAATAATTCAACCATATAAATTATTACGATGAAAAAATTTGTTTTTAATTAAAATATAATATGTTTTTACTATTTATTAAAATATGAAAGTTATCAGAATAAAATGAAAATTTATCCAAAGTAATTTTTTATATCCTGATTCCCAATAAGAATTTTATTTTTTCAAATTTAACTTATAAACATGTCAAAAACTATATTTAAATCTCGTGTGCCATCAAAAGGTGACAAAACTGCATTTTTTTAAAAATACTTATTTTACCCAAAAAATTAATTTTGTTCTCATACAATATTCAAGAAAATGTGTAAGATAAATAATAATGTTATAAAATTCAAAATTTATTTAATACTATTCATAAAAACTAATTCATAATAATATTATAACAATATATCATTTTTTAGTGAAACCCGGTATTGCGTACTACACATGCTATCGAGGAAGGTCGTGATTGCATGTAATGCAAGCCAAGTCAGGTCTGCGTGTAGTTTAAGCTCCCTTTGGTGTTTCTTATAACATAATCAAAATTTACTTCATTTATAAGTTAAACAAAATCTATACTTAATATTGCGTTGAATAATTTCCACAAAACGAACTTCAATTTGTGTGTAACAAGAGCCAAGAATAGTGTTGTGTATACTGCAAGCTAATATGGTGTCACATATAGTACAATATAATCTTGGTGTAGTGTACAATAGAAGACATCAAAGAAATTAAAAAGAATATATCTCATAAAATCTTGGGGTGTTACATTCTACCCCCCTTAAAATTAATTTCACCATCAAAATTCGTCGGGGTTATAAATCTTTTACTACTTAAAAGTTTCATTCATAGAAACCCACATCGTAAAAAGGAATACTAAAACTTAATTTTAAAAAGTGAATTATGAAACATAATGTTTACCCAAATTAACTCATCACTGGGTTTCCATATATGATAACATAGGTGAAAATATGGATATGGAAGAGAAATATAACCATCAACTTCTGATGAAGAGTGGTAGAGGACATGGCTATGAAAATGCCAACAATCACAAAGCCATAAATTTGTGATGATCTAAGGTACCATCAGATTCATTAGATATGAGGGCACTAGGACATCATTTTTGGTTTTCAATATCATTTCTCAAATGTTGAAGGATTTTTTAATTAAAACAAATACTTAATTGATTTTGGTACAATCTCACTGTTTCTCATGCCTTGAACAATTTCCAATTCATATATTAAAGAAATGAAGTTGAATTTGTCTTTCGTGAAGCGTTGGCAGTTTATGTGATAGAATGATAGGTCATTCCATTTGTCTCAAACATAAGGTCAGAAATATTTATATACATAAGTCCATTTATTGTGAGATTGATCATATATGGTTTCAAAAATGGACTTATACTTCATCTATCATCTTGCTTAATAAAATAAAACTAGTTTCTACTAACCAGGGACTTCCTGTGGGCGAGTGGTAGGCGATAAAGGCTTGGTACACTTCAGTTGTGGGTTCGATTCCCGCATCCTTGTTCGACATGACGGGTTGTCTCCTGTTCTGCAGGTTATCCCTTTTCATAAACTATACTATTATAACATTCCATAAATAAAATCAAAAAAAAAGTTCTAGCCTTAAACAATAATATCTGATGTCCAAATTAATCCATTCCAACTTTAAGACTTATCCAAAATACTTCTTTCCAAACTCATATTATAAGGATAACGATTACTAAAAAGGTCATATAACAAGAACGTGAATACCATCATTTATCCCTCATATATCACAGGATATATCTTGTTGCTCACATTCCAAACATGTGATTACCTTAATCATGTATTCTCTTGAAACATGAGTTACCATAGAACCTTAGTGAAAACATGAATGCTGTCAAAAGTTGACTCTTTACACAAACCAAAATCCCAAAAATACTATATACTAAAACTATGATATCACTATGTCCATATATCAATCATGAGCTCATTAATAATATCCAACATATTATTTTCCCCTTATCCCTTCATTATGCGCATATCATCTGCTTTCAAAAGTAGCTGAATAAACTTTCATGGTTACTAGTACCATTCAACATATACTTTCAAATACTCTAGAAAAAACAATTGTGTAACAATCCTTAGATGTTTATTTATTCCATAGTACCATTAAATTACCTATACAACATTACTCTTGATAAACATGAAATCATTCAACTACCTTCTTAAACCATCGACTGAGCTTTATCATTTTATTCCTCAACACTTCTTTCATATCATACATCATTTTTAGTCTCCTCGTCATCATCAGCATAAATACTACCCATACGACCATGTTTATTCTCTTCATGAGACTTTCCCATAGGGAATCGGTTTTCATAATGCCCATACATTCAACATTTAAAACATTTCATTGTTGTTGATTTCTTAGCAATACCATGATCATGTCCATAGTGTTAACTGAACCCTTTCCTTTGCAATTACCCGCATTGTATCCTTATTTTCCACAACTAAATAATCTTCTAGATCCTTTGAAACATTCTCCTTGATGTCTCTTCCCACATGATTTACATGAGGAAAATTGAAATTTCTTTCCTCTATGATCATTATAAAGCTCCTTCTATCTCATATTAACTGAGTGAGGAAACTTACCAAAGTTGAGATTATTGATCATATTATGAGATTGCTAATTAGGAATAATAACAATGTTTCACCTTCAAAATCCCATTTCATTTTATTGATCATGAAGAATATCATTCCATTGTCCATCATATTCTCCATTAACATGAATCTTTCGATTTCCAGCCATTTTCTAAACCCCAAAAATAATAGTGTGAGAGGCAAAAATCATGCTAGGAAAACAACATAATCAAGGGGAGTACATTCAATCTCTAACATCATAGGTTTAATCCTAGTTTATTCATGAACGTTATCATAATTCTAGGATTGTAACCTATATGTATACTAAACCTTAGGGATATCCCTAGACATACCTTAGAAATATCTCTAGCGATCTCACTAAAGTTTTTGGATCCTAGTTTCCCAAGGTTAACTAAACCTTCACATTGATACCAACTGTAGAGACCCATACTTGACATACATAGACATTACATTACTTTTGTGGACTGCTTAATACATTAGAAAAATAGATGCCCAAAGACCGTATTAGTTTAGTGTCTTTGGAAACTCGAAACATAATCTTCTAATCATGGTGAAAGATCTTTAACATCTCCCATAATTATCTTCCCATTTTGTTTTCTTACCTAAAACCTTTATTTATATCCTGAGGAAAAGAAAAAATAAAAATGGTGAGATCAAATGCTTAGTTAGGGTAAACATGGAGACCATAAAAACAATCAATAAACATTTGAACGTAATAACATGAATATAAACCATCAAAATCATGAGTAATAACATAAATCATGGAAGTGCCTAAGGCATAGATATTAAAAAAACATTAACTATGATAAAATAGAATGGGAATGAAACATGTAATTGTGGAAACCATTAAGCACATGATATGATTTCTATAGTAACCAAGGCATTGCTTCTAAGACCATCATAGTGGACAAAGTCCATTACTGAACTGGGCTTACTTTTCATTCCAACCTTGTATTACTGAACCGGATTTACTTGTCGTTCCAGCCATGCCTATCTCATGATATATAAATATTTACCCAATGAATTTGAGGGAGATATATGTCCCACACGTTTTATAATTAAATCATTCTTATGTGTGCCACAAAATAAACATAAATCAATCATCATAACCCAATGCATAAAATGGGTTTCATAAACATCATCCCATAATAATATAATCCATATAAAACAAACGGATATAATTTCATAATAAGAAAAATCAAACCATGTAAATAATAGAGACATTATACTTGAAACATAAACATAATAAATAATTTCATCTTAGATGGAAAATAGTTTTGATAAAACAATTGAAATAAATTCTTGATGAAAATATCCTTTCTTCTTCAAAATCATTTTATTTTCTCAAAATTCCATGCAATTTTAAAAAAAGGATTTTTTTGAAAATAATAATGAATTTTTTTATATGAAGCTTCATGGGAATAATTGTTTATGAAACTATAAAACTCTGTTCATGTCGTATAAGTTAAAAAAACATTCTTCTCGTACTTTTATCGGAAAAGTCCAAAAGTACCTTATATGGTAACCAAATGAAAGATTCCTTCCATACAATGTGGTAAAAGGTCAAAAAAATGTTCAAAATGCCTTTATACATTCAAGGAATAATACTAAACATTTTATGAAAGCTTTTTTAGAAAACATATACATTGATGACCAACATAACCCCATTAAATACTTACGTATAAGCAATCTCGGATAAAAATGAAATTAGCAAAATTAACCCTTACCTTTGGCCCAATTTCTTCCATACACGTCTAAAACTATTGTATAGTGGGTTTGAACATATTATTAACTTGTAAAAAACCATAATAATATTTATTATATAATATATGATTCACTTACGACTTTATATTACTCGTTCGTTTGTCAATTCCATGTTAATGCATCATTTTGGGTAAAATCATTTCATTTGTCATATGTGTCTTGACTTTTAATTATTAATATGATTAATTAATTCTAGAATGTAAAAAAATATTTATATATAATATATAATCATAATATAAATATATATAATAGATTGATAAATGGAACGAAATACACTGTTCATGGAGATGGTAGACAGTACGTACGTATGAACATTGTTTTCCTTTCCATATTAAATTGAATGGAAGTAAATGACATATATATATACATAAATACAGTAGCATTATTATGTCATATGTTTCATGATTATTTATTATATATACTTTATAATCATTCTTGAATGGTTAACATGGAGAGTGAATCTCGTCGCATTGTGGAGACGGTAATCCGTACGTACGCACGATTGAAGATATCATTCACATAATTATTGAATGGAATTGGAGTGGATGATATAATATATAATAGTTATAATCATGTTATAATAATCATATATAGTTATTATTTCCACCATTATACCCATCCAAGTAAGGTGGTGGTGGAAAATCATATTACACCACGGCGTGGAGACGGTATTCCATACGTACGCACGCGCGGGGATTTCGTTTTCCGTATGATGGATAGAAGATGAAATGGTGTTGTTTCATATTTATAATATCATATTAGTATATTAGTGATACTTATTGTATTAATATATAATGAAACAAAAAAATAAGAGGAAGTTCAAGAAGAAATAAATTTGAAAGAATCGCTAAAGGATATTACCTCTTCTTCGACGCGCCTCTTCTAAACGTCCTCTTAAGGGACTAGAGTTAGTATTTTGAGAAGACCAGAACTTACAGAATGTTACTAGGGAATTTTAGAATATTAATTTTCAGGGGTTGTCTGAGATTGAAGGCGCAAAATGTTGTGAGGAGGAGAGGTAGGAGGTGCCCTTTTATAAGAGAGGAGAGGGTCACTTTTGGAAACCTCAAAAATATTAATTTATAATAAACCCAAACCCCACATAAAAACATCCAAAGTGACTAAAATTAGGATATTAGATAATATAGGATTGTAATATAATCAACCAATTAAATTTATACATGTTTTGATTTTATTTTAAACCTTATCATTTTGATTTATCCTTATTTAATCTATTAAATTTTATTTGTGGTAATAATGTTATAAATTTTATATGGTTATAAATACTTACTTATGTGTTGTTAATTATACATAATTTGATACTTTATGACATGTTAGATCATATAAATTTTAATTTGTAATGTTTAAATATTTTTGTGATTTCTAAACAATTTAATAGTATAAAATATCAATAGTGTCAATTTTGACACAATTCATTTATTTGAATTTAAATAAAATCCACAGAGAAAATATTTTCGAAAGTAAACTATTTAATATATTAATAAAAATCCATATTCATCTATAAAAGTTGTGGAGAACATTAATTAGTTCATATAATATTTATTTTTATACTTTTAAAATCATAAATTTTATATTTCTCTTAATAAAATAATTAATACGACATTTTTGTATAATTATTTAATATACTTTTTTGTTCTATAAAAATTAAAAATAAAATACTATGATAAATATAAATATAATATATTTCATAAAAATACTTTTAGTATAATTTATCTTCTAAAACAACCAACTTTTAAAATTTTATCTTTATTAAAGTATGAAGGTGACAACTTTGACATCATTTAAAATAATATAATATAAATGTCCTAATATATTTTATAAGGATCCAAATGGTCCATAAATCAACGCTAGGATGGTTAGGATATATATATACTCTACCAATAATTTTTGGTCGAGTTTCCGGTCCTTTATATGGGTATTATTATTGTAATAAAAACTATATTATTGATTTTTTACTAAATAAATAATTTCTAAATCATTAATGTATAAGCTATAAAGGTAATTAAATATCTCTTAAAAATTTCAAATAAATTACCATAACAAATAAAAACATTTTATATTTCAAATGAATATTTATAATCGAATTTATATTCTGTATAACTTTATATTAAAAATACTTTAATTATTAAATTTTGAGTGAGACATATTTCACTTTCTTTAAAATAAAATAAAATAAAGGTCTTAATCACATCTAAGTCTGTTAAAATGGATTATATTTCGACCCAATATTCCTTAGGACAAAATATAATCATCCAATTATATTAAGAAAAGTGTTAGGGTAATTTTATAATATTATATTTACCCTTAATTACCCGATTTACCTTTAACTATGGTAAATAAAATTTGCGGTAGTTACAATTCAAAGTGCCCAAAAAAAAGAAGCATATTAACATAATTTGGACCAAATGATTCAAAATATAGAATCCATTTTTCCAAATTCAAATCACAGAAGTGGCATAAATTAATTTAAAATTAATCTCATTGTTAAGAAAATGGTTTTAAAAGTTAAAACATTGCAAAAGATTGAAAGGATTTTACATATGAGTTCAATGTAAAATCAATGCTAATGACATAAATTATATTAAATGGTAAAAATATATTCCATTTATACTTTTAATCCATTCAATATTATAATTTAACCATATAAATTATTATGATGAAAAAAGTTGTTTTTAATTAAAATATATCGTGTTTTTACTATTCATTAAAATATGAAAGTTATCAGAATAATATAAAAATTTTATCCAAAGTAAATTTTTTATCCTGATTCCAAAGAAGAATTTTATTTTGTCAAATTTAACATATAAACATGTCAAATCTAGATTTAAAGTGGGTGCAGTATCAAAAGGCGACAAAACTGCATTTTTTTAAAAATACTTATTTTACCCAAAAATTTTATTCTGTTCTCATACCATGTTATAGAAAATGTCTAAGATGAATAATAATATTATAAAATTAAAAATGTATTTAATAATATTCCTTATAGATAGTTCATAATAATATTATAACAATATATCGTTGTTTAGTGAAACACAGTATTGCGTACTACACACGCTATCGAGGAAGGTCGTGATTGCGTGTAATGCAAGCCAAGTCAGGTGTGGGTGTAATTCAAGCTCCATTTGGTGTTACGTATAACATAATCAAAACTTATTTAATTTATATATTAAACAAAATCTATACTTAATGTTGCGTAGAATAATTTCCCCAAAACGAACTTCAAATTGTGTGTAACACGAGCCAAGAAAAATGTTGAGTATACTGCAAGCTAATACGGTGTTGCGTATAGAACAAGCTAATATTGGTGTAGTGTACAATAGAAGACATCAAAGAAATTAAAAGTTATATATCTCATAAAATGTCGGGGTGTTACATATAATATTTTTGAAATAATTTACTTTATTTTTCTATTAATTGAATAAATACTATGTGGACATTGTGTGAGTGTTTATGGGAATTATTTCATCCCAAAATATAGAATTAAATTTAGATGATAAAGAAATAAACTATATTTAAAATAAACCCTTTAATGCTAAATAAAGCCTCCATTTTTTCCTATATCAAGAATTTATATATAATAAAAAAGCAGAATGAAATTTTGGACTTTTCATTACATAATATAATATAAAGGTCAAAATAAAATAAATATTGTACCATGTTTCCAAATTATCCATAAATGGACGGAAATGGCCGAAATACACTCATATAATTAGAAAAGGTAAAGGGTTAGGGTCATATTGGAGTCTCTATCATACTATTTTTAAACTAAATTACTAGATTTAACCATTTCGTGGTGACAATTATTTATTATGGTTACAATTCATTATTAATAAAAATAAAATACAACTATTAACCAAATTTAAGACTCCTAATTCAAAATATATAATCCTTTTTTCATTATTGAGTTTCTACATGTGGTAGAAACTAATTTAATATTAAAATAAAAAATGCAACGAATACGATTTTTGAGAAAAATGCCATTTAGGTATAAAAATGAATTTACCCAAAATTAACTTATAAATTCATTAAAAAGAATATAATTAGATTATGTTTAATAAAAAGGAACTAATAAAAATTTAAAACTAATCCAATATTGAATTTTAATTTTTAGATACTATAAAATAAAATGTATTTTTCAATAGAAATCAGTATTTTTAACTATTCATTAAAAAATAAAATTTTAAAAAAAATATCAAATTTTCACCATAATATAATTTTGATATAATGATTTAAAAAATGAATTAATCTTTATAGAATAAAATATATGTTTTAAGAATAAAATGTCCTTACTAAAAAATGGGTTATTATTTACTTAGAAGTTATCTATATATTTATGTTGAGTAGGAAATATTTATATATTTCAAAAATATGTTATTCATATTCATTCCTACCAATTTAACTTCTAGGTTGTTACAGTCATTTTTGATTTATATTATTTCATGGTTCATTTATCCTTAGTGGTTCTTCTCGTATATGCTATCAAAAATATTTTTATTCTTATAATAATGTGTTATTACATTATTCCACCATATTTATATAGTTTCTTTCTTTTCTTACAAATATTTCTCACCCTCAATTCTTTCCTACTCCTAGGGATAGACATATTGTGCCAGCAGTTGTACCACTTGTGCCTGGATATTTCATAACATCAATAATATTTACTGAACCTTGACCACCTATTGAAGTATGTTTCTTACCTGAAATAATTTTATTCTAATTGATCATATTCTATAGTATCTTATTTCCCTTGGTTTAGGGAATCATTCTTCTAGTATATAATTTTAACTTTTTTTATGTGATTTTTTTCTCACGTTCTTTCTCAATCCAAGATCTCCCATTGTTGATTCTTAAATTTTCGTGGTTATTTTAGTTAGATAAACTATTTTGTTTAGTTGTTATAGATTTCACATGATTCTAGGGATGAGTTCTTCAAGTATATTAATATACATCAACATTTATCACCGAATATTTATTGAAATTGACTTTCATTTTCACCATTGTATTTTCAGCCTCAAGACATCTTGATTAAGTCTTAAGTGTCTCTTCTTCCTTAGCAGTGAGTTCTGCACTAAAATATTTCAACATTGTTCATTATTCCTTGACATTAAAATTTGGAATTCTTAATTTATTCTATGCATACATATTTATTTTTGATAAATTCATGTTTTCCTTGATTATTCTTCTCACTTTACTTCTCAAATATTCTATCTCCTTTCTTTGGTTTTTTATTTTTGAAGACATGGCACAAGTTCTAATCTAAGTCGATATTCCTTATAGGTTTCTTCACCTTCTTCTTTTTAATTATTAGAAATATATTTTATTTTTTCCACATGATCTATGAATTTTATAATCTTATCCATGTTTTCTTCTACTGATAAACTATTTTCAATGGATTCATATTCTTCCCTTTTACTTGAAAAACTTATTTTGTCTCTTCCAGTGAAAAATTTATTTCTCCAAATGTATTTCTTATCTTTCTTAGAAATTTTACCCATCTTTTTATTTTTAGGTTTCTATTTTATTCATCATAACCATATTCTTCATATTTATTATTTGGAAATTTCATTGAAAAATTTATAATGACACCACACTCAAAATATTTAAGTTGGATATTTTTTACTTTTCTCCATCTTTCTTATTATTTTTAGAGATTAGGGGCATAATTATATCATTCACTTCAATAAGATATTCCTTATATTCGGATTCACTGAGGCCTATTAACTTATGACTAGTTTCTAAAATAATGAGGTTCCTCGTAACTTCAAAATCCATATCGTCCTTAATGTTCTTTTTGAATAATTGATCATTTATAATTTCATACACAACAATAAAGTTATGTAATTCATCAAAGTATAAAAAAAATTATCTTCCAAACCAGTGAATTTAGGATTAAATCTATGATAAAATTTCTAAATTATTTCTTAAAAAATATCTGAATCATCCAAGACATCTTAAAATCCTCTTATGTTTTTTTAAAATTTTATTTACTCTCATGAAGTAGTAACAAATAGTTGTATCTTCCACTATCTTGATATCATCGAACATGTTTCTATATATTTGATGATTTTCATCATTTACATTTATATTTACCTCAAATATGATTTGAGTTTATATCATTTTTCCTTTTCTATTTTAGGAAAAATTGCATTAATATAATAATTTTCTAACAATTTAATAAGAATAAAATTTCATACTTCCTCATCAGCCTTAATATTCCTTTTGTAAAAAAATGTCATAGGAAAATATTTATCTATGGGTGTAAACCCTATATTTGTTTCATAAATCACCCCCATGCTAACAGATAAAATATAGGGTTCCATTCTATTTTATATCCCTGATAATTGTTCAATAGAGAGTAGAAATACATATGATGTTGACTAATTTCAAATTACCCAAGATAAATAATAGGGATCTTAAATTGTGAACTTCACTCTAATATCATTTTAAGGTCCAAGGGTTTTTTAGACCACTGAGAATGGTAAGTTTAATCAGTGATAATCAATTACAATTTATTTTCCCCTAAAATTATCCTCAGTAAATTGTTAAATTTTTTATCCTCTTATCTTTAGAACTCAAACAAAATCCTGTTAAAAGATAATAAAATTGAGCAAGTCACAAAAGTTTTTACATGGTTTGGTCCAAATGTGGGAATATAGTATTTTTCATGTCGACTATCATTAATCCATGTATATATAATATAAAATGAATTAATTAAAAAAGAGGAAACTCCCATAAAGATCATTCTGTTTCCAGATAGAAGATTTTACTAAATCCCAATGAGTTATAAAGTTTTATTATTCTTTAGAGACTAAGAAATACTAAAAAATTAAAGTTTCTCAGTAAAAAAGTGTACGGAATTAATATTTCAAGTAACTCTCAATTAATTATATCATTATCTAGTGTGGATTTGTATTCATCTGGTATGAATTCTCTTGGTGCACCCTAGTTCGATGTACTCTATTTAATGCACCTGTATCATGTACCTCTTCTTCATCCAGCAGAATTCTTAATTAGAAACACACATTACAAAAATTTAAAAAATTAAACTATCTAAAAAAAAGATAAAACCTTCTCAATGATATTTCACTCCTTTATATGAGAAAACATCCTCTTAAAATGAATTAGTAGGCGTGGGATCTAAATTTTATTTTCCAACTAAACTAAAATTTCATTTGACCCCCTTCAAAGGTTCTGGAACATTTTAGTGAAAAATATTCATAAGAACAAACTAAAATCTCAACATCAACGTTCTCCTTCAAATGTTCCTTAAATAATAGAAGTATTTATTAAATCTAAAAGAATAACTCAAAATTTTCAATATTATTTACCATATATAGTTTTTATTAAATTTTCTTATGTCTTGGAAAGGTGTAAAAATAATCATGTTTCTTTTTTCTAGTTTGAATTGATAATATTTCATCTTTACAGGCCATCTTCAACTCTTATCTATAAAAACATCATTTTTCGGTCAAATATTCAATGTGGAAACTTCAAGATTGTATATCTGGTCATATCTAGTTTTCTCTATCTAAGGGATCTTTCATGATTCAGTTCAATGTTCTCTATCTGATGACCATTTGAGTGTCTATTCATTAGAACTCCTTTTAGAGGACTATTATATCTCTCAATATAGTGAAAATTAATAGATTCATCCATATGGAAAATATTTTATTTATCTCTATCTAGTACATGTATGTTTGATGATCCATTGAATGTTTAACTTATCAAGCTTATGTAAAAGTTCATCCATTAGAAATGAATTTCCCCATTTGATGCATTGATAAACAGAGTCTTTTTTTGATAATTTTGTGTTAGATGGAATCGATATCGTAACTTTATAAAATTCTAAATAAATGACATTTTATGGTAGACTTGATATATATCTCTCCACTCGTTAGTTTTAAATTCAACACTTCATATATTAAACTTTTTAAAGATGCAACCTCCTTACTTTATAACGTTGAACTTTATAAATACATTATAAATTTAATAACTTATAGATTAAAATTTGTAAAAATTAAGCTATCTAAAAATATTCCTTTTTAAAAAAAATATTAACCATGATAACCATTAAGTAATAATTATTTTAGAAACATTTTGAGGATTATCAAACCATTTTATAACTTAGTAATAAAATAAATGCAAAATTATTCTGACAACCATAAGTTTACATTCACATGAAACAAAAAAAATCACACAAAATACAGACAAAAACTATAATAATCATTATAAAATACACACCAAGGATATTTAGATATTTATTAAGAAATATGTTTGTGATTTTAAGGAGATTCTTATCCTCTTCTAAACCGATACATGGAGTGGGGAAATATGTAAACATGATAAACTTCCCTAGGTAGGTATCCTTCTAGAATTTAATATGTGAATGTCCAACAACCCATTCTGAGTTATCATGGAGGGTGAAGAGTGGGGTTTGGAGGATAGATAATAGTGTAGATGAGGCAGGATGAGTGTATTAACTAAAATATGAATCATTTTTATGTCTTACTCTATAATATTGGTATGACATACCAGGCCTTTTACACAAATTATTACATTATTTAAAGCATTATTATCTATAAAATACAAACCAATTATCAAATATTCTAATGTATTTTAAGACTAGGTAAATAATTATGAAACATGAAACCATAATAAAAAATAATTCAATTAATCTCCACAATGATCTCCTAACTTTATTTGTATTCTTATAACTTCATAGTATAACTTGAGGAATACATAGGAAAAGGGGGTTAGATAAAAATCCTAGTAAGGGAATAATCATGGAAAAGGAGCATAGTACATGAGTCAAAAGGAATAATATGATAAAATGTAATGCATGAATCATGAATAAACATGTGGATACATAACATATAAAACATTGAATTTTATAATCATGGAAATATAGGAATTTTTCATCAAAAGATAACATGACATAAACATGAGTCGAGGAAAACTGCCAAGAATATACCACATGGGGGACAGAGTCCAATAGTGGATTAGATTTACTCTCAAATAATATACATAATGTTTCAGGAGACAAATAATTACCCAATGCATTGAATAATTATTTGGGTGCACCCATTATAACATGTTCATGCATATGTGTTCCATATTAAAAACAAAACCTAATTAATAAACATATGGGTTAACCATGGAAATAAATGGGATTTGTGATAATGTCTTAAGGAATAAACAAATTATGTTTCATAATGTATACATGAATTAAAGAATTTAAATCAATATTGGACATAAATATTGGGGAAATAATAATATATCCTGAATACTGAAGTTTACCAGAATAGGAAACATGAAAAAAATAGTTATAATACTTTAGAAGTGTTCCACTTTAGTGCGGTTTTTCGAAGAAATGAATAGAGTCGTTAGGGAATAATTATTTCCAGAAAAAAAGAAATGAACTAAAATTTATTTTCATGATAAAACGAGTTATTTTAGAAAAATATTGAAGACTCATAATATTTTATGGATTGTAATTCAAAATGGTTAAGAAATGGATATTTTCACATTAGTCGGGCATGCTTATTGAGAGGAATTCAGAAGGGAACCTTTTAAAACAAACATTTACCCATAAAAGAAGGTTGAATTTAGAAATATACATATTTGTGTATAATATACATAGAATTTAGGATATTATATAATAATAATTAATAAATAATTGGTGTCAAGGGAGATATATCATAACCCAAATGAAAAAATTGAGGTTCAGAGACATTCATTACCTTATGTCTGAATGTGTTCATCACTTGTACATAATTTCATAGATAATAAAATTATATTTGTTAATAATTTAATTCAAAACCAATTAAAGATATATTTGATTTATTATAATTTTATTATGTTTATTTATGTCTATTTTGATGAGTTGTAAATTTTAATTTCATCGTTCTGGGAGGATTTGTTTCACACTTTCATGGTCGGTTAACTTGTATATATTTTTGGATGTCCTTTTCTAATGGTAATAATATACCCTAAGTAAAATTATATAAAATTAATGAAAATAAAGAAGTTTAAATGGCCCCATATATAATTTTTCTTTCTATTATAAGGATAATTTATTTGATAAAACGTTAATGACAAATGTTAAGTTTATTGTGGCGGTTTTTACGGCCATCATGAACTAGATTTTTTTTTAATATTATGTTTTTATATTTGTTACAGAACATAAAATAAATATAATATACATGTATTATTCTTATTTAAAAACAATAATGTTTTTATTACCAGCCTTGAAGGCGGAAATGGAAAACAAAAAAACCATCATCCATGATGGTAGAGAACTGACATATTACGGATGATGTTTTCATTTTTAGGATAAAAGGAAAATAGAAGTGAATAGATGAAGGATATTATATTAAAAAAGTAAAATTATAGTATATATATGATATTGGACTTATCATGTATCTTTGAAATGGGGCTGACGATAAAGTATAAGAAATAAATAATTTAAAAGAGAAAGATGGAGGATTTAACATCTAGAATGTCATCTCCTTCAGAATCTCTTTAGGGAACATAATTTTTTTCTTTGGGTGACACTAGAAACACTAAGAGATGGGTAATAGTTTTTTAAAGGGAATTGTGCAAAATATTATCAATCAACAAATCTTATAAGGTGTGAGGAGAAGTGGTGGTATTTATATGTGGAGGAGATGGGTGTTTTTTATTATTATATTAATTGGTTTATTATTTTCACTCAAGAAAATCAGAAGTATTGATTATTGTTACTATATAATTTAAAATATGTTTTTTAGTTATAATTAATTGGTTATTATATCATCCATGACTCAAAAATTCAAATATCTAGCTTAAAATGGTAAATACTGTAAATTACTGTATTTCACTATTCACCAGAATTTCAACTATTTTAGAAAAAATCCAAAAGATCACCCCAACCATTTTTTGACATATAGATTTCAAAAATAGACTCCATTTTATAAAAATAATTTTCTTAATATGATTAATTTTATTTTTTTTTAAAATCATCTTTTATTTAGGAAAAAAATAATTTTTATATTAAAATTGGTTTTATAACCCTTTAAAAAATTTATTATGGTCTCATAAAATTGTCTAATCCTTATTATAAAACATAAAAATAATTTATGAAATTATTTTATTAAAATAAGTTTTCTTTTAAATCATTATATTCATTATAAAATTAGAAATAAATTATTTGTTTTTTAAAAAATACCAAAACTTAATTTATCATTTTAAAAAAAAATATTTACTTGTAACATGATATATAATATTTTAATTTATAAGATACCTAAAAATTATTTTACGCTTAAATAGGTGAGGTTACTATTCTAATGGTCAGATTACTATTCCAAATAGTCGCATTACTATTCATATGGTCATGTATATACTCCAACTGTCATATTTCAATTCCAATGGTCATATTTCTAGTGGATCAAGACGATCCAAATTTTCCTATTCTTATTATCTTATTTTCAATTTATTGTCTGATTTTAATGTTTAGATTTTTTATTGGTTTGTTTGATAACTAATGTAGCATTCTTCATTTAGGATAATAATGTTTTTTTTGTTTCTCTATGTGATGTATGTACTTTATGCTATATGATATAATAATAATAAGGGAAATTCAATTGATAAAAATTTTGGGTTCTTACATTCTTCCCATTTATAAAATTTGTCCTTAAAAAATTTTGTTTTAAATACTATGGTGAAAATAGGTGATGAAACTTATTCTTAATCACTTCCCCTAGTTCCCATATCATCCCTTCATTCTTAGAGTTTATCCATAGAACTTTTACTTGGTGATTTGTCCTGTTTCATATAACGTTTTCTCCATAGTTCAAGATATTCACTGGATGCTTCTCATAAGACAGATAATTTTTGAGTTATACCACCTCAAAATTTAGTACATGTACAGGATCTGGTATGTACTACCTCAATAGGGATACATGGGATACATCATGTACTTGAGGCATGCTTGATGGAAGTGCTAGTCAATCGACCACAGCATTGATGTGATCAAGAATCTCAAAAGGGCCTATGTACCTTAGACATAACTTTACCTTCATCCCAAGTCTCTTTACTCTCTTCCATGGAGATATGTAGAGGAATACCATATCTCCAAACTCAAACATCATTTCCCATCAATAATTGTATGCATAGATATTTAGTCGACTTTGTTATGCCCTAATGTTCTCCTGAATGGTATTCACCTTCTCTACTATTTCTTCATCAATTTTAGTTCCAAGTAGAATAGGTTCACTAACCTCATCCCAGTATACAGGTGTTCTACATATTTTTCCATAAAGGAATTCATAGAGAGGAATTTGGATACTTGAGTAGAAACTATTTTGAGACATTAACCCAACTAGAGGAAGATGTTAGTCTCATCCTCCTTTGAAGTCCATTAAGTATCCTCTCAATATTTATTCCAATGTCTGAATAGTCTACTCATAATTGACATCAGGTTGAGGGTGATAATATATAATAAATTTCAGTTCATTTTTTAGAGTATGTTGGATTCTTTTCCAAAATTTTGTGGTAAATTTTATATCTCGATCAGATACAATCTATAATTTTACACCTTGAATCCTCACGACTTATCTAATGTATATCAGTGCATGTTGACTGAGTGAGAAGTTTTGTTAAATTAAAATGAAGTGACAAGTCTTTTAAATATGATCCATATTAACCCATATAGAATTACATCCTTGGGATGCATTTAGAAGTACAGTGAGAAATTCCATGATGATGTTTTTCCATTTCTATGTAGTTATAGTCATGGTTGCATTATCATCTTATAATTTTTCCTTTAATCCTTTACTTGTGGATATACCATGTACTTTTATGTAAATTTGGTGATATTCTTATTTATATTTCCCACCAGTAGTTCTCTCAAAGATCTCGATACATATTTATTCTCCTTGGGTAGATGGAGAAGTTTGATCAATGTACATCACTCAAAATATTCCTCTTTATCTCAAGAATTGATTGTACACATAGTCATTAATCAAATATTATGACTTTTCCATCATCAATTTTGAACTCTAAGGATATCACTTCTCGGATAGCTTTCACCTTCTTCTGATTTTCCACATCATCTCTTTGAGCATCCTTTATCTTTCATAAAAGTTGTAGTTGAGAAATAATTTGAGAAAGGATTGATGATTTTCTTTACTTAATGGTTCTTATTCCCTTATATTTAAAGTAAAAAAATAATATTTCATCCTTCTCAATTATCATCATTGATAAAGTCATTGGATCCTTTCTTCTTAGATCATCTGCAACTGTATTTTCATTACCTTGATGGGTATGGATTGCACAGTCATAATCCTTAATGAACTCTAACCATATTCTTTGGTGAAAATAAATCTCATTCTCAATGAATATATATTTTTTCACTCTTGATAAGTATATATCTCACACCTTTCCATATAAAAATAATTCCTCCATATTTTCAATGCGAAGATCATAACCTCCAACTCTAGATCATGTGGGGGATAGTTTTTCTCATGTAATTTTAGATCCCTTGAGTCATATGTCATTAATACATTATTTTTCATCAGTACATATCCTAAGACCTCCTTTGAAGCATCACTATACACCAAAAGAGTCCCCTACTTTTCAATAGTGTAATTTTTGGTGTAGTGATAAAAATCTTTTTCAACTCTTTAATATAGTATTCACATTCCTTGGTCCTAAAAAACTATACTACCTTCTAAGTCAGATTGGTTAGTGGGTTGGAAATCCTTGAGAGGTTTTTCACAAATCCTTGGTAATACCCAGATAAACTGAGGAAACTATGGATCTCCATTAAAGTGTTTCGTATTGGCCACTCCTCAATTTTTTTTGAATGGTCCACTGATATCCCATTACTGGTGACAAAATTCCCAAGGAATGATACTTCCTCCAACCGGAAACCATTTTTAATTTACTTTTCATATACTATTTCCTTTCACAAATCCCTTAGCACAATATTCAAATGCTCCACATGATCCTCCTTCCTTTTAGAGTATATTAAAATATCATCAATAAAGACTACCACAAAATTTTCAATGTAATCTATATAGTCTCTTTTAATTAAGTCCATGGAAATAACTAGATCATTATTAATTCTGAAGGGAATCACTAAAAACTCAAAATTTTCATACCTCATTCGAAATTTATTCTTGGAAATATCTTCCTTCTTTACCTTTAATTGGTGATATCTCGACTAAAGGTCCAACTTTGATAAATACTTGTCCCCATGTAGTTTATTTAATAGTTAATCGATAAATGTTAGGCAATACTTGTTCTTTATCATGATTTTATTGGGATCATTATAATATATAATCTAGTTCATTTATCTATCCTTCTTCTGACAAAGAGGACATGAACACCCCACTATGATGAACTCGAGCATATGAAACCCTTGTCCAGATTCTCTTGTATCTTGTATTAGTTATTACAAATCAATGGTGGAAATTTTTTAAGGATTCTTTGATATAGGAAGATATCCAGGTATTAGTAAAAATGAGGACTCAACCTCTTATTCATAAGGAAGACAAGGAAATTCTTTGGGGAATACATCATTATAGTCCCTCACAATCATAATTTCTTAGATCATGATACTCTCCTTTGTATCAATCAATTTTTATAAGTATTCTTGATCATTAATAAATAATATCCACAATTGAAAAAGTGATTCTGAAGGAGTCTCATCATCCTACTTATAATTGTACATAATTTTGGGATTCCACGGGATGTGAAGTGTGATTTCTCTTTCCATATAGTTGATGTTGTCTTTATGTAAAGATAGTCAATCCCTAACAAGTACGTCATAAAACACTACCAAATGAAGTAAAACAAGATTTTATAGGAGGTCCAGTCTAGAAACATTATCTTGGGAGGATTTATATACATTGGATACAACAATTACTCAAATATCTATTCTCACATATAACTCAACCTCTATATTCTAAGATGATGTTTGAATAATTCAACTAAACATGAAGGATATTAATGAATGTGTATAATGAAAATCATAAAGTATGTTCTCTATTCTTGATTGAATAACTAAAAACATATCACCACATCATTGTTGGTATTCACCTTATAATTATTGATGTTATATTCCCTTCTGTGATACCTTGTAAATTATTGTAATTTATCTTCACCAATAACCCATGACATAGGGAATTAGCTCACATAATTCCCATTTAACTAGTAGTTTAAACACTATAATATAGGGTAAGTGTTTATCTGAACCTTCCATTCATCTTATGCATTTTTGGGAATATTCATGTCCCTTGGGAAATAATTACCTTGGTGAACCTATTTTCAAAATTTAAAGCATCTCCTTGTTTTCTTTAGATAGTTCCTTATATTCTTCTTCCCACACTTTTAACATGTGAGAAGATGGATTTTATAGTAGCTGTGGGATTTATCTGTTGATCTTACCATATTAAACTCAATTTTCCTCTTTTTAGATCTAGGCCCACGAGACAACTGAGTGTCACTAATCTCTATCTCATCCTAAAGGGAACAACATACAATCTCCCCATTTCCATTAATGTATCGAATCACCATGTATTTTCATCAAACTAAATTTATTCTATTAAAGAAGATATCCAACTTACTTTTAATGTTTTTGACAAAGCTACATGTGTGTCGTGAAAGCCTTGTAAATGTTCTCCAAAATTCCCAAATAGAATCATATTCCTTTTTCTTTAGTATGGGGAACTCAATATCAATTTTATGATTGAGAGTTCAGTGAAAAGATTTGACAAAAAATATTTTTTAAATTCATCACTTTCCATGGAATCAATTTCCTTTTTAGAAGTTGTGTTCTTTATCAGTTTCCTCCACTGATCAACTTCCCCATAAAAACTATTGACCACCAACACCACATTCTCATCTTCTAATCATTAGAGGTTAGAGATAATACTCTTAATTTCGTAAATATATTATTATGAAATGATGTGATTATAATATCCCCAAATGATATGAGTCATTTTCCTCATAAAGTGTTCGACAGAAAATTTCTCTTTCTTAGGATAAGGAGGGTGTTACACATGATTCATGTTATTATTCATAACTTAATCCAATTGAGCCAGTACCGATATGAAGTTTTTATCTCTTTCTCCCATCACGTTTACACCTTATCAGGGTAATCATCACATTGCCCATCACATTTTTTGTTGGTATGGGTTCTCTTATTTACCACTATTAACTTAAAAAAGACAAATAAAAATAGGGGATTGAATAATTTACTAATGTGAAATTAAAAATGAAACAATAAAGATAAAAAGATAAACTTATAAATGAAAATTTTATACTGAATTACAATTCCTTAATTTTTAAAATAGGTTATCCATGGTGATATAATTATCGGTAGGGTTATTACTATAGTTTTATACTCCTAATCCCCAAAAATAACTAGATTTTGCCTCTGATGACAACTATAGTGACACTATACATTTACACAAATTATTAAATGATTTAAATCATTATTATACATAAAATAAAAACCAAGGATAAAAATCTCGCGTGAATTTGAGGACTAGGTACATAATTAAAAAACCTGACACTATAATAAAGCATATTTTTATTAATCTTTGTAATGTAATCCTAACTTCCTTTAAAATGACATTATCTTAATGAATATATACATTACATAACGTTTTTTAAATACTTGAAACATTACACAAACACACACCGAAATACCATATTAGTTTAGTGCCTTTGGAAACATGGAATCATAAACACTGGTGCATAAGTGAGCTACATTATCTCTCACTAGGTTCTTAATGACTAGAAACCTTCTTCGAAACATAAAACATAATACATTTCTTCATAACCTAGGGAGGGAAACATAAAAAGGGGTGATCTCAGATGCTCATTATGGGTAAACAAGGGAGAAAATTAATAAAAAAAATATGAGCATAGTGGTATCAGAACGTGATCAAAACATTATAAGATCATAACCTACATATCAAGGATCATAAAAATAAATCACTTCATAAATAAAGGACTTTCATTGGTCATGAATTACAATGAAATAAATAACATAATCTATGAAATCATAACATAGGAATAAAACAAAGAATTATGGAAAACACATGAACAAATAATATGATTTCCATAGTAGTTAAAGAATCACATCCAAGGCCATCTTGGTAGTATGGATTCACTCCCCATACCATTTTTTTGGTAATGATTCACTCTCATGGTAATCTTAGTAGCATTACTTCACTCCACATACCATCTTGGTAGTCATGGTTTGCTCCCATTTCCATCTTAGTAGTCAAGGTTCACTCATAACCCCATATTAGTTTGTCTCATCTGATTTAAATCTTTACCCAATGCATTAGAGGGAGATATAGGTCCCACTGATCTCATAATAAAATCATACATACAAGTTCCATAATATCATTAAAAAATTATCATAACCCACAAAATTAAATGGATATCATAAAAAAGTAATCATATCATAATTTATGGGAAATGATATAGGTTTTATAATCATTTCGTTGAAATTATAACTCGTGAGAAGAAGTGGGTTTCAAAAACATATAACCTATTAAATTGGAACAAGTTTCCTAAACCTCATTCCTTTAAAACATAATTTCTTCAGATAAATAATATTAATGGAATCATTGAATCATTTCCCCAAAAAGGATGAGTAACACCAATAAATTCCATATTATATGGATAATAATTTAAAAAGACCTTTTAAAAACATTCCTTGATTAAAATATCATTTTTTCTCTGAAAATTTATTTTTATAAAAATAAAAACTTTTTCAAATGATTTTCATAAAAGATAACCTAGAAAAATAATAATGGAATCTTAAAGAGATCTTGAATATCTTTTTCCCTTTAGGACATATAAAATAATCTTGAAAACATCTTGAAAACCATTTTACTTTAAAACTTATAAAATAAGATAGAAAAGCATTTTTAAAATAATTTTTACTTAAATACTTATAAAACAATCTTGAAAACATTTCAAAAACCAATTTCCTTTAAAATTTATAAAATAAACTTTAAAACATTTTGAAAACCATTTTCATTGAAAATAATTTGAGAACATAGAAAGAATAATTGAAAATGTTTTGAAAAACATTTCATCTAAAATTCAATAAAAAATTATAAATAAATCTGGAAAATATTTTGAAAAAAATTTCTTTTAATATACTTTGAAAATTTATTAATAAATCTTGAAAATGTTTTGAAAACCATTTTCCTTGAAAATTTATAAAATATCTAGAAAATGTTTTAAAACAGTTTTCCCTGAAATTAATTAGAGACAAATAATTTAAAAAATATTACGAAAAAAATTTCATTAAAATAAATAAATTTTTAATCATGTAAAGGAACATTCAATGGAATGTTGTTGATAATGGTGGATACATCCATACTTGAGGAACATTCCTTTTGCACCGTAAAATGCTTAGAAACGTTCCTTGAATAGAAAAATAAAATAGGATTCCTTATTAAAACCCATTTGTTTAGAAAGGTTAAAATGGGTAAAATTTTCTTTTAAATATCATAGTATAATATTATAATATTTTTAGAAATCATTTATAATATATGGTTTTGAAGGAAAATAGATATTTGACCAAAGAGAGGGTAACGTCGAGCTTTCTTAAAATCACTTTCCTAATAATCTTATAAACAAAAGAGTGTAAAAATGGAACCAATACCTTAATATATCATTAATAACTATATAATAAAAATTTCCAAAATTTTATTGAGATATGGATCATAATATTTCATCAAGAAAGCACAAACATAATCAATCTTGAAAAGTAATGAGAATATTTCAATAAACTCTTACCACTTGGTAACTTTGAACCATAATCTCCATGTAAGAAAATGAAATTACATGAAGTTTAAAATATATTTAAAAAAATTATATTTGGTACATAAAATTTCAATTGTAATTATATACACCCCATGGAAAAATATAGGTCTATAACATGGCATGTGTCTCAAAGAAGAAAAATTGAGAAAATCTTTCTTTTTTGATTTGGTAAATTTTGGAATATAACACAAATGAAATAAATATCATAAAATGGAAATTTAAATAGTAATAAACTTAAATATATTAAATATTTAATACATTCATGGGAATTATACACACCAAAGAAAAGGAATCGGTGGTGATAAAATATTCATCTCATACAAAAAAGTTAGATAAAATTCCCTTGCCTTGTGTCTTGATAGTCACTGTACTCATACATACATCCTATATAATTAATATAAGTTTATTGTATATATATTAGAGGAAAATATTCTTATATATAATACCAAATATTGTTTTTTTATGATATTATAATACATTATTGTTAATAATTCTATGTTAAGGTTTCACTTCCGGTAATATCTCCTTTGTTCTTCACATGTGTCTTAATTTGTTATATCTTTAGTAATTATACTTATATCATGATTTAAATAATTTAAATAATGATATAAATATCATATATATTAATTATATTTATGTTATAATAATCTATAAATTATATAATTATGAAATTGAATACACCATTCATGGAAAAGCTAAGTCATAGGAATGCATGAACATTATTTCCATTTTATTTTCATATTGAAATAATGAATTAAAGAATGTATATGTATATATGAATATAATATAATAATTATTTCATATATATCATATAATTTTACTAAACGGGTCCTTAATACATTTTATGTATTGTGTGAATAAATCATATCACTTTGAGGGGGTGGTAGTCCACACTTCCGCAAACGAAATTATTGTATTTACACAAAATGGAAAGTATAAAGATATGCACTGTAAAATAATTTCAGAAGATTAAAGGAATAAAAATTTTAATATATAACATATATAAATAGATTTTACGTCATAATTTCTACCATGTGATGTAGTAAAGTAAAAATGAACAATCATTGTTTCGTGAGGCTGTAGTTCTTCGTACACGAAAACAATACGATTATTACCCGTTAGATGGAAGTGTGTGTAAGTGTAGGTATAACCCTTAGAATAAAAACATCCTAGTATATTGGCTATAATTTTGTTTCTATATAGGTATGGAATAAAAGAAATATAAGTGGTATAGAATGGAAACAACATAAGATAACTTGAGAAGGATTTTTACCTCTTATTTGGGTAACTCCTTTTCATTTGCACTGAAGGGATTCCATGGATTTATTTCTTCCCAAAGGGATGATTCAAATAGGAAGGGAGGAATTTGGAGAATTTTATTTGGAAGATCTTGTCTGGACCTAAGTGGTTTGAGATGTGTGAGGAAAATATTGTGTTGTTGCCCTTTCATTGGGTAGGAAAAGGTCTCACATGGTATTTTTGAAAATTAGTTAGGTGTAACCATGTTTTACTTAAAAAGGTATTAAATACCTAAAATAAATAGTGGAAGGTTAATGGACAGATAATGGCCATATAAATAGTTTGGTACAAGTTTATAGGTTATTTGGGACAAGTTTATAGGTTTTTTGGGCCCTTATGTTTAAGGTTTATTCACTTGTTAAGCATGATTTTACCATAATTGTTGTAATTAATATTAATTACATTCACTATTTTTTTGGTCTAAAAATAATCTAAGATTATTATATATTATATATTATTCATATTCAAAATTTTAATCTAGTTTTTCAAATTATAATCACAGAAGTGGTGAAAATTAATTTAAATTTAATCTCACTGACTATACGAGACTGTGGGTTTTTAAAGTAAAAGCATCGGAATATTTTCTCTCTTTTTGATGTCAATTTCAAAGTGAAATAGATTCCAATAAACTAAATTACATTAATTGATAAAATAATTATCTAACTAAATTTTAAAACTAATTTAAAATTTAATTTATCTTTGTAAATAAATTATATGAAACATCAATTTCTAACTAAAATTCAATATTTTTTAACTATTCATTAAAAAATGAAACCTTAAATAAAAATACCAAAAATTTACCCTAACCTAATTTTTATCTTTATATTTCAAATTTAAAGATTATTTTTCCATATATAATAAATAAAAGTTCAATAATTTGGATTTAAAATTGGTTTTCATTAAAAGGCGGTAAAAATGTCATAATAAGAAATATAGTATTTTATACAAAAAAATGGACTTGTTATTCTCATAAGCCTGTAAATTTTTTTAAATGAATATAGAAAATATTTTATTGAATGTATAATATATATATACATTAATCTCACTCACCAATTGTAATTAATTTAATTTATTATGATAAAATGGCTTTTTGTGCATAAAACGTTTTTCCGAAAAAGCATTCCCTTTATATTTAATTGGTTATTATATTCATTTCAAATTCATTTGTAAAAATTTAATTCATAAATGTAGTTAATACAATTTTTAACTATAAACTTAACATCTAGGTTATATGTTATTATTTTAAAGAACAATATTTTTAATAATATATTATAATTTTGTATCACTCGGTCTTTTGTGTTAAGTAATACATCAAGGAAAGTCAATATTGTGTGTAATGCACACTAAACTCAATGTTATTTGTAGAGAACCTTAAACATTGTATTGCATGTAGTGTATTATAACTTGGTTTTGCATATAACTTAATCAAAATATAGTTTATTAATATACAAAAACAACTATTTATAGTAGCTTCTGAAATGAAAAATATCAAAAAGATTACATTACTTATGAAAAAATATTTAAAAAAATCTCAAGGTGTTATACTCTACCCCCATTAAAATAACTTTTTCCCTTGAAATTAATCCAGGTTGTCAAATATTTAATAATTGTATGTTTTATTTATAGAAACCCAAATAGTAGAAATGAATACTAAAACATACCTTAAAATGGAATGTTAGAACCATAATGGTTACCCAAAGTAACATATAAATATGTTTCCTCATAAGATAACATAGGTTGGTAGTGAAGATTGGAGATGGAGAAAAAACATAAATATTTACGGGGATTGATTGAGTCCATCAATAACAAATAAGTTAATGATCAAAGAAATGTTGAGAGCATCAAATTAATAAATCTGTGAAGATTTTAAAGGCCATCTGTTCAATAAAAATTAAGGTATTTGGATAACACATTTTTTTATCATTATGATATCATTGAGTTTTTCTTTTACTTCCCAATAATAAAAGGAAATATACCAACTTGATATATTTATATAAAAAAATAATTATTTGGTTTTACATTTATCAATATCTAATTCATCCATTACATTATGAAATGGATGTCTCTAAATTAACTTTGATTCCTGAAATACTAAAATAAACTTTTAATAGATCTAAAGGCTCATGAAACAACTAAAAGTATACATATTTGTCTCTAATTATCCTTCATAATACATATGGTTGTTACATTAATATATAAATTGAAAAATTAACTATAATGGTTCAATATTAATATTAATTCATCAAGAATAATTACACATTAACCAGGACATCGTGTAGGCTAGTGGTGTGCCTTGCTGAACTTGATTGGTTATCACCTGACATGCATGATGTACTTTTTAGAACTACTCTAATACAATTTCCAAAATATTATGGACATACTTGAAATAATTTTAATCAATAAATATCCTTTTAACCAAGGTTATCAATAAAATATCGCTACAAAAATACTTCCTCTGACATTTAACTTAATCTTTTCAGGAATGGTTTACCTTATAACCCATGAGAAGGATAAAAATAAAAAACATTAGAAATAACATCATGAATTTAGTTTAATATTGATCCCACATATATCACAAAGTATAACTAGGTTGTTACAATCAAAACATGCGAATATACTCATTGTAATTTCTCTTGAAAAATGGTACTTGTCCTAAATTACCATAAATACTTATTGAAAACATGCATGTTTCCTTATTCCAAAATATATTGATTCTATTCCTTAAATCCAAAAATGTTCTCAACATCATCAATGATCACATGAACCACCTTTCTACAAGTTATTACTTAGTTCCAAGGTAATTTGTACTGTTCAATTTACTTATTCATATCCCACAATTCTTTATCCAAGAAACATTATCTTAATATAAAGAACATATAAAGGGTTACCTTCCCTTATTCAAAATATCACATTATCATTAAATCACATTATCATTCTATTAGTAATATTCAATATAAACTTATAAATTCGTAAATAAAAACATAAAATTAACAATCCTTGTATATTTCTTCATTCATTAAACATTATATTTGAATCCAAAAACTTAAAAACATAGATTGTTCCACTTCATCCACAAGCCATAAGAATAATATATCATACTTTTATTTAATTCCTATTTCTTTTCAAATTTCATCAATATTCTCATCATTATAAAAAATATATCCATTTCTCATACCACCTTATTGTTTCTCAAATAGATCTTTACCCCTAAGAAATCAATTCTCCTAATGACCATTCATTACACACATAAAGAATTTTACCTTTGGGGATGTCTTAGGGAGGCCAACATTCCCATCCATTTCATTATCCAAACCCTTCAATTTTTATTTTTAGTTACTTGATTTGTGTCCTCGTTTTACATAATCAAGAAATCTTCTTATTCCTCCAATACATTCACTTAGGTCATTTTTTTCACATTCTTGGAACAAAGGAAACCATATCTTCCTTCCTCCATGGTATCCATTACTTGAACTCTCACTGAACTCTTTCCTTTTCTTCCTTGGTGAGTTTGATATTTGGTTAAGGTACACATTATTGATCATGTTCCTTCAAAACTAATTAGGCATGATCATAGTATCCTTCACTCCAATTATTATCCCATTTGACATATCATCATCAGATTGTCAATCACATTCAACATTAACCCAGTTTCATTAGGTTCCTACCATTGAATAAAACCAGAATGTAGAGTGTGAGAAACACGTATCATAGTGGAAAATCACATAATCATGAAAAATAAATACTTATAGGATATATAAATCTGGAAACCTTTCATAATATATGACACACTAGGTGTATCTTAGGTTATTCATAGGCAAATTATTTTTTAATCCTTTGTGGTGGTTACTGAAGCGTTTGTGAATTCCCAAATCATATCTTATGGTAGTGTCAACCTAGGTGTGAAGTAAGTCTTACTGTCATGTACAAGGTTACCTTGAGTCAACCTTGAGATATCTTATCATATTTTTTACCCCTAGGTACTTCTGTGCTAGATCCACAACCACTTTTAGTATCCAAACATGGGTGTATTTCAAGGAAACCACTCACTCTATCCTTAAAAAATATTCTTTGACATTTTCCTATACTTTTTGTTATAATTATACTTATCCTTTGTCTTTTCCTTAGAGTTATCACTAAGGATTTCCCATTCTAGTTTCCAAAGGATAACTAAAATTTTCTCTGATACCAACTATAATAACCCGTATTAATGTAAATATACATTATATAAATGTTTTGGAATACTTAAAACATTACAAAAATAGACATCCAAATAATGTATTAGTTTAGAGCCTTTGGAAACATGGAAACAGAAACAATGGTACATAAGTGATCCAAATAATCTCCCAATATGTTCTTCATGCCTATCATGCTTCATAGACTAATCAAACTTAATATATAGCTTCATAACCTTTGGAAGGAAACATAAAACAGGGCAAGCTCATATGCTAAATAAAGTTAAACAAGGGATACAAATCATCCAAAACATGAGAATAGTTATATGAGAACATGATAAAAAAATTAAAATATCATAACCTGTACATCAAGGATCAAAAACATAAATCATAGCATAAATATTGGAATTTCAAAAGACTTGAATCATAAGAAAATAAATAACATAAGATATAAAATCATAACATATAAATAAAACATGGAGTTGTTGAAAACACATAAGAGTATAATATGATTCCCATAGTATTAAAGGAATCGCTACGAAGTCCATATTGGTAATAATGGTTCACTATCCATGTCATCTTAGTAGTCATGTTTTACTCCCATATCCATATTAGTATCATGAGTTCAATCCTCATACTATCTTGGAAGACACGGTTCACTCCCATAGCCATCTTAGTAGACAGTTTTTGCTCCCAAGACCAACCTAGTCTATCTCATGAGATATAAATATTTACCCAATACATTATAGGTTGATATAGGTCCCACCCATCTCATAATGAAATCATACCATCATGTGTCACAAGATCATTAATATTCATACCATAACCCATGAAATAATATTGATATCATAAACATGCAATCATATCAAAACCTATGGAAGAAGATATAGGTTTAATAATCATTTCATAAAAATAATATCCTATTATAAGAAGCGGGTTTCAAAGGAATATAACTTGTGAAAGAGAAATTATTTTCGTAAACACCATTCAATCAAAACATAACTCATTAAAATAAATATTATGAATGGAAACATTGGAACATTTTCCAATAAAGGCAAGAGTAACACCAACGGATGTCTTCATAGATGTTAAATAATTTAAAAAGGCATTTCAAAAATATTTCTTAATGAAAATATAATTTTTTATTTTAAAATTTCTTCTTAAAAATTAAAATTTTTTGAAAACCATTTTCTTAAAATATAAACTTGATAACACATAATGGATTATTAAAGGTATTTTGAAAACCCTTTTCCTATAGAACATATCAAATAATATTGAAAACATCTTCAAAATTATTTCCATTTAAACTTATAAAAGAAGCTTGAAAACCTTTTGAAAACCATTTTCCTTGAAAATTTATAAAATAATATTGTAAATCTTTTGAAAACCTTTTTCTTTAAAAACACTTTGAAAACATGGAATGAAGACTTCAAAACTTTTTTAAAACCATTTATTCTAAAAATACATTGAAAACATATAAATAAATCTTGTAAACAATTTGAAAAAATTCTTTAAAAAACTTTGAAAACAAATGACAAAATCTTGAAAATGTTTTGAAAACCATTTTCCTTGAAAACTTTTAAAATAGATAGAAAAATTTTTGAAATCCTTTTTCTTTGAAAATATATTGAAATAATGAATTTCTAAAAAAAATTGGAAAAATAATTAGAAAAAAAAGGAAAATACCATTTTAATCATGTATAGGAATCTTTAAGGTAATTTTGATCATGACAGCAGATAAATCTATACAACCCTAACATTCCTTTTTCACTGTAAAATGTTTTGAAAGGTGCATCGACCGAAAAACAACAATAATATTCCTTATTAAAACCATTGTTTAAAAATTTAAAACATGGGTAAAATTGTTTTTTAAATATCATAGGATAATAATATAATATTTTTGGAAACCTTTTAGAAGACTTGGTTTTGAAGGAACATAGATTTCTGACCGAATAGAGGATAAAGTCAGGCATTCTTAAAAACACTTTCTTGACTATATTATGTTCCAAATATTAGTAAAATGGTACCAAGACATTAATATATCATGCATAAATATAGGAGAATAAATTTAATGATTTTTTGGAGATATGAATCATAATAATTCATCAAGTAATCCTAAACATAAACAAAATTGAAAAACGATGATATAGTTTCACTAAACTCTTACCACATGGTAACTTTGAACCATACTCCCTATGTAAGAAGATGAAATGATTAAAATGTGATGAAAATAATTATATTCATTATATAATATTTCAAAGGCATTATATACACCTCATGTAAAAATATAGGTTCATAACATGACATGTGTCTCAAAGATGGAAAATTGAAACAAAATAACCTTATTGATTTCGCAACTTTTGAAACCAAACCCAATGAAATAAATATCAAAAAATGGATATGTAAATAACCATAAATTTAATAATAATAATCATATAATACATACATGGTCAGTATACACACCACAAAAAATGTATGTGTGGTGGTTAAATCATGTATCACATGGAAATAAAAAGTGATATGTAATTCCTTAACCTTGTTTCTTAACACTCATCATAATCATACAAACATCTTGAATAGTAAATATAAGTTTATTATAAATCTAAAAAACCATATTCTTACATTTAATAATATATATGGTTTTATTACAAATTTGTATTACCTTCTGTTAGGTCGGAGAAAAACGGGAATGATGGCAAGAGGGGGGGTGAATTGCCTTTTAAAAAAAAGATAAACAAATTAAAATCAAAGTGAAAGTGCAGCGGAAATAAAGAGGCAAGACACACAAAATTGATAACGGAGTTCGGCCAAAAACCCGGCCTACGTCTCCGCTCCCAACTCAACCGTTGAGAGATTCTACCGCTTGCTTTTCAATGGTTTTAGCAAGAAACCCACTAGGCTTTGAGGTAGCACTAGGACCTATTACAGCTTGCTTTTTGTGGTTTAGCAAGAACCCACTTGCTTTTAATGGTTGAGCAAGAACCCACTAGCCTTCTTACAGGTGAAGGCTAGCTCACCTATGACACAAGCCTTTTAAAAGGAAAGGCTTGAAGAAACCTCTTCACACCTTAGTGGTGATGTGAAACCCAAAAGAAAGGGGGATGAGAAAAGGTGTTGGGGTTTGTAGGCACAAACCCAAATTTAAAGCTCAAAATAATAAATACAAGAAAAACCGTATTGGAGGAAGACTTGGGCGCCAATTGGATAGAAGGAGTTGATGTAGCGTGCTCTCCCAAGCTTCTTGAGGTGCTCCTTGGATTGGAAATTGGTTGGAGCACTTGAGGATCCTTGAAGGTGGAGCGCCGGAGGTTCGCCAAATGTTCAAAAATATGTCCGAGCGCTTGGTATATGATCCAATTTGTGTCCGGGGCTTCCTTGGCCTTTATTTATAGGCATGGAACCCTTGGGGAGTCTTCGGAGCCGTTGGAAAAGGCCTCGGAGCCGTTGGAGGCCAAAAGAGGGTTGACTGGTCAAAGCCAACGGCTAGTTTGACTGGGCTACCGGCTGGCCGGTACAGATCCACCGGCTGGCCGGTGCCTTGGCAGAGGAGAAGAAATTTGGTCCAGGCTCCACCGGCTGACCGGTGGAGGAGCCACCGGCTGGCCGGTTGCAAGACAGTAGCAAACACAATTTGGGCTGGATGCCACCGGCTGGCCGGTGCTGAGGCCACCGGTTGGCCGGTGAGATGGCAGTGAGTGGCTCTTCTGCCCAGAGTCCACCGGCTGGCCGGTGGTGAGGCCACCGGTTGGCTGGTGGACTGAATTTCAGTCCATTTTTGCTTCTTGCTTTCTTGGCCTAATTCCTTAGCCACCTGAAATGATTCCTATCATCCAAAAACACTTTAAAGAGGATTAGATAAATAATAAGGTGATTGTGATCATGAAAATCAAACAACGAGGGGAACGAGAGGTACAACAATCTCCCCCTATTTTGATGATCACAATCACCAAAACAATTAAAGTAAAAACATAAATTAAAGACATTCTTAAAGGATAATTTGAAAGTAAATCAAAGCATGATCAAAAAGGTTTCTCCCCCAATCAATCAAGAAATTTCTCCCCCTTTGTGATTATCAAAATAGAATGGGGCATAAAACTTGATTGAGGGAAAGGGTTTGAAAAACTAGAAATGAAAATTTGAAATGAAAATTGTAAATACAAATTGAATGAATTTAAAATTGAATAACAGTTTGAATTGAAAGTTTTGAATCAAAAACCAATTGAAATTTTGGAAATAAAAATTCGATACCAAGAGTTGAAAAATTTGAAATGAGAATTTAATAGAAAATTTTGAATTGAAAAAATTTGATACCAAGTGTTGAAATCGAAAGTTTGAATCTAAGACAAGGTTTTGAAAATTCTCCCCCTAAATGAAAACAATAAGTCACCGGGGATAGGAAATAAATTTTGGCCCGGAGAGACTCGCAAGAAGGGATTTTTCAATCCAAACTTGTCTCATGGCGGGTCTTCTCCTATAAAATTCGTCCGAAAAGAAAATACTTTTGGGTTGACCATACCGGGCGTTTTTGCAATCGCATTCATAAATTAGGTGTCCGGGTTTTTTACAATAATTACAAAATTTATAACTAGAGCACCCCCTTACAAAAACAATGGGTGCATGGGAGGAGGAGGCTTGCTTGGAATAGCCAAGCCCTTGGGTGGTTCTAGATATTCGTTGGGAACCTAGGAGATTGTTCAAATTTTGTTCCCCTTGGGTGAACTTAGCTAGGGTTTCTCTAAGTTCTTTGATGGTTGATTCCATGGAATCAACATTTGGGAAATTTTGGATTTTGAGGGACATCTTTTCCTTCTCTTTGAGAATTTGTTCTTTTTCGGGGGAGAGTTTTTTGAAAGACTTTTTTAAAGCAACAAATTTTGACGATAAAGCATGAAAACCTTTTTCTAGTTGGTCTCTAGCGTGTGAGAGTTCTTCATAAGAAGATGATTTAAAGAATTTGAATTTGAAGAACAAGAGGAGGAGGAGTCGGAAGATGTTACCTCATGAAATGCCATTAGGCATTTTGTACCTTGGTCGCTCGAGGAGGAGGAGGAGGAGGATGATGAGGAGGTGTCACTCCATGTCGCCTTGAGGACCTTTTTCTTTCCTTTTTCCTTTTGCGTGGCCCGTTTCTTGTTGAGTGGGCAATCGGGCTTGTAATGGCCCTTTTCGCCGCACCCGTAGCATTTCACCTTGGGCTCGGATTTTGTGGTGGGTTCTTGCTTTCGGTGCTTGCGGGATTTCTTCTTTTTGTGCTTCTTCATAAATTTGTGCATTTGGCGGGCGAGATTCTCCATTTCCGAGTCGCCGCTTGATGATGAAGTAGATGAGGAAGATGAGGATGATGAGGAGCTTACTTCTTTTTGAACCTTGAGGGCAATGTTCTTTGGTGTCTTGATTGGTGTGCCCTCCTTTTGAGCTTGCCTCCTCATCGTAATCTCGTACGTCATTAGGGATCCGATGAGCTCCTCTACCGGCATGTTTTTGACATCCTTAGCTTCTTGGATTGCCGTCACTTTAGGTGCCCATGAGCTCGGAAGGATCCATAGGATCTTCTTGACCATTGTTTCTGCAGAAATGTTATCTCCAAGGGACTTTCTACCATTGCAAACGTCAGTGAAGCGTGTAAACATTTCAGAAATGGACTCATTTGGATGCATTGTAAAAGATTCAAAGTCTTGTCTATACATATCTAATCTAGTATCTTTGACTTTATTAGTGCCTTCATGGGTCACTTCTAAAAGCTTCCAAATTTCATGTGAGGAGGTGCAAGTAGACACTCGATTGAACTCATTTCTATCTAAGCCGCAATGGAGAGCGTTCATGGCTTTGCCATCAAGCTCGAAATTCTTAATGTCGGCTTGGGTCCATTTGGATTCGTCGGGGGAAGACAAAGAAAAACCTTGCATGACAATTTTGTAAATAGGATATCCTATACTTCTTAAAAAAGTGGTCATGCGGGTTTTCCAATAATTATAGTCGGTCCCATCAAAAAATGGAGCCCGACCCAAAGAGTAGCCCTCAGGGGCGAAAGAGGTAGATGCCATCACAATGGATCTTTGAATTTGTAACCGGTTAGGGTATTACACAAATTTCCCTCTGATACCAATTGTTAGGTCGGAGAAAAACGGGAATGATGGCAAGAGGGGGGGTGAATTGCCTTTTAAAAAAATATATAAACAAATTAAAATCAAAGTGAAAGTGCAGCGGAAATAAAGAGGCAAGACACACAAAATTGATAACGGAGTTCGGCCAAAAACCCGGCCTACGTCTCCGCTCCCAACTCAACCGTTGAGAGATTCTACCGCTTGCTTTTCAATGGTTTTAGCAAGAAACCCACTAGGCTTTGAGGTAGCACTAGGACCTATTACAGCTTGCTTTTTGTGGTTTAGCAAGAACCCACTTGCTTTTAATGGTTGAGCAAGAACCCACTAGCCTTCTTACAGGTGAAGGCTAGCTCACCTATGACACAAGCCTTTTAAAAGGAAAGGCTTGAAGAAACCTCTTCACACCTTAGTGGTGATGTGAAACCCAAAAGAAAGGGGGATGAGAAAAGGTGTTGGGGTTTGTAGGCACAAACCCAAATTTAAAGCTCAAAATAATAAATACAAGAAAAACCGTATTGGAGGAAGACTTGGGCGCCAATTGGATAGAAGGAGTTGATGTAGCGTGCTCTCCCAAGCTTCTTGAGGTGCTCCTTGGATTGGAAATTGGTTGGAGCACTTGAGGATCCTTGAAGGTGGAGCGCCGGAGGTTCGCCAAATGTTCAACAATATGTCCGAGCGCTTGGTATATGATCCAATTTGTGTCCGGGGCTTCCTTGGCCTTTATTTATAGGCATGGAACCCTTGGGGAGTCTTCGGAGCCGTTGGAAAAGGCCTCGGAGCCGTTGAAGGCCAAAAGAGGGTTGACTGGTCAAAGCCAACGGCTATTTTGACTGGGCTACCAGCTGGCCGGTACAGATCCACCGGCTGGCCGGTGCCTTGGCAGAGGAGAAGAAATTTGGTCCAGGCTCCACCGGCTGACCGGTGGAGGAGCCACCGGCTGGCCGGTGGCAAGACAGTAGCAAACACAATTTGGGCTGGATGCCACCGGCTGGCCGGTGCTGAGGCCACCGGTTGGCCGGTGAGATGGCAGTGAGTGGCTCTTCTGCCCAGAGTCCACCGGCTGGCCGGTGGTGAGGCCACCGATTGGCCGGTGGACTGAATTTCAGTCCAGTTTTGCTTCTTGCTTTCTTGGCCTAATTCCTTAGCCACCTGAAATGATTCCTATCATCCAAAAACACTTTAAAGAGGATTAGATAAATAATAAGGTGATTGTGATCATGAAAATCAAACAACGAGGGGAACGAGAGGTACAACACCTTCTTGTTTACAATTCTATGTTAATGGTTCACTTCAGGTAATATCTTCCTTGTTCTTCACATGTGTCTTAATTTCATATATATTTGGTCCTTATTCAAATATAATAATTTATAAAAATAAAATCATGATATAAATATCATTTATATTCATTATATTTATATTATAATAATATATATATTTTATAAGTATTAAATGGAATACACCGTTTATGGAGATGGTTGTCTGTATGTACGTATGAACATTGTTTATGTTTCATTATCGTATTGAAAAAAAAATCATAAATTTATATATGAATATAATACCATTATAGTTGCATTAATATTTCATATATATAATATAAATACATTAAAACCATCCTTAATACATTTTTTGTAGTGTGAGAACAAATCACATCAATTTGAGGGGGCAGTAGTCCACACTTCCTCAAACGAAATTATCTTATTTACAGAAAATTGAAAGTATAAATATATGTGTTGTAAAATAATTTAATAAGATTAAATACATAAAAATATAATATATAACATATAAAAATAGAGTTTACACAATAATTTCCACCATGATAGGTGGTTAATTAAAATGAACAATCATCGTTTAGTGTCGCAGTTGTTTTCCATACACCTAAACAGTATGTTCGTTATCCATTACATTAAATTGTGTATAAGTGTAGTAAAAAACCCTAGCATAAAAATATGATATTATATTGATTATACTTTTGTCTTTATAAAATAATATAATAATAAGTGTTTAGAGGTTGGGGAATGTAAATAACATAAAATAACTTGGGGAAGATTGTTACATCTTATTCAGGTAACTCCTTTTGGTCTGAACCAAAGGGATTCCTTGGATTGATTTCTTCCCAAAGTAATAATTAAAGGAGTAATGTAGGGATATTTGAAAGTGTATTTTTCATATATTTTCTAAACCTGAGTGTTTTTATAGGTGTGAGTATGGGGAAGAGTAGGTTGAAATTTATATGGGGGGAGAGGACTCACTTAGTATTTTTGAAAAAAAAAAGTTAGGTGTACCCATGTTTTTACTTAAAAAGACTTGAAAAACCAAAAAAAATAATTAATTTAAGTTTAACTTATGAATAATATCCATATAATGTGTGTTTTAAAAGTTTCTTGGTTATTTCGACCCTTATGGTTATGTTTTATTCACTTGTTAAGCTTAATTTTACCTCAATCGATGTAATTAATTTTAATTACATTCACTAATCATTTTGGTAAAAAAAACTAGTTAAACTTATAATAAATTATAAATTATGATGATTACAAAGATTGAATTAATTTTTCCAAAATGGAATAAATTTTTCCAAATTCTAATCATAATAGTGGTAGAAATTAATTTAAATTTAATCCTATTGATGGGACGACACTGTGGGTTTTTAAAGTAAAAAACATCTGACATTTTGCTATATATTTTATACTCAATATCAAATTAAAATTGATTAAAATGACCTATATTGGATTATTTGAAAAAAAAACTGATATAATTAAACTTTAAAACCAATTTAAAATTTAATTAATTTTATAAATAAATTCGATGAAAAAGTAGTTTTGAACTAAAATTCAGTATTTTTAGCTATTCAGTAAAAAAATATAACCTTACATAAAAATACAAAACAAATATCCTAAACTAATTTTTATGTTTCGATATAAAATATAAAGTTTATTTTTACATATATATCCATCAATGTTCTAAAAAATGGATTTAAAATAGGTTCGCCATTAAAACCTATTAACATGCCCTAATAATAAATATGTTATTTTATGCATAAAATTGTGTTTGCTATTATCTTAAGCCTATAAAACCTATTGGATGAATATAAAATAATATTTTATTTAACATATAATATATATATATTACATTAATATCACTCACTAATTCTAGTTAACTTGATTTAATATGATAAAATATCTTTATGAGAATAAAGATATTTTCCTATAAAAATATTCCCTTTATATTCAATTGGTTCTTATATTCATTTCAAATTCATTTGTAACTAAAAATTTAAACCATGTATTTTCATAAGTTAGTTAATTATATTCATAACCATCAACTTAATGGATAGGTTATATATTATTATATTAAATTATAATAATTTTAATAATATATTATAATTTTGTAACACTCTATCTTGGGTTTTACACAAGACATCAAGGAAAGTGAATCATGTGTGTAATTTATACTAACCTTGGTGTTATGTGTATATAATTTTAAACATTGTGATGCATTTCGTGCATTATAACTTGTTGTTTCATATAATTAAATCCAAACATATTTCTTTAATATAAAACAAAATAACTATTTTTAATGTTGTGTGAAATGAAAAATATCAAAGAGATAAAATTAATTTGTCAAACATATTTCAAAAAATCTTAGACTGTTTCATCTTTTGAGCTCCTAAAACATCATAGTACAAACTTGTGAATACATATAAAAAATAAATGATCTTGAAATACTTGTTACGGAATAATCCTAGAAAGGAATCATAATACATGATTCAGAAGGAATAAGAAGATAACATATAAGGCATGGATCATGAATAAAAATGTGGAGAAATAAAATATAAAACATATAATCATATGAACATGAAAATATAGGAATCTAGAAACAAAACATAACCTAACATAAACATGAGTGAAGGTTAACTGCTAAGAGTATATCACATGGTAGGTAGAGTCCCGTAATGGATAAGGTTTACTCCATAATCCCATGCATAACATCTCATGAGACAAAAAATTACCCAATTCATTCTATAGTTATCTAGTCACACCAATATTAACATGTTCATCCATATGTGTTCCAAATGAAATATCAAACATAAGGAATAATCATATGGGTTACCCATGGAAAGAAAAGAGTTTTGTAATCATGTTATAAGGCATAAACAAAGAGAATATCAAAATGTTATGCATGAAAGAAATAATTTTAACCATTATTGTACATTAATAAGTGAAAAATAATAATATATCATGAAAAATGATGTGAAAATTAAGGGGAACATGAAAATTTGTGATTACATTATATAAGAAAGGTTCCACTAAAGCACGATTTTTAAGAAAAGAATAAAGTGTATTTAAGGAATAATTATTTCCATAAAAACAGAAATGAACCAAAATATATTTTGATGACAAAAAGATATATTTTATAAAAATATAATTAGCTTAAAAAATTTTATTTATTATACATGAAAAAGTGTAAGAAACAGATAAGTTCTCTTTAATCTGGCTTGCTTATCGAGAGGAATCTAGAAGGGGACATTTTAAAACTAACATTTACCCTTAAAAGAAGGATGGGTTCAGATATATAATTATGTTTGGATCATAAAAATATAATTTAGGAGAAGTATATAGGAATAATTTATAAATATATTAGGTTAAAGATAGAGAAACTGAAACCTAAAGGAAAAAATTATGGTTCAAAGATATCCCTTACCTTATGTTTGAATGTGTTCCGCACTTGCACTTAATGTCCTGGATAATAAAATTATATTCATTAATAATTTAATTAAGAACCTATTAAACATATATTTTTTTAATATAATTTTATTAAGTTCATTTATATCTATTTCCATGAGTTATAATGTTTAATATCATTATTCTGGGAGTGTTGGTTTTATATTTTAATGGTTCCATAGTCAGTTAACTTGTGTATATTATGGATGTTCCTGTAAAATGGAATGGTACTAAAAAAGTTAAATTATATGATATTAATGAAATTATACAAATATAAATGGTCCTATTTATCATTTTTAATATTTAATGAGGATGATTCGTCTAATAAAACATTAATGAAAAGTGTTTAGTTTATTTTTCTGATTTTTACATCCATCGCTAACTAAAATAATTTTATTTAATATTATGTTTATATATTGGTTAAAGAGAATTAAATGAGTTATAATATTCATAATAAAATGTTTTTTAATAATAATTATGCTTTTATGACTATCCTTGAATGGGGTAATGGAAAATCAAATTATCATCCACGTAGGCGGCGGTACTGTGTGGTACTGTAGCAGCTGGGTTACAATTCACAAAATAAGAATTTGGTCAAAAATTTGGGCCTACAGGCTATGTAATGGGATAAAAGCCCACTGGGCCTTCGGGATATGTAATGGGTCTCCCTATACCCAGTTAAAAGAGGTCTTTTATTTTCTTTATTAATAAAAATGAGGCTTTGGCCCCAACCTTTAAAAAAAATATCACAGATGATGGTTTCATTTTTAGGATAAAAGGGGAAGAGAAGAGATTTGATGATGGATATTCCATTAAAAAATAACATTATAGTATATATATTATACCTTATTTATCATTTATATTTTTATTGGGGGTGAGTATAAGGTAGAATAAATAAATAATTTTAAAGATAAAGATGGATGTTTTTACCACTTGCATGTCGTCTCCTTGAGAACCTCTTTACAGAACATGGTTTTGGTATTTTGGGGAGACCAGGAATACTAGGAAGTGGGTAAGAAGATTTTTAAGTGAATTGGGTTGAATATTATCTATCTAAAAATATATATATATTTTTAGTAGAAGGGGTGGTATTTATAGGAAGATGAGAGGGGTTTTTTATTATTATATTCATTAGTTTATTATTTTTTCTCAAGACTATAATTAGTATTTATTTGTCAAACCAAATCACCAATCTCTGTATCCACCACCATCTCCCTTTTCCATCTCACAGGGTTTACGATGGCACCCAAGGTGGAGAAGAAGTTATCCAAGAAGAAGTCGGTCGAAGAGAAGAAGATTGTTGCTGAGAAGAAGCCCAATGTTGGGAAGAATCTACCGAAGGAAGCAAGATCAGATGACAATAAAAAAGAAGCGTTCTAAGAAGAGAAACGAGACCTACAAGATCTAAATCTTTAATATACTCAAGCAGGTTCATCCGGATATTGGAATATTGAGTAAGGCCATGGGGATCATGAACATCTTTATCAATGACATCTTCGAGAAGCTCTCCTAGGAATCGTCCTGCCTCGCTCGGTATAATAAGAAACCTACCATCATGTCTCGGGAGATCCAAATGGAAGTTAGAATTGTTATTCCTGAAGAATTGGTGAATCGTTCCATCTATGAAGGTACCAAATCTGTTACAAAGTTCACTAGTGCCTAAATTGTCAATCCTGACCCTTTACGCTGAAATTACAGAAGTATGTTGTCTGCATTTGTGATTTTTTAGTAGTTGTGGTGAAATGTTGTTCTAACTGATGGTTCATTAATTAGTATTTATTCTTGTGATTATATATATTAACAGGTTCATGTAATTTATAATTAATGGGTTCTTACATCATCTATGACTCAAAAATTCAAGTATTTGGCTTAAAATGATAAATAAAATAACTTATTGTATTTCACTATTCACCCAAATTTCTACTATGTTATAAAAATCACAAAACATCACCCCAACCATTTTTTTACTTACATATTTCAAAAATGGACTCAAATTTATAAAACCAAATTTCTAAATATTGGAAAATTAATTTTTAGATAAAATTATCATTTATTTGAAAAATACCAATTTTAATAATAAAATTGATTTTATAACCCTTTGAAAAAGTAATTACAGTCTAGTAAAATTAGATATTCATTATAATAAATCACAATATTAATTTATGAAATAATTTTGTACAAAATAATTTATATAGAATCATTTTTGTCTTTATAAAATTGAAAATAAAATATTTAGGTTTTATAAAAATACCAAAACCTAATTCATCATTTTTAAAAAATTTATTTACTTATGACATGATATATTTTATTTTTTTTATAGGACAACTAACTATTATTTCACACTTGAATAGGTTAGTTTAATATTCTAATGGTCATAATACTATTCCTAACGGTCACATTACTATTCCAATAGTCTGGTTACTATTCTAACTTTGAGATTATTTTTCCAACGGTCGTATTTCTAACAGACATATTGGTTTAATACTTCCTATAAATACATGTTATTCCATTCATCATTCACTTGTATTTTCTCCAAAGGTTATATTTACTTTGAACTAACAAATTTATATTTTATTACCAACATTATGTTTTATTTCTATAACCTTGATCGTGAGTGTGGTCGTCCTAGTGGATCAAGGAGATCAAAAATTTCTTATTCTTATTATCTTCTTTTCTGTTTATTATCCCAATATAATATTTGAAATTATTATTGGTTTGTTTTTTGACTAATGTAGCATTCCTAATTACCGAGAATATTGTTTTTTTTGTTTTTCTATGTGATGTATAGGCTTTATACTATATAAAATAATTATAAGGGAAATTGAATTAATAAAAAGTATGTGTCGTTACATTATTCCCCCCATATGAAATTTCACCCTTGAAATTTTTTTAACCATAATAAGGTGAAAACAGGTGAGGGTACTTCTTCTTAATAGTTTCTTATGGTTCCCAGGTTGCCTCTTCCTACGTTTGGTTTCTCCATAAAACATTGACTAAGTGAGTTTTCTTATTGCATATAAATTTATCTATATGGTCCAAGATCTTCATTGGATACTCTTTATAAGAGAGACCATTTTACATCTGTACTAATTATGAATTTAGTAAATGTGATGGATATTATTTGTACTTACTCAAGAAGGATACGTGGAATACATCATGTACTTGATTCATGGTTGGTGGAAGTAAAAGTCGATAGGCCACAACTCCTACGTGACCAAGATTCTCAAAATTAAATATGTGCATGGGACTTTTCTTTCCCATCACAAAAAATCTCATTACTCTCTTTCATGGAGATATATGAATGAATAACATGTGTCCACCCTCAAACTCCAGGTCCCATTAATGATTGTCTTCATTGTTATTTTGTCGACTTTGGGTTTCCCTGATGTTCAACTAAATGGATTTTACCTTTTCTACCATTTCTCCAATCATTTAATGTCCCAGTATCTTACGTTCACCAACATAATCCCATAATTCCGTCATTATAAATATCATTCCATAAATAGAATCATATGGATCCATTTGGATTATTTAGTGGAAACTTATTTTATAAGAGAACTTGACCAGATGAAGATGTTGGTACCATCCTCCTTTGAAGTCAATTAAGAATGCTCTCAACATGTATTCGGATATTTCAACAGTCTTCTTAGACTAACCATCAGTTTGAGAGTGATAAGTTTTACCAAATATCATCTTAGAGTTTATTGAATACCAAAGTCTTTTCTAAAACTTTATGCTAAATCTAAAATATCGATCGGATATAATAGATAATGTTACACCATGAATACTAACCACTTATATCGTGTATATTTGTGTAAGTTTTCAGAGTGATAGGCCCTCTTGAATTGAAATAAAGTTATAAGTATTTGTAATATGATCCACAATAACCTATATATCATTATTTCCACATTATATCTTTAGAAGTCTAGTGAAAAAAGTACATTGCGATATATTTCCATTTACATATAGGTAAGGGTAATGGTTTCATCATCCCCTTATATGTTTTCCTTCCAACCATCACATGTTGACATACCAAGCACATTGATGTAAATCTAGTGATATCTTTCTTCATATTGTCCCACCACTAGTCCTCTCACTGATCTCAATATATCTATGTGCTCCCCGAGTGGATGGAGAATGAGGAGATATGTGAATAATTCAAAATCACCCCCTTTATATTAGTATTTTATGTTACACATAGTTGTGAGCCAAATATTTGGAATCCTTCCCAATCAATTTGGAACTCTAATTATTTCTCTTTTCCGATAGATTCATCCTTCTTTTGAATTTCCACATCATCTCTTTGGTAATACTTTATATTCTATAAAATGGATGTTTGTACTATCATTTGAGATAGGATTGATGATTTTCCTTCCTTAATTATTCACATTTCCATAATTTTCATGTTTAAAAATATTGGATATGTCTCAACTCTCATCATTGATAAAGTTCCAGTATCCATTCTACATAGAGAATATTCCTCTTAATTTTATTTACTAGGACGGTAGTTGATTAAAAATCATAATAATCAATTATCACTAGTCAAATTCATTGAATCATATCAATATACTTATATATGAATATTTATTTTAGTGTCTTATGATCAACATATATCTCACAGTTCTTCCCATAGAGATAATGCCATTTGATTTTTAACGTGAAAACCACAGCCACAAAATCAAGATCATGTGTGGGATACTGTTTCTCATGAACTTTCAATAGCCTTTAGGATTATTATATAACATTATCATTCTTAATATATACACATCCCAAATTATTATTTGAGGCATCTCTATATACCACAAAGTGTTTCCCACTTGTCAGTGGTGTAAGTACTGGGGTAGGGATAAGCCTCTTTTTAAACTCTTTAAAGTAGTCTTCACATTCACTCGTCCAAAAACAATTACTCCCTTTAAATTAAACTTGGTTAGTGGGCTGTAAAATCTTGATAATTTACACACATATTTCCAACAATACCTTGAAAAATAGAGGAAACAACATTTCTTTGTTACAGATGCCATCATGGGACACTCCTCATTTTCCTTGGTTTAATATCACTTTTCTGGTGATAACATTCCCCATGAATGATACTTCTTCTGATCAAAGGTCAAATTTATCATAATTTTTGTAGATTTTCTCATTTCAAAAATTATTTATCATGGTATTGAATTTCTCCTCATGATCCTCCTTGATTTCAGAGTATAGCAGAATATCATTTATAAATAATACCATAAATTTGTCAAAGTAATTTTTGAAAACACTATTCATTAAGTCCATAAAACATTTTAGACCATTAGTGAGTTTGAAGGGAATCTCTATGAACTCATATTTTCCATACCTCATTCAAAATTAATCTTTGAAAATATAATCTTCCTTCACCATTAATTAGTGATATCCCAACTAAAGGTCCACCTTAGGGAAATATGTGGCCCACAGATTTGATCAAACAAGTCAAGTATTGGTGGTAGATGAGAATTGTTCTTTATCATGATTTTATTGATTTCAAGATAATCAATCCATAGGCACATTGGTCCATCCTTCTTCTTGATGAAGAGGTCTAGTGAACCCCATGGTGAAGCACTCATGCTTATGAAACCCTTTTCCAGATTCTATTTAAACTTTTTATTCAGTTATTCCAAGTTAATGGTGGATATTATTTAAGGAGAATTTGATATGGTAAGAGATCCAGGTATAAGTTTAGTTGGTTTCTCAACCTATTGGTCAAGAGTAAGGCTAAGTAATTATTTGAGGAACACATCTGTGTAGCCCCTCACAATGATCATGTCTTATATAATTATCCAATCCTTCATCTCAATCATTTTAGAAACGTATGATTTCTCATAAGAATATAATATCCAAAATTGATATGATGATGCTTAAGGTAATTCATCATCCTCCATAAACTTTTATATAATTGGAAGATGCCTCGAGATGTGAATAGTTATCTCCCTTTCCAAGTGTTGATGTTGGATTTATATAAAGATATCTAATACAAGACTAATATAGCATCAAACTCCACCAATGTAATACGATATTTTATTGGAGTTTCTATCCTCAAAAATTGAGTGGGGAGGAGTTATTTACTTTGGATGAAATAATTTCCCCATTCATTCTTCTTTAAAATAAATCATCCTTAATATTTTGAGGTGATGTTTGAATTTTTCTACTTAACATGCAAGATATGAAAGAATTTGTAAAACCATAATAAAAAATTATGCCCACTATTTTATAATGAATAACTAGAGAAACTTTCACAACATCATTTTCAGGATCCACTACAGTAATAGTGATATCATACACCCTTACTTGATACCTCATATGTTGTTTTCATTAATTTCCTTCATCAACCCCGGTATTAATATATTGTCTCATGAAATTACCATTTTCTTACAATTTAAACACTATTCTACAAGATTAGTACTAATCTGAACCTTCCTTTCTTCATCTTAATTTGTAGGCTTCTTCATATTACTTTGGAAATTATTATATTTATGTCCCTCTTTTCCACATTTGAAGCATCTTCTGATCCCCTTTATATGGTTCCCAAGTTGATTCTTTCCACACTTTGGAAATGTGGGATTATAGATTTTCCTACCTCTGTGGAATTTATCTTTTGATACTCCCATATTAAAATATATATTTTTGTTTTATCTTCCAACCCATGGGACCATAGAGAGTTACCAATATCTATATTAACCTAAGCGGAATAGTGAAAATTCTAATCATATCTATCAAAGTCTCGAATTTACAAGGATTTTTTAGACTCTTCTTTAGTATACTAAATAAGTAGTACACCACTCCTTCAGTGTTCATGAAAAATCTAGAGGCGTATGATGCAATCCTTGTAATGTTTTTCTTATACACCTTGATAGACTCTTCTTACTTTTTATTTACTATGAGGAACTCCCGTTACATATTAAGATAGAGAGTTATGTGATAATATATATTAAAAAATATTATCTTGAATTCATCCCATTCCATGGAATAAATGCCTTCTTCATACATTTTTTTCATTGTCATTGTCCACCACCGATCAGCTTCCTCATCAAAACGGTAGACATCCCACAGGACTTTCTCTTTTTATGAGCATTGGGGGAAAAATAATATATTTTAAATAGGGTTAGTCCGTTGTTATATAATGAGAGGATCACAAGATCCACTGAATATAGAAGGCCATTATTATATAAAATATTCAACTACAGCAATATCTTTCTTAGGAGAAGGAGGAAATTCTACACGAGTCAAGTTATTATTCATAACTTGATCTAGTTGATCTAGTACTGTGATAAAGTTTTGATATCCTATTTACATCATTTTTTGAATCTCATTAGGGAAATAATCATATTTCATATCACATTGGTTTTTGGAATGGTTTCTCCTATTTGTCACAGTTAACTAGAAAACAAATTGTGGGATTGAATACTTAGCTAATGAGCATATAAATATGCAACAACAGACATATAAGGATAAACTTATAAATGAAACGTATATCAAAAATAACGATTCCTTAAGTTTTAAACTATGTTATCCATGGTGATAGAATTATCCCAAGAATTATTACTAAATTTTTATACTTCTAATATTGAAAAATATCTAGACTATTCCTCTAATACCAACTATAGAGACCATATCCTTTTATATATAGTATTAGATGATTTAGAGCATTATTATCAATCAAATACAAACCAAGAATCAAAAATATTAGTTCCTTTAAATACTAGGTACATAATTATAAAACACAAAACCAAAATAAAACATATTTTTATTAACATCAACAATGAGCTCCTAACTTCATTTGAACTCCTACAACTTCATAGTATAACCTAGGGGACACATAAACAAAAGGGGTGATACTAAAATCCCAATAAGGGAATAAGCATGGAAAATAAGCTTAGTACATGATTCAGAAGGAATAAGATAATAAAATATAATTCATGCCTCATGAATAAACATATGGAGGAATAACATATGAAATATGGAATAATATCATCATGATAATATAGGAATGTTTCAAAAACACATAAAATTACATAAACATGAGTGAATTATAACTTACAAGACTATATAACATGGCGTATGGAGTCCAATAATGGATTAGGTTTATTCCATAATCCTATAAATAATGTCTTATCAGAAAAAAACATTACCTAATACATTGTATTGGTTAGAGTGGACACTCAAGAGGGGGGTGAATTGAGTTCCAATTAAAAATTTCTGTTAAAAATATTCTTATTAAAATCCCCCAAATTGAATAACAAGATAATCTGTAGTGAATTTGTATAACTGTAAAGGGTAAGTTAGATATTCAAAAGATTTATTAGTTCTCAGTTAACCTAATCTTAAGATTAATTAACTTTTGAAGTTAACCTAATGCTTTACAATACATACAAACACTTTCTAGATTAACTAATATAAGTAACTTTAAAACAATTTTATATTTTAAAGGAATTAGAAGCGGAATATTCAATATAGTTTACAATCAATATAAATAATCACAACAGTTTTAAAACACAAGTTTCAGTATCAAGAAGAGACTTAGTCCTCTTAAACACTTTATATAAATGTTGATCCACACCCTGGATCAGGGTAAACAACAGTACAAAGACTATCCAGGTCCTAAGACCTCTACCATATTTCTACGTGGGAAAACAAAGCAACAGCACATAGGACGTCCAGGTCCTACTTGACCTCTACCACTATCCACAGTGGGATACACAAGAGTTATGAAAGGTTATTGTGAGGATTTATAAATCCTCCAGCTTAGCACAGGAGACAGTGTGATTATATAAAATACAGAGTACACACACTACTCGAAATGTAAATAAAAGAATCACTGAGAGAGTATATATGAGTTTAGAATGATCTAGTGATTTGAAGTGCAACTCTGGACTCCTTTGATTAATCAGAAAAGCTTATGAGTCTTTCTATGGTTTTTTTATGAAAAACAGAGTGTCATTTTCTTCCTTGGTTTTCAGGTTCATCTTGAGTGCATGAAGAGCTCATTGTAGTTCTTCACTCCTTGACTAAAGTTCAGCTTGTGTTCTCTTCTTGAATGAATAACTTCATGTATGTCTAGTGTTCTTTAAGTATGGATGTATCCTTCCTTTTTTGTGTGTATTCACCACTTTTCAGCACTCTTCAGCCCTTATTTTTCTTTTCACACACACATCCTCTTGTTCTCTTGTTGTTATATTTTTTATCCGGTCTTTGTCCTTCCTTTTATAGCTTTCAGCACCGGCAATGGTAATGATTACCTTTTCATGGGTACTAGGTATGGTTACCTGAAATGCCCAAAACTATAATTAAATAACATTAATTGCATTAAAATCATCAAATATGACCTTTGCTTAATTAATAAATAATGTTGACAAAAGTAGTGTTTAGGAATTAGTGACTGAAGTCTTTCATCAGTAGCTTTATGTCTGTAGATATGTAATGGTGGACTTTGTATAGCAGTGAGCTCCTATCAGTAGTTTTTTGTCCTTGTACTGGTAGCTCCTTTTATTGGTAGCTGTTACTCTGTGTATCAGTAGCTCTATATACCAGTGACTCCTTCTATCGGTAGCTCTTGGTCTATCGGTAGTTCGCTTGTATCAGTGGCTTGTTTTGTATTCGTGACTGTCTATATTGGTAAACTTTGTGTTGGTAGCTTTTTCATATCGGTATCTTAGTTCTTTACTAGTTATTAAGTGTATAACAGAAGACTTATGCATACCGGTAGACTTGTAATATTGGTAGCTCAGCTTATATCGGTAGTTGTCTGTATCGGTGGACTTGATCTATCAGTGGCATGTGCTTACCGGTGGACTTATACATACTGATAGCTCTGTGTATCAGTGACCTTTTCTTATTGGTGATTGTGTCTATTGGTAGACAAAGTACTGGTAGAACAGTATCAGTAGCTATAATCATATCAGTGAATTAACACTTATCTGCTTTATGCAAAATATATCCGATTTAGTTATAATTATTTCAAAATTCATATAAACATAGATAAACATTTATTAGCATATTACAAAGATTATTTTAATCTTATTATCAGCTTGATAAAATAATGTTATAGATTGAAAGAATTAAAACATTATTTGGGATTATCAAAGTATGTGAAAGCATAATTGGGATTATCAAAATAGGTAAGGTCAACAATCTCCCCCTTTTTGGTAATCCCAACATGAGATATTATATGCCCAAAATAATTAGTAATGTATCATAAGATATTTCATTAGATCGAATTGTATTAGAGAAAACAATATATTATAAAACATATATAGAAAAGATAAAATATAAAACAAATGTACCAGATGAAAATGAAGTAAGCTCATAAAAGATAGTATTACTCCCGCTTTGTCAAAAAAGATATGTGTCCCTTAGATAGTATTTCTCCCCTTTGTGATAATCAAAAAGTGGGACAAGAATGAAATACATGAGAAGAGAAGTAACAGAGGGTAAAATAAAGTAAGATCATATATATTTCTTAGAGAAAATAGATACAAATAAATACATAAATAACAAAAGGAAATACAGGTGATTCCTATAAAAAATCCTAGCCATTGATCTGTCTAAATCCTCATCATGAGATTTCCCCTTGGGATCAGAAGAGGATTCAGGTGTGGTGGATGCAGGTGGAGTATTAGGAACACCAAAGATGATCAGAGGTGGATGAGCTACTGAAACTGTGTCTGGTCTATACTGTGTAGCTCTCTGAGTGATCATCGGAGTAAGGCTTCAAATGGCTTGGGCTGGAGTCATATGAACAGAAGAAGTAGTAGAGGCAGATGCAGGTAAAGCTGGAGGTACAATAACTAGTGTAGCATTGACATGCAAGAATGGCAACAAGAGGTTTCTGAAATCCATAATGATTCCTCCTCCTCTTTCCATGGCAGAAATGAAATCATCCTTGTTTTTCATGAATTTTTCCAGTGCAGGGGTGAACACTATGAGCATGTTGACTTGTTCTCTAAAGGCTTGATTGACTGGTGGTAGCTTCATGTTTTCTAACATAAGCTTGAAATTATTATTGAGTTCATTCTTGGAGTAAACCCTTTGGAAATAGTAATCTACCTTGTATTTCACTTCTTTCTGAGAAGTAGAAGCTTCTCTCATATAGTCTTGAACAATATTCATGATATCTCTAGTGGTATCTCTAGTAGAAGTTACTACTTTTGTCATATCAGATGAGTCCACAGAGCCACTGATTGATTCTGAACCAAACTCCTCCTTCATCAAATCTCTATCTGATCCAAATCCACTGAAGGTCTGGAAGCAAGAGAACCAAGAGAGAAAGCCACAGTTTCCTTGAAACTCTTAGTTATCCCATTAATAAGATTATTCATTGCAGAATCTTGGGTGCTAACATGCTTTGTTATGGAGTGCTTAAACTCCTCAAAAACTGAGACCATCTGGCTCACAACACTCTTAACATAAGCCAAATCCTTGTCTTCTTGAGATTTAGAACTCATATAGGATTCCAGAGAGACAACTGATTTATTTAGAACTTCAATATCCTTTTCCAAACTAGAAATCCGATTCTGGCAAGATGTGACATAATATACTATCTATGCCACAAAGGTTGATACATTACAACCAAGAGAGAGTTTACAAGACTTTTTCAAATTGCTCATCTATTCAACAAAGTGAATCATTAACTCTGAAACAGAAGCACTCAAAGACTCTTTCAGCTCATCCTTTAAGGATGCTAAGTCATCCCTGGTGATCATATCAGCAGGTAAAACCACAACAGGTGCTCTTTTAGACACTATATTGGCCACAGAGTCATTCATAATTGATTGAATAGATGACACCAGTGAAGCTTCCATTTTCCTTATTTCTTCTAAAAAACTGATTTTGATATCAGACTTGAGCTTATCCAGATCATGTGTTCTGACCACATCTTCAGGTAATATCTCAGACTGAATATCATAATTAATTTTTGGTCTCCGAATGGATGTCTCATTATCAGAGTCTGGATAATATAGTCCACAAACAACAAACCCTGGGACCTCTTCCCAGTCTTTAAACTCTACATCCACTGAAACACTGCCAAAATTTGTAGGAATCTCCCCCTCAACTAGTGCATTCTCCTGTATGGAAACAGTACCCTCATCAGTCCGGTCTTCCTCATCAGAATCTTGCACAACCATCTCTATTTCTGCAATAGCAAGAGGTTCCTCAGGAATAGGTAAAGGTCTATCAACTTCATCAAATTCCTCATCAGACATTAGGGAATGTCTAATCAGTGGACTAAGGCTCAAGCTGACAGAAATAGATGCTTCACTTGCATGAACTTCTTATTCATCTTCTCGAGAAGCCTCTTCTTGATCTTTTTTCTATTCGTCTTCCTCATCCACAGGTTCCTCTTCATTGATTATACCCAAAATAGTGTATATACCAGGTAGGTTCAAAGAAGCAATCTCCTTTTATTGTGATACAATTTCAGGAGTTGGTCTAGGAGGAAAGTCCAGATCTCCTCCATCTGCAGCAGAGGAATCTTCCTCTTCTGAATCATCACTATATTGTGGCTCTTCTTCATCAGGTCTCAGACCTAGATCCCTCACATCCTTAGGTCTTGATGGATGATCCACAAGATTGAACTTATCATACAACCTTTTGACATTAGTAACCCACTCTTCTTTCCATGGGTTCCAATTTATCTTCATGTATTTACATATAGTGATTGTGATACAGAAGTTTTTTCTTACCACTACTGTCTCATCCTAAGACTCAGATACTCATTTTACCTTAATCATTAATGAGATCAACTTGGCAAAGAATAAGGTATTGGTTTTCGATTTTGGCCTAGTCGTATCCTCCATTTGAATCATTAGAAGCCTGCACAGATTTACTTTCACACCATGTCTCAAGAGATGTAACAGATAGATATCTTGATATCTCAAATTTGCAAAGTCCCCCCTCCTTGGAATTAAAACATTCTAAACAAAATTGAACAGAAATCTGTTCTCTCTATCCATTTCAGCAGCCACCACCTGTCTTTTCTCGCCACTACTAGTGAGCTCCTCTAAGACAGTCTCATAATCAAATATGTCACTTATAGGTGGTACTGATTTCGAGAAATATCTATAAACACATTCGGGTGGAACCTTCAGGCATTCATCCCACTCAATAAAATAAAAATTTATCTTCTTTCCATTCACGATAGATACCATCCTATTCTCGACTTCTGATTTTTAAAACTGAACATACTCATAGAACGTTTTTACCAGCTTCAGATAGTAGGGTCCATTTTTGTTTGAAAAGCATTCTACCCACTTCTGATCTTCCAACACCCTTAGAACTAGTGATTTACTAGACAACATCCATTCCACGGATAGCTCTTTTTCAATCACAATAACTATATTTTGTAAATGCGGGTTCACTGGTTGCCTCCCTGACCTTGTTCTACTAACACTACTACTTCCTTCTTGGTCTGTCTTCTGCTTCTTCACATTTGACTCATCAATGTCATCTCTGACAGTAGGCATTTTAGTTTTTGTCATTTTTGGTTCGAGGAACTTAGGTTTTTCACGAGATTCGGGAGCTAAGGCTTGAGGGAAAAGGGCTTGAGGTGGATCGAGAAGTAATTAAGACTTAGTTTTATCATTTATAAATCATAAAATAAATAATTAAAATATAATAAGTAAAGTATAAACGATACGGATTCTGGCGGTAGACAGAAGTTTAAAACAGCGCATACTTAATCGGTAGGGTATACCAGTGATAATTCCTAACGGTGAGATCCACTAATCAGTGAGGTATATCAGTGAGGTCCATATTGGTGAAGTATATCAGTGAGGTTTCATACCGGTGAGGTATATCGGTGAGGTTTCATACCGGTGAGGTATATCGGTGAGGTTTCATACCGATGAGGTATATCGGTGAGGTTTCATACCGGTGAGGTATATCTGTGAGGTTTTATACCAGTGAGGTATATCGGTGAGGTTTCATACCGGTGAGGTATATCAGTGAGGTGTCATACTAGTGACGTATATCGATGAGGTTTCATACTGGTGAGGTATATCGGTGATTTATCATTTCTAACTCATGTCTAATGTAACTTAACCTATCCAAACATTACGGTTTAGTGAAAATGTCAGAAAATTGATGTTTAGTACCTATAAATTCAAGAGTAATATCACCTTTTTGGTAATGATCTCTCAAGAAATGTTGCCTTACATCAATGTGTTTGGTCCTAGAGTGAGATACAGGGTTCTTTGAAATATTAATTGCACTAGTGTTATCACAGTTTATTGAAACGTGTCTAAATTGATATATATAGTCCAATAATGTATGTTTCATCCACAAAATTTGTTCACAGCAACTACCAGCAGCTATATACTCTATTTCAGCAGTAGACAAAGCTACAAAATTCTGTCTCTTACTACACCAAGATACTAAGGATTTTCCCAATAAATGACATGTTCCAGATGTGCTTTTTCTATCCAATTTGCAACCAAAAAAGTCAGCATCTGAATAAATCATTAATTCAAAAGATTGTCCTTTCAGATAAAACAAACCCAAATTTTCAGCATGTTTAAGATACATAAAAATTCTTTTAACATCAAGCAAATGCGATTATTTAGTATTAGCTTGAAATATTTCACACATACACACACTAAACATAATATCTGGTCGACTAGAAGTAAGGTAAAGTAAGATTCCAATCATACCTCTGTAATTTGTTTAATCAACTAGTTTCCCAGTTTCATCAATGTCCAATTTACAAGCAGTACTCATAGGTGTATCACTTTCCTTAATACTCTCCAAACCAAAATGTTTTAAAATATCCTTTGTATATTTACTTTGATTCAAAATAATACCATTTTCATTTTGAAAAACTTGAAGTCCAAGAAAATATTTAAGTTCTCCCATTAAAATCATTTCAAATAAAATTTTCATACTCTTTGAAAGAAGTACATAAAGAATGTTTAGAAGATCCAAAAAAAAATTCATCAACATAGATTTGTACTATCAAAACATCTTTAGAAATTATTTTAATAAAAAGAGTTGGATCAGCAATCCCTTTAGTAAAACCTTTTGAAATAAAAAAATTCTAATTCCATCATACTAAGCTCTTGGAGCTTGTTTTAAACCATATAAAGCTTTATAAAGTTTAAAAACATGATTTTGGAAATGGGGGTTTGTAAATCTAGGTGGTTGTTCAACAAAAACATCTTCAATTATAAAACCATTTAGAAAAGCACTTTTGACATCCATTTGATATAACTTGAAATTCAAATGAGCATCATAGGCAAGTAAAATCCTAATAGTTTCTAATCTAGCTACAGGGGAAAAGGTTTCCTCATAGTCTATTCCTTATTCTTGACTATACCCTTGTGTAACTAACCTAGCTTTGTTTCTAACTATATTTTCCAATTCATCAACTTTGTTTCTAAAAACCCATTTAGTGCCTATGGTCAAGGTGTCCTTAGGTCTGTCAACCAATTCCCAGACTTTTTTCCTTTCAAACTGATTTAGTTCTTCTTGGATATCCATTACCCAAAATTCATCATTGATTAAATCATTGATATTTTTAGGTTCTAATTGTGAAATAAAGTCTTGATGTTAAACCTTATTTCTTATAGAAGCACTAGTATGTGTCCCTCTATCAAGATTACCAACAACAGCATCTAAAGGATGATTCTTTTGAATCCTATTTGATCTAGTAAAGTTGGAACTAGAAATTTCAGGTTTCTCTATAGGTTTGGGTTTAACTCAAACAGGTTTTGGAATGTTTCCAAAACTGGATGTCTTTACAACAAGGTCACTATTTTTGTTATTAAGGTCTAGAACAGACAGATCTTCTTCAAGATTTTCAATGGAAGATTTGGGTTCATATGGATCAGTTTCATAAAACATGATGTGAACATATTCTTCCACACATTTGGTTTTTTTATTAAAGACTCTATAGGCTTTTCTAGTTAGATAATGTCCTAAAAATATTCATTCATCACTCTTGGATGCAAATTTTTCAAGATTATCCTTTGTATTGAGAATAAAGATTTGGAAACCAAAAAATCTAAAGTAACTAACTTTAGGATTTCTATTATTTCACAATTCATAATGGGTCTTCTTAAGAACAGGTTTAATTAAGACTCCATTTATAATATAGCAATCTGTATTTAGAGCTTCAGTCCAAAAGTAAATTGGCAGGTCAAATTCATTAAGCATAGTTCTTGAACTTTCTTGAAGGGTTCGGTTTCTTCTTTCTACTGCCCCATTCTTCTGAGGTGTTCTAGGGGCATAGAAATTTTGACTATAGCCATTGTGTGAGCAATAAGATTCAAACTCATGATTTTCAAACTCATGACCATGGTCACTTCTCAAAGTCTTAATCTTAAGTTCACTAAGGTTCTCTACAGACTTGGAGTATTTAATAAAGTAAGAACAAGCTTCACTTTTGTGATCTAAGAAGTATACCCAAGTGTACCTAGAGAATTCATCTACTAAGACATAGACATAGTGCTTCCCATTTAAACTAGAAACTCTATAAGGTCCAAAAAAATCCATGTGAACCAACTCAAGAGTTTGAGAAGTTGAAACTTCTTTATTTGATTTAAAAGAAACTTTATGTTGCTTTCCCTTTTGACATGAATCACAAACTTTGTCTCACGGGAATTTAAGTTTGGGTAAGTCTCTAACTAAGTTCTTCCCAGTCAGTTTTCTAAGTGAGTGTATATTGTAGTGTCCAAATCTTTTGTGCCATAACCAAGACTCTTTATGAAAATCATTTAAACAAGTAACTTTTTGTTTAGCTAAAGAATTTAAATCAACTACATAAACATTTTCATTTCTTAAAGAAGAAAATACAAAAACATTTTTAGAATAAAAAACATTACAGGAATAATTTTCAAATTTAACATTGAAACCATCATCACACAACTGAGAAATACTTAACAAATTATATATATGTCCATCAACAAATAATAATTTATAAATTAAAACTGAATCAGTGTTACCGAACTATCCTAGGCCAATGATCTTTCCTTTAGAATTATCACCAAAGGTGACATGGCCTCCATCAACTTTATTTAAGCTTTTGAAACATGAGTAATCCCCAGTCATATGCCTTGAACATCCACTATCCAAGTACCATATCTTCTTATGGGAACTCTTCAAACAAGTTTCCTACAAAAAAGGTTTAAACAAAAAATGATTTTGGTGCCCATATTTTCTTGGGTCCATACAGGTTAGCAATCAAAGCTTTAGGTACCCAGATGTGTCTTATGGGTCTCATATAAATTACAGAATTGATAGATTTTGAAAGATAAAATCTATTTGATCTATAACTAAGTGAGTAACTAGTTGAAGCATATGACTTCACAGAACTTGAACTAGCACCATTCTGTCCAGATTTAGGAATAAATCTAGTTTTAGAAATCTATCTTTTTCCAGGCTGATAGCCAATTCCAGTGGTATATTTTGGTGCCACTTGTTTTCCTAGAATTTGAGTAAGTGTGTCTTTTCCATTTGTGAATTTTTCTAATCCTTCCTTAATTTCTCATTGGACAATTTTAGTTCAGTATTTTCCTTCAGCAATTGAGCATTCTTTTCCTTTTCTATATCAAGTGCAGATTTTACAGAGCTGGTTAGAGCATGTTGTTTCTTCAAGGTCTTATAATTGTCCTTAAGCTCATTACGGGTTTCTTCCAGCATATTTCAATATTGAAATAACTCTTCACTATACATATTTTTAGATTCAGAATTAGAATCAACTCTAGAATAATATAAATTTAAATCAGGAGTATCCAGTGTTACCTCATATGTGTTTGTCATAAAGCACGTGTTAGCTTTCTGAGATTTTTCACCCTGAGTAGAATCATAATCAATTGAACTATCTTCTGAAGCAATCTAAGTTTCTTTCATAGCTTTCTTATAATTTTTTTCCTTGTAGTCTTATTTCTTCTTGAACTTTAATTTTGCACAATCATATTTAATTTGACCTTTTATTTTGCATTCATAGCAGACAATTTCATCACTCTTATCAGCTTTCTTCCAATCTTTCTCCCAGTGTCCTTTGTTGCCATATTTACCTTTGTAGTCTGATTTTTTGAAGAATTTGTTCTTCCTATAGAACTTCTTAAATATCTTCGCTATTTGAGCCATCTCATCATCACTATCAGAATCTGAACTTTCACTTGTTGAGATTTCAGTTGGTATATGAACTTTCTCCTTGTCCTTTCTCTTTGAGGCAGTAGAATTAAATCCTACTGACTTCCTTTTTGGTTCATCATATTCTTCCTTGTTTACCTTGATTTATTCTTCATACATATTAAGCTTACCAATTAATTCCTTAATAGGTAAATCACCAAAATCATAGGATTCTCTAATTGAAACTGATGTGCCCCTCCACTTGTTTGGCAGACATCTTAGTATTCTCATAATTTGCTCCTTTGCAGGAACAAATTTTACAAGTGAGCTCATAGTGTTGAAAATCTCATTGAACCTATGATACATGTTAGAAATGGGTTCATTAGGCTTCATTTTAAAATTATCATATTTAATAGTTTAGGTGTTCAGTCTCATTTCTTTAACATTGGTTTTTCCCTCGTGGGAAATAGCCAAAGTGTCCCAAATTTCATAAGTAGTTTTACAAGCAGATATTCTATTAAATTCTTCATCTCCTAAAGCACAGTCCAAAGAATTCATTGCTTTACAGTTATTATTATAAGTTGTTTTAGTAGTTTCATCCCAAATAGTTCTCTCAGTGTCTGGAATCTTATATTGAGTTTATATAGCATTCCAGATATCAAATCCCATACTCTATAAATGAATTTTCATTTTAAGCTTCCACTGAGCATAATTTATACCATTAAAGAAGGGTTTCCTGTTGGTAGAATCACCTTCTAATATATTATCCATAATTAGATTTTAGCAAATATATTTAAAGATATATAATTTAGAACAAACAGAAATTTAAGATCTTTAACATACAACTAAAATCACAGTTAAAAAACAGAGTATTTTGAAAACCTTGATAAACAAAACAAACCTTTGATACAAAATGTTGGTCGGAGTGGACACTCAAGAGGGGGGTGAATTTAGTTCCAATTAAAAATTTCTGTTAAAAATATTCTTATTAAAATCTCCCGAATTGAATAACAACATAATATGTAGTGAATTTGTATAACTATAAAGGGTTAGTTAGATTCTAAAAAGATTGATTAGTTCTCAGTTAATCTAATCTGAAAATTAATTAACTTTTGAGTCTAACCTAATGCTTTACAACAAATATGAACACTTTCTAGCTTAACTATCAAAGTAACTTTAAAACAATTTTATATTTTAAATGAATTTGCAGCGGAATATTCAATATAGTTTATAATCAATATAAATAATCACAACAGTTTTAAAACAAGAGGTTCAGTCTCAATCAGAGACTTAGTCCTCTCAAACACTTTATATAAATGTTTATCCACACCTTAGATCAGGGTAAACAATAGTACAAAGACTGTCTAGGTCTTAAGACCTCTACCACAGTCCTACGTGGGAAAACAAAGCAATAGCACACAGGACATCCAGGTTCTAATTGAACTCTACCAATATCCACAGTGGGATACATGAGAGTTATTAAAGGTTATTGTTAGTATTTAGAAATCCTCCAACTTAGCCCAATAGACAGTTTGATTATATAAAATACAGAGTACACACACTGCTGGAAATTTAAATAAAACAATCACTAAGAGAGTATATATGAGTTTTGAATGCTCTAGTGATTTGTAGTGCTCCTCTAGACTCCTTTTATTAATCAAAAAATCTTCTGAGTCCTTCTCTAGTTTTTTTCTGGAAAACAGAGTGTCGTTTGCTTCCTTGTTTTTCAGGTTCATCTTGGGTGCATGAAGAGCTCATTGTAGTTCTTCACTCTTTGACTAAAGTTCATCTGGTGTTCTCTTCTTGAATGAATAGCTTTGTGTATGTCCAGTGTTCTTCCATTATGGATGTAGCCTTTCTTTGTTGTGTGTATTCACCACTTGTTAGCACTCTTCAGCCATTATTTTTCTTTTCAAGAACGCATCCTCTTGTTCTCTTATTGTTATATTTTTTGCCCGGTCTTTGTCCCTACTTTTATATCTTTTATCATCGGTAATGGGAATGATTACCTTTTCATGGGTACTAGGTAAGGTTCCCTGACATGCCAACAACTATCATTAAATGACATTAATTGCATTAAAATCATCAAATATGACTGTTGCTTAATAAATAAATAATGTTGAAAAAAGTAGTGTTTAAGAATCAGTGACTGAAGTATTTCATTAGTAGCTTTCTGTCGGTAGATATGTAATGGTGGACTTTGTATAGTAGTGAACTCCTATCGGTAGCTATTTTTCCTTATATCGGTAGCTCCTTGTACCGGTAGATGTTACTATGTGTATCAGTAGCTCTATATACCGGTGACTCCTTCTATCAGTAGCTCTTGGTCTATCAGTAGCTCACTTGTATTGGTGGATCGTTTTGTATTCGTGACTGTCTGTATCGGTAAACTTTGTATCGGTAGCTTGTACATATCGGTAGCTTTGTTCTATACTAGTGATTAAGTGTATACCAGTAGACTTATGCATACTGGAAGACTTGTTCTATTAGTAGCTCAGATTCTATCGGTAGTTGTCTGTATCAGTGGACTAGATCTATCAGGGGCATGTGCTTACCGGTGGAATTATACATATCGGTAGCTCTACGTATCGGTGACCTTTTCTTATCGGTGACTATGTCTATCGGTAGACTAAGTACTGGTAGATCTGTATCAGTAGATATAAGCATATCAGTGACTTAACACTTATCTTCTTTACGCAAAACATATCTGATTGAGTTATAATTATTTAAAAATTCATATAAACATAGATAAACATTGATTAACATATTACAAAGATTATTTTAATATTATTATCATCTTGATAATAGAATGTCATAGATTGAAAGAATTAAAACATTATTTGGGATTATCAAAGTATGTGAAAGCATAATTGGGATTATCAAAACAGGCGAGGTCAACACATTGGATCACCATCTTATAATACCCAAATTAATATGTTCATGCATATGTGTGCTACATAAAAAATAAAACACAAGGAATAAACATATGTGTTACCCATGGAATGAAATGGGTTTTGTAATCATGTCATAAGGCATAACCAAAGTGTGAGTCATAATTTTATACAAGAAATAAATAATTTAAATCATTATTGAAATTCATAATGGAAAAATAATTATGGATCCTGAATAATGATTTTTAACTGAAGGGGAAACATGAAAAATATTGGTTATGATACTTTAGAAAAGTTCCACTTAGGCATGGTTTTTTAGAAAATAATAAAGATACTTTAAGGAATAATTATTTATAGAAAATAATAAATTAACTAAAATATATTTTAATGATAAAAAAGATAGATTTTATAGAAATATTGGTGACTTAAAACAATTTATGGAGTGTACTTGAAAATGGGTAGGAAATAGAGAAGTACCTTTTATTCAGGATTTCTTATCGAGATGACTTGAGAAGGTAACCATTTAAAACAAAAATTTCCCCATAAAATAAAGATGAATTGAAAAATATACATATTTAAAGAGTGTATAAATAGAATATAGAGAAAATATATAAGAATAATGAATAAATACATTAGGGTAAAGAGTGATAAAGTGTAACACAAAAGAAAAGTGGAGGTTCGGATATATCTCTTACCTTATGTCCAAATGTGTGTGAACTAGAACTTAATGTCTGTGATAATAAAATTATATTTATTATAAATTTAGTTTAAAACCTATTAAAAATTTAGTTAATTTATTGTATGTTTATCGAATTCATTTATAGCTATTTTTATGAGTTATTAAATCTAATTTTTTCGTTTCGGGGGTGTTCATTTCATGGTTTGATGGTCAGCTAACTTGTGTATATTTATGGATGCTCCTGTAAAATGGTAATAGTAATCTAGAAGTGTAATTATATAGTACTAATGAAAATTAATAAGTTTAAATAGTCCCATATATCATTTTTTTATTTCTCATATAAGTATTATTCATTTGATAACATTTTAATGACAAATGTTTAGTTTATTTTGTAGATTTTCACATCCATCATGTACTAGTATCAATTTTTTAATATTATGTTCATATATTGGTTCAAGAACATAAAATAATTTATAATATAATTTTTATTATCTAATTGAACAATAAAAATTGATTTATGCCCATTCTTAAATGTGGGAATGGAAACAAAAAAGCACTATCTATGAAGGTGGTGAACCAACATATCACAGCTGACGATTTCATTTTTAGGATAAATGGGGAAATGAATAGATTTTATGATGGATATTATATTAACACAATAAAATTATATTATATATATGATACTGGATTTATCTTATCTCTTTTTATTTTGGGTTGGGATTAGGTATAATAAATAATTCAAAAGAGAAATATGGGGGATTTAACCTCTTGAATGTCGTCTCATTGAGAACCACCTTAAGGTAATAGGGTTTATATTTTGGTAAGACCAGAAACACTAAGACTTAAAGAAGATGATTAGTAATTTAATTGGATATAATATTAGAAAGATCCAAAACTTATAAGGTGTGATTATAAGGGGTGGTGAGGGGTAGTATTTATAAGGGGAGGAGAGGGGTGTTTTTTATTTTTATACATATTAGTTTACTATTTTTTATTAAGACTACAAATAGTATTGATTATTGTGACCATATAAATTCAATAGTGCACTTGAGTTTGAACTAATGGGTGATTACAACATCCATGATTCAATAAATCAATTATTTGGCTCAAAATGTTAAATACCATAAATTACTGTATTTCACTATTCCCCAAAATTTCAACTATTTTAGAAAAATCCAAAAAATTCACCCAAAACTTTTTCATCATGTAGATTTCAAAAATTGACTCCAATTTAGGAAAATAATTTTCTAACTATGATAAATTTAATTTTAATATAAAATCGCCATTTATTTGAAAATTATGTATTCTAATATTAAAATCTATTTTATAACCATTTGAAAAAATAATTATCTTCCCATAAAATTATCTAATTATTATAAAACCACATAATATTAATTTATGAAATCATTTTATTAAAACAAATTTTATTTTAAATCATTTTCATCATTATAAGATATCAAATTAAATATTTTTGCTTTAAAAATTTACTGAAAATTAATTTATCAATTTTAAAACATATATTTACATTTACCAAGATTTATCATATTTTTTATTTATAAGATACCCAAATACTATTTTATAATTTTATTGGTGTGGTTACTATTCTAACTGAAAGACTACTATTCTTGAAGGTCACATTACTATTCAAATGGTCCGGTTACTACTCTAATGGTCAGATTTCTTACAGTTTTATAGGTCTACTAATTTATATAAATATATATTATTACATTAATAATTAACTTATATTTTCTCCCAAATTTATATATACATTCATCTTCAAAGTGATTTTTTTATAATTAACATTGTGTTTTATTTCTACAACATTGATAATGAGTGTGGCCATCCTAGTGGATCAAATAGATCAAAATTTTCCAATTTTTATTATCTTATTTAATATTTATTATCCCACTTTAATATTTCTAATTATAATTTTTTTTTCTACATCTCTCATGAGTATAAGATTGTATTCTATAAATACCAAATGTATAATTTTTCATTTTTGAGAATATTTTTTTTGTGGGTTTGTATATGTGTTGTATGAGATTTATACTATATGAAATAATTATAACATAGAAAATTCAAACGTTAAATATTTTGGGTCATTAAATTGGTTCATATAGAGAGTCAATAAAAATTACTTCCCATGATACCTTAGTATAAATGTCTTAAATCTAAATTAAAAGTATAATTAATCCTATACCACCTTATTCGATGGGTTTACAGATATGACAAAAGCAGGACCAATGTGTTATGCCTTTATTTCAAGACTCCCAAAGGTAGGTATTGATAGTTTTTTCAATGTTCTGGAGAACACTCTTGGAAACTATGATAACAAAGATTACATTCTTAGGCATGAAAGTAATAATGGAACTTATGAGAGATGTACCTGGAAAAGGAGAAAAGGAGAGGAGATAAATACTCCAATAATTGATTCTTCATAAAATATTATGGAAAAATACATAGAAATAAAAAATTATAATTCATATAGTATAAATAGTGCCACATAGATAATACATAGTAAAATGATCTCAAGTGAATACCATCTAGTTCTCAATTCATATAACATGGTTTTCTGAGCCATAGTTGGAAATACGAACACTACTCTTAGACCCATTATAACATTGAAAAGTATTTTTTTTTTTGTATTCATTAAAGATGAATTTGAACAGTAAGATCAATCATTATTTTCTATTCATAAATAATATTATTCAATATACAATAAATAATTGAGAGATGAAAAGGGTTCCATGGCTTCCTTTGAATAAAAGAATAAGTCTAGATTAGGGAGTTCAAATAAAATTCCAATAAAGAGATTATTGTAAAAGAAAAAATAAACATGGAAAAATATGATCACCATGTTAAATAACTCTAATAGATTTAATGAATAGATGATTCAATCCCATAAATCAGACCAAGATACTAGGATAATAATCAAAATCCAAGAATAAATCACAGAACCATGGTACTATTTATAAAACTCCACCTAATTTTATCATATGATTTTTTTTAATATCCATATTCACTTTAATAATTGAACGAATCTACATTTTGTTTCTTTTGTAAATTATATATTACATCAATGATATGGCACCTTTAATGTTTTTACTTAGGAAAACCCAGGATTTTTGTTTGAAAATATATTTCAAGAAGTGAGGAAAGTCTATCAATGATGATTTTAGTAAGAACATTAAAAGAGAATATTCAAAAAAATATTAAATTAAATTTATCAAAAAAAATAGTACATATTACTTTTAGAATAATAATAAGAGTGGTAGAATATGTTCCTCTTGAAAGATGAACACACAATATGTAATCTAGAATATATATTATGAGGTATTCCTTAATAATATCCTAGTATTCCACAATGAAAGCACCTATAAATCCATCTGAACATTGGGAAATATCAAAATTTAATTTTCTAGATGTATTTATAATGTCATCAGTACCAGGAGAGGTCTTAAGAAGAAAATTCATATAAACATCATAAGATGAACAAATAATGTTGATGAAAGAATCATTGTACTCCAATTTGATTTATCCTCCCTGATTCTCTAATCTCATGAGGAGTTTATAAAATTAATTTTTTTCTAGAGGTTCGGAGACATTCAGATCACTATTGAAGATACATACTCTATTTGTAGGTTCAGGTTTCTAATGAACCTCATTCTTTAATAAAATCATAAAAGTAGGTAGAGTAATTATCTCCTTCTTCTGAGATAGTGAATATAAGATATTTCACAAGAAATTATTTCCACATCTTAGAGTTTATCGACTAGTTCCGTATGTTTTTTAATAATTAATATAAAATTATCATCTTTATACATGCATTGAAGGATTATATTTATATTATTAACATCATTTTAAAAACCTTTTACTCTAAAAAAAATAGTGTCTTGATGATTAGACCATGCCTAAAAGAATTATTTATGACATTTTAGTTTCCCATGTAGAATACCCTATGGTAGTCGAAGCACGAAACTGTTCTAGGAATATTGCACAATAGCTATGAAATCTTCTTTTTGACTCTATGACTTAGAAAAATAAATTCTATTGAAATTTATAATTAATAATTATTGATTGATTAAAAGTGGTGAAATGTCTAAAAGAGACATGGCTAGGTGGTAAAATAAATATTTTTTAAATAAATAGATGGATTATTTATTGGACAAACACCTATAATGAAAAATATAAATATTATGGTTTCCTTGTTAATTATTTTAGTAAGTGAACTAGTCACCCCTGATTCCCATGTTATTAAAATTGATATAATCCAATAATCTATTAAAATTAAGAATTATCTTACTTGAGTAGCTAAATCAGCCTCTTTTCTTTGAATTTTTTAGGATAACATTGAAGTATTTTCTAAAGAAACAAGTGAGTATACCAAGATTAAAGCATGATAGATCTTCTTATAGAACTTTATGTTCCCTTGATTCACATTTAACATACAAAAATGGAAAGAAAATCGACAAGTTTATAGTGGTCTCATTAATAGTCAATTTTTAGGAAGAATATTTGAAAACCTCTACAAGGATATTCTTCCTTCAAAATATCAAAACGTGTTTATAGGTTGGATTTTCATGTAATTTATTCTTTACATGAATTTTGGTGGTTAATAATTAGATAGAAATATCATTATTATTTGGTTCCAAAATGATCATTATGTTGACATTGTATTTTTTAGTCTCAGAATTTATATATTCATATTAAATAGGATACCTTAATCCCCTAAACTTCTTTATGAAAATGGACAAAATATTAAGTAATGATAGTGGACTTCTCCACATCGTTATTCATTCTTTACATAGATGGGATCAAACCTTTAGAATGGAACTTGGCCTTAAGTCTCTTAAACCCTCAAATTGATTCAAGATAATATTTATGGGAACTATTAAATATTCTGTTCTTGGAAACAAGAGTTACTTGAGGTAGCTCATTAATCAAATCCAAGGTTCATAAAGAGTAAAATATAGAAAATGAAGAGTATTCAAGGGAAGGAGGTAGAATTTCAGGGAGGTAGATATCAATTGAGTTATGGGAAAGAAAAAAAATTATAGGTGATAATGGATTACTAACTTTAAAATTACAAACTAGGAAATTGTGAGATAGAGGGATAACATTCATGGAAACTTCCAAAATAATGGGAGCACAAACTGCATTAGGTATACTATCAGAAAAATGGCTATGGAGAACCAAGAAAAATGGCTTGTACTGAATAGAAACTGAGGTAACAATAACTAAATACAAAATGTAACTGGGATAATCCTTTGTAAGGATATCCATAGAAGTACCCCCTTCTAGGGAAGATATCCTTAGAGCATTGGGGCAACAAAATCCTTAAAAGAATCACCCATAGGATATTCCCTAAGAATAGACCAATTATCAATCTATAATAAACATGGAGTTACCTTGGGAGTATCATAATCTATATGGCTTAACTTAATACCATTATATAGTAAACTAACATTATTAATTAAAGAATTATGGCATTGAGAGTGGTCGGGATAGAATTCCAAGGGAAACACATTAACTCCAGCACCCATAGTAGCTAAGAGTCCACCTAAATAGATAGTCACCTTTTAAAAGTGGACAAAATGACATCTAAATCTGAAATTCTTACAATAACTTGGTATTTTAGAGAATAATATCCTTTTATAAAAATATAAGTTGTCCCCAACAAACAACAAGATGCACTAACACTATGTTTTCTGATATTTTATTATAATAATGAAATGATTTGGTAGATTATAAAATAAATTATATTATATTATATTATTGTGATTTGTATACTTTATTGGATTAATAACATAGTTAAAAAATTTCATTTCTCTCCACCTTTATAAGTGAACATTTTTAAAACAAAATAAAAGAAATTATTTTGTGATACATGTAGAAAATAGGGATACTATTGGAATTTTGAAATGTTAATTGCCATCCACCATCATTTCCATCATAATAACCCAAATTTTGGATTGAACTAGGAGAGGATATATGGGAAGGAAAATCCAAATAGAAATAGTCTTAGTATCACATCCCTCATAAATCTCTATTAACCAATGAAAGAGAAATAATTTTCGACCATAGTAGGATCAAACCTCTCTCACCTAAGCATATATGATGTCTTCCTAAGAGAAGAGACGTATATAAAATGAGTGCATATTAATTATATATCTATCTATAAGAGAATAAATAAACCAAGAGGAGTCCAAAAATCATAGGGAATCTAGAATAAAAATACATTCTATGCCAAATTAGTTATGAGCGAGTGATAGATAAGGTAGAAGAAAAGACTTATTTCATCATGGAGAAAGATAGAATACCATAAAAAACTACTTTCACCATGTAATAAAAATGAATTTGATGGATTAAAGGAAGGTAAGATTATATATATGGTAATGTGGATTTGAATAGGGAATCTTTAAATGAGGTAAAATCTTAAGAAGAAAGAAGGACCCTCAATCCAGAATCTGAAGATGCACCAGCTGTAAGAAATGAAAAATAAATGAAAGAAGGTGAGGAATACTGCAATTCAAGAACTACATTGAAATGTTTCAGTGCCCTCTAGAGGAGCCATGAAGTATCTACCTCCATAATAAGGGATATCCAACACTTAAGACACCGATCTATGACTCAAATCACATCCAAAATAAATAATACTTGAATTTAATAGAGGAGGGTATGAGTTGAATATGATGAATTCAAGGGACTCATCAGTCAAATGGATCAATACCTTCAATGATTTATTATAATGATATGTTTATTTAGAAATATCCATGTGAGGTTGGTGGGTGTTTATTGGTATGATTTGGTATTGGGAAAAAATACATTGGTACCTGTGTGGATTGGGTTTTCAGGGTTTTCAATAGTTGATTGGGAGTGACCTGGGTGGTTTAGTGGTGTATGAAAAGGGTATTCCATGGATTTTTTGGAAGGTCTTCATATGTAAAACATAATGGATGGATTTAGATTTTGGTCTTGTGTGATTGGATGTGGGTCATCATGATTTCAGGGATTATACCACTCAAAGTACATTTTCAGAAGGTGATTCCTATGACGAGGAGAACTAATTCTGAAAACAATCATTTATGAGTGGATTATTTTGGTGGGGACTTCCTTAAGCCTAAATATGAGTCATTTTTTAGAACTTTGGTTTCTTGGTTTTGACTATTGTGGTTGAGAACCACCTTCATGTTTGTTATTGGTGATGCGTAGGGTGATCCAAAAAATAGTCTTTGGTATCTAAGAGAGTTTATGGTTAGATTTGGGTTAATTGATTCTTGAGATATGATGATGATCATGGTTTCATTGGTGGAAGTATTAGTGTTTGTGTCTCAAATCCTTTGGTTAATATTACATGCTGATTTCCAGAGTTTCATAGCAGAAGCATGTTTGATATTCAATTATAGGACCAAATAAGTTGGTAGTGAATTGGTGACCCAGGTGGGTCCAAATTTTCAATTTAAGGAATTTTTTATCTTCTAGGGGATGGAAAGTGTTGCAGTGGAATGTTTTAATGACATGTGTCATTATAGGTAGATAGAAAAAAGTAAATGTCAATTTTTATTCCAAAAGTAGGGGATATTTTTTATTTTTGGTTTCAAAATGAGGTTATGATAGTTGAATCATCTCTCATAGATGTTTTTAGATGTGATAAAAGGCTTGAGAGGTGTCTCAGGTGCTTGGGTAAGTGTAGAGTTGGGTCATGTTGGCATTATTGTGAACTCTTTCAATGATTACCAAGTCACACTATAACTAGTGGATGTTCATGGATGGATTATTTTTATGTGTAAAATTTAATTTTTTGGTTATATTGTGTGTAATGTGTAAATCAATCAAACTCAATATGAATGGGTTTCCATGGGCTTAAAAAAATTTCTAAGTGTTGAGTTTCTTTATGATGGATAAGGGTCACTCTATGATGTGTAAGGGTTACCGCGAGATACGTACAGGTTATATCTGGGTTACCCAATAATATGTAATAGTCAAAATATTTCTATAGTTCTGATTATGTAAAGGATTATCTAGTTCATCAATGTGATACATAATGGTACTTGGGGGTAGATTGGGAAATTGGAAAAGTACGAGAGTCACCTTGTGATACATAGGGGTTAGTCCAATAAATGATGTTCAGAAAATGATAAATCACCTAATATATAATGGTCACTCGATGATATATAAGGGTTTACCATATGAGGCATAAGGGTTAAATGAATTTTAAATTACCCAATTCAAAATGGTTCCCTTGTGATGTGTAAGGGTTACCATGTGATACATAAGGTTTAATTCAGTATGTTAAGGACAAAAATTTATAAAGTATTTATGTAAGGTTTGATTAGGAAAATACATAAGGGTTTCCCTCTATTATATAATGGTTTTAAAAAAATAATTAAATTCCTTACATAATGATTAAATCTTGATGATACATAGGGTTTCTTTGGTAAATACATAAGGGTTTACCAAGATGAAACAAAATGGTTAGAAAAATATGTGATAGCTGTAAAAATTATAAAGTACCTAATACATAAGTTTTGTCTCTAGATGATATGTAAGGGTTGTAATAATGATTCACTGTGGTCAAATAGAATTATGTTAAAGGCTTCAAGAATTTTTGTACATTGAGTGTAGTGGTTTATAGGGGGAATGAATGTATGCAGATAACAGAAATTCTATAAGGGGTAGTTTTCACTATGGAGTTTTCTCATAAGGTAGTAGCATCAGGCTACTCCAAGTGGTTATATATATGTTGAAGGGTGGAACAACATGTTGTAATGGTCTAGATTATGGATTCTTTGGATTTGGATAAGGCATTTTTGCCATTACTTATTCCCTAAAGACCAGTCCAAAGAGGGACCTCTTCTATTTTTTGAAAAAATAGGGTAAATATGGTCATTTTATATTTTAAATGGGAATACCTGTTGAAATTATACATTTTTATGATGTATAATCAGAATAAGACTGAGAAATTCTACCCTTCATATTATCCCTTTCAACCACCTTGATCCATGGTGATTGAAGAGAGTTTTCCTCAGAATTAAGTTATGATTTATTTGTTATTCTTCAGTTTTTCTTTTCCTAATTAGAAATTTATTTTGGTATATTTTGGATTCATTTTGATATTGGTTTCACTGAATTGTGGTGAGATCCATCAAATATTTTTCATAAATATTGGGGATACTGGGATGATTAAAACACTAGGATACAAGTGGTTTCATTGAGGTATGTCACTACTTGAGTAATTTATGGATTACCATCAGTTTAAGTGAAATTAATGGATTTTTTGGGATGGGAAATTGGATATTTTGTATAGATTTTCTCTTAGTGAATATATGAATGGTTCACACCCCATTGATTATGGTTTGGGTTTCATTTATTCAATTAATATGTTTTTAATTGATTAATCCTAGTTGGTTTTTTTTATAAAATGATTTATGGATTATTTTTATAGTGATATCAGTGCTCATGGTCTTATAGGAGGTCAACATGAGCTTGATATATATTTGTGGATTGTTGATTGAGGTATTTTCCCTTTACATTAATAATTATCTTTATCATTTATTGATTTTATATTTTGGTTCTATAATTTTGTTCGTTGATAGCATGTTTCGTAACAAAGTGTATCTTCTTTATAAATTGGGATGAACTCGAATTTTCTAAATAGTCAACATAGACTGTATAGCGTGATAAATAGTTAGCTGGTGGAAACTTGGTTGAACTATTTTTTATGTCCCCATTTATTTATTTTTTGGTGTTTTAGTTTGGATTCTATAGGTAAACTATTTTTCCCTTTTAACGGTGGTTTTAAAAATTAGTTTTTATGTAAAATAGAATTTCAAGGTGAAATAGCGATTTTAAGTGATCGATTTGAAATTGTTATTCAAAATAAGAGTGGGATTTTCCAAAGAAATATTTCAATAGTATTTTTTCCAAGGTCCAATTGTGAGTAAAGATGACATGTGATACCTTTTTTAAATAGTTTATAAATAAATAATTTCTTGGTGTTTAGGGGAAACCCAAAAGGGATTGGGTTGATATTTTTTGGGGTTCTGTTGACCCCACGTGAAAATTACCAATTTTCTAAAGCATTGTTTCTTTTATATGTGCTTATTTATTATGATTTCTTGGTAGGTTTTTCTTATTTGATAATGATATATTATTTCATAGGAATACCATAACATGTTTAAATGTCTTTATATTGCTACATGGAATAGATTTAATGTGAGTATGTGAGTTTACCCAACAAAATTATTCTTTTGGTATCAAGGTGCTTGGGTGGGTCTAAACTGATGTATTTTACCCCTTAAAGGGTAAATATGTATAAAATGTATTGGTTTGGAGGAATCTACACTTGGTTCCAATAAGATAGGTAGGAATTTCATCTCTGGTAAATTGGATGGAGTGATATGTTTGAGGTCGATTAAAGCTTGGATGACCTAGTGGTTTTGAATATGGATTAGGTTAATGAATACTTATTTTTAGGAAGTGTCAAGTTTATTCAAATTAATAATTTGAGTAACCTATAGGGGTTAGTTTTGGATAATCCAATGGAATATAGCTGTTGTGTTTTGTCATTGGGATTTTATATTTTGATGGTGTGGAATATCTAACTTTTTCTTGATTTCTTGAAGATTCATATGCTTGTTTATTTATGTGTTGACATTGATGGTTATGACCATTTTCAAAATGATAGGATAGTGGGTTATAATATGATGGCATGGGATTGTGGATATTAGGGAATCCTTGATTGCTATTATTGGGATTAGATGTTATTGGGTGTCCTCTCTAGAGAAAAAAAGGGATGGTTTATGATGTGATGTGGTATGAGATCTAACCTTGAGTGATAGTGTGGGTGTATGAGACCTATCCATGATAAATTTACCTAATGTAATGGTTTATCCTATGAAAGAGGTTTTCTATTGAGATACCCTCCTTAAATCTATTATTTTATTGGTCATGGATATGTGAGTATCCACATACCCTACCTTATGTTGGTGTGGTTCAGATCATGTGGGAGTCAACCATTATGATTCCCTTTTTATATTTATTTCTATATTTACCCATGGGTGTGATATGAATCCATAGGACCTCACCTCTGAAGAGGGTTTTGGTTCAATATGTGAGACGTGTGGGCAAATGATATTACCTCCTCAAACTACTTTTGATGTTGACTTTTGGATGTGAGACATGTCTATGGAACCTTTCCTGGATGGAATGATTTGGTCTATGTGAGTGGTTTGATATCAAGATTACATCCCCATATCTATTTTTGTATGTGATGAGTTCTCTATATTTTAGGATTGGATATCATGATGTCTTTCCTAGAACAGTTATGATCTTCCAAGGACTAGATATTATGATGTATTTCCCTGATGGGTTCCATGTATTCTTGAGACATGTTTTTTGGATGCTCTTTACCAATGTACATTCTTATGATGTGACTGTGATTGATGTATTATGAGTGTTGGAAAAAGTATGTGGTTACAGGTGTCCCAGTTTCCTGGTTATTATATGATGAAAATATGTGTTTACTTTTATGTGTATTTCATGTTATTTTTTTGATTTGGTGTGTTTCATGAGAATGATTTTCAACATATTATGTTTTGAATTCACATCCACTAGATCAAAATAGCACATAGATTGTTAAGTAGATATAGGTAACCCTTCATGGTAATCTGAATCACTACAATCCTCATACACAACATGTGTTTTGATGTATATGGGAAAGCCCTGACATTTTATTTCAGGAGAATTCATATCTTGTATATGGATATGTGGAATGAGACTATAAGGTTGTGTTGGATAAGGATTTTGTACGTATTATTATAGGAGTTAGGGTAGAATACATTTTTGTTATCTTTTCTCAATTTTTTACTACATATATACCATAGAGTGCAACCATTTTTTATTTATTTGATATTCCTTTATTGTTTATATACTATTAAAGCTCTATTATGGTGAAATTCATCTTATATACTATTTATCACTTTCCTATTTTTGACTATGTAGTCACCCTTAGATTTTTATTTATTATCTAATAGTTCTTTAGAAGTCTATTATATGGAAAGATTATGCTTATTTTTTGGTATATTTGCGTATGAACCTTTAGATTTAATTTTTAGGGAATAGTCTCCCCACAATCATTTTATTCACTTGCATATTAGTCTCTCACATGTAGGGAAGATTTATAATGGTATTTTAGAACCCCCCTACTTGGGTTTCACTCTGGTGATCTAAGTTGGGGTGTTACACTCCATTTCAGGATATTATGATTTAGATTTACACCTGAATTTAGATGTTTCATTTTTTTGTTTTTATTAGATGTTTAGAATTTATCACATGCATTTTATGTTATAGATTATTATAATATTTCACTTGCACTGATATATTTCTTATGGATATATATTGTTATGTGATGGTTTCTTAATAAGTTATGTCTTACCATGTGAGTTATGCCTTCTTTTTTCAATTCATTGGCCTGAGGCCTATTGCTGGTGGACCTCCTCTAGTATTCTTGTATTATCATCAACAAAGGTGGCGCCTTTGTGGGTTGGGTCATTTCATATCTAGCTTATTATTTTTATTCTACTATAATATTATTAAGGATTTCATTATTTCAAGTTATTTGATGATAATAATATCGAGTTCATACTCCCACCATGATATAAATTAAGCCTCATTAACTAGTTTGTAGGCATTAGAATTCCAGCATTTATGCCTAAGGTTATATAATGTTTCAATCTAGATATCTGGTTGGATCAATATAGTGGGAAACTATTTGTGATTTCATTTTTTAGGATTCATTCTTTTCTAGTTTTGGTGCATACTTTGGTTTAAAATTTATGGATATCATTCATGTTTTTTCTTTTATTTTTTCCATGATGACTATTTATGTATACTGTAACATTAAATGTATATATTAATCTACTTTTACATTATTAAAATTTAATTACACTATCATATAAATATATTTATATTAACATTTTGGTTATGATTTACTACAAGTTTCATGGGAAAATTCCTTCAAGTTTTATGTATATTCCCTCTCAATTATCATCACAATATATTTGGTTATTAGATCTAGACTTGGTAAAGAACTATTGGACAAATAATTTTCCATAATGGGTCCTTTTTAATGTTAATTCAAGTTATTTAAACTAAGGTTTTATATATTCAATGACTAAATAAAAAAATTATATAGGGTTGTGTTCTATGGATTTAATTTTTATTCTAATAAATATTTTGTTTAATATATTCTATATATTGATATTATATATGGTAAAAGAAAATTTTATATAGTGGGATGATATAATTATATATACATAAATATATATTTTAAAGGTTGGGGATGAACCCTCAATTTATTATTAAATAAAAGGCCTCTTTAGACTGGGTAGAGGGTGACCCATTACATAGCCCAAAGGTCCAAGGCCAAGTGTCTTAAATACAAGGCTTGAAAGCCCATTTTTTGGCCCAAAGAACCCCTCGGTGAATAGTACTACTACAGTACCTGTGCTGCTACAATACCTGTTATAGTACCACTGCCACTAAAGTTCCTACTATAGTACCTCTACTGCTATAGTGTCGACACTGCAATAGTTCTTCCGCTGCTATAGTACTGCTATAGTACTGGGAAATTCACCCCTGCCCGGATTTGATCCTGGGTCTTTTGGATTCCAAGAAGGAGCTTGTATCACTAAGAAGACATATGTTTTGTATCAAAATATCTTGTGGTCAAAGGATATTATTTCTCAGGAATAAATATATTATGTGACAAAGTAATATAATATAATTCACTATTATGTGGTGATAAGATATATATTGTGTGTTATATAGTTGGATTATGTGTTCTATTTGGGATAATCTCACTTGAAGGATAGGTTTGTTTTAAACTAATATTTGTTGGGATTTATCCATTAAATTAATTACCAATGTGATATTTGTGTAATTTTTCAGTTGTTCCCCATTGTGTGTTTTGATTTATGATAAATATGTAATTATAGTTAAAATTTATTTAGTAGAATGAATTTATAATAAAAATATTTTTAAATTGAATTATTATTTGATAATTTTTTGAAGGTTATGATGTGTGGTAGAAGATTTTAGAGGGTTTCCAATTTCCTTTTTCCATCAAATTTAGTGGACAAATCCACAATAATTATAACAATGGGATAAAAAATATAATATATAGAATCATAAATATTTAATTTATAATTAATTTAAATATAGAAGTTTCTTGACTATGGTATCCTTCTTGATCAATTCTTCTACCACTATTGTTATATAGTCATTATGATGGAGAATCCAAATGAGGATGACTCTAGACCTATCCATATGTGATGTATGAAACTCTGAATGATGATCTTGATATCTCAGGTTTGGTCATAAGATGATCAAGTGTTTATGTCACTTTCCTAGATCATAAAAAAATGGTCACTTATTTTCTCTCTCTAAAACCATGATTAATGGAGGGAGTATACTCCCTATTTTTTCTATAGAAATTGAGAGAATAATTTACTATAGAGTACTCTAACATAACAATGTCTTATCTTATTTATGATGCATATTGGTTTTATTAATTCGGTTATCATTAAAATAAATAGAAATAATTATTTTAATTTAATTTTATCCTAATTTAATCATTCCATTCCAGCATTCCACTTAAATAATAATTTTTATTTCATTGAATGGACTGTAAACTACAATAAATCACACACCCAGGTAGACTGGTCGGTTAAGCCTCATCCATCCCAACTAATATTGGAAAACACCTACTAGGATTTTTTGTTACATAAATAATGACCTAAAGGCCCTATATAAGATGGATCCAAATCCCATTAAATTAATCTGGGGCTTCCCCCAAAAGGTTTTTCTTTTTTATGGATATTCCTTTTGGTCCCCCTCTATATGAAACCCGCCTTATCCCCTATGATTCCCCCATGTGTACCTCTATGAGCTTACTCCTGGTCACCATAATTTTCCATTCCATAATACACCGGTCACATTTTTTCATCTTGATAATGGAACAACAACCACCTATACTATGGAAGAGATCCAACCCCCCCCCCCCAATTTAGGGGACGCCACGTCACTCTAGTGGTGTCATATTTATTGACATCAATAAATCCTATGCACAATGAACATGGGAAAATGACCCACCCACCCCCCACTCCCAATTAAATATGGTGGAGTTTCATACGGTCATAGATTAAATTCCCAACACAATGGAACAAAGTAAATAACCCAACCAAATGAGCTAGGGGTTGTTTGCAAAAATATATAGACCCCCACTAGGACCAGATCGATGCACACACCCTACAATTCACAAGGGATTGTTTGGTCAAAAAATATATATATGAATAAGGCCCACTGTTAAGAAGAATCAAACCTGAAACCTCAATCAGTGAGGCATGTTCCACAACCACTCGACCACATGCTCACATCCTTAAAAAATATTATTATTTTAGTTGACATGGTAAATAGAACCCATGTCACATTTCTCTTAAAATAATAAAATATCAATTATTATTTTAAGGTGACATATAATATTTAAATATCATTTATCAAATAAATATTCATTTAAATGATAAAAACACATTTCACATTTCACCACATTTATATAATAATATTTAATATTTTAAGTGACTAGTTATGATATAATATAATTTGTTCAATAATAATTTATTTAAATGATATTAAAATATATTAATTATATCATTAACTAAATTTGAATCCTCTCATAAGACTATAAAACCATTAATAATAAAATATATCCATTAGATAAAATAAAATATTTATTATATTCATTCAAATTATGAAAAACAATATTTATTTGTACACAAATAACTTTAAGATAATTTTTATTTTACTGCATTCACTAAACTTATGACTGGATAAATATTATATTCATTATCATATAAAAAATAAAACAAGAGATTATATTCAACTCATATATTCTAAACTTGAATATCTCATGACTGAATTTTCTACAATAAAATTATATTGGATAAATATTATTCCACCAGAAAAGATTAAAATTGTTCTTAAACTTAAATTCAATAGAAATTAAGGATATTTTGGATACAGTTATTGTTTTTCCCTCTAAGACCCTTTCTAATTGAAAATATGTAAAACCTACCATAAGCTTATGATTAGTGTCTAAAAATATATCAAGGTACACATATAGAAATAAATTAGTAGAAATTTACAAAAGCCTTCCTATAAATAGTAATATGTTATGTAATCCCATTTTTAATTGATGTCTCATTAAGTAGGATCAATACTTGTGTCATCACACAATATTCCTTATTTATCTTTATTTTTATAATTTAAATAAACTTTTTTTAAACTAACATGACCACGGATTTTGTAAGATAGTTCTATTTCAATAAAAGGTATATATTTATTTTCTTTAATTAATATTAAATGGGAAAATACTTTCTTGGCCATTCAATTAATTCTATATGACGTATGATGCCCCAAATTCATGCTACATCATCATGACTATATATTATCATAGTTTTATCCATACATCAATGTACTATTTTAATGATACACATTAATAATTATATAATGTCTAAGGTGTAAAATACATGTTCATAGATAGGAAAATCCAATAATACATAAAATGTGGAAATACTATTGGAAATTTTCTCTTTGTGAACTAACTTTTTGGATTCCATTAATTAGAAAATCCATGAGAAGAAGTCCCAATGCTTATGATCCCCCAACACCTGATATTCAAATATCATATGTATCCCATCAAGAAGATATATCTAGACCATGTAACATATTGATTTAGGAATCTTTTCATAGCATCTCCTGGTTCACAATATAAATGGGAATTTTGATAACCCTTTGATGTGAAAAATATTCTTTTCAAAATTGTCACATTAATGATGAAAGGAAAAAAAATATCACTATGTGAATTCAATAAAGATGTATTTTGGTAATCAGAACTACAATTTTAGTTAGTTCTTAGGCACTAACTCAAAAAAAACTCCCACTTTCACTAAAGTCAATTCCAAGCCTTTACCATCTTGTTAACACTCGCATGATACTCATGCTTATATTAAGTTATGGATAAGTTTTTGGGATTTATGCAATTAACCTTATGGATATTTTGTTAACTATGGATTCATTTATTTAATTAAAAACCTTTTCAAGAGATGATATCCCCAAGTATATACTTTTTTCCTCAATCATAAAGTTAACATGTTATCTAGTACCTATTATTTAAATATTATAAAAATCTATACTGATGATATATTTCTAATTTATAATTATAATTTGAAGGTATTGAATAAATTATTTCATATGTTACTACTTTTTTAGTTTCATCTAAGTCTACAACAAATTCAGTATTTATAAATATAACTACCACTGACTTCAATAAACTCTTCTTTCCAGTTATCCAAATATAAATACCAAATCATATTTAACCATGCTTCTTTATTCATAACTATTATAAAATCTCAGAACATATCATGAAATATTTTATAGATCATATCTCATAATAATATAGAGTTATAATTATCATACCGATCTCATCATATGTCTTAACACATCATCTTAGAGAGATTTATGACATGTGACATAGGTAGCAATTGTCTCTTGAATTATACCATCTTTTATTTTTCAATAATTTATCAAATTATGTGATATGAAATTGTCTAAGAAATCCAAAACATAAACTTTATTATACTTTATTCCCCATAACTTAGAATGAAACATTAATTCATTAATTATAGATTTTTTTTTCTAAATGATTTTAACTAACTATAAGACTAATTTATATTTTTCATATGTTAGTAATATATACCACTTTAAAACCCATTCAACTCCCACTAAAATATTAGAGGCACATGAAAATATAATTATACCATCATTATATTCTATTTATAATCCATAAATAGATCCTTGAAACATTTCTATAATAATCATGGTAGTTGCTATGGAAACTTGAATTCAAAATTAATTTCAGCATCGATAATGGGTAAATGGTTTCCACACACTTAACACATTGATTGGTATTAAACCTTTAAAACCAAATATTATAGTATAGGTATTTACATTAGCATTTATGTCCTTCTCTATATTCAATAACCATTTTAAATCTATGGGTTTTACATCAGCTGTGAATACTATAAAAATGAAAAGCTTGATTTTGGTACATGGTATCCAATTCTGAGTTCATATAAACTTGGAATCCTTATCTTATTTAAATTTATTGTCTCCTTATATGATAATTATTCATTGTTTTTAGTAAATAATATATCACCAAACTTGATGATTATAAAACCCTTTCTATTTATTTTTATCCTTACTACATAGTATGTGTATATTTAATAAATCTTCCCACTATCACATGTGTATTTTATGTTCAAATTCCCGCTCAAGAACATGTTGAACCATGAAATCATTGAATTACATATTACTCACAATATATCACAGGGAGAAGTGATTCGCTCTTAGATAATTATATTTATTTACTTTAGTAATACTTATTCAATCATAAGTATTATAATATCCCTAGTAACATAAGATAATTAAATGTAATGAACATTGTGTGTTTCTAGATACAAGTTTATTCCAAAATCATTAAAAAATATTTTCATAAAAAAGTGTTTGGGATATAATTTTTTTCATTCATATTATAGCTTATATAATATGAATTAATCAATATATTTGGAATATGGTTAGGTATTGATGCTACTATTTCTGAAATATGTACTGAGATAAACAATTGAATATTTTTAAGACTTATAAGACTCATCATCAATATTCCCTTTACCAACACCATGATTGTAATCTGTATATGGACATGTGATTTTTGGAATAACTCTAATATATATTTAACTTATCAATGAATTTATTGTTAATATATTCTTTATCTCACCCACCTAAATCATATCATATCTTTTATGAATCATATTCTCAACTTTACATATATATTACTTAAATTTCCCCATAGGGAGAAGTTCAGTGGTTCCGCCCCTGCTATACTTGCGGTTGTGAGTTAAGGAGGTCCTGGTTTCGAGCCTCTGTGTCTGAAGATTTTCTTCCCTTTGTTCCCCTCCCCTTGGACCTACCATGTATATATTCCTTAAATAACTTAAAGGAATTTTGTGAAGTAAATTAATTTACCTCTATCCTCTAATAAACATTATTCAGACATATCTTATTAAAAAAATTCTTAAATATTTGAGTCTTTCTCACATTTTAATGACTCGAGGTTTTTTATTCAAAACTTATAATTAAGCATGTAGAATTCCTAAGGAGGTTTAACTTTGTGGAATTTGAACACCCTTATTTGTAAATCCTTCACATTTAATCCAGTTTTACATGATTAAGAGTTAACTATCCATAATTGTGTATTTTTTGAGTATTATATTTTATATTCATCATTAATTAAAAATACTAGAAATATTTAATTCAAGTATGATTAAAATATTAATTTAGTATCATATACCATAACAACATTCATTTTAAACAAGAAATAAATTTCCACTCTGTCTGAACTCAGCACTAAGATAATTTTTTTGGTAATTAAAAACAAAAAATAATAGTTTTTTAAATACTATAATCTTTACACCTTTTAATGTAAAGATGTGTTATTCTTTTATTTAACTAAGGAGTGAATCCCAGACAATAAATTAAAGGTTAAATTCCCTTTAATAATACTTATTATCTTCCATGGTTCAAGTATTCATATTTAAATACATGAGTCAAAAATTTAATTTAATACCCAAAAAGAGAAATTATAATTATATCTATAGTGATGAATATACCTAATGTATAAGTTTCTAATTTATTTATATTTAATTCATTGTAATTCCTAATCTATTTACCTTTCCTTTCACTTGTTAATCAAATAAATTCTTAATCAATTCTCTCTATCTGAAGCTTTTTTTTTCTTTAATGGATGTTGAAAATTCACCACTAACATTGAACTTTTCATTTGATTTTCAAAAAAAATCATTTAATTCACTATAAGTATTGAATAACCATTACCATGTATCTTTATCAACTTAGATAACCATAGTCAAGTAATTCTTGATTAGATTTTCTATGCTATAAATTTAATAATTTTTAAATAAAATGGAGAATATTGGTGGTAAGTATTGAAGAATGAGAATTATGGATAATTTGTTATCCATATATAACCCCAAAATTGTTAATTGATTGATGAACATAATCATCTTGAGTATATAATCACTAGCTAGGTATAAAATTTTTTTGTTTACATGTATATAGTGTAGTGATAATATTATTTATTATATTTCCCTCTCTCCATATCATGATCCAAAAGATTATTCACCATGGTGTATTTAGCCACGAATTTATACTAAATTTTTGTTCACTATACATAGATGATAACATAATTTATCAAACATATAATGAATCCTCCAGGTGGCTCTTATAGGTATCCTTCCCACCATCACATGATACATGTTCTTGCTGACTGGGTATATAAAACTCCATCATACACATTTTTCATTATGAAGAAGTTTTACATGTTGTGAATGTACCTCTTTTGGGAATTTATATTCGTGAGGACATTATATTTTTTCAAAACTAATCACAGTGATCAAACAGTTCTACTTTCCATTTTATACAGTAAATAAACTAAATGTTTTAGAACATTACCTAGATTACATGTTGTGATATAATTAATGATTTAATTAAATATCCCTTTATTTTATCAAATTTCAATATCTTACACTATTGGATTTTGAATACCTATTAATAAGGATATCCTAGTGGAAATGATCCAAATTTACCTTCTCACAACCTAAAGAGAGCAATTTTCAAATTAATCAAATATATTTAGGTAGTAAATATTCTTTCCAACTACATCAACTCACTAATAATTAATTTTTTGAGTGGGATCCACAATCTTGAAATCCTATAATAATATTTACTCAACACTTACCTCTAAAAAACACTAAAAACATATATAAAATCCTCTATATGATAATAATGTTTAGTCAGTTGAAAATTATCATTCTAAATCCATGATAATTTAAAGTATTCCAATGATGAATAGACCTATACTTTAAACAATTATTTTATTCTAACTCAAGTGATAGAAAGAATTTTATTACTTAACATTTTAATTTGAGGAATTTATTAACTAATTCATATCTATCTGTTATTTTATTCTTCACTTGTTTTTTTATTTTCATATAAAAATTTCATAAATAATTAATGATGTAAGATAAAATAAATAACACATTAAAAATAATTATGTAATATATTTTATTTTATAATTTGTGTAATTTTAATTAATTTCTATGAGAAAATAAATAAGTAATTAATTATGCTCAATAAAATAAATCTTATACAATTTATTTTATATTTTTTTAATAATGGTCATTAATTTATCTATAATATGTGATTATATTTAACTAAAAAAAATTAAACCATGTATTGCAAGAATAAATAAATTACCATAAATTTTTAATCTAAAATAAATTTGTGAAATTATCAAGAGATCTATCTAAAAGTTGGTTTATTAAGCAGCGACAAACTAACCTGGACCCTAAGGTAAATAAGTCTTTATGCATTAACTTGTCCCAAGTTATAGAATCCACTATTCTTTTATTTATCAACTTTCCTGGATTCATCTAATCTTGGGTCATAGACCATGTCCTCTATCTAAGAACTCAATTCTTTCCAAATATATACTCGCATAAAAATCTGGGTTATCAAGACTATAAGGTTATATAAAATAATATTTAGACACATAGAAATATATATAATAAAGTACATATGGATGATTCATTGACTATAATATTTAATTTAATAATAATTATAACATAATAATTAATATAATAAAAATTTAAATTAAATAAATAAGTCAAACATAAATATAGGTTGGTAAAAGCTCATGATCATTCACAACATGAAATGGAAATCACATTTAAAATTACTAGCATTAATTTCCAATAGTTATTTTTTATGATAAATTAACTTCAATTATTAAATTAATAAGAAAATAAATATATTAATTATTTATCATTGAGGAAAACCTTGAGTAGAATATATGTTTTGGAGGATAGCTCTAAAATCTCTCCCTCTCTCTCATCCCTTATGGGAACTGCTAGTGTTTCCTCCTAAAACTTCTCATGATTGTGATGGAATCACCCATGAGCATCTGGATCTCTTCCATTTTTATTTTTTATTCTCTATTATATCTCTTCTTTCAGGTTCATGTTTTTATTTCATGGGGTTTTTTCACTTTAGTTTTTTTTCTTACCTATTCCTTGGTATTATTTGTAGTTCCTTTAAAATAAGGGTCCTGATAATTTTCACAGTTAGTAGATATAGGTAATGAACCATATCCTTATACCCTCTATGCTTTCACAACAACATTTTCACTCCATTATTAGTCTCGTACAATGGTGTGCATGGTGTTTTCAGAATATGAAGGAAGATGTTTTATTCTAATGACTACCTCTGTGCTAATACATTTTCACTTTCAGTGTTTGATAGTTCTCCTAAAAGCATCTGGTATTAATCTTCCTTCCTCTTCTATTTCACACTAACCCATTACTTTGGATCCCATTATTCCTATGAGATTAGTTTTACTAAGTTATGATATGGGTTTTTTAGACTCTTTGATGGTATATTTTTTCTAGGGGTTTCAATGTATGTACTTCTAGTGTATTCCCCCTAGTTTTCACACTTTAGGTTAACGATTTGTTTATTTCTAATGTTTTTATCGATTTCCTTAGTAATTTCATCTTGATTTTATTTTAGGGAATTTTTCTAGAATATTTTTTTCCAAGGTATTTTTCTTCAGTGTTGGGAATGCATTATCGGTGGTAGTATTTTGTTGAAGAATATAATGTGTATTGGGTGTTAGGTATTATGGATATGTTTTTACAGTTAAGTTATCATGTATGGTGGAATGTATCTCATCATTTAGTATCGTGATAGACTTATATATTTCCACTGTTGGTGTTTTTATTTTTAGTGTTGCTTTATTGTTATTTTTTATTTTTGGTGGCCTAATAATCTTGATCAAAGGTCGTGATCAATGGTTATTTAGGGAACTTTCACTAGTCATTGTGTTTACAGTAAAAGGTGATGATGAGGTTTTTGTATCAGGTTATTTGTGTACTATATTTTATCATTAGACAATATATCACTAAAGTTAAGATAATTTTTTACATGGAAATCGTGAGATGAATAAGTGAAATGGAGACAATGACTTAACCCAGCTCATTGGTTGTGTGTAGTTTTTTTCCAAGCATGTAGCTCGAGGAACAGATGATATCACGGGGTCAATACACCAATATTTTGATGCTTGGTTTTGAATTTTGAATCTGTATTTTTTTCTAGTTATTTTTATGGTGTTCCATGATTGGATCAGTCTAATAACCTAGTTTGTACTGGGTTCCCACTTAACCGCAAAGTAACTTTCTTGAAAATACCAAAAAAATAGATATTAGAGAGTATTATTTATCATAAATTCTATGTAAATTATATCACTTTATAAATATTGAGAACCTTAATTATAATTATTAAATAAATTTAATAAATTTAATTTTATACATAATAATTGAGTACATGACATGTTTTTTTTATGCAACGCAACGTCTATAAGTTGCATAATTTTAAAAGTCATTACTAGAAATATAATGACCACATGATGTGTAAAATCACTGTATATGTTGTTTAATACATGATAAATTTGGTTTGTATCATTTATCGCATACTAAATGGCTTGCAACTCTTGAAGATGTGTTTCTAAATACATGGTGTGTTCTTCTACATGGTCAAACCATGTAGTCTCTGTGGAATGTGTGATTGCATGAAACACCATTAACAAGCACATATTATACCATTCTAAACCAACATGTGGTAGTTGTGGTGTAACTTACCATTACACATCAGGCGTTGGTAGTCAATATGAAACATGGAATGACACTGTATGTTTATACACATGGCATGTTGATAATTACTCGGTGTGAAAATTATGTGGAATGACATTTGTCAAATGAAATGTACTCTAGTTATATTTTATTTAGTCTATATCATGCCACATGCTTGGATGATTTTCAGTATGAAACATACTATGAGATCACAAACTCACCCTCCAGAAACACTAAAAAATACACGATATGTACCTTGTGTGGTGTTATAGAATATGTACTCAGCATTTATATTCCAAGTTTCCTTGGTTAAACTCTATGTCACACTGGAATTCAATACATAAAGTGTAATGACCCATAATATTAATACACATGACACATTTCAATTTACATGATGTAGGCCTTGTGTGGAGAAAGCCAAATACATGGTGTGTACTTACCCGCTACACATCGTGTAATCATTTCATGTAGCCATCAAACTTGGAACCTATGGATGGATTATTAGAGAATTTTTCACATGTTTTTTGGCCCATTCATGGTCATATGATTTTGGATTAAAATTTTTTCTCCACTGATGGACATAGAATGAAAATATTAACATGTATACTAGTAATTAAACGTATAAAATTGATCAGATAATTTATAAATAATTATAAATTCAATTTTGATTGATTAGATTTAACTTGAAGGTTCTAGGGTATATCAGAGGTTTTGAGTGGGTTCCAAATTATTTTTTTTATCAAAATAAATTAATAAATACAATAAATTAGTGGAAAAAAATTTATAATTCTATAAATAAGATCATGAACATTTAATTTATAATTAATTAAAATATTTAATTACCTATATTGTGGTATTATTCTAGATCAAAATTCTATCACCACTCTTGTCACGTTATTATTATGAGGATGAATCCAACTGATGATCCCTTTAGAGAGATCCAGCCATGCTTCATGAAAATACAACTGATTCTCTTGATCTCACATGTGATATTATGAGATGAAGAATAATGTTATATTATTTTCCTTGATCATTATGTAGTATATATTTTTTATCTCTAAAAGATAGAGATATGGAAGGTAGATTCTGTGTATTTTTTCCCTTAGAAATTGTGAGAAGAGTTAGTTGGAGAATACTCTGGCTTTGTAATCTTAAGTCATCTCTAATCCATATATTGGTTTTATTAATTAAGATATCATTAAATGAAATATAAATAAATTTTAATATATTAATTTTATCCTAATTTATACATTACATGTCAATCATCCTAATAAAATAATAATAATTACTATTTTAGTTATAAAATAAAATAAAACACATTTTCATATTTCTCTTAAAATATTAAAATAAATTTGTTTATAATTTTTAACATACAATATTAAGATATAATTTCTTAAATAAATATTAATATAAATTATAAAAATATATTACACATGTTTCCACACTTAAGTAATAATATTTATTATTTAAAGTGACTAGTAAGGAATTAATATCATTTCTGAAATAAAACATTATTTAAATGATAATAAAATATATTTATTTGATCATTGACTTGATATAAATATTACCATAATATTATTTAACCTTTTATAATTATATATATTTGTTCGATAAAATAAAATACATCTTATGTTCACACAACTTGTGAATAAATATTTATTTTAATATTTATATAACTTGAATAAAATTATTATTTCATTGTATTCAATAAAAAATTTAATATATAAAAATTATATTAATCATATTGAGAATAATTTAATAATTGATTAAAATAAACTAAAATATTATAAAATAGAATATCTCATGACTAAAATTTTTTATGATCAACTTATATTGAGTAAATATTATTCCAATAACTATGAATAAATTAATTATTACACTAAAATTCAATATAATTTAATGAGATTTTAGATACACTTAATGTGTAACCCTCTAAGACCATTTCTTAATGGTAGTGATTTAAATATACCTAATGTCCAAGATCACCCTTTAGCAATATATAAAGCCACCCACAAAGAGATAAGCTTGTGTACCATGTAAAAAATCCTCTTAAAAACATTATTCTCTAATAAAATCCATTTTTTAATGATATATCATCCACCAAGATATATAATTGTGTTATCACCCTATGTAGTCCATTTATATTTCTTTGAATTTTCCAATGGAACTTTCCTATAAACTATAATGAACATGGATTTTGTATGATAATTCTATTTCAATCAAGGGGGCAAAGATATCTTCTCTCATTAATAATAAAGGCATGAATCCATTTCTTGTCCATTAAGTTAATTCCATATCACTTATGATTCTCCACACATATGCTACTGAGATGTGATAATATATCTTCATGGTTTTTATCTATATATCAAAGTACATGATTCGTGATACACATTAATAATGTTCTCATTCCTAGGGACCAATACACACATTCGAATATAGAAATATAAAGTGACACATAAAATATGATAGAATCTAATTGATGGGTTTATCCTCTTGACCTTCATTCATATATATTACCAAGTGAAAACATTATGAGAATAAGAATCAATGATTATGAATCCCCAAAACATTATAATAATAAAACATCAATGTCCCTTCAAAAAAATGTTTCTATACTATATTATATATTTATTTAAGAATATTTTCATAACATATCTAGGTTCTCATTATAGTAGGGAACTTCTATAATCCTTTTATGTAATAAATATTCAAAGAATACAATCACATTAATTCCACCCATAAGAACGATAATTGTATAATGATAATAAATATATATTTTTGTAATCAAAAGTACAAATTTAGTTAGTTCTGTGGAACCAAATCTCTCATTGTGAAATTGAATTAACCATGAACCTATAATAAGAAAATGTCTTTAAGTAACTACAAAAATATCTTATCTTTACTTGAACCTACTATTCCATCCAATTTAATTACCATGAATATTTTTTAACATAAATTTTATAGTATTCAAATAGTGAATTTTGAGAAGGATCATTCATGGGGAATTGATTTATAAATGTTTTGATCGGGAGAGTTAGTTAATGAATTTCCATTGAGTCCCATTAATTTAAATGTAGTAAATGTGGGTCATCGATAAATAAAATTAGATTTCATGTGATTATAAGGTCAATACGAATATATTACTCATAAAATATTCACTTTACTATATTAAAATTCATCATAATGATATAGAAACTAGTTTTCTAAATTATAAGATTTATACATGATTATTGGACACAAGGAAAAAATAGTATGATAAATAAGTGATCATCGGTGAGTATATTGGAATATTCATTTTAATGGGTTTATTGGATCTATAAAAAGGAGATACCAAGTATTTTTTATAGAATAGATGATGATGATAATAGTTTTTATAATAATTCAAGAGATTGAAGACCCATCAAAATGAAGGTGTGATGAAATTGGTCCGAGATAAAGAGTAGGGTTGAATGTTGTATTTAATAAGATTTAATGGGTTATATATGAGAAAAAAAATAAGTGGAAATGAAAATAAATGTCTGATTTCCTTATATATATGTGATAATAGAGGATGGAGTAAAGTTTTTGTGCATTTCATATTAGTAAAAATAAGGAAGGATGTGTGACAACCTAGTTGGAGGAGGATTTTTCATATCCACCTAACCCATGGGAAGAAATAAGTGAAGAAATAGAGGTTGAATAATGGATAGTGTTTGGACCTCTTTTATGTATGAAGTTGTATATTTTGTCAATATTGGTCAATACTGGTCAAAATTAAGGTGATACAAAGTTATTATAGGTTTATTGAAGTGATGATTCATGTAGAATTGTTATGTAAATATATCATTGAATTCTATTCTTGGGAAATTCTTCAGGTTGTTAAATCAGACAAGTGTTGCACTATTCTTAAGTTCAAAGAACTTGTGTCAAAATTGGCATAGTGTTTACAACAAAAAAGTTTCATTCATTGGAGGATTCAGAGTTATTTGGAATTCATATTCAAAAAAATATTATATGAATTAGAATAGGTCGTGAAATATTTCAATGTTTCAAGAAAACCATAGAAGGTCTTGAAGAACATTTGAATCTGAGTTACATGAAGAAAATCAGATGATGCTTTACTGATTTGTATTTCAAAAATATCAAAAGTTTTTTAGAGAAATTTATATTCAATATTTATGAAAGAAAAGGGGAGAAAAGGTTATGCCAATCATATTTAGTTTTGATTGGAAACAATGATGTTTTTGGAAGACAGAGAAGTTAAAATAATTTCCTTTACAAATATGATGATTCTAAAGGTGATCGATCAAAGACTATATATCACGATAGATGAGGATCATGATGAAATAAGATTTTTGTCGAATAAGGTATATGACAATGAAGCAGCATGGGTTTTCTTACCGAAGAATATATTTATGGTGGCATGATTTCCCAGCATTTTCCAAATTTTTGGACCTCAAAATCTGTAATTTATTTTTATAAATATAAGGATTTATGCATGGAGTGAACTATTTTCAGAATGGTGAAAGAAATTATAAAAGGAATAAAATAAAATAACTTGTAACATGGACCACAAACCAAGTCCCAGAATGGTTCATGGCCACATACCATGTAATGGAAAAGGTACACAGGGTGGTTCGCGGAACGGGTCACGGCACCAAAAATGGTTTGTGGCGGAAGGAATTGAAATACGCGGGATGGCTCCAATTTGGAGGAAGAGATATAGTACAAAGAATTATGGGATTATGGTATATGGTAATTCAATGGTACGCAGTAGACACAAGGTATGTGGTGAAGGTTCATAGTTCCTAGGATGGTCGCAGTACGTGGTGTAGTGTCACAATATACGGAAGGAGCACCAGTCATGGTGAAGATTGTCCCACATTGAAAATTTAGGTAAAAAAGTTTAGTGTAATTTTTAGAGTTCTTTTATTATATAATTAAAACTATTCACATCACTTAGTAGAATGAATTCGATAAGAAAATATCATCACTGTGGAAGAACTAGGCTAGGTACAAAAGTGTTCTTGTGGGAAGAATTCTGCCAAGGTAATTCATTTGCAGGAGAAATTCCACATAGAATGAAGTGGTACATAGAATACAAAACGGTTTATAGAATTGGAAGGAGAAGCTTGTGGAAGAGATTCCTCATAGGATGAATTGTTATTCTGGAGACGAAATGATTCTCGGAATTTAATGAAGAATCCCACAGAAGGTAGAAACATTTTTCAAAATATGAAGGAACAGTCTGCAGAAGAGGGAATTCGATAGAATTAGAAGTTGTAAATAGAAATGGTACGTCATGGAGATACATGGAATAGGTATGTAGTGGTGGCACACAAAGGTGGTACATGGAGAATGTGGTACACAGATCATGCATGGTAAACGGAGCTTCCACGGTACACATAGCATGCACTGTATGTGGAGCACGCATGGTATGCATAGCAGGCATGGTACGCGTAATAGGCGTGGTACGCAGAGTATGCGTGGTATGAAACTAGGTGTTGTACGTGGAGTAGGAGTGGTACACGGAGTAGACACGGTACGTGGAGGAGGTGTGTTATGCGTAGCAGGCGTGGTACATAGAGTAGGTGATGTACGCAGAGCAGGTGTGGTACATGGAGCTGACATAGTCTGTGAAGGAAAAAGTTTTTCGTGAAGAACTCACAGTACATTGTGTAAGATAGTTCATGGAAGAAGAAACAATATGCAAAAGAGAACTAATACTTCATTCACTGAAATTTATTCTTATCAGAGAAGGGGTGTGGCCAATTTATATTCAGTTATTTTAGTCATATTAACTGTGATGATGCTAAGTTGATCTTTCCCTCATTTTTTGACAATCACAAAGGGAGTTTGTGATTCTAGTAAGAAGGTGGAGAAGTCTTAATGCAGTCCATTTTGCACTCAATAAGAAGGAGAAGAATATTGTACAGCTTTCAGGTTTGATGATGGAAAAGAAGAAGATAGTTACTTGCAAGCTGCTAAGCAAGTAACAAGTGATGAGTAGAAGATCAAGTAGTAGTGTGGAATCCAATAGGTCTCAACAGGTGAAGACTTTATTAGTCTTTCAAACCCTATTCAATAAGGAGAATACTTTCTTTGGTGGAAGTATAAAGAACCAGCAAGGAGATGTAAGTTGGACTATGTTGTTACCTTGTCAGGGAAGAGGATTGTTTCCCTCCCCCCTCTAAAGTGCAGGGACTCATGTGGGCTAGATGATTGTTTTCATGTCCAAACCACAATAACAATTACTAAATTATAGTGTAGAATCCATGTACTAGTCATACCCACACATGGAAAATATGTAGATTCTCTTATTGAGTAGTGAACCTTGTAAAGATATCATGTGTATATTTTTACTTCATTCATATTATTGCATATGATATGTAAAATAGAATAAGGGAATCAATATCCTAACATGTCAAGAGCTTCAGGGATAAAAAGATGAAATTGGTTTAAAAAGTCCTCAACACAAATTCACCCCACCCATTTAGTGTTAGGCATATCCCAAACTGGTCCCCTAAAATAGAAAGTTTTTTATAGATACATATTTTACTATTATAATATATGGTGCATCATAATTTCATTCCTTATTATCAGTTCCCGAAATGTGGAAGAAAACTTTCTATGAGTAAAATGATATGAGCCTCAATCAGATGACATTTTTTGAGTTAAAAATGAAAGAGTATCACACTTGATGAACAATGTAGGAATTTTATATCCATATACCATATGATTTCTCACACATCGTTGGATATATTTCCATTAAAAACATTTCCCAATCCGATTATGTAGTGGTGAGAACCTTCCACTAAGTATAGGCTATGGAGTTTATCCATTGTTGGAGAAAAGTTTTCTCCATCATCAAATGAATTTTGGAGCATTTTTTGGACACATTTTATAATAAAAAAACCTTCTATGGATTGTCTGGATATATATGGGAATCATTTATTTAAAATATTATATTTTATGTCTTATGGTGTTAAAATGTATTTATGGATAAAAAGTTCTCAATTTTTTAAGTTTCAATATTCACCTATTGTTTCCAAATCATATGTTTCCACCCAAATTAAGTTCATGTAGGTATTCTACGTGGAACCTTCCTGCTACATTAATTTTGTTCATCCTGTGACCACACTATACTATGGATCATACCTAACACACTATATTACACACCTTTTATCTATGTTCATTTTTTTCCTCTACAATGTACCACATGCCTAATTAAAATAAATGTGTGTTCCCAACTAAACTATGTGCACATGCCATGACAATGTTTTGAATGTTTGCAGGAATGTAAAAAGGTTCAAAATAATTTATTAGGTGGTTATCATTTGAGAATAAAAATATTGAATTTTATTACCTATAAAATTAATCCCTAGACTTATATTTTTGATATAAAGAATGAAGTATGTCCTTACAAGAACGTCAAGTCATGGAGAATAGGTCTACACACCCAAGACTCCTATAAAACTTCTTTATCTGATTTATGAATAAAAAACTGATGAAAATAGACTAAATAGAAACTTAATCTATTCATCAAGGATGATCAAGGAAAATAAATATGGCACCTAGGTTGTGCCCAATTGGAGTCACAACTATGGTTATCAACCAAATATCATAGGACCTCATTATTGGAAACATGTCTTAGTTTATAATCCTTGAAACTTAGGCCCACCCTATGTGGATACTTTCCAAGGCTATCCCACTCTGGTGCCCACTTTCCCTAGTCTTTGATTTAAGTTTAGATAAAGGTTATCCCAAAGTGGAATTTTTTCTTAGTTTATACCAAAGAAGAGATGCAACTGGATAATAAGATTATACATGGGTTTTCATTCACCCATGTCAAAAATATAGCACCCATTCACTATGGTCTATTGACTTGTTGAAATTTCTCCCTAGTCCACACTAATAGGGACATACCCCTATACCATATGTTGGGATCAATGATGTGTTATAGTCTTAATCCTTTATCCTAATCCCACTAATTTCATCACTTCCCCCCTTAATAAAATTTTATGAGTCACACTATAAAATATTTTTGGTTGATTCAAATAAGATTTTGGTCATTAAACCTACGACTAACACCTTGATCATAAAAATACCTTGATAAGAGACACACCAGTTGGTTTCCCAAATCCTCTAGAGGCAAGACACTCTTCTCAATTTCTTAAAATTCATTGAGTTTGTATACATTTATTGGTTCCCCCAAATTCCTTGAGTTGATATTCTCCTATCATTATTCCTTAAATGCCTTATGTTTTGACTCTCCTCTCTGTTTCCATAAATACATTGAGTTGATATTCTCTTCTTGATCTAAGTAAATTCGTTGAGTCTTAATTCTCCTCTTTGTTTCCAAAAATATATATGATTCAATATTACCCCCTTATTTTCCCTCAAAGTTCTTCATCATAGATCCTACTCTTTGTATCATAAAATTCTTGATTCAAGTTCCAAATATTGGTTTCTTAAAATACATTGCGTTGAGATACTCCTCTTGGTTCTCTAAAATTACTTCAGTTGAGTTACTTTTATCATATTCCTAAAATACCTTGAGTCAAGATCCTCCTCTTGGTTCCCCTAAAGAACCCTGAGTTAAGATCCTCCTTTGGGCTTTCTAAAATTTCTTTGCATAACTCATATATTTGGTTAAACCAAATAGGGATGACCATGCTTAAGTCCCAAACCAAAACATTGCTTGATATCTTTCACCTAACTATCCACTCCCTGGGAGATTAAATTGATTAGAAATATTCATGGATATAAAACCTTAAAAGTAACCATTTTATATCTGTTATACATCCTTAAAAGGTATGATATGCCTTATTATATGGCACTAAACTACATGAATTTTGATTCCCTAAATGGGGATACATAGGAAGCCATATTAATGGTCCTAATTCGTCCATCACAACACTGCCCACCTCTTTTTATAGGATAAAAATGCCTCCCCAAATGGTGATAAATTCCTTCGTTATTTAATTTACAGATCTAAACTATATAATAATAAAATACTTTGATCAAATTGGGGGATATATAACCCTCGTGTGAAGTTTTCTCTTAGATTCATGTTATTTATCAACCAATTTCCATAAAAGGGTAACCTATATTATTACTAGGAAATATTTTATTAAAATATATTAAATATAAAAAAAATTCTTGTACTAGAAAGAAATACCTCATATGGGATGATTCATCATTTCATCCTCTCAAATGACGAAAAGGGTTGGCAATGCCACTTGGAAACACTTTCCTTTGGAAAGCAATAGAGCTATGTGAGACCCAAAATAAATAAAACTAAACCATGATAACAAAAACATTGTGAATAATTATATATCCTAAAATTTATATTAATTCATTATTATATAGGCATTGATCCCTCTGTTGTAAGTGGGAGTGACTTAAACCAAGGGATTATCCCCTGAGAAGTTAGTATTTCAATCCTAAACAATAAGATGGAGTATCCCTTGAATGGAATGTTTACCTTAAAAATTTATAGGATAAAAGAGGCTTAGTATTTCTATTATAGTGTTAATGGTGAGCTTCAATTTACCCCTTGTAATAACACCATATTGGGTTGAACTAGATAAAATCATGCATTCCCTTTTTACTAATTAGTCTGTGAGGGTGGTTTATGTTGTGCCTTCCAAGAACTACATGAAATAGTATAAACATAATACTAAGAAAATTTATAATAGTGACCCTTATAAAATATGTTTTAAGATTAAATTTATTTGGATTAAAAAAATTATATAATGAGATAAAATTTATGTAAGTAAGACTCACCCAAGTTCCCCCTCTCTTAAGGTTCCACCCAGTAGACAATGGTCTTAACAGGGGGAATCAAAATTGAGGTTATTTTTATATGATTCAAAGTCTCTTAAAGCATTAAAGTGCTATCAGTGAACCTAAATACATATTGGTTTCATATTTTTACCTTGTTTATTTGTTGTTATAATTTATTTTCATGAATACCATAACACATGTTATTGACATTCTAGTTCTCAATTAACCTAGTAATAAAATATAGAATAAATATATAATATATAGTATTCATTTTGATTAAAATAATGTTATTAACATGTATTTTTCATTATAGTAATCTAATAAATGAAATGAAAATACATATTGATAAAAATAATAAAATTAGTTTTACTCTTTTATAATAATTAGAGTTTTTAAGCATGTTATATATTGTAAGATAGACCAAAAAAATCTAAATTTGAGAAACTTACAAAAATTTATACTCTAATAAATAAATAAAACATTATTTATCAATAAGATTAAATTTATATTATATATAGATTATATTGTAAAATAAAACTATTGAAAAATATAATGGAGGTGTAACTATAAATGAGGCTATTCAAGAAATGGAGAACAACAATATTGAGGAAGAATATATGATTAATGATGTAAATATGGGAATTACCTTATATTTAGGATATTTATTTAAAACAGATAAGGATTTTTCCATGTCATACTAAATTTTGATGATAACATTTATCATGGAAATATCTTATATGGATTTTAGGTAAAAGGAAAACTAGGGTCATTAATGGATTCCAGAAATATATTTCATAACTTCAAATAGTAAGTTCTAATAAGAAACATATTTATATGATCAATTAGATGATAAAAATAAGCATATAATTTATGATGAAATTGTTATATAATTGAATCCCTAACTACATGGGTCAAAATTATATGAAAAAAATCAGCATGAAATAGAAATATTATGATCCAAAACCTAATAATGTAGAAATATTATCCATGAAAATGAAAAGAAAAAAACTTTTGGATAAAAATTTTAAACATTATTATTAATAAATTATTTCATTTAAATAAAAATTACTCAATTAAAATTTAATAAGAAAATAATTAAGGATATTTATAGGTAATTATAATAAATAAATTAAATGGGATTGAAGAACACATTTGTTTTCAAAAGAATAAATTTGATGACAAATTCAGTGTATTTATGGGTGAGAGAAGTTTTTATGAACAAAAAGTGTTTAGATATAGAAGTGAAGATAAAATATATCGATGAAAATATGTTATTATGGGGAGAAAATAGACAGAATTTTTTTCAAATTATCTAATAGTTTGTAAGAATATATTTCGAGCAAATTATCACACTGCATGGGTACCGGTGGACTCAATTATGGTGATGTACCATATTGAGTGGGAAATAACCCTAATATTAATTCCAAAAGGAAACAATAACGGAATAATTAGGGATCTAAAATTTTAAATTTGAAAATAAAAGTGTTTAAAATGAAAATAAGAAAATAACTATCATGTCTTATAAATAGAGTAAGGGAATGTTATATTGTAACATGATTTACTTTTTTTTGGAATGTATGAACATATATTGTGTTAATATTATGATTAAATTTAGTTAATTAGAATTTTTAATATGTTAACCATTATATATGATACTAATATTGAATATAAATGTAGAAAATAATAATTACAATAGAATATAAGAACTTTATTAAGGATGAAAGTAAATTTTAATAACTTGTTCAGTGAAAACATTCAGATATATAATATATATACTTTAAAATATGGATTATTTTTTGTTATTATGGATACAAGTACATGTACTGTGGAAATAAGGATTGGTTTAGGCATATATTAAATTTTATTAAAATTAATTTATTTTATTAAACAATAAAAATTAATATTGAGATCAAGAGAAATCTACTATACACTAAAATAGGTTTCATAATTTTTCTGTAATTTTATATGACACTAATGTATCTATAATGAACTATAAGTATTATTTTATTAATAAAGTATAATGGAAAGAGGAAAAAACATATGTTGAAGTCCAGGAGTGTTAAGTGATCACATTATCTTATATCAATATTAAGAAAACATAGTTAATAAATGAAAATTTCATGGTAGTTTAAGTTCAATTATGGTGAAAATATATTTGAATATATTTAACTAGAATAATGTGGTAATATCCAAAAATTTCAAGGAACATTTTACTTTAGTATTGAAATATATTGGATACCTTTTACTAACTTTGATACATATTAGAGGTCTTCTTGGGCTATGAATCGAAGGCTTTAGGATTTATGGTAACAACCATCTACTTTAGAGTAACTTGGGTGCCACTGACAAGCCAGTACAATGCCACAAACAAGATGCTAGTGGTATTGTACTAAAAATTACTTTTTTATTATCAAAGTAATTTTTTGGAAAAAGAGAGAAACTCTACTAACCAGAACTAAAACAGAGACAATATAACAAAATCCGAGAGAAAACAAAAGGGCAAGCCCCTCCCCAATAATACATCGCAATGGCCAACCTTCACCAATGAATGAACACCTAGAAAGCAGTCTCATGCAAAATGCACGGGCACGGAACCAATGGCATATCCATACCCTCTCAGACATCCAAGTCAAAATGGCATGCGCTGGTAGAGGCTAGATGCTCTGAACCCCATCTAAAGCAGACTCATTGAAAGAGTACCCAAACCATTTGACCCACTTGCATATTCAGTGCCCCAACACTCTTCCTAGAGCTATTGACCCACTGAGAGCCAATTAGCAGCCATCTTATGGTTACAATGGTTATACGGTTTATCCTATGAGAGATTTTAAGTGGCGCATACCCTGCCATTTAACCCTAAATATAAGGAATAAGATATAAACACAACATAATCTAGTTTTATTATATTATAATTCACTTTACATCATTTTACATAACAAAACATACATATTAAAAAGGATAAACTTCTACTTTATATCTATTTTTCTCATAATATAAAACATTTCAAATAAAAAATCATTTTTAGGAAATAATTTCATAAATTTTAACCCTAATTATTTTTTTCTTACACATATTTAAGACATGTGAAAACATTTAAAATTTGGGATGACCCCAAAATATCAATACAGGGCATAAAATAAATAAATCCATTACTTCAAACCCATAAAATGTTTACCTTTATCAAAATATTCTTCAACAGTATGAAATAAATAATATTCACATAAAAACCAAAAACCTTTATCTCAAATAAAACCTTTAAATCATTAGTAAAAAAATAGAAACCCTTTTTTGGAAACGTATAGCACTATATTCATACCCCATTTCAGAAACAAATAGATCCCAAAAAAATCCATAATAGAAACCTCCTCGGTTATCTAATTCCTTATTTCATATCAAGATGAGGAACACCTTCCATAATATATATTGATAAAATAACATATCATGAATAAAAAAATATCCTTTCACCATTTCATCATAAAACCCATAAAAGACTATTTTTAACACATATGAAAAGCATTTTTGGATATTGATATATCTCTTTCCATTAAAACCCAATTTTCAGAACTAAAATTCCCAGAACAAATGAAAAGAGGGATTATTTGTGCAAAAAATAAAAACTTAAAAGTGAATCAAAATCATTAAATAAAAATTTTAGTAGAGGAAAAAGTATTTGATAGCATATACGTTAATATAGAACATTTATTTTTCCTCTTGAAATGAAATTAAAAAAAATCTATATAAAGGTTACTTTTGAAAATCATTGAATGAATGTTAAAAAAGAGACATAAAATGTCTTTTATAATTATAAATTTTTTTATAAGAACATAAATAAAATAATTTTAATAACATGGATATGGAATAAAAATATTTAGAAAATAAATCCTTAAAATCATTAAAAGAATACTTATAAGTTAAAGTATCCCTTACCTCAAGTCTGAATCATCATGTACATTATTTATATTACTGAATAAAATGATTATATTATTTATTTTGTTTCTTATTATCCTTTTAAAATTTTATTATTCATTTCATTTTATTTATTTCCTCATTATATTTAATTAATTAAGCAATTAAGTTCATGTCATATGTTTTGATGATATTCAACGCATATGTACGAAATGACTTTGGTAAGTTGACTGTGGTAAAAGTGGTAATTATTAAGTCATAAAAATAAAAAATATATATAATTAAAATTTTATACATCAATTATAATTTTAAAAATAACCATTAAATATGGTTACAAAAAATGAATTATTATACAATCATAGAGATGATGGGTCATACGTATGAATGAGTGACGTTTTCATTTTTAAACCATCATGATGGAAGGAAGGTAAATATAATTTCCCTTTACAAAATGAGTATTATTTTATAAATATAATATTATATCTTCAAATTCACTTATAGAAACCAACCATCAGATTCTGTGATGAAAAACGAATCACATCACTTCATGGAGGTTGTAATCTACAACTACACACAAACTATGTTATCATTTTTCAATGGATTAAACGGTATGAAAATATGTGATATATTAACTTTATAGAATTATAATTATACAATTAATATAATATATATATATATACTAAATATGTTATTATGAACATCTGTGAGAGGCGGTGATGGAAAACGAATTACATTAGTTTTTGAGGTGGTAGTCTACTGTACACAAGAATAATGGGTTCGTTTCCCATTTGATGGAATAGTATATAGATATATTTTATTAAATTGAAATAAAAACATATAATTATATGTAAGAAACTGTTTTTATTATTTCATCAGGTTTTAATAAGATTTAATGGAGCTAGAATAAGAAATGAAACAAAAACGCTCGGTTAAAAGTTATATCACTTATTCGGTCAACCTTCTTTTCTTTACACCTTATGTATTCTAAGGTATGTATTATACCCAAAATAATACATATAGAATATGGGGCAGTATTTTAGTATTGTATTTGGGTAGGAACTTCCACATAAAAATTCTCTTGGATTGTAGAGAGGAGATGAGAGGGGTACCCTTTTATAAGTGAGGGGAGAGACATTCTTGGAATTTATTAAAATATTAAATTAATGTAAATTAATTTTCATGAATAAATGGTTAAAATTTTATATATCAATAATTTATTATTATTATTTTCAAGAATAATATCATTCAATAAAATTTTGGATAAGTTTAAGTGATCTTTCACCATTACCTATTTGTTTTAACATTCTGTTAACCCTCTTAACAATAACCTTGTAATGAATGTTTTTTAAACATTAGGGGTCAAACAATTTACTATAAAAGGTAAATTTAGAAAAAAAAGTTCCATGGTTGATATTATCAAAAGTATAGAATTAACTGTAATAAATATATTCTTTTTAGGAATTTAAAATCATTTATTTAAGTATTTTTTTATTATAAAATATCAATAATGTTATGTTTTGGAACTATTGTTTTAATTTGACTTTGAAAACAACATGATAATAATGGAATTTGAAAATAATACATTGATACCACCTTAATATGTTATTTTTATCTATAAAAATATCAGTACACTATAACCCTCCCAAAAAATATTCTTTTAGAGTTTTTAAAATTATTTACTTGATTTTTCTACTTCTGGAACAGGCATTGTATCGGCATTGTATAAGAATTTAAAGTAATTATTTCATCAATAAATATTTTAAATAAACTTCCATGATAAAAAAAATATTTATATTTCATATAATAATTTATTTCCAAACCAAATCCATTTTATCCCCACTAAAAATATTATATATATTAAAATTAAGAGATTGACATTTTTGACATTATATTTACTTTAAACAATATATAAGTCATTTTCAAAGAACAATTTCTCAAAATTTTCAAAAACAATTAATATTGGTTTAGTATTGTAAAACCTCACTATTTAAAAAGATTAAAGTCAAGTGTTATGGTTTTTCTAGTCCTTATCATATTATTTGTAACCTTAATTACGTTGTTTACCCTTATCAAGGTGACATATATTTACTATGGTTACAATTCAAAATTATTAAAAATAAAATGGAATTACTTATAAAATTTTAACATATTTATTCAAAATATGGGATCAAATTTTCAAAATTCAATGCAAATAAGTGTCATCAGTTAATTTAATGTAAAAAATTAAATAAAAAATAGTTTTTAGACAAATGTGTTTGTAAGCCCAAAAATGAACTTATACCAAAATCAGGTATAATACTGATTAAAATGTAATTAATTATATTATTTATAATTAAATAATAATTATTTTACATTATTATAAGATATATCATTTATAAAACTTTATTTAATGAAAATAAATGGTATTTTTCAAAAATCAATATTTTGACTATTCACTGAAAAATCAATGTTTTCAGAAAAATATCAAAAATTTAACTTAAGATAATTTTGAAATGATAAATTATAAAATTATAAAATTTTTATCAAATACAATTTCTAAAATTTCTATAAAGTAATTATAATAAAAAAATTAAATAAAACATATTTTTGATGCATAAAATAATTTTACTAAAAAATGTTTACTTATTACCTAAGAATGAATAAATAAATTTGAACTGAATAGGACCTTTATATATATATATATATATCATAATAAAGTTAATCCTATTTATACCCATCATTTAATTGGTTGGGTTACAATAGTTATATAATAATATTTCATGGTTTGTTTGAGCACAGTGTTGGGTATCTTGTGTGTTGTTTTATTCTCTTAAAATCTCAAGTTATTACACTCTCTCCCAATTAATAAATTTTGTCCTTGAAATTTGAACTTGATCTTGTTAATCAAGAGTTTTTAATTTTAAAATTTTTTATTGAAAACCCATATTATAAAAATAGTTAGTAAAACATTTTCTAAAAAGAGAGAAAGGGAAATATAAAGGTCATCTAGAATAAAACATAACTTGGTTTCCAAATAGGAGGAAATTATTAGAAAATGAAAATATTTACATGGAGGAATATAAATACCCTAATAATTATTTTGAGTGATAGAGATCAATGATCATAATAAAATTAATAATCATGATAAATTTAATAACTACAAAACCATAAACCAAAGAGATGTCAAAAAGACCATCCATTCATAAAAATGAAGGTAATAGTATAATAATTTTGTGAAAGTATAATTCCATCTTTTGAACAATTTTCACCACAATAACATCCTTTTTTCCAAATGAAAATTATTAAAGATTAAATTTTCTATCCTAAATCACTGAAATAAACTTCAAATATAACACGTAATCCACAAAGAGATAATAGTATATTCCTCCTATCTTTAGATATTAACTAAAAGTGAAATAGTTAGCAGAAGTTAAGATAATATCTAAAATTTTAAAACATTATATGAAGAACTAATACATTAATCAACAAAATTCAAAAATTAAATAAAAGGATTGATGAATATTATTCCATAAATAAATAACTTTATGTCTCGAATAACCTCAAAAATATCAAAATTAAAGAAATTTCTCACCTCAATTTTTTTCTCATACCTTTCATCACACATCCCAAAAAATGTAAAATCATTACTCAGAAATAATACTTCACATTAAACTTAAGGGTTACATATACCTCAACACCATAAACTATAACCCAAAGTATCATCAATCACCTTAAAATACCATCACTAAAAATATAAAAATGGATTTATAGGCCTTTGAAAGTATAATCGACCTTAAACTTATAAAACAATGATGGTATCCATAACTCTTAAGTTAATCTCACATAAAAAAATTATAATCTCCAAATTTTTCTAAACCCTGCTCTCATATCAATTATATGGGCCTATCATTAAAAAATACATAATATGGTGTCTTTATATAATAATTCACTTTCATTAATTCGCAAATATCTTTTAGGTTTTTAGTTTTATGGAATTTGGTCATAACACATACATAAAAACCATATATTTCAAAGTGGAAATTTATATTAATATCTATTTTTTCTAAAATATAAAACTTTTCAAACAAACCACATTTCATTTTCGTAAAAATTATTCATGAATTTAAACATGACTTCTTATTTCTTATTATTCATCATTAAACCTTGTGAAATACATTTAAAAATGTTGGACAAGCACAAAATATTATTAAGGAGCATAAAATAAATAAATTCATTAGTCTGGAGAAAAAAATGAAAAACCAATAAATTTCTTACCTTGATAATAATATTCATTGAGTGTATTAAATAAAACATATCCACCTGAAAACAAAAACTTTATTCACAAAAAAAACTTTTACACTCATATAAAAAAACCTATTTTCTAAAATTAGAACATTATATATATAACTTATTTCATAAATAATTGATATTATTGAAATCCATAATAGAAACATCCCTAGTTAACTCTATCCTTCTTATCTTTCAAGACAGGGAACATTACCCAGTGCATTGGACAGCTTTACCAGGTTCACCTATCAAATAAGTTGTATTGGGATCACCCATCATATAAGCTATATCTGTCTCACCCATCTTCATATATAATTATTAAGTACCATATAATGAAAAAAAAATTATTCTTTCTAATTTTAATCATAAAACCCTTGAAAACAGTTTTGAACCCAGATGCAAATCATTTTCAGATATTCATATATCACTTTCCATTAAAACTAAATTTTCAAAAATAAATGGAGTGAATATATTTAAAAAATAGATATTTAAAACAACAAAAATGATGTTTTTAAGTTAAAGTGTCATTTACCCCAAGTATGAATCATCGAACACATTCTTTATCTTCATGAATAATAAAAATATATTAATTATTTAATTGATTAATAACCTTTTTAAAAAAATATTCTTTTTATTTTTTTACTTATATGTTATATTCAATTATATAATCAACTTTGTTTATGTCATATGTTTTGATGATATTTGTCTCATATATACAAAATGAATTTGGTAAGACGACTGTAGTCTAAGAGGTAATTATTAAATAATATCAATAATAAAAATCATGAAATAATTGTAAATTTTATATATAAATTATATTTTTAAAACCATCCATGAAATATAGTTATGAAAAATGAATTTTGTTACAATCATGAAGACGGTATGTTGTATGTTTGTATGGGTAATTTTTTCATATTACGAAGAGAATGAGGGAAATATGGTGAGTATAAATTTTTCATTTAATAATTATTATTATATCATAATTATCATATTATATTATTAAATATAATTATATATATTATCTATGTTATGTAGTGATGAAAAATTAATCAAATTTATTTTTAGAGGTGGTAATCCACATGGATTCACAAACGATGTTATCATTTTCCAACAGATTGAATGGTAAGAAAATAGATGATATATTATCTTCATATAATTTTAATTATTTAATTAATGAAATATATATATATATATATATTACATCCATCACTATAACCATCCATTATAGGTGGTTACGGAAAACCAACACATCAGTTCGTGGCGTGGTAGTCTTCTATTCACATGAATAGTAATTTCATTTCCTATTTGATAAAAGAGATGGATATAGTTTACTCTATTGAAATAAAAAAAACTCAGTTTATTTAAGATACTTTCATTTTTATTTCATCTTGTTTGAATAATATTTGAAGTAGGTAGAAGAAGAAATAAAACTAAAACACTCACTTAAAATCTATACCTCTTCTTCAGAAAACTTCCTTTTATTTACACATTAAGAATTATAAGGTTTGTATTCTTACAAAAATAATACATCTATAATTTTTTAGGGATGTTAAAAAGGGATTAGGTTAGATATTTGTTGTACCAAATGGATCTTGAAGTGTGGATATGAGTGGAGAGGGGATTCCTTTTTATAAGTGAGGGGAGGGGAATTCTTGGAATTTCAAAAAGTATTAAATTAATATAAATTAATTTCATTGGTAAATGTATACAAATTGATATAATTAGAATATATTATTATTATGTGTCTAAATTGAATCATTTAATAAAATTTAGAGAAGTTTAGGTGATAATTTCACCTTAATCTCTTTGTTTTACCCCTATTAACCCTTTTGATAATTATCCTGATATCAATATTTTTTACTATTTAGGCATCAAGGATATTACTATAAAAGGAATAATATAACATAAATTGTACATGAATTTTATTTTCAACTGCATCCCATTCACTTGGTTGAAAATATAATTTTCAGGAATTTTAAATTATTTAATAAAATATTTCTTATTAAAAAATATCTTTAATGTCATTTTGGAAACTATTTAATTAATTTGAATTTGAAAACTTGATGAAAATGATTTAACACGAATATAATCCATTTAAACCTCCCTAATATGTTATTTTTTGTCAATAAAATTATTGGGACACTATAAATCACCCAAACAAAATTACTTTGAGAGTTTTTAAAATTATTCACTAGATTTTTCATCTACAAGCACAAGCACTGTGGAAACATTAATGAAATTTAATTATTTCATCAATAAATATTTAAAATAAATTAACCAAACATTAGTGGATTTTATCCACTTTAAAAAAATATTTTAGTTTTTGAAATCAAGAAAGTGTCATTTTTGACTTTATATTTATTTAAAATAGTATATAATTCATTTTCAAAGATAAATGGAATAACATTTCAATAAATTTTAATATCAGATTTGGATGGTATAACCTCTCCCATTCAATATATTAAATTCATGTTTTAGGGGTTTTTTTACTCTTTATCGTATTATTTTTAACGTTAATTACATGATTAACGCTTACTGAGGTGATAGATATTTACTATAGCTACTATTCATAATTGAAAAATAAAAAATGGACTTATCTACCAAATTTAAACATAATTATTCAAATTATGGGATTAATTTTTCAATATTATATTACTATAATTAGAATAAATTTATTTAAGGTAAAAATGAAAAACACAATGGAAAACGGTTTTTAGAAAAATGCTTTTTAAATCCCAAAATGAACTTATACCAAAATCAGGTATTATGATGATTGCTATGTAATCATTCTGATTATATATAATTAATGTATAATTATTTTACTTCAATATAAAATGTGACATTTTAAATTCTTTTAATTATTTTAAATAAATGGCAGTTTACAAAAAATTGTATTTTTCATTATTCACTAAAAAAATAAATCTTTTCAAAAAAAATCAAAAAAATAACCCATAGATAATTTTGAAATTTTAAATTTTAAATTGATATTATTTTTATCAAATAAATTTTATAAAAGTTACCAAAATTTATTGTAATACAAATATCAATAAAAATAATTTTAAAAAACCATATTTTGGAATCATCAAATGATTTTACTAAAGATTAAGTTCATATTTCCTAAGTATTAATAAATAAATATTAAGTGAATAAAAATATTATATATATCTATATAATTATTTTATTATTATTAATATCCCTAAATTAAATGGAAAGTTTATAATAGTTATATAATAATATTGTATAGTTTTTTTTAGCTCGATGTTGTGTATCTTATACTCATGCCTTCTTTTAAAATATTTGTATATTATACTATTGCCCCTTTTGATATCTTTGTCACTTGGTTTGGGCCTCATTTTACTGGAATGAATGGATTGGATATCTCTTGAATAATTTGGTTCCCTTATTCTCTCAGCTTCACTGTTCAAATATCTGATTGATTTGGGGGTTGTTATACGATATATATAAGCTAATCTATCCAAAAACTCATCTTTCTCTTGAGATGAATCATAGATATGGGGTTTTATAGATAGATATATAGTTTCTTATAGGAATCTAAAAGGGATTTCATAGTTTATTACTAAATATTTTTTTGGATATTTTGAGGATTGATCTCTCTCTCTTGACCAGATCAAGATCTATTATTGATGTTGGTTCTCCTTTTGTAAGTCTAACTGAATTCTTGACCTTATCATGTTATTATTCATGGATAATAATTAAATAATTCCACATGTAATTAATTGGGGATTGTTTTATGGATCATTAGTGTGTGTTCTAGATATAGTTACTAATTCAAGGCTTTTAGCACTTATAAACTTCAAGTATGAAGGTCTTACCATTTTATAGCCTTTATATAATTTTATTTTCCTTTATTTTTATGTTCATGAATGTGTTTCAAGATACCATTTCTAGATTTTATTTCTATGTGGGTGTTGGTGTGGCCTGTGTGACCCTTAAATGATATGATTTTCTTGTGGGTGTGTGAATGGAATGTGAGACCATTTGTTAATATGAAATGATTATTAATTTCTATATTGTGGCAAGTTATTGAATGCATATATGGTTTCTCTATGTTTGGTTTCAAGGAACCAAGTTGTTCTAGCTTAAATAGTTATCCCCTTAAAGGGGGAGTGTCACCATTGTGATTCAAAGGTTATGATTTCACCATCATAGATGACTTTTGATGATGTTTATGACCCCAAAGCCAGATATTGGGTTATCATGCATGATTTTTCCTTTCCCTAGAGTTGGTTGTTAGGTTGGCATGACATTGTGTGGCCTTCCCCAATGCCATGAATTAGGTTGACATGTAGACATAGTGACTTTACCTTACATAAAAGTATTGATTTGTTCCATAAATGTGGAATATGGATATTGGATACATGTTTATTCATGTTGAGTCAAAGTGTGGATGATTTGGAATTATCTAACTCATTCATTGATTACTTATGATCTTCCTTCCAGATTAGTGCTGAAGTAGGTAGATCCAAGCTTTATGGTAGCTTAATTGGTGTATGATGACTTGAAACTTGGTTTTTTATTTATGAATTTATATTTTTTTCATGGAATAACATTTTATATATTATTTCACTTATATTAAGGAAGATTTGGTGATGTTCTATTGGTTTTATACTCACACACTTCATGGAAATCTCGGTTTGTGTATAAACTTTGTGGCCAGGGATCCAGTAAAGGACAAGTGCGTTGTGTCGAGTTGCTCAGCAGGAGGAGATTGGGTTATGGAGGCAATTCCAAGAAAGAAACTGAATTATTACTATAGTTTTTTTAGTTTTTCTTCTTCTATATTAATATATTGGTTGACCAATCACATTGGTGGTCCTTTTGTTTATATTGTATGACTATTTTCCATTTATTACAAAATGGATATTATTTATGTTTCTTCCAACATATGGTTTTTCATATTTATTTATCAATTATTATAATTTTTCATTGGTTGGGAATCTGTACTGAGGTTCAAGTCTCTCAATGTCTTGATTTTGGTTCTCACTACTGGTCTTAATCCTCTTGTATATAAAAAGGCACACATAAGGTCATTTGGAGATTTAAGCTGGACTTGGTGATTCAGTATGAGAAATTACAAGTACACTATGTAAAAATAATGAAAAAATCATGAATTTATTCACAAGTTTTATAGTACATAAGAAACCCATAGTGATAATGGTTTATAAATAAATAGTGGAGTTAAATAAAAAATCACAAAAAATAAGTGGTGAGTCATTCCTAAGTGGAAAAAATATAATCCATGTTACTAAAAATAAAGATCATTGAATAATGGTCATTGATAAGTCAAAATTGATATATAAAACTCAAATACATCCCTTATAGTGAGAGTAATGTAATAAATATCCCATTCTCCCCGTGGATTATATTTGACATAATAAACATCATATAAATATATATTCTATATTGAATCGATTAATTGAAAATATTGGAGTTTATAGGAAGTAAAGAAGAAAAATAAAAAAATATATATTATTTAAAAGTTAATCATTAAAAAACTTATTACATGGAATAAAATTTTCTCTTATATTTTTAGTGAGATTATTGTTCTTTTTATAAATTTAATTAGGCATAAATTTATTCATATTAAATCGATTTTTATTAAAAATTGGTGAAATGATAATATGAATAAATTTATTAGGTGATTAAAATACATTAGTAGTATTCTTTGAAGTTTTAATATTTCATTGAATATAATAAAAATGACATATGTCTGAAGTATGTTTTTCATTGCATAATTTAATTCATTATTTTAACTATTTTTTCCAACACAAATTATGTCTCAAATAAGCTTAAATATGATAACAAATTATATCATTGGTAATATATGGATTATATAAATTGTTAGAGTTAGATAAAATTGAATCTTTTTTTAATTCAATATTAAAGGGGTATAAATGAATAACTTTAATACCTTGAGTCAATTCGTGATTGCATTTTTCAAATTCGGGTAAGTATTTATATTGTATTTGATAATAAAATAAAAATTGGTTAACGTTTTATCCTTTGAGAAATGGAATGTTAAATGTTTTCCATCCATAAATTATGAGAATGATATGTTTTATGCATATTTTTTCTACCAGTTGAAGGATATTTTCTATACATATGAACTAATTTTATTCTATGTAAAAGGTGAAATCTATGTTATATGTATACATTCTATATCGGGAGAAAATTATATTATGTGAAATTGATTCGGTTATGTTAAATATGTAAGGAATATTTTTTATTAACAATTAATATTGGTTATATATTATTTATACATATTCTATACTAATAAAAGTATATTTTACTTTTTATTACTAAGTGAAAGAATAATTTTTTTGGTTGTATTAGGAAAATTATTTTATTCTAGTTGAATTTTTTTGTTATAAGTGTTTAGTGTGTCACGAATATTATGTAACTTTGTTTATAAGATAATTTTATCCATTCTCAACAAAATCATTTCCCAGAATTAGGAATCCTAGTTTCTTAATGAGAAATACACATTCATAAAAAAGTAAAAATATGTGAGGTGTAGTTCGCTTGGCTTAAGAGATGATATATGATCACGATAGATGTGTGTTTAGATTTAACATCATGAATAAAATATATATAAAGAAGGCCTATGAAAGGATGTAATGAGGCTTCATAATCAAGTTCATAAGAAAATGGGGATCTTATGATTAGTCTTGTGATCTTTGTTTCAATTGCTTTGCTTCTCCATGGATTAGCATATCGCTAATGGGAAATATGGAACTTCCATATTTTGATTTCTTTAGTAATACCTAGGCTACCATATCTAGTATGGACTATATGATAGTATTATAATCCTTTATGATTACTCATATTGGATTATTATATGTGGTTACATTATATTATAGATAAATAATTGGATTGGTACCCCCTACACTTCCACAGATTATTACTATCAAACGTATGATTTTGGTAGGATGTGTTTTTTATTCATCTCTTGGAAATAGTCCTCAATAACCAGAAAAAATCCCTTTAAAAACAATTATTTGGTCAATTTACTTGACTAATAAATTTTCAAGACATCCCCATTATGATTCCTCACCTACTCATCCATTCATGATTTGGCCCACATTACACATATTGATGGCTTCTTGAATAGTATCCTTTGGTGTAAGAAAATCTCTACCAATATAAAATTTCTAATTTTGAATATTTTAAATTATTCTCTCCACATGGATGTCAAAATAAAAAGTAATGGAATACAACTCACCTAAAAATTTCTCTTATCATGACCATAAGTACCTAATCAATATTTCACCTGTTCATGGAATGGAATTGGGCCCTCTATATATGGACGTATTTAGGGGGTTATTGTGTTTGTCACTCTATAGATCATTTTATCCTATATTGTTTCAGTGGAAATTAATGTTCTAACCTAAATGAACAAGGTGGAAGTATACTTTATTATTAAGTTCATTTAGTGATATGCATCACTTGGAATATAGTATTTCCTCAAGGCCTCTCCCCCAGTAATTTATATCTCAAAAATTGTGCAGTTAAGATCCAGACTCCCCCCCCCCTTTATTTTAGCTAGTAACATGAGCATAAGAAGGTCTATAGGTGATTTTTAATTCTATAAGGCTCCCTGGTTGGGTATAAAACACAATACTAATGGCTCCTATTACCATTCAAAAAGGAGGACTTGTCCAGGATGACTGTGATTCAGTCATCATAGATTTCGTAGCCTACTAAGGAGAGGGAAAATCAATTCAAGTATAATCTCAATATTGTATCTCTAGTATAAAACTATATAAGTCTAATAATATCACTTTATACTTTTTTCAACTTGACTCGTCCCTCTTGGTGAAATTTCTTCTAGTCCAATACTCGAATAATTTGATCATCACCTATACCATCAGGAAATATCATTGTATTCTTTCCTCATAAGAAGAGATTTTTCATACTTAGCATAAGGGTAATAATATGGAAGATATACTTGTTTAAAAATTTGACAAATTAGTGGAGTTAAACAATTTATCAAGATTAATATCCTTATATATGGAATATGACAATATCATCCAAGGGAATTCCCTTGGTATGCATTATTTTAGGAATCTTTATTCCTTTATTCCTTATCCTATTCATTTTTTACCATTTTTATATGATAATAAAAATTAAATTTTTAGTCTTTGTACTGAGAAATATATTTTTTTGAGGAAAATTATCTTTGATAGAGAAATTATCTTAAATATATATTATGTATATAGAAAGATAGTTTACATATTCCATGTATCTGAAGTGTTTTAAAAAAATTCATGTTGAGGTTAAATTTAATTTATACATGTTTTTATGATTAGATGTGGAGAGATGATATATTTAATATTTATAGTTATGAAGATATATTATGTAACAAAAAATATGTTAGGTGAAAAATGTTTTCTAATTGAATTTGATTATTCTATTATTATAAATAAAAGTTCTAAGGTTAATATAATTATGTAAATGTTTTGTAACTATATCTAAATGTTGTTTATATATTTTTTATATATATAAAAGTTTTTTATAATAAGTTAAGTGATAGGTATATGGTCTATCTTGAAATAATATATTGTAATAAGAAATATTTTGTGACAAAAGCATATATTTTATATGAAAAAAATGTTCTATAATAAAAAAAATGTTCTATGTCATGAAGATATATATTCTAATTTAAAATATTTTTTGCTAGGAAAATATTATATGTAAAGAAGAAATATGTTCAACATAAAAATATTCAATAGTTGGAAATTTCTATGGGAGATAGATATTGTTATAGGTTTTATGACAAGAGTATATATTTTGTTTTAGATAATATTAGTTAAATTGGTGGTTGGTTATTGATTGAGATACATTAAGGCTTATCCTTCTGATTTTTTTAAATATAATATTGGAGAAAAGTTTTTTTGTGGGAATTATTATGCTTTAGAAGTTATTAGAAATTAAAATTATTATAGAAATATATTTTTAAGTCCCCAGTTATAATTACCTAAACTTTTATAAAGGAAATTCCCTTTTGAATGAAAACAAAACTTACTAAGTAGTGTAGTTATAGAAAACACATGCACTAATTTGGTTATTTTGAACTATTATAAAATATAGTGAGTCAGATATAAAAGATTTTTAATAATATTAAACATTATTATTATAGATATTTCATAGTGACCATTAAGATTAGTATATATTAAGGGTTATGTTAAATTCAACGTGACATAGATGAAGAATCAATGGCCTTAACCAGTAGGATTATACACCTTGAATCCCAATTATGAGAGATTTTGAGGGAGATTCCATCACTGGGATTTTCCCTAGACCAATCTCAAACTAAGATTCAAAAACTAAATATTTAGTGAAACTATTTATGGGATAAGTTCAATCTTATCGTGATCATAACCCAAACCATGTTCACTGAACCACCCTAAGAAAGTATCATCATCACACACCTTAACCATGGGGCATAAAATTCTATAATAAGGGTTTATGTATTTATATCCGTGTAATATGAATTTATATAATTTCATATTAATAAAATAATTATTATATTTATCCTTTTTTTATTATTATTTCAAACATATATATGATTAAATAAAAAGTTAGATAAAAATTATATTTAGATATAAAGAAACTAATATTGTATATTTTGGGAAGTATATAGTTTCAATTAATACACTATTTTTGATAAATTCAATAATTTTTAAAATAAATTTTATTTTAATAAAATATTATTTTTGAATAATATTTATTTAAATATAAATGATAATAAAATTTAACGAAGTACTAAGTAATTTTTATAATGGTCTTAAATTTGTCAGTGTCATAAAAACTAGTATTTCCAGTGAATATGGATTTCTAACTAAAAGTGTAAATAATTGTATTTTTATATTTGATTAGATAAAATAAATATTATCTTTGAAATAATTATGTAAAAATTATGAAACGGTGGATTTTTCATGGTATAAATATATGGTTTGTATTATGACATAATAAAATCCAAAATGAGATGTAATAAATTTTATAAAATTCATAAATGGGAAAATATATATTTACCCTTAAATATAATTTGTTTTTGAATTTATTTTATGAATTTTGTAAATTCTAAATGAATCCTCCAAACCAAATATTATTTTGTAATGTTTTAAAATCAATCTTTATGAACATGACTCACTTCCACCTGACCGATGATATAATTTTAATATTTATAGTTTATTTAATTATAAAATATTTAAAACAACTCCTCTTTGGTGGAAACCATAATCCAAGCCCATGGGAAGGTTTTTAGTTTTTATTATTTTTATATATATTGTCCAATAGCCAATTTTAAAAATTAATAAATAATTACCCTATCTTTTTCTATAAATACGAATCTAAAATCCTACTATTATTCACTAAAACCCCTTTCATAATGAATTTATTCTCCCTCTCTCACTATAAATTCATCCCAAGGTGTTCCCAAGTTCTTAAGAATCTCCTCTCAAGCTATTAGAAGTTCTCTCCTGATGTAAGGGATCCTTTAATCTTCCTTATTATATCAAATAACATCATTGTACAAAGCTTATTTATTTCCAATTTTTCATATTGTAATGTCTTTTTACACATCCATTTACTATCCTTATGATAACCATGTAATTATATACCACATTTCACTCTCATTAAACTCTTTTATGAACCATTATATACACCTGTTATGCTAATGAAATTATCCCATGACTTTCTATAACAAACATTTGTGTTCTGAATAACCATCCCCATTTTTACTCTAGGGTATTCACCTAGATGAAACTATAATTCATTTATTGGTGACTTATATGTATATAAACCACACTCTCTAATATTGAGATTAAAATTTATGAAATATTTTCTTATGTTTTATAATCTATGTTTATCACAGATTCATGTACATGATATGAATGTGACTGGTATAAACCTCCAATACATTTGGTAATGTATTTATCTCATGAGATATCATGTATAGTGAATGTGTGGTTATCCTGAGAACACTATGTTATGATGTATCTATTTTTAGCCTTAACTTATGCTTATGATTCCATGTTATAGGTTGTTTCAATGTTCTTACATTACCTAAATGTTATCATCTTATATCATGATTTAATGTTCATATGTTTGATTCTCACCTTTTTATGTCAACTTGATATGAATCTTTACTAACATGTATTAATTTCATTATTTTATGATTTTATTATTCCCTTACTAGTCTTTATATATCACCCTTTTCTTATGTACATCCATGGGTTATCCCAAAAAGTGTATAAGATCAACGTAATTTAAGGGCATGTTTAGGGATTTTTAAATAATTATATTTGTATCCCTATTTAAAGTTATGATGTTATTTATCTAATTCCACAAATACACAAGGCCTTTCAATATTTTTGGATTTTATTATTTATTACTTAATGTAATATATATTGAATTAATGTTTATAAAATATACGGGTTGTCATAGTTAGTATCAGAAAAAGAAGAAAGTTATTTTTGGGGATTGGGATTATAAAACCTTAGTGAAAGCCTTAGGGATAAGTATAAAACAATAATACATCCCAAAATGTTTGTAAAATATATATTAAGTGGTTTCCATGGAACAAATTCCATGTATTGATACTCCCACTGGATATGGATCAAACATAGTTGTACTTATGGGTAATGACATTAAAAAGGGTTCATTCGGTATTAAATTGATCATCACATGGTTCAAAAAAATATTCCTTATTGCACACCAAGTTTTACACTCATGAGGGATACGTCTTGGTAAATTCACAAGCCTCTTATGAACCATTATCAAGGTAACAAAAATTCCCTCAAAGTATTTTTCCAGGAAATAGACCACAGATAACTTATATTGAAACCTATAAATTCCTTGGTTGGTGGATTTATGTTATTTATGATACATCCCTTAAAAAATTTATAGTTTATATTTTTCATTAATAATAGTATGAGAAATATCATCCCTAACTTTCCCTTTATTTTAGTTAATGGCTGGAAATAGACAGAACTAAGTCAAAAATAAATGGGATGTGAAATATAATGAATACTCAAATTATATGCTCAACCCAATGGAAGAATAATTCAGGATCATAATGACAAAAATTTCTCAATTAACTCACGTTTTTAAGAGAAACTTGAATCATGGGGAAACACACATCCCCCTAAGAAAGATCAGGTTGCAATTACGACCTTTATGTGAAAAATACCACTACCTTTTAGTGAATATTTTGAAACTTTAATCATGGTAAAATATATCAAATCCATTGGAAATAACTTCTTTTTAAATAAATTATTTGATAAAGATAAGGGCATGCTGGATATTTATCGTAAAGAGGGATAATCTAGAAAATGGTGGATGATGATCAATAATACAAATCCCAAGGATGAGAATGAAATAATGGAGTAGAAATAATTCTAGAAATTTATTTTTGATAAATATTTTCCTTCAAAATATCTGATATAAAGTGGATAGGGATTTTATTTTCCTCAAGAAAAAGGATGATGAATCTATCAGGGAATATGAGGAAAACAACACAAAACCTTCAAGATATGCCTCTGGATTTTTTAATAAACCCTCAAGGTGAAATTGAAACTTCTCTAATGGTATAAATGTGAGTCAATGAAAATATTTAAAAATTAAATACTTTGAAAACTATGAGTAAAATATATGATATTCTATAAAAATAAAAAAGGATATTGGTGAATCCCAAGGGTCTAACGTTTTTTGAGATAGGAACTAGAGAATGGAGTTTAATTCTGGGGAAGAGATGGAGAAATATCATGGTTGAAAGAAATGTAAACATCCCACTTGTCAAATATTTGGGAATAAGAATCCCATAAATTACCAAAATGGGATCATTTAATGTTTTTGTTGGGGGAAGGAAGGGAACCTAGATACTGGGTGATAATGGGAGAAACCTGCCAATAAGATAGAAGAAAGGAATTCTCTATTTGACCCTTATCCTATTGTCCAATTTTTCAACAACAAGGAACAAGAGCATTATAAAAATCAATTCAATATGATAGTGGTTATTTCCATAACCAATGGAAACTACTTCCAAGTCCTAGAGAGCAAGGGTGATCTTATACCATCAAAACCACTCATATGGCTCCTGAGAATGAAGAGGTGATATGTAAGCTAGTTATTAATTAAAGGATAGTGAGTATAATATTGGATTCTATATTTACACATTGTTTTATATCATGAAAGTTTAGTAGAACAATTAAAACACCACCATAAAACATGGAAGTGTAGCTATCAATGAAAATAGAAAAAGGGGAAATTTTTTTATCCCAAGCATATAACTTCTCCCATGTCAATATTTGTCTGATGAATTCCCCAACGAACCTTGTAAAACTACCTTCATATGAATTCAATATTATTTTGGGTATGGATTTAATTTACTTATATAAATCCAACATAAATTTTCAAGAAAAGGAAATCAACCACCATATTGAAAATATAACACTAATTTTATAAAAGTGAAAGGATGGGGGTAAAACACATTTTGAATCATTATCTCAAGAATGGATGTTATTTCTTTATGAGAAAAAATATCTATCTCAAATTATTGACACTATAGGAAGGATCATCCTTGATGAAATTCATATTATAAGAAAATATTTTAATGTGTTTACCGAAGAATTTATTGGTCTTCCTCCAAGGCATGAGGTTGAATTCTCAACCAATTTTATACTTAGGGCTTTACTAAAATACAAGATTCCAAACATAATGGATAATATAGATATTGAGGAGATTAAAAAGAAACTACAAAATAATTGGGATAAATGGTACATAAAGAAGAAGGATGGGCCAATTCACATGTACATTGATTATCATGAGTTTAAAAAATATCCTGATAAAGAAAAAGTATCGTATGCCATGGATTACTGGCTTATTAAAGTGAGTAGGTGGAGATCATTACTTCTCTAAGGTGGATCTTAGGTTGGGATATTATCAAGTAAATATGAAGAAGGAGGATATCCCCATGAATAACTTTTGTACATGGTATGAGTACTACAAGCTCAAAATGATGGAATTTGGACTAACTAATGCTCTATCTATCTTCATGGAAATATTGAAAACGTATTTAGGGATTACCTCAAAAAAATATGGTAGAAGTAATAGATTACATTATTATATACTCCAAAATAAAGGATAAACATGAGGAGAATTTTATTTTAGTAATGAAGACCTTACAAAAGGAAAATTTATATGAAAATTACAATAAATTTGATTTCTTATATAGAGAAAGTAGAATTATTGGGAAATGTTATTGTAATTTCCCACAACTTTTTTGTAAATTTATATATATATATGTATATATATGTATATATATGGAATTATTTCGATAATACATGCTTTGACAGCACATGATTCTGAGCCCCGATGAGACCGGAACGGAATTTTGTACTATTTGTAAGTTCATTTAAGTAAACGTGTAAGCGGGTGTTTCTAAATTTTAAACCAGTGTTGGGATCCAAAATAAGACTGCACCATTGAGATCCACATGATGGGGCAGTCCTTATGAAATCCTCTAAGTAAGATTTAATGGTATTTAACCCAATGAGGCTTCATGACTCAGCTACCCAGCAAGACTCTATGACTTAGCTATTAGTAAGACTCCGTGACTCAGCTACCCAACGTGAATATGTGACTTAGCTATCAATGAGACTATGTGATTCAACAACCTAGTGAGACTTCATGACTTAGCTACCCAGTGATACTCCGTGACTCAGATATCAGCAAGACTTCATGACTCAGCTACCCAGGGACACCTCGTGACTCAACTATCAACGAGACTCCATGACTCAGCTACCCATCATGGCTTCATGACTCACCTATCATTGAGGCTTCGTGAATCAGCTACATAGTGAGTATTTGTGACTTATCTACTGAATAAGTATAGGTGACCTAGCTATCCTAAATTACTCATCAGGGATGAGTGCCTTTGTAGTTATTGATGTTCAGTGTTTGTAACCATTGGTTTTTCTATCAACACTTTAAGTTATACCTGTGTCGAGATGACTCTAGTGACTCTAATATTTGTGCATTATTTTGTGATTTCCTTTGTAGATTTCTATGAGTCCCGAGTTGGTTTCGGGGTCCCTACTGAGTATTTTTATGCTCATCCCTACACGGGCTTCACCCGCACCTATTGTGTCTTCTACAGATGATGGAAAAAGTTTATTGGGATCTTGGATATCTAAGGCTAGGTAGTGCTCCGAGGTGGATCTACAGATGCAGTACGCTTTAGCAGCATCCGATAGTGACCTACACCTACCCTTAAGGTAGGATCCTTGATGGACGACCTTCGAAGATTGTAATTACCTTTACTGTACTTTTTTCAGTTGGGTTTATATTCTGGACCCCTTTTTCCTTTCAGTTACACCTTTACTTGTCTGGTTGTTTCCTCGTGTGACATACTTTCTATTGGTATCCCAGTTTCGGCTTTACTTTCTGTATTATGGGTTGTGTGTGTGTGTATACAGGTTTAAAGGAAATTATTTCATTTTTTTGGATATGCCTTTTTGGTGCTAGTCACCAGGCCCGGGCCCATGGAAGGTGGGCTTGGGGAAGTCACGGCATAGGCCCTGGGGGATGGGTCATGACAGTTATCACCAATAAAGGAATATTTTGGGATCCTTAAAAAATAGATGCAATTAAATGATGACCTAGAAAAATATATCTAATAGAGAGCCACAGTTTCCTTGGATTATATGGGAACTGTCATTGATTTTTGACTCATGATTGTCAATCCAACTTAAAAAGATAACTTGAAATGGAGTCAACTTTGTCTAGACAGATGAATTCAAGGAGTGATTTAAATAGTTGAATAAGATACTAATAACTAATCATGGAAAAAAATACATACTAGTGGGGAAGGATTTTTTTCTACTGTGATGTACCCAAAAATTCGTGAGTTGTGTGCTAATGAAAGATAATAAAGTTATAGTATATGACTACCAAAAATTAAATATCCATGAGAAGAACTGCCAGATGCATGATCTATAATGGTTTATAGTTATATTCATATTGAAGATTTGGAAACATTATCTCTATGGTGAGAAGTGTGATATATATAAAAATCATAAAATCCTCAAGTATATATCCGCACAAAATGATCTCAATATGCCCCAATGAATGTGGTTAGAGATAATGAATAATTATGATTGCTCAATCCATTACTATCTTTGGAAGATGAACAAAGTGGCAGATAATCTGAGTAAAAAGGATCCGGAAACCCTCCCCATTATGAGGATTTAAAGGAATCAAATATTCTCAGACATACAAAGGATGGACATAGGAATAATTATAGGATATTAATCCTAACTTTCTCTAATAATTTATTAACCATCCATTATTGAGAGTATTAGGGAGGCATAAAAATATAATGAGGAGATATTGGGAAAAGTAGAGAATATTCTTGAGTTTATATTTTTTAAAGATACGGTTATATGGTTTGGAACCCGCATATGTTTCTCATCAAAAATATAAATAAATAGGTAACTTTTGGATTATTCACATAGGTCGTCATTCTCTATTCATCCAGGAAGCATTAATTTTTATATAGATCTAAAGAAAAACATCTTCCTAGATAACATGAAAAAGGAGATTGTATAATTTTTATCTTGATTCTTGGTATGTAAAAAAGTCATGGCTAAATGATATAAGTATAAGGTTATGAGGAAACCATTTCTCATATCAATATGGAAAATAGAAAACATAATAGTGGATTTCATCGTAGAACTCCATGGGACATCAAAAGGGAAAAATGTCATTAGGGTGCTAGTCAATCTCCTTACAATTTTATCTCATTTAATTACTATCAATGAATATTTATATCTTGAATAACTCACCAAGATATACAAAAGGTAATTTATAAGACTTCATGGATTTCTACTCTCCCTGGTATATGATCGAGATATGAGTTTTACCATGAGGTTATGGAGAATACTTTAGTAATCATTGGATATAGCGATGAGTTCCAGTGTTGTTTATCATCCTTATATATATGGTTAGTCTAAGAGAACCATTAAAACTCTATAGGATATTCGGACATCATGTTCAATGGATTTACAAGGATGTTGGGATCATCACATTATCCTATGAGATTTCTTATTTAACAATAGTTATCATTCTAACATTCAAAAGAAACCGTATTAAGCTCTGTATTGGAAGATTTTTTGGTCGCCAGCATGTGGTATGAAGTTATAGAGTGGATGATTATGGGACCTAATACTATTCAACAGATGAAAGAGAAGGTTCAAAGAATTCAAAATCATATGAAATCTATAAAAAAATTATTGAAAATCAATACAAATAATAATAAATGTGACCTAGAGTTTGAAGTCGGAGAAAAATTATTCAACCATATATCTCCATAGAATAAATTCCTGATGTTTCGGAAGAAGGGAAAGCTAACTACAATATACATTAACCCCTTTGAGATCCCTAATAACATCAAACTTATGTCCTGTCAACTATAACTCCCGCCTAACCTATCCCAAGTACATGATGTATTCAATGAATCCCAATTGAGAAATTGTATACCATAAAACTCACATGTTTTGAATCTAGAGGTGGTAACCTTGTAGAATAATCATTTATATGAGGAGTAGCCAATTAATGTCTTAGATTGTAGAGACAAAAATCTACAAAACATGAAAAATCACCTAATAAAAGTGTTGTGGAAAAACCAATAGTTTGAGGAAGTAATATGGGGACTAGAAAAGGGGATGACATTGAAGTAACCTTGTCGATTTTAATGTATGAAATGAAATTTTGAGTGATAAACCTCTAAATGGGAAAAAATGTAACAACCCAAAATTTTATAAATGAAGTTCCCTTTTTGAATGAATAAATTCCTTACTAAGTAATGTAGTTATAGAAAAGACATAACTAATATGGTTATTCTAGATCATTATAAAATATAGTCATTTGGATTTAAAACACCATTATGCATCTTACCACTGATAATATAATCATTGTACAATGAACATTTATATTGTTATATATTAAGAGTTTTTAAGAAGTCTAATTGATATAGATAAAAGAAGTGATGTCCTCGTCCGGTAAGATTTTACCCTATGAAGACCATTTATTAGAGCTTCCAAGGGAGACAGAATCATTGGTCTTTTCCCTATACCAATCCTACTATGGGAATTCACAACTAAAGCATGAGAGAAACTATTTATAAGAGAAGTTCAAGATTATGGTCATTATATCCCAAACCATGTCCCGTGAACAACCCCAAAAAAGTACCACCATCGCATACCTTACCCTTAGGGCATGCATAGGTGTAAGAAAGAGTAATGTAGATAGACCCTAAAATTTTTTTATATTAATGAAATAATCATTATATTTATTCCATTTTCATTATTACTTTATATATATTTATTTATGACTTAATAATGATTTTGATAAAAAAATAGATTTTTATATGAAGAAACTCAAAGTATGTTTTTGGGAAATACATAGTTTTAATTAATTCATTATTTTTGATAAATTCAATATTTTTTTAAAATAAATTTTACATTAATAAATTATTCTTGTTAAAAATTATTTATTTAAATATAAATGAAAATAAAATTTATTGAATTCCAAAGTTATTTTTATAAGGGTTATAAAATTGTTAGTGTCACAAAAACAAGTATTTTCCAATAAAAGGGTATATTTGTTTAAAAGTTTAAATTCTCATATTTATAGAATTATTTTGTTAAAATAAATATTATATTTTAAATTAGCATGTCTAAATTATCCAACAGTTATTTTATCATACTTTTCTGATATAGTCAACTTTTTGGGTTAAAATTAAATATAGTATAAATATATGGTATGTATTATGACATCAATATAGCTAAAAAGTTATGTAATAAATTATATAAAATTATTCCAAGACAAAATATGTGTTTCCACTTTAAAAGAATGAGATTTTAATTTATTTTATTAATTTTATATACCAGTAATGATTCTTCAAAAACATATATTATATTTTATGGTTTTAAAATCAATTCATTATGAACATGAATCAATTCCACATCACCAACAGAAATATTTTTATATTTTAGTTTTATAGACTTATAAAATTTTTAAAACCACTCCTCATTGGAAGATAACCATAAGAAAAAACCATAATAATATTTTTGGTTTCTATTATTCTAGTATATAGATTCTAAGACCTAAGTTTATAAATTAATAAAAAATTCCCTGCTCTTATTCTATAAATACCTACCCAAAATCCAATCCATATTCACTCAAAACCATTTTAGATTTATTTTACTCTATATATCCCTCTCTAAATCCCCCCAAGGTTTTCTCAAGATCTTCATAATTTCCTTCAAATATCTCATAATCACCATCCCAACGTGATGGATCATATTTTATCCCTTTCTACTTCAGGTACCCAATTTGTACTAGGCCATTTAATTTCTAATTGATAATTTCCTTAATATTTTTACACATAATTTTATGGTACATATTATTTCCATGTAGTTATAAATCACCTTCCACTATCATTAAACCCTTACATGATCCTTTATGTACATCTGTTATACAGTTGAAATTATCCCATGATTTTCCATCACAAAATTTTGAATTATGAATACCCATCCCCATTTATACTCAATGGTGTTCACCAATATGTAAAAATACTTCATTGATTGGGGAATTGTATGAATGAAACACACACTCCTTAATAATAGTATAAAAAGTGATTAAATACATTCTTGTGTTGTATTATCTATGTGGAACACAAATGTATGTACATGATATGAATGTGATGGGTGGAACTAGAATTATATAACCCTATAAAATATTGGGAAATGTTTTTATCTCCTCATATACCATATATTTTGAAAAGTGGGTTATACTAAGAACACTATGTTATGATGTTTAGATGTTGAAACTTGACTTATGCTTATGATGTCATGTTTTATATTGCTTCCACATTCCTATGAAACCTTCATGTCTTCATCTTATATCCTGAGGCGATATTCATGTTTATGATTATTTAATTTTTATGTCACCTTGATATGCCTCATTACAAACATGTATTACTTTCATCATGTTATTATTTGATTATTCCTTTAATAATATTTATAGATCACATGTTTCTTGTATATGTCCCCAAGTTATATTAGGAAGTTTTAGAAGATCAAAGAAATTTAATGGAATGTATTGGGATTTTTAAATAACTCTGTTGTATCCTTATTTCAAGTTGTTATGTTTTATATCTATTTACTCAAAGACACTCAATATTTAGATATTTTGGAATTTTACTATTTGTGTCCTTATTTAATAAATCCTGAATTAATGTTTATAAAATATATGTGTTCCCATATATATTGTACCAAAATCATGTTGGATATGGAGTTATTAGTTGATGATTTTGAAACTAAATTGACCATGGAAAAAGATTTGAGAATGGCATGAAGTGACCCTGACCATATCTCATTATCTCCTAAATATAACTTTCTCATTTAATGAAGTTACAATTATTATTATTAGAGGACATCATCCAGGGTTTTTAATAATAAATTTTGAGTTGGATCATGTGTGGGAAACTCATTTAGACAAGTTTTAATTTGTTAATCTTCATAATGAAGCTTTCTGGAAGGAATTTGATAAAAATAGTTATGAACATTAGGTCGCAAGGATGTAGGTGGATATTTATTATAATATTTTCATTAATAATAATATTAAACCCATGTGAAATTTATTTATAGAAATTATGGTACATGATAATGACATAGAAAGAAATTTAGTTAGATCTTAAATTCATAAATGGTTATTAAACTCGAACAATATAATTAAATAGGAAGAAGTGATTATGGGAGAATATATTGGAATATTCATGATCATGGTTTGATTAGATCCAATATAAGGAGATCTTAAGTCATTGTGAAATACTAAATTATCAACTAGATTGTTTTTAAAATGAATTAGGAGAATAATGATCCATTATTCCTAATAGTGTGATGATGATGGGACAAGATTGAGATCGGTGTTAGTACAAAAATTATTATTTCACTACAAAAGAATAAATGAGGTAGAGTAGAAGTAATAAGAAGTGAATTTAATAGATATATAAGTAAAAATAGGATATATAAAATGTTACATGAATTTCATAAGAGTTATAAAAAGGAAGGTAATGTGAGGTCTAGGGAGTGGGATAATTCTACACATCAGAAAATCCACAGAGTTAAAAACATTAATTAAAAGAGGGTGAATAGTGGACAGAGGTCAGTGTTAAAAAATATTTTTTGGAAAATAATCAATCGTGAATTTTATTAATATACCTTATATATTGAATAATGGTTATACTGTAATTCTTCAATTGGAATTTAGCAATCTCTTTTAATTGTAAGTGTCCCATATAGAGAGATTAACCTTTGGGGAGGTAGTGAGATAACACTAAATAGTAAAAGGGAGTGACCCTTAGATGGTTTTCACATATTATTCCTATTCTGGATTAGTGAGGTATATTATTACTGATGATGTGGTTGTAATGATCTTTCCATATCCCTTGGACTAGCCACACATTATGCTAAATCAAATAAAATTATATGTGATCTATTTACTTATTAATATATATGGTTGATTTACGATGCCTCTATATTGGAATATGTAAACAAAAAAATTAGAATAATAAGAAAATTTATAATTCTAAACCTATTTAAATATGATTTATTATATAAATAATATGTATGAATAAAGATAATATAGTGATCTAAAATTGGACTAAGTAGGTCTCAATGGATTTACCCCCTCTAATGGTGCCTCAGAGTAGTAATAGGTCCAAAAAATAGTCCAAGATCCATTATAACTCAATAACATGAAGGATTATGTAATAATTTTATTATTTTATGCCCTAAAAATACCAAACTACATCCAATGGGTTTAAGATTGATCTTGTTTATCTTGGTTGTACCATGATTCTTATAAAGAGGCATGAAAATTCCTAGTCCTCTGATTTATCATTTTTAAGGTATTGGATATTGTTGGAGTGAGTTTGGAGGTTAATTTTTGTATTTAATCCAAATTTTTTTAGATAATATGAACTATGTTTTAGACTCTGAAACATTTGGGATTTACTAAATTTATTATTATTTTATGGCCATTTCATGGTCTAAGATCCTAGTTCTATAGGAAGTTTTTAAATATTTTTATGGAAACTAAAGGGAAAAAACTACATCTTGGTTGAATTTTATATGGAATAGATTGATTAAAAGAGTTATTTTTCATGTTATGGGTTAAATGTATATTTTTGTGGAATATTTTCCCAAAAAGGAGAGAAAAAACAACATGATTTATCATTACGTTTTTGAAAAATTACATGGTTCAAGTAAATGAGCTCATGATTTCATCTCATGGTTTAAAGGGATATCAAGTAAAATAGGATGTGGTTTTAAGACCACATAACTGTTTTATTTTTGGGGTAAAATTGGAAAGAGAATGATCTATGAGAATGGATAAGTTTTATGATTTAAGTATCTATGGTTTTTGGACCATCCTTTACTAGTCCAAACCATGATATACTTTGGGGTACCACGTCACAGCTCTGTCCACCTAAAATTTAAATATAAATTTTGTGGATTATTTACTTTCCATTAATCAACTATTCCATTTAGATACCCTATGAAACATAATGGTAATTACTTAGTGGTTTTGGTCCCTTTTATTGGATTCTTCATTCCCTATTATTATGAGATTAAATCCTTAACACTTAAAGGAACACTTCTATCTTTTTTGTTCCCACCCATTATTCCTCTTCGATGGATTGTGGGTAGTGTTTGATATATTGGTATAATGAATTTTTTATGTGATCTTTTTGTCTTAAATTTTTTTAGTGGATCCTTGTGAGATTATATAATTATGAGTATTAAAATTCATTCCTTTTCAATAACATAGTGATTTAGGAATTTAATTGAGGAAAAAGATTCTAACCTTTCATTTTCTATATGTTAAGAAATGTTGAATTGTTTAGATGATGTGGTTATGGGTAATTTAAAAAAATCCCATAAAATCATATGATATACAATCTAAAAAAATTAAATGTATCTGAGGTTGTGATGCACCTAAATAAATCATCACTTCTTAAGGGAAATGGGTTAAAGTTTTGAATTTATGTTCAAAACTTTTATATTGTTGATACTAAAAAATAATGGTATAAAAAAAATATTCCAAGGTAAAACCGCGGGGAACAGGTTCAAAAATCCAATACAATGGTGTTTTTCTTAACTTTTGTCTATAATTTTAAATTAATACATATCAAAAAAATAATGTAAAACATGTTAAAAATAAAGGAATATTAAAATCACTTTAAAAATGAAAACTGTCTATTAAAAGTAGACACAATGGGTCAATTTCATATATTTTGATTTATTAACTTCTAAATTGAATAAATTAATTAGTTATGAGATTATTCTATATTGGAAAAATATTCACATATTTAATGTTAATTAAAAATACATTAATTATTTCAATCACTTATGGATGAAGGGAACAAACTAACTTAAAATAAACTATGTATTGATCTCAAATGTAAAATAAAAATTAAATTATTATCTCATTTCTCCATCCTTCCCAACAATATTAAAAATCATCCCTTATAAATTTCTTCTATCAAATAATAAATAAAGAATCTGACATGAATAAGTGTCAATAGGATTCAAAATTAAAACATTCAGTCCAGAAGAATGATACAACTATTACAATGCATCACCATTTTCCAAATATTAATACACCATCCCTTAAGTGAATAAAAAATCATAATATAATATAGTTCCATCATGAAGGAATATTTTTTCTTAATAGATGGTAAAAACATAAAAAAAGGAATATAAACCAAATAGATCATAGAAGGTAAGTAAAAAACTAATCTAGTATCAAAGAATTAAATTCCCATAACCCACAGTGATAATATCCTTTCCCTTGGTCCCTCTAGAATATTAGAAGTCATAAAAATTTTATAAAATGTGTCTCTAATTTATAAATATTACAAATTTAAGATCCCTAAAATTTACATGACACAATTCTACCCATTATAAAATGATGATTAAAACTCAAAAATATCCCTGTTATCTTTTCTCCTCATGTAACCTTGATCATGAAATTGACGGGTCTATTATGACACTATATATATATATATATATAACTGTATGTGTCTGTGTGTATCTCTTTAAACTTTTAATCCCCAATATAATGGTTAAATCCAAACATATTCAATCATATTTTTAATCTTTCCTTATCTTCCTTACATTGGTAAAAGTGTGAATGGGGTTCTGGATATGACATAAAATTTTAATGATTCAATAGTTAACTCGTCTTTTTTAAGTTTTTATTTTAAATCTCATTATTATAGTGAAATTGCCTCTTAGTTATTCTAAGTTATTCATATGTAGGGATTTTATAGTTATATGATCCTTGGTCATAGTGTGATGTCTTAATAAGCTTCTCACAATTTATTCTTATGCAGATCATTATGGAATAGTGTATCTATTTTTTCCATTTTTCCTCTTATTATCTAATTTCAAAAACTCTTTAATCCAATCACGTTATGATTTTAGTTGTTTTACTATGATTTTTCTGTTATCATGAAAGTATTCTACAAAATATATCAAAAATATCCCACTTGTTTGTTCTATCAAAAAGATGATAAAAATGAAAATATCATGAAATATTTAATCCTAAATTGATTAAAATCAAGGAAAAAATAATATAAATGAGTTTGAGTCATTAAATCCCCCAATAATTTCAATTTTCATGTCCCAAAGAAAAAATCTCAACATCAAATAAAAAACCATACAAATACCAACAAGGTAAAAATTCAATCAATAGTATTGATAAACATGAATTCATAGTTAAATTTTTTGAAAAACACAAAACTTATCTAATCAAGAGTTTCCCAATGTTTCTTCATTTATAATTCCAATATATGTTTTATTGAAAATACAACTAATTGTCTTTATATTTGTTTAGATAGTATCTTAACCAAGGGGACCCAAGCATTAATTGAAAAAATAATAGGTTATAAAAGTATGATTTTAGGGACTTTACAATAGTCTCTTTCATAAAAATAATGAAAATTAGAAATAGTTCTATCTAACCATGTGATATCCATGTCAATTCCTCTATTGGGAATCCCGTACACCACATAATTTACATCATAATAAATATGGGTGATGATGAAATTGGTGCCAAATAGGAAGTTTGTGCATTCCATACAACGATAAGTGAGACTCCAATAAAAATGCATCATACCATTTCTAATTTCTTGAACAATAGTTGTGTAATCACTTTCAATCTATAACTTGGTCTATCCTTTAGATCTAGCAAAATAGATTGCCTTGTTGAATCAAATCATTTTAGAATTAAGGGAAGTTTCCAAACCAAAAGTACCATAGAAGAATCCTAGACTTTCCCATTATGATAAAGGAAAACTACACCACATATTGAGGGTCATGGGTTACCTTTAGATTCACCATCTAATTTGATTTTGATCAAGTTATGGAGAGGAGGTTTCCAAAATGCTTCAAGTGTGTAATCTAGTGGTTTGAAGTTTCCATTTGTCCCAAGCCTCATCAATCACCACTAAAGATCGGTTAATTAGAGATATGTTCAATCTCAAGTACATTCACTATATTCATAGGCTAGCAAGTTATCTCAATTATTTTAAGGAAATAAAATCACAATAATCAAGTGAACATTTTCAAGGAATGTTCTATGGTTTATGTTTTTTGCTTCATAAAATAAATATTCAAATAAAAGGATGAAAAGTAGGAATAATTATCAACAAAAAACACAATATATATAATAATGATCAAAGTAAAACATATTCTTCTTATTATCCCTTAGTTGACTAAAATTTACCCTATGTGATAACATGGTTTCTTAAAGCATGAATAGGGTCTTGATTCAATAAAGTCTTAAGAATTGAACTAAAGAAATGTACATATTATTGAGTGTTTTGGATATTAAGTATCAAACTTTTGGGTTATGTTGATTTTGAAGGATTTAACAGACAAATATTGAAATTAAAAAATTAACGAAGATGGGTTGATTTTTTATTATTTCTAGGGTAGGATTTGGTTTGATTTTTATTATAAAATTTCATATTCATGAAATAAATAATTATCCATTCAACAAGATAATTCTTACATAATAATTTACTGATTCAATCCCTTCATAATTATAATTCTAAAAAACTAAATACTTAAAGGATCATTTCAATGATCACTCTAAGGTATAGTATTGCATTAGGACTAAAAATATGTCACTTTTAAGTTTAGTAAAGATGAAAATGAATTATGTAATAAAATGGAAATATAAAATTAATGAACTAATTTTAAGTTTAAATATAATAAACCAATATCAAATCTATCAAATTAAACTCACTAAGATCAACCCATAAGAATTTTGGACCTCCATTGATGCATATCTATCAATGGAATATGGAATTTAACTTATAGAATCAGGATTAAAGAAAGAAATAATAAAATAATGATCAATGCATCATTTTGTAAACAGTAGTACAAAATTTAACAAATGATATCATAGAGATAAAGATATGGAAAAGAATAATTTAGACGAATCAATGAATTAATTAAAAAACTATAATGGGTTTGTATAACTTATAAATGAAGAATAAGAATACCACAAAAAAATGGGTACAAAACAAAACTAGAAGAACAATAAATAAAAGGCTTATATTTTCCTCCTAAAATTATTATTAAATAAAGTTTCACAATCAATTTGGTCAATAAAATTGATGTGTAATTCATAAAATTAATTATGGTAGGCCAAACTAAGGTAGATTGTGGGTGGATATTTTAATTTCCCTTATCCACAATATTTCATGAAAGAACAAAAAATAAAACTTGGGTTGTTAATTATACAATATAAAATAAAACAAAGAACTTGGGATTTTTTTATAGTAGTTTGGATCACCAAGAACTTAATCTACTCGTCAAATTCTATAACAGGTGATAAGATAATTATTCACTAAAACCTCACTAGTAAAAGGGAGTGATACCCTAATCTATAGATATACATACCATTTTCTCACCTGGTGGTATAACCCCAACTTACATTCATATGAGTCACAGCCCGACTGATGTTTTTCTAGGATTAAAAACCTAAACATCATTTTAGATAAAAGGAATATCATAATTAATCAGATTTTGTATGGTAAAATATTAAACCAACTATAGAATCACAAATGAAATATATAAGAAATAAAACAAAGATACCTGAAAACAAATTAAGATCAGTAGTGGAGTGGATGATATTGAATGCCAATGCAGCTCAAGAAATTTGATCACTTCATTAGTAGATGATCAAAACAATGATGTTATTCATGATCATAGGAATATAACTGTAGTCATTTTCATCATTAATTACATAAAAACTTTTTTAATATTGTTTTTTTTTCTCTCTATAATTCTATCAATCGTCATTATCAAAACTTGTTGAATAACATTTGTGGAGTTTGTTTTATCACATTCATTTATTCTCATTAAAATAGCTAATTTCATGTTATAAACTCAAAGTTATTGGATGATATCATTGTATAATCATTTAAACCCATGTTAAAAAACTAATAAACATTGAAAATATATAGGTTATTAGTAATTTGAATTATCTCGCTCATGCTTAGAATCTTCTCACCCTCTTTTATACATGAGATAACATTACAACACCATAAAAAAATTAAGATAAATCAAAATTATTCAAATGATTTAAACATTATAAACACTTAACAAGCTTGCATTAATTTAATAATTAAAAAAATATATATATAATAGCATAAAATAATCATTGCAAAAAATAATTATTTCCATAATAATTTCTAGGATATTTTCTATATAAAATAATTTTCACAAGGTCATTAAAATTTTTTATTATTTTACAAAGAAATAGAATGGTTTAAATAAATTTAATAAACTTTTAGTAATTAAAATTATCAAAATAACATTAAAAAAATGTGTTTAGTAAAAATAAGTTTTATCAAAATAAGAAAATTAATATACTGACCATGTGAAAACAGTCTTGTGGTTGGTATATAGATCATGTGATGAATTTTTTTTGGTCGGTATACAGACCATGTGAATAACTTTTTTCATGAAACTGGTATACTAATTTTGTGAATAAATTTTTCTATGCGGTCACTAAAAAATAACTAATGTAGTTAATAAAAAAATATTACCCATGGTAACTTAAAAATAATAATTTATGGTGATCATCAATTTCCTTTATAATAACTTCATTTCAACTTTTTTTTATTAACATTTATATTTTTTGTAACATTAATGCACACTCGTGGTAGGTAGATTGGGCTACTCACGGTAGGTAGAATTCCCACTCACAATAGGTATAATGTTTTCTTTGCTGTAACTATAAAATTGTCTTCATAGTGACTATGGATACCCATGGTAGGTTTCTTTCTTTTATAATAACTTGTAATAAATCCCAATGGTAGGTATGGAACCTCTCAATATATTTAAAATTCATGTGTTCTATCGATGCATTCAAGTGAATGGTTCTTCCATGGAGGGTGTAGCTCGATTCGACTATTGTTAGAAAGATGACACAAGTGAGATTCATCCATTAATGGAGGGTACTGCTAGTGTTGTGCATGGTCAAACTGAAACTAGTGGCTCAAAAAAAATGCATCATTGGTGGTGTGTCACCAAAGTAAGTTTGAGAGGATACCAGTGGTGCTTCGTAGACAAGAAAATGGAGTTTTTTTCATGTATAGATACAAGGATAATGGATTAATAAGGTGTTTAGATGATTCTTTAAGCTTCGAGCAGTGAGGGAGGCACTGGAAGTTGAATTGGAAAAGGCTACATGAAGATATTGAGCTAGTGTCGAGTTATTGAATAAATATGCTGGGAGTGTCACACGTGAATAATATGGTTAACAACATTTAAAGTACATATATATATAGCATATAATTTATTTATATATATATATTGATATAATTTATATATACATATCTGTGTGTGTATTAATATATATAAACTTAAAATCGAATATGGATCATGTTATTTGAATATGGTATAAAGGTCTAAAAGAAAATATAAATGTATTGATATATATATATATATATCAAACAAAATATAAAACTACATATTTTAAAATTATAATACTAATTAAAAATATATAATTAACAAAATTTGTAAATTTAAATATTCACAAAGTAATATTAAAATAGTTCAAATATTAAATCAGGAAATAATATTAAAATAAGATAATATTCAAAAATAATTTTCAGTAAATATTTTAAAAGAATAGATTTCAATTTAACAAAATAAAAAAACAATTAAAAAAATACATTCTCATCACAAGCAATATCCCACTTTTGTAAATTGAAACACCAAAACCATACTTTTAAATATAAAATATCCCAAATTTTCTCCCCCTTTTTTAAATTTATAAAAAAAATCCACATAAAAATATTATTAATAGTAGAAAACAATATGTCAAGAAAGGGATAACTCCCCCTAAATTCATGTTTCTTAAAAAAATATATACAAACATTAAAAAAATATAATCATTCTCACAAAAAAAAATATCCATCATACATATTAAAAACATTGATTTTTCAACTCTCATAGAATCTAACGCTTTATTAAATATACCTTCTGGTTGATTTTCTGTTAGAATATATTCCAAAATGATATACCCTTTATTAACCTAATCTCTTAAAAAATAAAATCTTACATCTATATATTTGGTCCTAGAATTTTGAAATAAATATTGAGACATTGATATAGTATATGTGTTATCAAAAAATTACGGAAAATTTTTTAAATAAAAATTGAAATCAGATAGAGTTTATTTATCCAAATACATTGTAGAGACCCAAGCCCGAAGTACATGGAAATTATATTTCTTTTGTGGAATACTTAATACAAGAAACAAAAAAATTCCAAAATACCGCATTAGTTTATTGTCTTTGGAAACTCGAAACATAATCTTCTAATCATGGAGAAAGATCTTCAATATCTCCAATAGAGATATTCACATTTAGTTTTCCTACCTAAAAACTTTCTTTATCTCATGGGGAAAAGAAAACATAGAAAGGGTGAGATCAAATGCTCAGTAAGGGTAAACATGGAGAACATAAAACAAACCATAAACATTTGAATGTAAAAACGTGAAAATAAATTTTAAACATCAAAATATTAAGAAATGACATAAATCTTGGTAGTACATGATGTATGGATCATAAATGAACATTAATCGTGATTGAGTATCATTGGTATAAAACATGTAATTATGGAAAACTAATAAGCACATCTTATGATTTCCATAGTATCCAAGGTATTGCTGCCAAAACAATCATAATGGACGAAGTCCATTACTTAACCGGGTTTACTTACCGTTCCATCCCTGTATTTTTGAACCAAATTTACTTTCCATTCTTTTCTTGTCTATCTCATGAGATATAAATCTTTACCCAGTGAATTAGAGAGATATATAGGTCACACCCATCTCATAATTAAATTATTCTTACATGTTTCACAAAACATAATTCATTCATCATAACTCGAGAAATAAAATGGTTTTCTTAAATATCATTCCATCATAACATAATACATATAAAATATCATTCATTAATTAACACAATCAAGTCATAGTAATAATAGGGATAGAAACATAAACCCTCTCATCTTATATGGAAAATAATTTTGATAAAACAATTGATCTTAATTCCTGACGAAAATATCATTTATTTTTAAAAGAAATTTTATTTTCAAAAAATGTTATGAAATTTTAAAAGAAACGAATTTTTTTGAAAATAAACTTGAAATAGTATACAGGTACCTTCATAGAAATAAATCTTTATGAAAACGAAAAAATATATTCATGGCGTATAAGTTAAAAAAACATTATCCATGTACTTTTACCAGAAAAGTCAAAAGTACCTCATATGGTAAACCAAATAAAGATTCCTTCCATGCCACATAGTAAATCTTTACCCAATGCATTATAGGGATATATAGGTCCCACCCATCTAATAATTAAAACATTCTTCCATGTTCCACAAAAAATAATTCATTCATCATAACTCGAGAAATAAAATGGGTTTCTTAAATATCATTCCACCATAATATAATCCATATAAAAGATCATTATATCCTTAACACAATCAAAACATATTAACAATAGGGATATAAACATAACCCCATGTCATATTATAAGGAAAATAGTTTTGATAAAACAATTGATCTTAATTCCTGAGGAAAATATCTTTTCTTCTTAAAAAACATTTGCTTTTCTCAAAATGTCATGCAATTTTAAAAGAAAAGAATTTAGTTGAAAATAAACATGAAATATTGTAGAGGAAGCTGCATGGAAATAAGTCTTCATGAAAACATAAAAATCTATTCATGGTGTATAAATTAAAAAAAAACATTATCCTCATACTTTTACTAAAAAATTCTAAAGTACCTCATATAGTAAACCACATAAAGATTCCTTCCATAACATGTAGTAAAAGTCAAAAGGGGGTAAAAATGAATTTAAATATACCAAGAATAATGGTAAACATTTTATGAAAAAAAAAATTAACACTGACATTTATGATAAATATAACCCTAGTAAATACTTACGTATAAGCAATCTCGAATACAAATGATATTGAAAAATTATCCCTTACTTAAGGATCGGTTTCTTCTATATGTGTCTGAAACTCCTATATAGTGTGTTAAAATATATTATTAAATTGTAAAAAACCATAATAATATTTATTATATCATATATTATTCACTTACAAATTTTTATTACAAGTTCATTTGTCAATTCCATGTTAAAGCAATGTTTTGGGTAATAATCGTACATGTTTGGACTTGTTATTCTTCATATGATTACATAGATCAATATTTACTTACTTATATATTTTAAAACATGATTTATATATATCTTATATATTTAGTATATAAATACATATATAAAATATAGATAAATGAAATGGAATACACAGTTCATGGAGATGGTAGGACGTACGTACGCATGAACACTGTTTTTGTTTCCTTATTGAATTGGATGGAAGTAAGTAAATGATATATATATATATATAAATTAAGTGGAATTATATGTTGTATATTTCATGATTATTTTTTATATATACTTTATAATCATTCTTGAATGGTTAACATGGAGAATGAATCTCATCGCGTTGTGGAGATGGTAAGTCGTACGTACGCATGAGCGATGATATTATTCTCATAATTGTTGAATGATATTGAAGTGGATGGTTTATACTATCTCATAATTAGTATAATGTTATAATAAACATAAATAGTTATTATTTCCAACATTATAAACATCCAAGTAATGTGGTGGTGAAAAACATATTACACTACAGCATGGAGACGGTAATCTGTATTTACGCATGCGTAGTGATTTCATTTTTCGTATGATGGATAGAAGGTGAAATAGGGTTGTTTCATATTTATAATAATATATCAATATATTATTGATACTTATGTTATTACATTATAATTAAACAACTAAATAATAGTAATTAAAAGAACAAATAAATTTGAAATAATTTGTAGAAGAGATTACATCTTCCCCGAGGTGCCTCATTTAAACTTCTTCAAAGGGCACTAGAGTTAGTCTTTTGAGAATAAAAAAACCTCTAGAATGTAACTAGGGAAGTTAATAAGAGAAATTAGTAGTGTTTTTCCGAGTTTGAGGGCGCAAAATTGAGTAAAGAGTAGAGGGAGGAGGTGTCCTTTTATAAGAGAGGAGAGAGGCACATTAGAAAACTTCCAAAATATTAATTTATTATAAATTAGATTTAGACTTAAAATTTTCCAAAAATTATTTTATTCTGAGATAAAATTATTTTTGTTCGAGTACCCATCATAAAATAATTTTTTTACAAGTTTTGAATATTTTTTTTATCCTTATCGTTTTGGTTTCACCCTTATTTTACCATTTTTAATCTTACTGTGATATCATGTTATTTACACATTGTGGGTTAATTTATTTACCATATCATGTATAAAGACCAAAAAAAAGTTCTTTATGAAATATTTGAAATTATATTAACCATTTTTTCAAATCTTAGATTTTTAGTAATTTAATATCATTTAATAAACTATTTTATGTTTTAACTTATGAATTGTGTCAATTTTGGGCACTATTCATACCTGACTTTTTTTAAAAATCATAAAAACATGATTACTTACAAAATAAGGCATTAAATAAAATATAATGTGTCAATATAATTTAGAAAATTTGTTCATGACTTAAAAATAACAAAATTAAAATTGTTTTAATATTTATAAATTAATTTATTTGAATCCTTTATTAATGAAGCAATCATTGCATCATCCTTGTGTGATAATAAAATTTATTTAACTAATGTCCAAAAATTAAAAAAAAATTATCATGATGTAGAAAATATTTTTAGATTTATAATTAATAATTATAGTTTAAGATATCACTTATATAACCCCATATAAAAATTGTTTTATAAAAAGATATATGTTTAGGTTATATTTACCTTAACATTAATTTAAATGTAATTAAATGTCATTTTCACTTACAAGTGGCTCCATGGGGTCCCCAAATCGACACAAGGATTCCCATGGTCGGACATGTATTATCCAATAGGGTTAAGACACGTGTTAGAGTAATTTAATATTATTGTAATATATATTTTTTACCCTTATTTACAGTATTTACCCTTTAACCATGGTAAATAAAATATTTACGGAAGTTACTATTCATAATGTCTAAAAATAAAAGTTTCATATTTAAATAATTTGGACCTCCTGATTCCTAATATGTAATCCATTTTTTCAAATTCAAAACCCAGATTTTGTAGTAATTAATTTAAAATTAATCTCGTTTTTGGGAAAACAGGTTTTAAAAGATAAAACACTACAAACGATTGAAATGTTTTTACCTATGTATTCAATGTAAAATTAATTCTAATGACATAGATTATATAAAATGGAAAAAAATATATTATATTTATAATTTTAATTTATTTAATATTATAATTTATCCATATAAATTATCTCGATGAAAAAAAGTTGTTTTTAAATAAAATTTAGCATATTTTTACTATTCATCAAAATATGAAAGTTATCCAAAAAATATCAAAATTTTATCCAACATAAATTTTTATATCCTAATTAAAAATAAGAAGTTTAGTTTTTCAAATTGAACTTATAAACATGTCAAAAATTAGAATTAAAATGGATGTGAAATCAAAAGAACTCGAAATTGTGTGCAACACAAGCCAAGTATATCATTGTGTATATTGCAAGCTAATACGGGGTTGCGTATAGCGTAGGATAATCTATGTGTAGCATAAAACACAATACATCAATGGAATTAAAAGGAATATATCTTATAAAATATTAGGGTGTTACATTCTACCCCCCTTAAAATGAATTTCCTACTCAGAATTTGTCAAGGTTATAAATGGTTTTCTACTTGAATGTTTCATTCATGGAAACCCGCATCGTAAAAAGGAATAATAAAACTTCATTTTAAAAAAGAAATTTAGAAACATAACGGTTACTGAAATTAACTCATCACTAGATTTCCATATATGAGAACATAAGTTGGAATTGAAAACATAGATATGGAAGAAAAATAAAACCATCAAGTTTTGATGGATAGTGATAGAGATAAGGATTAGAGAAAGTTAATTACTAAAAATCCATAAATATATGATAATTTAAGGGACCATATGATTCATCGGATAATAAGGTACTAGGATAACATTTTTGTATTTCAATATCATTTTCCTAAAGTTGAATAATTTTTCCATAAGGAGAAATAATTACTTGATTTCAGTGTAATATCACCATTGGTCATTCCCTAAACAATTTCCACTCCATCTTTCATTTAAAGAAATGAAGTTGAATTTTTCATTATTGAAGTGTTAGCAGATCATATGAAAGAATGATAGGTCATTACATCTATCTTAACAAAAATATTATAACATATTATTTAATATGCATAAGTCTACCTATAGTGAGATCATACATTAATCTATCAAACTTTAATCAGAATAACATTACAATCCTTACAAAAATTGAAAATATAAATCTTTATAAGGAGGTGAACTAAATATACTTAACATTTTCTCCCATATTTCATTTGGCAGTTCTTTATTGTCAAATTCCAAAAATTTAAATACATTAATTGTGTATTCTCAAAAAATATGATAATAACATAAATTACCATAGAACCTTAGTGAAAACATTCATTCTATAAAAATTAACTCTTTACATGCACCAAATATACAAAAAAATCTATATACTCAAACCTTGATATCACTTTGTCCTTTTATCAGTCATGATCTCATTAATACTATCAAAATAACATTAAATCAAAGTGTTCAGTAAAAAAACATTTTATCAAAATAATAAAATTAATATACTGACCATGTGAACACAGTCTTGTGGTAGGTATACAGATCATGCGATGAATATTTTTGTGGTCGCTGTACAGACCATGTGAATAAATTTTTTCATAAAATTGGTATACTAATTTTATGAATAAATTTTTCTCTGTGGTCACTAAAAAAATAACTCATGTAGTTAATAAAAAAATATTACTCACTGTAACTTAAAAATAATAATTTATGGTAACCACCAATTTCCTTCACAATAACTTCATTTCAACTTTGTTGTATTAACATTTTTATTTTTGGTAACTTAAATGCAGACTCATGGTAGGTATATTGGGCTGCTCACGGTAGGTATAATTCCCACTCACAATAGGTATAAAGTTCTCTTTACTATAACTATAAAATTGTCTTCATAATGACTATGGATACCCATGGTAGGTTTTTTTCATTTATTGTAGCTTGGAAAAAATCCCAATGGTAGGTATGTAAACTCTTGATATCTTTAAATTCATGTGTTATGTAGATGCATTCAAGTTAATGGTTCGTTAATGGAGGGTTTTTCTCGGTTCCACTATTGTTAGAAAGATGACACAAATGAGATTAATCCCTAAATGGAGGGTACTTCTAGTGTTGTGCACAGTCATACTAAAACTAGTGGCTCAGATAAGATGCATCATCAGTGGTGTGTCACTGAAGTAAGGTTGATAGGATACTACTGGTGCTTCATGGAAAAGAACATGGAGTTTTTTCATGTATTGAAACAAGGATAATGGGTGAAGGAGCTGGATGGAGGATTCTTAAAGCTTCGAACAGTAAGGGAGGCACTGGAAATTGAACTGGAAAGGGCTACATGAAGATGTCGAGCTAGTGTCGAGCTATTGTATAAAGATGGTAGGAGTGTCACATGTGAAGAATATGCTTAACAGCAAATAAAGTACATATATATATAGCATATAATTTATAAATATATATATATATTGATATAATTTATATATACATATCTGTGTGTGTATTAATATATATATATAAACTTAAAATCGAATACGGAACAGGTTATTTGAATATAGTATAAAGGTCTTAAAAATACAAATTTATTGATATATATATATATATATATCAAACAAAAAATAAAACAACATATTTTAAAATTATAATAATAATTAAAAAAATATAATTAACAAAATTTTTAAATTTAAATATTCACAAATTAATATTAAAATAGTTCAAATATTAACTCATGAAATATATTAAAATAAGATAATATTCAAAAATAATTTTCAGAAAATATTTTAAAATAATTTATCTAAATTTAAAAAAAAATAAAACAAATAAAAAAATACATTCTCATCACAAACAATATCCCTCTTCTGTAAATTGAAACACAAAAACCACACTTTTAAATATAAAATTTCCCAAATTTTCTCCCCCATTTTGAAATTTATAAAAAAACACCACATAAAAATACTATTAATAGTATTAAAAAAATAGGTTAAGAAAGGGATAACTCCATGTAAATTCATGTTTTTTAAAAAAATATTTAAATACAATAAAAAAAATATCATTCTCACAAAAAAATAAATATTGATCATACATATTTAGAAACATTGATTTTTCAATTCTCATAGAATCTAATTATTTAATAAATATACCTTATGGTTGATTTTCAATTAGAATATATTCTAAAATGATATCCCCTTTATTGACATGATCTCTTAAAAAATAAAATCTTATATCTATATATTTGGTCCTAGAATGTTGAAAAGAATTTTGAGACATTGATATAGTATATGTGTTATCAAAAAAATTAGGAAATTTTTTTAAATAAAAATTAAAATTAGATATAGTTTATTTATAAAAATACATTTTAGAGACCCCAGATTTATGTACATGTACTTTACATTTCTTTTGGGTAATAATTAATACAAGAAACAAAGAAAATCCAAAAGACTGTATTAGTTTAGTGTCTTTAGAAACTCGGAATATAATCTTCTAGTTATGGTTAAAGATCTTCAACATCTCCCATCAAGATATTACCCTTTAGTTTTCCTTCCTAAAACATTTCTTTATATCCTAGGGAAAAGAAAACATAGAAATGGTGAGCTCAAATTCTCAGTAATGTTAAACATGGAGAACATAAAACAAACCATAGATATTTGAATATAAAAACATGAACATAAATTTTATACATCAAAATCTTAAGCAATGACATAAATCTCGGTAGTACCTGAGGCATGGATTATAAATGAACATTAACCATGATTGAGTAGAATTGTCATAAAACATTCAATTGTGGAAAACTAATAAGCACATATTATGATTTCCATAGTAGCCAAGGCATTGCTGCCAACACCATCATAGTAGACGAAGTCCATTACTGAACTGGGTTTACTTTCCGTTCCAACCCTATATTAATGAACCAAATTTACTTTTCATTCCATCCATGTCTATCTCATGAAATATAAATATTTACCCAATGAATTTAAGGGATATATAGGTCCCACCCATCTCATAATTAATTCATTATTACACATTCCACAAAACATAATTCATTCATCATAACTCAAGAAATAAAATGGGTTTCTTAAATATCATTCCATCATAAAATAATACATATAAAAGATCATTTTATCAATAACACAATCAAATCATAGTAATAATATTGATTGAAACATAACCCCATGTCATCTTATAAGGAAAATAATTTTGATAAAATAATTTATCTTAATTCCTGAGGAAAATATCCTTTCTTCTTTAAAAACATTTTTTTTCATCAAAATGTCGTGAAATTTTAAAAGAAAAGAATTTAATTGAAAATAAACTTGAAATAGTGTAGATGAAGCTTCATGGAAATAAGGCTTTATGAAAATTTAAAAATCTATTCATGGCATATAAGTTAAAAAAACATTATCCTCATACTTTTACCAGAAAAGTCAAAAGTACCTCATATGGTAAACCAAATAAAGATTCCTTCCATACCACGTAGTAAAAGTCAAAATGGGGTAAAAATGACTTTAAACATACTGGTAAGAATGGTAAATGTTCTATGAAAACATTTTTTTAACATGGACATTTATGATAAATATAACCCCAAGTAAATACTTACGTATAAGTAATCTCGAATACAAATGATATTGCAAAATTATCCCTTATTTAAGGTATTGTTTCTTCTGTATGTGTCTGAGACTCCTGTATAATGGGTTTTAACATATTAATAAATTGTAACATAACCATAATAATATTTATTATTTCATATATTATTCACTTATAACTTTATATTACTCATTCATTTGTCAATTCCAGGTTAAAGAAATGTTTTGGGTAATAATCGTACGTGTTTGGACTTGTTATTCTTCATATGATTACTTAGATCATGATTTACATACTTATAGAATTTAAAACATGATTTATATATATCTTATATATTCATTATATAAATACATATATAATATATAGATAAATGAAATAGAATACACCGTTCATGGAGAAGGTAGGACGTACGTACGTATGAACGCTGTTTTCGTTTCCTTATTAAATTGGATGGAAGTAAGTAAATAACATATATATATATATATATATTTAGTAGAATTATATGTCATATATTTGATGATTATTTTTTATATATCATTTATAATCATTCTTGAATGGTTAACTTGGATAATGAATCTCGATGCGTCGTGGAGATGATAAGCCCTACGTACGCACGAGCGATGATTTCATTCCCATAATTGTTGAATGGTATTTAAGTGGATGGTTTATACTATCTCATAATTAATATCATGTTATAATAAACATATATCGTTATTAATTCCAACATTATACCCATCCAAGTAAGGTGATGGTGAAAAACATATTACACCACGTCATGGAGACGGTAAGCCGTATTTACACATGTGTGGTGATGTCATATTTTGTAGGATGGATAGAAGGTGAAATATGGTTGTTTCATATTTATTATAATATATCGGTATATTATTGATACTTTTTTTATTAATTTATAATTAAATAACTAAAGAAGAGGAATTAGAAGAAGAAATAAATTTGAAAGAATCGGTAGAAGAGATTACCTCTTCCTCGATGTGCCTACTTTAAACTTCCTCTTAGGGCACTAAAGTTCATCTTGTGAGAAGACCAGTACCTCTAGAATGTAACTAGTAAACTTAATAATAGGAATGGGTAGTGGTTGGATGAGTTTTAGGGTTCAAAATGGAGTGAAGAGTAGAGGGAGGAGGTTCCCTTTTATAAGAGAGGATAGGCGCACTTTAGGAAAGTTCCAAAATATTAATTTATTATAAATTTTATTTTGACTTAAAATAGACCAAAACTTATTTTATTCTCAGATACCATTATTTTGGTTCGAATACCCATCTTCCAATAATTTTTTTACAAGTTTTTAATATTATTTTATCCATATCGTTTTGGTTTTACCCTTATTATACCATTTTAATCTTACTGTGATATCATGTTATTTTCACATTGTGGATTAATTTAATTATCATATCATGTCTAAAGACCCAAAAAATGTTATTTATGACATCTTTGGACTTATATTAACCACTTGTCCAAATATTTTATTTTTAGGTATTTAATATCATTTAATAAACTATTTTATGTTTTAACATATAAATTATGTCCATTTTGGGCATTATTGATACTTGACTTTTTCAAAAATTCATAAAAACATGATTCCTTCAAAAATAAGTCATTAAATAAAATAAAATGTGTCAATATAATCTATAAAATTTTTGGATGACATAAAAATAACAAAATTAATTTTTTTTTAATATTTATAAATTCATTTATATGAATCATTTATTAATGAAGCAATCACTGCATCATTCTTCAGTCATAATTAAATTTATTTATTTAATTTCCAAAAATTAAAAAAAAAATTATCATGATTTATAAAAACTTCTTAGATTTATAATTACTATTTATAGTTTAAGTGATCACTTATATAACTTCATATAAATAAAATTTTACAGAAATATGTATGTTTAGGTTATATTTTCCTTAACATTAAATTAAAAGTAATTAAATGTCATTTTCACTTAAAAGTGGCTCCATGGGGTCCCAAAATAGTCACAAGGATTTCCATGCTTGAACGTGTATTATCCAATAGGGTTAGGACACCTGTTAGGGTAATTTAATATTATTATAATATATATATATATTTTCCCTTATTTACAAGATTTACCCTTTAACTATGGTAAATAAAATATTTACTGAAGTTACTATTCATAATGTCTAAAAATAAAAGTTTCCTATTTACACAATTTGGACCTCCTGATTCCTAATATTTAATCCATTTTTCCAAATTCAAAACTCATATGTTGTATTAATTAATTTAAAATTAATCCCGTTGTTGAGAAAACGGGTTTTAAAAGATAAAACATTGCAAAAGATTGAAAAGTTTTTACCTATGAATTCAATGTAAAATTAATTATAATGACATGGATTATATAAAATGGTAAAAATATATTCTATTTATACTTTAAATCCATTTAATATTATAATTTAACCGTATAAATTATCTCGATGAAAAAAGTTGTTTTTAAGAAAAATTTAGCATATTTTTACTATTCATCAAAATATAAAAGTTATCCGTAAAATATCAAAAATTTATCCAATGTAAATTTTAATATCCTGATTCCAAAGAAGAATTTAATTTTTTAAGTTGATCTTATAAATGTTTCAAAATTAAAATTAAAATGGGTGTTACATCAAAAGAACTTGAAATTGTGTGCAACACAAGCAAAGTATATCGTTGTGTATATTGCAAGCTAATTCGGGGTTGCATATAGCGTAGGATAATCTTCGTGTAGCATACAACACAATACATCAATGAAATTTGAAATAATATATCTCATAAAATCTCAGGTTGTAACATTCTACCCCCCTTAAAATGAACTTCGTACTCAAAATTCCTCGGGGTTATAAATGGTTTTCTACTTGATTGTTTCTTTCATGGAAACCCACACTATAAAATGGAATACTAAAACTTCATTTTAAAAATGAAAGTTAGAAAAATAAATATTACCCAAATTAACTCATCACAATATTTCCATATAGGAGAACATAGGTGTAAATTGAAAACATGGATATGAAAGAGAAATCAAACCATCAAGTTTTGATGGATAGTGATAGAGATAGGGATTAAAGAAAGTTAATTACCAAAAAGCCATAAATCACTGATGATTTAAGGGACCATCTAATTCATCAGATAATAAGGTTCTAGGATAACATTTTTGGATTTCAAGATCATTTCCCTAAAGTTGAATAATTTTTCCATAAGGAGAAATACTTACTTGATTTCAATGTGATATCACCGTTGGTTGTTGCCTAAACAATTTTCACTTCATCTTTTATTTAAAGAAATGAAGTAGAATTTTTAATTATTGAAGAGTTATCAGATCATATGATAGAATGATAGGTCATTCCATCTATCTTAACAAAAATATTAGAATAGACTATTTAATATACATAAGTCTACCTATAGTGAGATCATAAATTAATCTATTAAACTTCCACCAGAATAAAATTACAATCCTTCCAAAAATTGAATATATAAAACTTTATAAGGAGGTCACCAAAATATACTTAACATTTTCTCCCATATTTTATCTGGTTATTGTTGGTTGTCACATTCCAAACATCTGAATACCTTAATCATGAATTCTCTTAAAATATGATAATAACCTAAATTACCATAGAACCTTAGTGACAACATTCATTCTATCAAAATTAACTCTTTCCACAAACCAAATATACCAAAAATTATATATACTCCAACCATGATATAACTTTTTCCTTTTATCAGTCATGATCTCATTAATACTATCAACATAACATTAAAACAAAGTGTTCAGTAAAAAAAGGTTTTATCAAAATAATAAAATTAATATACTGACCATGTGAACACAATCTTGTCATAGGTATACAGATCATGATATGTTTTTTTTGCTGGTATACAGGCCATGTGAATAAATATTTTCATGAAATCGGTATACTAATTTTGTGAATAAATGTTTCTATGCAGTCACCAAAAAAATAGCTCATGTAGTTAATAAAAAAAAATTACTCACAATAACTTAAAAATAATAATTTATGGTAACTACCAATTTCCTTCATAATAACTTCATTTCAACTTTGTTGTAGTAACATTTATATTTTTGGTAACATAAATGCACACTCATGGTAGGTAGATTGGGCTGCTCATGGTAGGTAGAATTCCCACTCACAATAGGTATAAAGTTTTCTTTACGGTAACTATAAAATTGTCTTCATAGTGATTATAGATACCCATGGTAGGTTTTTTCTTTTTAAGGTAACTTGTAATAAATCCCAATGGTAGGTATGGAACCTCTCGATATCTTCAAATTCACATGTTTTATCAATGAATTCAAGTTAATAGTTCTTCCATGGAGGGTGTTTCTTGATTCCACTATTGTGAGAAAGATGACACAAGTGAGATTCCTCCATAAATGGAGGGTACTGCTAGTGTTGTGCATGGCCATACTGAAACTAGTGGCTCAAAGAAGATGCATCATTAGTGGTGTGTCATCAAAGTAAGGTCGAGAGGATACCAGTGGTGCTTCATGGACAAGAACATGGAGTTTTTTTCATGTACTGAAACAAGCATAATGGATAAAGGAGCTGGTTGGAGGATTCTTGAAGATTCGAGCAGTGAAGGAGGCACTGGAAGTTGAACTGGAAAAGGCTACAAGAAGATGTCGAGCTAGTGTCGAGTTGTTGTATAAAGATGTTAGGAGTGTCACACGTGAAGAATATGGTTAACATCATATAAAGTACATATATATATAGCATATAATATATATATATATATATTGATATATTGATATAATTTATATATACATATCTGTGTGTGTATTAATATTTATAAACTTAAAATCAAATATGGAACCCGTTATTTGAATATGGTATAAAAGTATAAAAGAAAATATAAATGTATTGATATATATATATATATATATCAAAAAAAATATAAAACAACATATTTTAAAATTATAATACTTATTAAAAAAATTATAATTAACAAAATTTGTAAATTTAAATATTCACAAAGTAATATTAAAATAGTTCAAAAATTAACACATGAAATAATATTAAAATAAAATAATTTTCAAAAATACTTTTAAATAAATATTTTATAATAATTTATTTAAATTTAACAAAATAATTAAACAAATAAAAAAAATACATTCTTATCACAAACAATATCCATCTTTTGTAAATTGAAATACCAAAACCACACTTTTAAATATAAAATATCCCAAATTTTCTCCCCCTTTTTGAAATTTATCAAAAAAAACTCCTCATAAAAATATTATTATTAGTCGTAAAAAATATGTCAAGAAAGGGATAAATCACCCTAAATTCATGTTTTTAAAAAATATATATAAAAACAATAAAAAAATATTATCATTCTCACAAAAAAATAAATATCCACCATACATATTTAAAAAATTCATTTTTCTATTCTAACAGAATCTAATGCTTTAGTAAATAAACCTTCAGGTTGATTTTATATTAGAATATATTCCAAAATGATATCCCCTTTATTAACATGATCTCTTAAGAAATAAAATCTTACATCTATATATTTGGTTCTAGAATGTTGAAAAGAATTTTGAGACATTGATATAGCATACGTGTTATCAAAAAATTTAGGAAATTTTTTTAAATAAAAATTGAAATCAGATAGAGTTTATTTATCCAAATACATTGTAGTGACATGAACCTAACATACATGGAAATTAAATTTCTTTTGTGGAATACTTAATACATGAAACAAAAAAATTCCAAAATATTTTATTAGTTTAGTGTCTTTGGAAACTCAGAACATAATCTTCTAATCATGGTGAAAGATTATCAACATCTCCCATAAAGATATTACCCTTTAGTTTTCTAACCTAAAAAATTTCTTTATATCTTGGTGAAAATAAAACATAAAAAGGGTGAGCTCAAATTCTCAGTAAGGGTAAACATGGAGAACCTAAAACAAACCCTAAACATTTGAATGTAAAAACATGAACATAAATTTTAGACATCAAAAATTAAGCAATGACATAAATCTGGACAGTACATGAGGCATAGATCATAAATGAACATTAACCATGATTTAGTATCATTGGCATAAAACATGTAATTGTGGCAAACTAATAATAACATATTATGATTTCCATAGTAGCTAAGGCATTACTGCCAAGACCATCATAGTGGACGAAGTCCATTACTGAACTTGGTTTACTTGTCGTTCCAGCCCTATATTGATGAACCAAATTTACTTTTCATTCCAGCCTTGTCTATCTCATTAGATATAAATCTTTACCCAATGCATTGGAGGGATATATAGGTCCCACGCATCTCATAATTAAATTATTCTTACATGTTCCACAAAATATAATTCATTCATCGTAACTCGAGAAATAAAATAGTTTTCTTAAATATAACTCCATCATAACATAATCCATATAAAATATCATTCTATCATTTACAAAATAAATTCATAGTAATAATAGGTATAAAAACATAAACCCTCTCATCTTATATGGAAAATAATTTTGATAAAACAATTGATCTTAATTCCTGATAAAAATATCCTTTCTTTTTAAAAGACATTTTCTTTTCTCAAAATGTTGTGAAATTTAAAAAGAAAAGAATTTAGTTGAAAATAAACTTGAAATAGTGTATAGTAATATTCATAGAAATAATGATTTATGAAAACAAAAAAATATATTAATGGCGTATAAGTTAAAAAAACATTATACACGTACTTTTACTAGAAAAGTCAAAAGTACCTCATATGGTAAACCAAATAAATATTCCTTCCATTCCACATAGTAAAAGTAAAAAAAAGGGTAAAAATGACATTAAACATACCTGGAAGAATGGTAAACATTTTATAAAAGCATTTTTTTTAACATGGACATTGATGATAAATATAACCCCTGTAAATATTTTCGTATAAGCAATCTCGAATACAAATGATATTGCAAAATTATCCCTTACTTACAATTTGGTTCCTTTTGTATGTGTCTGAAATTCCTATATAGTGGGGTTAAAAATATTATTAACTTGAAACAAAACCACAATAATATTTATTACATCATATATTATTCACTTACGACTTTATATTAGTCGTTCATTTGTCAATTCCATGTCAAAGCAATGTTTTGGGTAATGATCATACATGTTTGGACTTGTTATTCTTCATATGATTACTTAGATCATGATTTACATAATTATAGAATATAAAAAATGATTTATATATATCTTATATATTCATTATATAAATACATATATAATATATATATATATGAAATGGAATACACCGTTCTTGGAGACGGTAGGACGTACGTACGCATGAACGTTGTTTTTGTTTCCTTATTGAATTGGATGGAAGTAAGTAAATGAAATATATATATATATAAATTCAGTAGAATTATATTTCATATATTTCAGGATTATTTTTTATATATAATTTATAATATTTCTTGAATGGTTAACATGGATAATGAATCTCATCGCGTCATGGAGACGGTAAGTCGTACGTACGCACGAGAGATGATATCATTCCCATAATTATTGAATGGTATTGAAGTCGATGGTTTATACCATATAATAATTTGTATCATGTTATAATAAACATATATATTTATTATTTCCAACATTATACCCATCCAAGTATGGTGGTGGTGAAAAACAGTTTACACCATGACGTGGAGACGGTAAGCCATATTTACGCACGCGCGGTGATTTCATTTTTTGTAGGATAGATAGAAGGTGAAATAGGTTTGTTTCATATTTATGATAATATATTAGTATATTATTGATATATATTTTATTAATTTATAATTAAATAACAAAATAATATGAATTAGAAGAATAAATAAATTTGAAAAAATCGGTATAAGAGATTACCTCTTCCTCAAGGTGCCTCATTTAAACTTCCTCTTATGGCACTAGAGTTTGTCTTTTGAGAAGACCAGAACCTCTATAATGTAACTAGGAAAGTTAATAAGAGAAATGGGTAGTGTTTGGACAATTTTGAGGGTGCAAAACGAATTGAAGGGCAGAGGGAGGGGGTACCCTTTTAAAAGAGAGGAGAGGGGCACTTTAGGAATGTTCCAAAATATTAATTTATTATAAATTAAATATTGACTTAAAATGGACCAAACCTTATTTTATTCTTATATAATATTATGTTGGTTCGAATACCCATCATCCAATAATTTTTTTTACAAGTTTTGAAAATTATTTTATCCTTATCATCTTGGTTTTACCCTTATTTTACCATTTTTAATCTTACTGTAATATCATGTTATTTATGCATCATGGGTTAATTTAATTACCATATCATGTCTAGAGACACCGAAAAAGTTATTTATGATATATTTAAACTTATATTAACCATTTTTACTAATATTATATTTTTATAAATTTAATATCATTTAATAAACTATTATATGTTTTAACTTATGAAGAGTGTCATTTTTTGGCATTATTCATACTTAACTTTTTAAAAAATTTATAAAAACCTGATTCCTTCAAAAATAAGGCATTAAATAAAAGATATTGTGTTAATATAATCTAGAAAATTCTAGGATGACATAAAAATAACAAAACTACAATTTTTTTAATATTTATAAATTCATTTATTTGAGTCCTTTATTAATGAAGCAAGCATTGCATCATTCTTGTTCCATAATTAAATTTATTTATTTAATGTCCAAAAATTAAAACAAATCATGATTTAGAAAATATTTTTAGATATATAATTATTATTTATAGTCAATGATATCACTCATATAACCCCATATAAAAAAAATTTTATAAAAAGATATATATTTAAGTTATATTTTCCTTAACATTAAATTAAAATTAATTAAATGTCATTTTCACTTACAAGTGGATCCATGGGGTCCCAAAATTGACTCAAATATTCCTATGGTCGTACATGTATCATCCAAAAGGTTTAATACACATGTTAGGGTAATTTAATATTATTATAATATATATTTTTTACCCATATTTACCAGATTTACCCTTTAACCATGGTAAATAAATTATTTACTGAAGTTACTATTCATAATGTCTAAAAATAAAAGTTTCCTATTTACACAATTTGAACCTCTTGATTTCAGATATGTAATCCATTTTTTCAAATTCAAAACATAGAATTTTTAATAATTAATTTAAAATTAATCCCGTTGTTGGGAAAATAGGTTTTAAAAAATAAAACATTGCAAAATATTGAAATGTTTTCACCTATGAATTCAATGTAAAATTAATTTTAATGACATAGATTATTTAAAATAGTAAAAATATATTCTATTTATACTTTAAATACACATAATATTATAATTTAACCATATAAATTATCTCCATGAAACAAATTTGTTTTTAAGTAAAATTTAGCGTATTTTTGTTGTTCATTAAAATATGAAAGTTATCCGAAAAATATCAAAAATTTATCCAAAACAAATTTTTATATACTGATTCTAAAGAAGAAATTTATTTTTCCAAATTGAACTTATAAAAATGTCAAAAATTAGAATTAAAATGGGGGTGACATCAAAAGAAATTGAAATTTTGTGCAACACAATCCAAGTATATCGTTGTGTATATTGCAAGCTAATACAGGGTTTCATATAGTGTAGCCTAATCTTCGTGTAGTATACAACACAATACATCAATTATATTAAAAATAATATATCTCATAAAATCTTAGGGTGTTACATTCTACCCCCCTTAAAATTTATTTCGTACTCGAAATTCGTCGGCACTATAAATGGTTTTCTACTTGAATGTTTCCTTCATGGAAACCCACATCGTAAAAAGGAATACTAAAACTTCATTTTAAAAAGGAATTTTAGAAACATAATGGTTACCCCAACTAACTCATCACTAGATTTCCATATAGGAGAACATAGGTGGGAATTGAAAATATGGATATTAAAGAGAAATCAAACTATCGAGTTTTGATGGATAGTGATAGAGATAAGGATTAAAGAAAGTTAATTAACAGAAAGCCATAAATCTCTGATGATTTAAGGGACCATCTGATTCATTGGATAATAAGGTACTAGGATAACATTTTTTGTTTTCAAGATAATTTCCCTAAATTTTAATAATTTTTCCATAAGGAGAAATACTTACTTGATTTCAGTATAATATCACTATTGGTCGTTCCCTAAACAATTTTTACTTCATCTTTTATTTAAATAAATGAAGTTGAATTTTTCATTATTGAAGTGTTAGAATATCATATGATATAATGATAGGTCATTCCATTTATCTTAACAAAAAGATTAAAACATATTATTTAATATGTATATGACTACCTACAGTGGGATCATATATTAATCTATCAAAATTCATCCAGAATAACATTAAAATCCTTCCAAAAATTGAAAATATAAAACTTTAGAATGAGGTGAGATAAATATACTTAGCATTTTCTCCCATATTTCATTTGGCAGTTCTTGGTTGTCACATTCCAAACATCTAAATACCTTAATTGTATATTCTCTTAAAATATGATAATAACCTAAATTACTATAGAACCATAGTGAAAACATTCATTCTATCAAAATAAACTCTTTACACACACCAAATATACCAAAAATTATATATACTCAAACCATGATATCAATTTGTCCATTTATCAGTCATGAGCTCATTAATACTATCAAATATATTATTTTCTTCTTATCCCTTAATTATGTGCATATCTTCTACTTTCCAAAAATATTTCAATCACTTCTCAGGTTTATTGGTATTATATAATTATGGAAAACCATAATACAACAATACATAGATATTACAATATTCCATATTACTATTAATGTGATTCAACAACACTATTTTGAAATCCCATTACATAAACACTTAATCATTCCTCTACTTCATTATCATACACAATATCATCAATAGTGATCACATGTGGCTTCCCTTTTTCTTTTGTCTTAAGATGTTGTTGATGTCGATCATCATTAACCCTTGGATTAAGGAATTGGTTAGCATAATGCTCCATGTATTTTCACTTATATCAATGAAGTGTTGGTGGTGTGTTATCTATATTATTTTCTCTATTCACATCATTTGCAACCTTTTTCCCATTACTTCGTCACTCAATTGCTCGATGACCTTATTTTCCACATGTGAAACATTTTCTAGTCCCTTTAAGACAATATACACCATTCTTATTTCCACATTTTAAGAATAAGGAAACATTTATCTTTTTTCACCATTGTTTTGATATTTTTCCTTGAACTTTATCTTTTATTTCTTGTCAAAACCATGAGATGGATATGTAACACCAACTTCCAGTTCTACCTTGATAACACAATGCACAATCTCTTCATGGCTACTGAAGTCTCTTATAGCTAATTCCCTTCAAAGACTTGGTTTTAATCCACTTAAGAATCGATCAACTTTACTTTCAGGTTGGAAAATAAATCCAGAATCATGCCTTCCAAGTCTTGTGAAATTCGCCCCATATGTACCAAAAGATTCATCATCCTTTTAATTAAGCTCAAGGAACTCATTTTCCATTTTTTTTCTAAGAATGTGAGGGAAGTACTTATTGAAAAATAAGTTCTTGAACTCGTCCCATTCCATGGATTCAATTTCATCTTGTTACCTTGTATTCTTAATTAGAGTCCACCACCGGTCTGTTTCACCTTCTCAACGATAGAAAACCAAAATAAAATTTTCATGTTCTGAACAGTGAAGGATGGAAAATATATTTTCAATGGTACAGATCCATTGTTTAGCAACAAATGGATCATAAGAACCATTTAAAGAAGGTGGACGTTGCCTCATGAAGAAATCAATATAATGTTGTTCCCTTCTCAGCTCATTTGGGATTCCAAAATGATTCATAGCTTGTGTAAGTATAGAAATAAGATTTTTCATTCCATCTCCCATAACATTTGGTTTTTCAGGAGGACAATCATCACATTTCCTAGTGCATTAATCATTAACATGCTTCATTTGGGTTCCTTCCATTGTCTAAAACCCAAAAATAATAGTGTGAGTGGCAAAAATCATACTAGTAAACCAACATAGTCATGGGGGAGTACCTTCAATATCTAAAATCTTAGGTTAAATTATAGGTTATTCATGATCGTTGCCCTAATTTTAGGACTGTAACCTATACTTATACTTAAACTTTGGGACATCCCTAGGCATACCTTAGAAATATATCTAGGGATCTCACTAAAGTTTTCACACCCTAGTTTCCAAAGGTTAACTAAACCTTCACTCTGATACCAACTGTAGAGACTCATGCTTGACATACATGGAAATTACATTTCTTTTGTAGATTAATTAATACATGGCACAAAAAATTCCAAAATACCATATTAGTTTAGCGTCATTGGAAACTCATAACATAATCTTCTAATCATGGTGAAAGATCTTCAACATCTCCCATAAATATCTTCCACATTTTTTTCCTACCAAAACCTTTATTTATATCCTGTGGAAAATAAAACATAGAAAGGGTGAGCTCAAATTCTCAGTAAGGGTAAACATAGAGGACATAAAAACCCATAAACCTTTCAACATAAAAACATTAACACAAATTTTAAACATCAAAATCTTAAGCAATGACATAAATCATGGTAGTACATGAGGCATGGATCATAAAGGAACATTAACCATGATAGCATATCATTTGAATAAAACATGTAATTGTGGAAAAATAATAATCACATTTTATGATTTCTATAGTATCCAAGTCATTTCTATCAAGATCATCATAGTGGACAAAGTCCATTACTGAACCGAGTTTACTTGTCATTCCAGCCCTGTATAACTGAACTGGATTTACTTTTTATTCCTTTTATATCTATCTCATGAGATATAAATATTCACCCAATGCATTGGATGGAGATACAGGTCCCACCCATCTCATAATGAAATCATTCTTACATGTTCCAAAAAACATAATTCTTTCAATGGTGTGGAATTCCATCATTACCAGGTAGACACAGGTCCTTGGATCAATCTCATCCCAACCTGGAGACTCCATATGTTAGGGATGACCAAATCAGATCTTACCCCTTCTCAATTGAAGTTTTAGGGTTATTAAAGGACCAAGTAGATTCCATGTGGTAGGATTAGTTTGAATACCCTGTTTGGTAGCTTGGTATAAATCACTGAATTCATGGTTGTCTCATTGGATACCACCTACAATTCACTTCTAGGTAGGCCCTAGGTTCATCTGCATGCAGAAGTACTCTAACACCATGCTAACATTTCTACTCACCACCATCACTACCAATAACTAAACTACCAAACTAGCCCTACATCCCATGAAAATAATCAATAAATATTTTATAATATTCCCCAACAAAACAAAGTAATTTAACTCATTAATAGAATTTCCATTATTAATCATGTTTCATTCATCATGCCCTTTAATTTTATATTTAATGAAAAATCACTAGTCATTACTCATATTTATTTCATCCATTAAATGTTCATTTTATATATCATTAATTTCTTATCATCATAATATAATTTCATTTTATCCATACCCATATCAAATTCATTATTACCATGTATATTCCACTACCACTAGGTAATTATAAAAAAACCAATTTCCACTTTCCATGACATTATCCCACAAAAATCTATATATTCCCTCTTTTTATCTTAGGTTAGGTCAATTCATCCCCAATATATAACTCTTCATCCTAGATTATATCATACCATTCCAACCATGTAATTTTTTTGTAGCACCAACTTCCCAAATTGTCACAATAAATCCCAAACATTATTGATCAACTATAAACCAACCCACAATACATCTCATGATATCCAACATAAACCTATAACCTAACACATCCCAACCAATGCATCCAAAACTAGACATATAATTCACTTGTTAATAAATTATAGATTAACCTCATGATCATAGAAACAAAAATAAGAAATTCAATAACAAACAAATATATATATCTGCATCCAATAGTTCCCATTTTAACTATTATAAAAATTCATTTATATCAATCCCTTTTTCCCCCAAAACTATTTCATTACAATATTTGTGTTATTAAACTTTTATTAGAGGTAAAACTAAAACACAATCAAAGAAATGATACACAAGTCTGAGCAGCATCAATGATTTTCACTAATAGAAGTATCATGTATCAATCACATAGAAAATAATAACGAAAAAAATTAACATGTGAGACTCACCCCATTCCTTCAATTTCATTACATATAATTCATTTTAATTATTAAGTAAATCCATTATATCCACCCAGTGAAAGGAAATATTCTTATCAAACAATTACATGAGGAATGGAGAGTTCACAAAACACCTACCTCGACCGTAGTATTACAACTATGGCATAGGAATAAAAGAAGGAACATATTGATAGATGAACAAACACATGTGAGGGAAACTCAAATAAAACAAGATCATATATATTATTCATTAAAATAATATCTGAAACAATCCTTAAATCTAAAAATATCCACCTTTAATGAGATCATTAATCACTAACTGATGAACTTTGCTTGACACCCTCTCCATCTTCATCTCCACTTCCTACTACCAGATCCTACATGACAATTATATTGAAAACTAAACATTTTTTTATATTTATATTTAAAATTAAAACCAATAAAATTTTGTGAACTAAATGATTTGGAATTTATGTGATTTACCAACTCACCACCATCCATTGATGCAATATCACTGAGGATAGATCCAGTAGTCTTCTGATATAAATTAATCAACACTTTATGGAAAGCGGAAATATGAGCCCCATGTTCCTGAATTGTGTTTTTCATAGAAACAAACTCCCTATGATCATCATGAGGTAGGTAGTGACTATAACCAGGAGTATATATAGTTGTAATCCCTATTGTCATACCAAATACCAAATATGGTAATGGACCCAAACCCATCCCACATACTTGACCAGGATGCACCTACCCAACGACTCAACCAACTAGGTCATCCTAGGAGACTGAGAAGGACTTTATGGGATTGGCATCCCATAGTCCTTTAATTTTTACCTATAAATTAAATATTAGTCATATTTAAATTAATACATATTAACATAGTTACAAATGACAATAAGTTATTATAATGAAAAATGAATGCATACCCCAACTTATTTGGTAAGATCATTAACATAACTCCCATCAGATTTTGTATGAACATTCAACCACAGTTCTATTCAGGAGACTTACTACCCAAAATTATGTGGTTGTATTAAAAAAATATAAATCAAAAATTTAATATATAAAATAGATAATATTATCTTATAAATATTTAAACTATTGAAAATAATCCATATTTGATCGATTTTTGGAAAAACTTCTTGACCCCGTAGTGTGAGGGATGATTTTCTTAAGTCAAATCAATGCATTATTCATTGAAACATCCCGAAATAAATAACATGTAATTTAATATTAAATTATGCAATTTCATCTTCTTCTCATATGAATTTATAAATATAAAATGAAATTAATATAATAATATATACTTAAATACCATGTGCTTCTCGTGATAATGGCTATCAAAAAAAACCTTCCATTATTCTCTAGGTACCCCTTTAGGTACCTTATATTATAGTTGTTGGGTTCTTAATGAAGTATCATTCAATTCCTTCCCTAATCTCCATTTTAAATCCTACCATTTCTTACCCAAATTTTTCAATGTCCACTTATGTGATATAAGATCGGAAATGGTAAAGTAGAAAAACAACTATACAAAGAGATTTATTTTTAAAATATTAGAATTTAATAACATAATGACATTAAATTACACCATGATGTATTAAAATTACCGTTATATTTGAATCAAAAACTTAATTTTTCCATGATTTAGGTATATTCTTCAATCATCATATGTAATCAGAAGGGTAGATGGATTGTCCACCAGTTGGCCTAGAATCTATCCAAATAATCTAATGGCATCATTTTTAGGGACCCAATAGCAGTCAAATGGGACATCTATCTTCAGTCTATTCAGATTCCATACATATTAACTTTTCATATTTCTCTCTATATAAGCATTATTTCCATATTTTATGAAATAATACTTAATAGTATAAAAAGTTCAATAACTTTATTCATATTAGAATTTGTACCTATAACTGTCACCCTCTAATATCCTTACAAAGGAATAGGAGGTATAACTTTCTCCCTCACTACTGAGCCTATTGAATGGGGAATCATTAGTTGAGATGCTGATGGGATGATGGCATAGGGTGTTCCAAAAGATAAAGGAATAGAGGGTGTGAGAGACATTGTAGGGGGAAAGTGGAGGGTGTCTTAGATGCTATAAGGTGGGAGACCAACGGATAATCATCTGTCAGTATGGCCTAGGAAACATCAATTAAGAGTTGACTGGTATCAGTAAAAAGCTTCCTCCTTAGCATACCAATAATTTAATCATATAAAATTAATTTTATAATATATATTTCAAAACAAATCATGGAAAAAAATTATAAATTATAAAAGATATACAGTATTGAAAAACAAAATATATATAGCTAGGATAATGAATGACTAATCAAATAAAATAAGTGGTTGATAAATGAATGTATGATTGCAAAAACAATCATTCTGTACTTCAATCATGTCATTTTCCTACTCCATCAACACTTCATCAAATTAATCCACCCTTTAAAGACTAATATCTACAATATCATGATGTAAAAATAATTTTCCAATTTTTTATTCATGGGATTCAATTCCATAATTCAAATCTTCCACTTCATCACCCATATCACACAAGTCTCTTTGTTTTACATGAGAAATTACACTCCACCCTTCATCCATGGCATGTTCCACATAATATACCATTTTCTCTTGTGATGATAAGATATATGGATCATGTAATTCATGGTCACCAACATCCATCAAGTGATATAAGTTCACATAAGTAAATTTAAAGGAATGTATGTTGACACCCCTGATAATATTGATCCAGTTTCATTTGAATAAAACAACTAAAAAATTATTATGGTGGTTTAATTCGATAATATCAGTCAATTTTCATAGTATCCCACTTTATAAAATATAAATATACCACTATTATGTGCTTTAAAACCATCTTCTTAATCGACTGTATAAAATTAAAATCCATTCACATTGTAAGGGTTGAACATTCTACCCTTTTTTAGAGGACCTAGAGCAAGAAACTTCAAATATTCTGACAACTTAGCTCGATTATCAGTATTCATGACCTACAAAAAAGTAATATAAATTATTAGATTTACAAAATATATGTTCCAACCTAATATATGTATTGATTTCAATATTTTTGAACTTACACGTTGTTTAAACCATTCTATAAGCTCTTTATTAGCGTCTTTTGTTAAATTTTTCCCATTTCATGTTCGACCACTTATTCATCTATTTGTTTTATCTTGAGATCTTCAATTAATGGATCCTCAATTTCACTATTCAATATCACAAATCTATGTTCCTGTAATAATTCCATTTCTATCAATTTAATATTTGAGCTCCACCCAACCGATTGACCAATAGTAGGAAAGATTTTTGATTTCCCATGTAGTTTAGATTGAGTTGATGTGTCTTAAACATGTCTAACTCAATTGAATCTTGTATTAATATCATCAAAGTATCTATAAAAAAAGGTAAGACACTATTCTTCTAAATATCCTTAAAAAATAGAGCCTTTGTGTTGAACATTTTTCCTGTATGATTTTGAATTCCCCATATATATATGAAATCAAAAAAATAAAACATAATTGTGTATTTAATGAATTTCCAAGAATTATTTAATATAGATGAAAAAAATATAAATAAATTACCTCTTAATTGAATACATCCATCGATAATCTATGGAGCCTCGTAATTTAGCTTCCTCAACCAAATTCATAGTTAAATACATTATTAGAGTAAAAAATGATGGAGTAAATATCAACTCCATTGCACAAAGTTTCAATAAAAATGTCTCCTAAAGGTTTTCAAAATAAAATGGTTGTATATTTTTCTCACATATTTGTCTGAAGAATGTGAAAAATAGGAATACAATAGAAGTATACTTTTTAGGTAATAATATATGCAATTCCAATGGTAGTAACTATGGTTATAAAATATATAAATCGTGAATTTTCAATCCATGTAACCTACTATGATTTAAGTAAACACACCTTGAAATATTACTTTAATACACATCACATACCTTCACATGTTTTAAAGTTCGAAGGAATGTATCTTTATTCTTATTTTTCATCACAAAAATTACAAAACCATACTATCCATTCTCATCTGGCCAGATATCATGCTTTATGTTCATTTTTCTTAAGTCTTTCTGAGCATTGAGATGGTCCTTCAATTTTTCATGCTCGTTAATCAATGTGAAGATCAAATTTTCACAAACATTCATCTCATTATGCATAATATCAATATTATCCCACAAAAAATTAAATTCCCAATAGAAAAGTTTGAAGAATATAATTTTTTCTTCCATTTTTGCATTCTGATTTCAATTCAAGATTCACTTCTAACTCTTTTCCCACTATCATTAAAATGATGAACCTTCCCAAATTCTATTTCAAAATTTATAAGTTGTGACAATATTTCAGAACAAGTCAACAACTTTGTAGGTGATCTAAAATCAAAAAAAAAACCATTGAATTTAGAATTTTTTAACCAAAATATATTATATGCATTGAGAAATATTTTATGAAATAAGAAGTTCCATTTTTTACTATGAATAAGTTTTTTAAGCTAAAAAACAAATTTACAAATAGGAAAATCCAAATTCGTGTAATTTTTCTAACCAACAAAATTCCCAACCCTAGGGAAGTGTCTATGTTTCCACATTAGAGAAGCTTGAATTTTGAACATTGTTTTAGAAGATGCATCATACGTATCAACACCATTGCTTCATAACTCTTATAATTATTCATCTAGAGGTTGCAAGTATACTTCAATATCATTTCAATGATTTTTTTTCTAGGAATAATCATACATATGATAAAATATGCTTGATGCAAACACATCCATGGACGTAGATTGTAAGGGATCAAAACAACTGGAAAAATGTTATAACTGGTGATCAAATTCCCAAATAGGTTTAATCCATTGATATCCAATCCTAATCACACATTCCTAGGATTAAATGATAAATCAAGATGTAATGAATCAAATGTATTCCATGATTATGAATCTCTTGGATGTCACATTAACCTGTCATTATTATTATCTATATAATTACACTTCATGTGCTCAGTGGTTCTCAGTGACATGAATAATCTTTACAATCAAGTATTTAAAGGAAAGTAACATAAAACATTTATAGGTGTGTTCCTTTTCTTCTTCTTCATAGTAATATATTGATTCTGACTAACAAAATCACCCATTGAGTACCATTTAGAAGAAGAAATTTTTTTTCAATTTTGTCTACTTGAATCCTCTCTCCAATAAAGCATATAATCATTGGTACAAGGATGTGTTTTTTTATAATTCATACCAATCTTGTTAACAACTTTTTTTATATCATAAAAAGACTCAAGGATCTTTTCTTTCATAAATGTATCACACAAAAATTTCAATATCATAGACATCACCTTATTTGTAATTCCACATAGTCATTTGATATGGTTTAACTTCAATAGAAAAGAAAGTTTTGAATATTTCAAACATATATTCTGTAACTTTTAATTTCCATTATCAACTAAACAATGAAATAAATTAGTCTTCTTAGTGAAGTTCTCTCTTACATTAGTCTCTACATAACAAAAAGGAGGATCCAATGATATGTTACAATCTTGATATGGTTGTCCTATAGTTCCTAAAACATCACTTGTTAAGTTTATATTTTTACCACCCTCAACTGGTTGTTCTGATATGTTTTGATATTGATGTTGTTGTCAAGAAATTATGAATACATATTTTAGAAGGTTTTTCATTTCATTTTCCATTTTCGATGAATTTTGTAGCTCATTCTATTGATTGACATCATTTATCATACATTCTATAATGTTTGATTCTCCATGCCAAATCTGACACCAATATTGAGAAGGTAATTGCTTCAATATGAAGTTTTTGTAAACATCATCTCTCTTCAACCATCTTTTAAATTTACATTTAAAAAATGGACATCTTATTCTCCCATTAATGGATCGATTGTAAATTTCAAAATCTAAAAACTCTTCCAAACCCTTACCATAATAATGTTTGTTCCCCAATAATGTGATCCATCTTTTATCAATATATATCACAATGTTATTACACTTTATTAAAAAAATTAAAACCCTTAAGTATTACTAAGTATTAAAAGTGATAATGGTAAAATCTGGTAAAGTGGAATTAGTTGGAATTAAATATATTCAAGCTTTAATAAAAATATAAATTCTTTTAATGAATAGATAATTGATGGGAATATAAAGGGGTGTTGGATAGTGAGTAGTTTCTCAAGTATAGACCTAGTGATTCCTATGTTCAACCCATCCAGATCAAGTCTCATCTTATCTATCATCATACAAACATAATCTTTAAGGAACATAAATAGTCTAACATCGATGCATGTGCACCACCCAGAAATATCAAAATCCATAAGGAACTACCCAAGAGAAAAAAAAAAGATATGCACCACACCTAAGTCACCAAAAAAGCCTAATCATTCATAAGTCCAAAATGACACATGTATTGAATACTAATAATTCCCCTTATAAAACCTCTATAAATGATCTAAAGTCTATACTGAGGAAATTCCTCAAGATAATAGTGGGAAACAATACCACAAAGCATTGAATCTATAATATGGAGAAGATCCCTAACTACACTACCCAATTCAAGGTATGTGTAGAGTAAAAACTAGAAATGTTAAACTAAAACAATGAGAGTAATTACTCTTAAATTATACCTTTATCAAGACCTTTTTGGGAGACATATATCATATAACATGAAATATGAATGAAACTAGATCATGCTTAATAGATCAAATCAAGAAATCCCTATAAAATAGGGATCACACCATAATGCAAGATCAATTAGCTAAAAAATGAATTTATGAATCATTATAAAATATTCCCTTATTCCAAACCATAAAAACTTAATAAAAACCCTTAAAATTATTTTATAAAAATACACCCACTTTAAAATAAGATGTCATTTAAACTTTTTATTTCATTTCATTTAGATAACTAATTAAATTTTCCCAATATTTATTTATCTAAAAATAAATAACTCACTTGAATTTTTAAAATAAAATGAATTGTCTCATTAAATTTAAAAACACTTTCCATATTTTATTTTAAAACCAAAAACTTTTTGTAAACCAAGGATCCTTTCACCAAAACATGATTTAAATCAAAAAAACTAACATAATTTTATGTTTTCCAAAAAAACATTTATAATACACATGCATAAATAAATTTAATAACAAAAAATAAACCATAATACATCCCAAAAACATGAACATTCCAATATAAATCAATCAAATAAACCTAAAATGATCAAAAACATCAGTAAAATCAATTTGAGAGTGAAATGAGGTCAAATAAAAAAACATGGTGGTAAAGCAGAATTATGCATGACGGGGAGAGGGATCAGGTGAAGGAAATAGTAGAGAGATGGCTCAGGTGGGGGAGAAATCAAACCTATATGACCTCACCTATGGTGTGGTCTCGAGCAAATGAAACATCAGGGAGAGGTCTCAGGTGAGGATGAAAACTCAGGCAAGGCAAAGGGCAGGGAAGACAAGTTGGGGATTGTGACCGTAGATCCGAAAAGTGCTTGGGGGACATAAGATCAGAGGGCACGAGTCAAGATCAAGTGATGGGGGGAAGCAGTCATGATAGGGTTTAGGGTCAGGGGGTAAGGGGATCTTGGGGGAGAAGGGTTAGCTTAGAATATTGGGGTGGGGGAAAGGGTGTTTTTTTAATAAAAGTGTAATATTTAGCGGTGTTTCATAAAAAACCAACTTGAAATCAGTTAAATTTTTTTATAATAGGTTTAGTAAACCACTACTAAAACCCCAGCCCTAAACAATGAATATTTTGTAGTGAAATTAATCAGCTAGAACTCACAACTCCAGATCTGGGATATTTTTGTTGTCTTAGAGAAAAAGGTACACCACATTCATAAAAGCAATTAATGTTTGAATATTTCCACATACACCTTCACAGGATAGGCCCGGGTGATACCATAATCCCCCACCACTATGAAGTACCAATATGTTCACCCCATAGAAACCATGTCATGATATTCTTGCATGTCCGGCAAGGAAGGTTTGAACCAGAAGCCCACCCACCACCATTTCTTTGACATCAACCATGGACCCTATAGTCAGAGGCCTAATGGGATTGGATCAAAAACCTCTTTCACTATGGTTTTAGAAAATCATGAACCACTATAGGGATATTTTTTATCTTCCCAAGTTGGAAAAAGTTCTCTTCTTCTTAGTTGTATGGAGTTAAATTGCACGACCACCATCATCCCGGTCACAAGATGTGAAACTGTGGGACATGTCCATGTCACATGAAGTTAAATTGTATGATAAACCATCCTCACCATACAATGTTAAACTGTGTTTCTATGTCTTGATCACAAAATGATAAATTGTGTGATTGGTCAAAACTGTACAACATTAATCTAAGATCCCAAGTTCTTAACTCTATGACCTTAAACTAGGAGATCATGTCCAAGAATCATGACCTTAAACTATATGAAAGTCCCCTCAAAAATATATAGTGTGGTGTCGGGCCTCCATTTCCCTCATTCATGATTTGTTTTTCACTTTTCCACACCAAAAAAATCCTCTTGGGATACTTAATTTCATCATCACAAGATGCTAAACTATATTCTTACAATAAACAAGTATGGGATTCCCTATATTAAAAACATGGGATGAACAAAAAAATTTAATGCACGATGTTAAACTATGGTTTTACCCCCATTTTAAACATGGATGCCTGAATAAGAGAAAATAATTACTTCATTCCCTAAACATGGGATTCCCCAAAAGAACCATGGGATGCCATAATTCCCTCACCATAGATGATCACCCCTACAGGTGTTGGTCTCTTATCACATCGTGTTTTAGAACAATGTGTGTCTTGATTCATATTCTCATAGGATAAGTAGGAATGCCCAAACTTCTTATCTTTGGGCCCAACTATGAATTTTAACCTCCCAATCAAACGATGTTAAACTATACGATTGATGCAAGCTTTAATAACTTAAACTAATAATTTCTCATATTCTAGGCATCATTAATTTAAACTATGAACGGACCTTCTTAGGAATGTGATGTGTAGAAGTGGGCCTCCTTGGTCCTCATTTACATCAGGTTTGTCACTTTTTCACTCCACACATATCCATTTGAGATACTCAAGACAAGTCTAAACTCTATGAAATTATACTAAGATCTCATGCTTTTATCGTTAAGACCTTAAAGTAATATCCACACTATAGTCCATTAAATATTACCTTAAACTAATCGCAACACCTAAGTTATTTACCCTAGATCCACCTGGGTCTTCTACACTCAATCCAGATGGGTCCTTAGCCTGTGTCAGAAACTCCATTCCTAATAATGGGTTTGAATCCCACTTTCTAATATTCCCCCATTGGAATTCATGAATGCGGTGTGGATTTGAACCTATAGTGTTGAATCCCACATGGATATTCCCTCATTCAATTACACACTTCGAGTCTTTATCGGTTTGTATTCCCATCATCCTTTAAATCCAAATGGGTCCCATAACATTGACGGTACCTGACCAAAATTAATCACCTCCCATCTTGGGTCAACTCCCTTATAGATCACTGGTAGTAAAAAATAGATCCTATGTATTAAACTAGATCAGTAGTCATTCCTACATTTTCTCTCCCCATTCTTGAATGGTACGGTTGGGGTCTCTATATTTCAAACAAGGTCAATAGCCTATCCCTACCCATAAATTTCCCCTTATCTGAAAATCTTAATTATTGAATTATATAATTTATACCTCCCTATATCTTAGTGGAATTCCAACACCCTTGGTGTCACCCATTCATGCATCTGCACACGTTGAGTAGGCAGGTCAGTGTTAGTGGGAAATTCTTAACCCGATATCTCCTTTCCCCAACTATGTGCTTCCAAATGTTTGGCAAATCCCCTCTCCACTCCTTGTTTCCCACACTAATCTTGACTCACGTGGGTTTAGGGGTCTTGGTAGGGAATCTACTGATGTAGTCAAATTGCACAATGAACCCTAGGTTCTAATCATTAAGACCTTAAACTAGGAGTTCAAGTCCAATAAACATGACCTTAAAAAGAATGAAAGTGCTCATTGGAATATATAGTGTGGTTCCAGACCTCCTTGGTTCTCATTCACACCAGTTTTTTCATGCCACCACACCACACATATCTATTTGAGATTCCCACCCTATGGTCCAATATCAAGGACCTTAAACTTAGATTCCATGGTCTAAACAATAAGACCATAAACTAACACACACTTTTTGGTTCATGCAACACAACCTTAAACTATCTGCATCAGGTCCAAGCAATATGACCTTAAACTATTTACGGCCCCTATAGTCTAATTTGTGTGAATTTAAACTAATAAGATTGATATCCTCAATGCATGATGTAAAACTATAGAGTTACCCTGTATAATACTGGTATTCCTCTCAATAAGATATGATCTTTATCCCATTTGAAATCGGTATGCCTCATACGATAAGTATGGGATAGTCATTAAACCTTACCTTATGCTTTTAACGTGGGATTCCACCATCTAGCCCTAGGATGCATCAAACGGTCCAAGAATTAAGACCTTAAACTATATCAAGTTAATTTCAAGGTGTATATGTGGTACGTGAGCCTCTATGGTTATATTCACAGAGGGGTTTACCTTTCACATGCCAAACATATACCCTTATAAAAAATATTTCCCCCATAGTCCAAATGACATGACTCTAAACAAGTTTCCATATTATAGACTATTTGAACTTAAACTATGTGTAGGTGGATTTAGGTTTTTTTCACGTAGTATAGGGGCTCTTTAGCTCATTCACATCGGGTTTTGACTCTTTCACCACACAAACATCCTCGATCCCCCATTCATCACATAGTCAAGATCATATGACCTTAAACTATCTTAAACTAGAGTTAGGGTCATTTCATATGGTGTAGGGCCTCCTTGACTCATTCACATCAGGTTTTAACTATTTCATCCCATGAACATACCTGAACCACTTTTATCCCATGGTCCAAACCACACAACCTTAAGCTATGTGCATCCACCTCCATAACTACATGTGACTTGATTCACATCCTCATGGGATGAATAGTGATGCCTAAATGTTATGTCACTAGGCCAAGCTATCGATTCACCTCAAAATTATCTGTTATCTACAATGTAATCACCCCAAAATTCCCCATGGGCCTTCTTCTAGGTATAATTCCCATTAAATTACCTTGACCCATCAATGGTTAGGGATTCCATTATATCCTAATATGATGAAGTAACATCCTTAGCACATGGAATTAAACTATATTCTAACCCCATACAAGTTTAGGATTCCTCTGAATAAGAGGTTACTCTACCCTGTATCAAACCATGATGCCCCATATGAAAAATATGGGATAAATAACCACTAACATCCTCAGGACATGATATTAAACTATACACTTACCCTGTGTAAATTTGGTATGCCTCATATCCAAGTATGTGATGATCTAATACTCTCGTTCGAGAGAGTATCCCCTACCATCGTCAGTCTTCGACCATGCCCTCTTTCATTGTCCAAAATCTATGAACTTAAATTAGGAGTCAAATTCCAAGCATCATGACTCTAAAATGTGTTTAAATCCTCCCAATAATCTATTATGTAGTGATGATCCTCCTTGGTCCTCATTCACATTGGGTTTTTCAATTCACCACACTACACATATCTATTTGGAATACCCTATGGTCAAAACTGTATGACCTTAAACCAAGAGTTTCAGTCCAATCATTACGAAAATAAACCATTTTTTATATGTATGAAATCTATGACATTAAACTATTAGTCTTGGTCTAGGAAACACAACCTTAAATTGTATGAAACCCACCCCAGATTCCATTTCATGGTGTAGGGTCTCTCATTGTATTATCCTCCTTCTCCTTTAACTTTCATTGTAGGGAAGGCATCATTCATGCTGGGTTACTACATCCTCTTTTCATGACACTAAACTATGATTCTACCCCATGAAATAATCATGGGATTCCCTCTTGTCCTAAAATGAGGAAGAAATGATGGGAATATTAGTGCATAAGCCTCAAATACCATGTCCCGGTCACATGATGTTAAAATGTGAGATGTGTCTTCATCACATGATGTTAAACTTTAAAATTCCCCATATCATTTTATGATGTTAAAATGCATTTTTATAATCCTCATTGCAAGATGTAAAATTTAAAGTCATCTTAGGACCTTGACCAAGAATCCCTTTCCTCTGATGTTGGTTATCTACCGTGTTTTTTATTTTAACATTTCTCAGAATATGAGATGGTTCTCACCTGGAAGACTAGTTTTACTTCTTTTTAGACCGATATGGCTTCACCAATGTGATATATTCCATGGTGGTGTAATTCCAATAGTGTTTTAATCTATTCAAACATTTCATCACTTCATTTCCATGCTTCACATGCCCCTTATTTAGATCCTCATCCCCTTACATGTCTGAAGGGACCCCCTAACTGAATGGTGTCTATACAAGGCTGACCTACCATATTTCCCCAACATCACAGAAGACTTTGAATGAAATTCTGAATCAAGATCCATGTTTCAAAAATGGTCATTGTTCAAACCTCATTCATTTTTCCTTTTTCTCGGCTAAGAAATATGGATGCTATGTTTCGATCATGGTTAGTAATTATCCTATGTCATGATGTCACCCCCATTGTGTTCCAAATGTTGGGAATTCTGATTCAAACTCCCCATTCCCCTTTGTTTGTGTATAATTCAACTCCTCTAGAGTAACCCCATTTGTACTGGACCAACATCCTAAAAGAATTTGGATGACATTATGTGTAAATATATGTGTTTCAAACATGGTCATAGGTCAACCCTCATTCATTTTTCCCAATTCTCAGCTAAGTGATATAGACACTGTGTTTTAAACAAAGTCAGCAGTTATTATATTTCATGATTCTACCCCCATTTTTTTCAGATATTGGGAATTGTGATTAAAATTCCACATTCCCCTTTTTTGGGTAGAATTCAATGCCCCTGGAGTAACCCCATTTGTGAACTAAAGCACATTGTGAAAGCAAGTCTTCTTTTCTAAAAGATCCATTCTCAATACATAACCTCCTTTAGCCGAGACGCTCTCATATAAATTAGTGATCACACGGTCTCCCATTATTTCTCACATAGATCATGACTCATGTGAGATTATGGATTGATAATTGGTTATCTTATGCATATGATTTAATCTAAAATGGAATAAACAAGTTTAATCATGAAGAAATAAAACAAATCCAAATTTTAATAGGTTCATCTAGATATTGGAGCCTCTCATTTGAAAAATTTCCTCTAGGGATCCACCCTAGTGATTAATAACTCGAGCTCATCCATCCTTTATTGAGTTTCATATAGGACCTGTTACTGCTTCACCAAGATTTCTTTATCCTCTTCATCCTTGCAGCATACATCTTTAGCTCTTACTCACTAATAGATCTTCTCATCCCAAAACTCAGAAACCATGGATGTCTCATATGCTTCCCTATCCTCGATCGCCGCCAAATTAGCCTTTAGACTATTGATAACCTCATCTTGGGTAGTAGAAACCTCCATATACTCCTATTCTAGATCTTTTGGGAAGGATATATCTCCTTCAACCTATTTGAGTTCCTGAGAGTGATCATCCTTGGGATTCTTCCAGGAAAGGTCAATCACTTTGTATTCTAAACATTCCCACTCCACAAGAAAGTCATAGTCCAGCACATGGATAATGTTAGAGACTAATCCACCAGCCCCTAGGATGACTAGACAATAGTGGAGAGATCCCACCTAGTTTAAAATATCACCCAACATAGTGAGGGTGATGTAGTTATATATGCATGTCTATGCCTTGAAATAGATAATTCGGTTGTCTTTGGTAACATCTGATCCAGGATCTTCAAAATATTCTTGAGGTGTGGGCTCATAAGTGGGAAAGACTGACAATATATCATCAGATGGATCCTCTAAGTGCAGGTGTTGAAGAGTGAGTAGATGTATATCCACTCCTGTAATCATCTCCTCATTATCCACTCCATCTACCGTGAAATATTCTAGTACACCTTGTGACACCGCCGAGGTGGGTGAAACTATCCTAGCTTCCTTGGCTTTCCCTATTGGTGGAATGACCAAAGATTTTTCCCCAGCAGCCAAAACCACTAGAAAGTCCTATGAAGGTTCATACAATGCATCATTCTTATTCAAATCTACTTTTGGCACAATATCTCCTCTTCCATAGTGACTTTGACTCAAGTAGCTACTTTTGTTGTTGTCACCACGATCGAATCCACCATCATGGCCCCCTCAGCCAACTCTATAGTGAGTATCGTATCGAACCCCTACATTGAGGGTGTGGTCTTAGTTATCCCGTCTAGTGGAACCTCAATGGTATCCTTAGCCATTCCAACCAGTATAGTTGTATCCCCCATCATCACCTCATCCCTAGGCATAGTTAATGTGAGTGTTGGTGCTAGTGTAAGATTCATGAGCATCATTAGAACTGCCATTCAAAAATGCATCAGTCAAGAATATGAATACAAGTGAAAATATCCAATGTAATATATGAGGAAGATACTTACATGAATTGTACACTCTAGTGAGTAGTTCTTCGAGGTTCATAGGTAGTCCACCAAGAAGGGTTCCCTCTACGTCCGCAGCCCCAGTTTCAAGGACTAATGATTGTCCACTCACTTATATGACATCAAGGAGGGACCCCACACTTTCCCCTTGAAAGTTTTAGGACTTAATGCTTTACTTTTTATGTTCTTCATAGACATCCCACTCCTCATTATTGACTCCTACACAAGTATAAAAATAGTTAGGAAACAGTTTTAATATTAGGTTATATCTACTGCACATAAGACCCAAATGTTTACTTGCTCGGCAGCAATGATTCCTCCCATGGAAGAGAATTGATAGGCGTTGCTTCCCCAAGAATTTTTTTACTCCTATGGAAAAGTAATAAACACATAAAGATATGTTTATGATTGTTTTGGGGTGGATATCATGTTTAATAGCACCCTTACCTGATCAATCTTAAGGAATATAGTGACTTGAGAATGGACAGGTTCATCCAGCTCCACTACATATCACTCTGCCTCACCCCAGGATATGTGAAATTCTTCCTTAGTATGACTAATCCCATCAAGTTACAATTTTTTTCTATTATGATACTTACATATCCCATTAGTTTTTCCAAATTTCTTATAGATATCCCATTTATCCTAGACTTTGGGAAATACAACGTCACTATGAATGTCCATGCACTGAAACCACTTCCTAGGAGTTCGGACAAATGTCCTTGGGACCACCTTAGAGGGTTACACTTATTTCCGTGATTTTCTACCCAAGTTTGTCAGTCCTGATGTTTTTGTTTCTCTTATTGTGGTTCTCACCTATTTGGGGACATGAACTATCGAACCTGCTACTGTTGTCTTTCCCACTAGTCCATCTCTGCCACCACATCATGCACCGACCATAACATGGTACTGGCCTCATGGTTGAGGGGACACCCCTTTATTGGACTGGGTGGCCCTCCACCTGATCATATCCCTAGGATATTTTCTCTACCATATTTTATTATTTTCATGAATGATACCATATGCAGTGGTAGTTGGTGGAAACCAATTCCACATCTTCCTATTCTCACGGGTAAACATATTCTAGATCTTCCTCATAATTTAAGGGTGACACTTAGGATTCACCTTGGAGTATACCTTCTTTGTTAGCCTCTATATACATATGAACTTCCTTGCAAAATGATGTGGGTTTTATGGATCATATATTGTCCCACAGTCAACCCTCGCCATGAGTACTCCACCTTGGAAGGCTAGGAGGTATGATCTCTACTTGACAGTCCTTGTACCATCATCAATCACTATCCCCATTTGAAGTGGGAACATGTAAAGTATGAAGTTACTAGCCTAACCTTCTCTAGAACTTTTATCAAACCAAACATAAATGGTTGACTCCCCGCAATATTCAAAATCGCCAGTTAGAAATTTTTGGTAGGAGGATTGATGGTGTTTGGTCACTCATAACCCCCAATGTGTGCGGCCACCCAACTATAAAGGAAATGGAGGGGGTCATGCACATGAAGTGGTTTCTTCCCTTCCTTGATATGGTTAAATACCTTGTACAACATTTCCAGTAATGGGATAGCCATATTGATGCGCTTCCCCATCACCAGTATCACTGCCATGATGATGTTTCTCGACTGTACCCCCATGTGTGCATCCCCCATTGGGGACATTCAGCCATAGTTGAGTGCAGTGATGGACCTTTCCGTCCGGACTATAGTTTGATATTCTTTATTGATGCTCTATCCCTATAATTTTCACTATCCCACCTCTATAATCTTCCAGTAAGATCCCTCCTTGACCCATTGGAATCTTCCTGGACATGTGTGTAGACTCATCGATAGCATCTTTGCTGGCACTTCCCCCTCAACTGGATATTTTGTCGGTTTATTCAATATGTACCCAAACCATTAATTAAAGGGAAGGTCCCTCATCCATATATTCCCTTCACTAGTTCCCTGCATCAGATCTAGCAATGCCTTTACTTGGGATGGAAACAACTTTTGGTCCCCTCATACATTCTCTACAGGGAGAAACTCATCATACATCACCCCTAGTATTGGGATCCTAGTGATTTGATGAATGTTCCATAGGATGATGCTGACCTTCCCATGATGCAGGTGAAAAGTGTTATTCCTCGGTGACTATCTTATCAACAAGTCAATCATAATTTCCTGAGGGTGGTAGATTTGGAAATGTAATGCCCAATCTTCTTTATAGATACCTACTTGCATTATATCTACTTCAACTTCATAGATTGTAGTAGCCCTATACAATTGGTATTACCCTGTTATGCCTCTGAACCAATAGGCTCATTCGTCTTTTCTTGAAGTGGGAATGAAGAAATCATCTCTCAACCTAAAACCATAAACTGGAATCTTTTTTCATAGTGGGTATTCCTTAGGAGACTCTGTCAATAGTTTGAGAAATAATTCGCAGTCTGAGGCACTTTTAATACTCTCCCCATTCATGATATTCCAAGTCATTTCTTCCCTCTATCTAGTGGCATCATCAACTCCCTATGTATCCATCTGATTCAATACTTAGTTGTTCTTTCGATTCTGGTTCATGAAGTTCATTTGCAAAGGTTGTTCACATATTTTGATCATGAATAACTCGTTTATGGATATCACATCACAAAGGTTGGGTTCACAAATATCTGGTTCGCTGAGAAACTTTCTCAAAGAAAAGTTCAAAGTATTATGGTTCACTAAGAAGCATTCATGGAGCAAGGTTTTTTGAGATGGTCAGCTTCATGAAAATAGATAAAATCACTTTTTCTCATCATGGAATTTTGGTGAATTTGAGCCCCCCACCCTCCCCCCTCCACAATTTATAGGTATACGGTCGGCTCGGGATTCACAATGGAATTTTTTGAGATACCCATCATGATTTTTCTCTATGAGTGAGCTTCGTGAGTACTCTTCATGAAAGGGAGACAATTTTCAATTTTTAGAAATTCTCCATCAGAATCTGACCGCCCCTTTTCCCATTATCTCTTATTCAAATTGGGGGAATTTTTTGATGCTGAAATACGAGTTCTATGAGAATATTCAAAGAATTCATGGCTGTTTTGAATAAAAATTGAGCCAAAATTTCCAAAGATCCCTCTAAAGATCCTGATTCATGAATCTCGCATCTTTTTCAAACCAGACGAAGCTCATAAATCTCCCTATATGAAAATATTCCTCTGATAATGCATGAAGGCTTGATGCTAAACCTCCACATAGTGACCATAAGAGTTGTAGAGTGCTCCGTGAATGTGTAAATGATTCACAATGTCATTGAAAGTATGACATTAGACCTATAAAGCCACACCCATTCACGAAGCCCATGAATTCTTCATGAATAACTTCCAATCTTCACAAAACTCATTTTGTATAAATATCCCCTTTAGTCCAACATTATAGAGATGTTTACCAACCTTTTGGTTTCCAAATGAATCCCTATTCATGAACCTCCTATCCTTCAGAAACCAAATAGAAAATGGAACACCCATGGTATTTAGGATTTGTGAAACCCTTTTCCTTGTGTTCTTAATATCCTCCACCCTAGTTGGATATTCCTTTCACAAATGCCCAAGCCATTTGAAAAGGAAGAAGGCCACATGGGGCACTTGAGGATTCATGAATCATTAAGTCTTTGTGAATTACGTTCTTTCCAAACCTTGAGTTCACTCTGAGGTAGGGACGTCCTATTTTACAAAGAATACCCCTTCATGAAGCCCCTGATCTTTTTTATTCACCTGTACTTCCTGAATCACCTCTCTGTAAGGCATTAAGCTTCGCAAAACCCCTCTCCTGAGCTTCTCCATGGTTCCTTTGTTCTGTTGACCCTCCTTCTCAAATATTGGGTGCATGGGGACCCCAAACTAATCCAGGACTAATCTAGTTGCACCTTGATTCACTATGTGACATGTTACACCCACTCCTGTGTCTTCTCACATAACCCCATGTGTGGATAAAGCCTCCCATCTACCTATTTCTTATAAGAATAAGTACCCTAACCCATTTTCATTCTAATCATAAGGACCCTAACAAGGACCTCTTGATTATCTCTCCTCCACAATAATACCATTATTCTGCCCCTCCCAAAGGATCATGGGTAGTGGTCATCTAAGCCCAATTGGTGAGGAGTATCCCCCCCCCCAATATCTGATCCATATGAAGTAAAGCTACATAATTATGATTCCTTATTGCATTCCAAAAAACCACTTCACTTCCTAGTCATACGATGATAAACTATGTGGCAATGTCCTTATAACACAACATGAAACTATAGCCTAACCATGCATGATAAGCATAGGATGATACATGTGCGATCCATATGGAATTAGATCCACTAGGAAGCTCAATACATAAGTCCCACACTAATCCAACCAAGAGAAATCCTTTTACAAAGGGAAACATCAACACGTAAGTCCCACACTGCCCCATGTTGGTGCTCCATCTATGACATGAGCATCCTTAACACATGATGTTAAACTGCATGGATTGGTCCAATCACATGACCTTAAAATATGGCATCGAACTATGTGGGTTTTGATCCCTGTATTATAAACATGGTATATAGGATGGCTCCCTGAGGTTCAAAACTGACCAATGGTAAACTTACAAACTTCATCCTAGGGACAAACCTCCCTAATCTTCCTTAAGGGGTGTTCTGATCAACCTTTTGGGCATGCCTCGTGGGGATTCCCACCAATGGTAACCCTTGGTGCTCCTTCCTAGGGACATACCTCCCTGATCCGTCTCAAGGGAAATTCTGATCCACCTTTTGGGTTTGCCTCAAGGGGAATCCCAACCAATGGTAAACTGAGATTTTTTCTCCTAGGGACATACCTCCCTGATCCACTTCAAGGATAATTTTGATCAACCTTTCAAACCTTACTCATGGGGCATCCCAACCAATGGTAAACCTAGGTGCTCCCTATTAGGGGTGTACCTCCCTGAACAACAAGAATGGGTGTGCTAATCAACCTTCCAGGACAGCCTTAAGGTTATTCTTAACCAATGGAAAAACTAGGTTCTCTATACTAGGGATGTACCTCTATGATCCTCATCGAGGGGAATTCAGATCAAACTTTTGAGTCTGCCTTAAGGGGAATCCCAACCAAAAGTAAACTTAGGTTCTTCCTTCTAGGGACACACCTCTCTGATTCACCTCAAGGGGAATTTTGATCAACCTTCTAGGTTTTCCTCAAGGGGCATCCAAACCATTGGTAAATTATCTGGGTGTGACATCTTCCCTCCTAGGGTCGTGCCTCTCAGATCCACCTCCACATGTTGTTCTGATTTGTCCATCCTATAACCATAAGACATTAACCATCTTATCATATCCACAACACATTAAACTCTTGACTCAATCCATCTCAACCAGATGTCCTAATATATATCCCAAGGACGTAGAACCTATGACCTGATTCAAATATATACTTCATGCATAAGTGTGGTATGCCTAACGTAAAAATACTTGGAAGACTTATTCCCCTAGAAACATTACCTCTTGATTGACATAGGATTATTTGGGTTCCATGCCTTATGATGCCACACATGATATTCCCTCATAAGAGGAAGAATATTGGTGACCAATGCTCCTAACATCCAAACATTCTCAGTAATGCCCAACGTGACTACTCTCATGATCGACGGTTACTTCCTTATCAATACATAAGTATTATGTCCAGATAGATGTATATTAATTAAATAGTGTCCATAAAGAGATGGAACCAGGAATTAGTTCCATAAACATTAATTAAATATATGAGGGAGACTCTGACTGGGAAACAAACTCTACGGAGGAATCTATGGAAGGAGGAACCTACATCCTATCATATAATTTTGATCAAGGAGCATACATCGATATTGAAAGTGATAAAATTAGACTACCCTTTTAAAGTGGTAATGTGGGGCTATAGCCACCGGTGTGAATATGCATCATGTCGATGCAGACGGGGCCCCATAGAGAGCACCGAATATAATAATAAAATAAAAATTATTAATAAAATAAATTGAAATCATAAACTTAGGAAATTTTCCCAGTAGTATCCAAAATATTCCTTTAACAAAATTTATGATAATTTCTTTTAAATAGTAAAATTCATTGGGATTAAATCATTGAATTACATAGAAATAATTATGAATTTATAGGTTGTTTCAATTCCCCCACACTTAATCATTACACTCATGAGAAATCATCTAAAACATAGATAAAATAAAACATCTCAAGATGTTAATTGTAACACCTTAAAATTTTAAAACTTTAGAAATATGATGCTTCCTACAAGTATCTCAACTCTATAATTCCTCATTGTTCATAAAAAACCATTCAATATCCTATTAATCCCATGCATATTATGTACCTACATACTCAGAAATGTATCTATCATTACTCAATTCATTTTATATATACTTTTTATCATTTTAAATCCTATGAATGATTTCTATAAGATTGTTTTCATTCTCATATATCTACTTCATAGATCCACAAAAGTGTGTCAATTATGAGGCCTTTCCCATGGTTTTTTTATAAGGGATAGAAGGTTTTAAATATAAAAATTTTGAGGAATAAGTATCTTTCACTCTAAAATAAAGTAATATGCATGATGTCAAGTTGATACTTGAGAAAGGTATCCCCACCCCCTCCCCCTTTAAAATTATTCATCTCCAGTTCCTATTGATTCTCATGGGAAGTTCACACAATAAACATTTAAGAAGAAATAATCATTCTCTTTTCTCTACTATTATTCATTTGGCATTTCTATTTTTCATATCATTTTTTTATAAATTTGAGTTTATGGAAAGAGAAGAATATTTAAACTTCAAACGGTCGTGTGAACTCCCTTGCCTAAATTTTTTTGATATTTTCCTTTCCACCATTTCCATATTTTATTTATTTACCAGGTCAAATTTAATTGATATAGAATCCACAGAACCACACCCTCCCCCACACTTGAGTTTGAATATGATCATGTATTTACTTATAGTTTTGGGTAGTTATGGATTTTAGTCTTTTAAAGTGGTTTCCTAATAAAGGAATTCATGGATACTAAGGGTTTAATATAAATTTTAGATGTCGGCGTAGGACATAATAGAAGTTTAATTTAAAAAGGTATTTTAGAATGATACCTCACTCATTTTTTCCACAATTTATGAACACTAACTACATTGAAAAAGATAAAAACAATAAGTTATAGATTTCATAAAATGACTCAATACTCTCAAGAGAAAAAATAATTGTAAGAATATGTGACACAATCATATAAACCTCTTATGTTGGGAAAACATTGACATTAGAAAACACTTTTAAACATGTGCTTTACATTTTATCAAACATTATTAATTATTTAGATTAGAAAATACAAATAAAAATCAATTTCAATAATCATCTAAATCGATGGATATTCAAATAAAGAAGTTTTTCAAAAATACCATTGTGATTTTAATTTTTCAAGGCATTTAGTTAAGACCAAGGTATCCTAAAAACATTCTAAAAATCAAAAATAGAAATAAAACATTTAGTTCTAAAACATATTGATAATAACTCTCTCACACTTATACTAATAATAATACATTATTTACTGATAAAACATTATTATTAAATATTTTCATAAAGAATTTTATTTTAATAGTGAATAAAATAGAGGGAAATAGTGATACAACTAGGTGGTTATTGAGCGGTGGAATTCCAAGTTAGTCTCCTAGCAGTTTCCTTTGACCAACCTATAAGAAAAAAAGAATATGAAAAAAAGTATTGAAAGTAAATAAAAGTAAAGTTATAAATTAATGTATTTTGGTTTGGACCCCCAAGTGGGTATTTGGTTTTAACTATCCCTAGTGAGGTAGTTTGGACTATTATCCCCTATCTAAAGTTGTATTTGGTTTATGTGATGTGAACCACTACATCTTTGTTCTTATAGTGCTAATCAGTTTACACTAGTTTTAGAGATACCCTTGTATAACATACTATATATCCACCCATTTAGTTATTAGTTATATATTTCATAGTGGGGTTAATAGAAAGTATGGGTCCTCCAATATTCCTCCACTTATTTTGTGCATTCATTTTTAACTTCTAAGGATTTTTCCATGTGTGATACATTAAAATATTCTTTAAAGGGTAAGTTAGTGAATAAATATATTGGAATAAAGTTAATAGTATATAAATCAATATTAAAATATTCCCCACTTAAGTTATCCAACCTTTAATTATATCTCCTTGATAAAGAACACTCGGAACTCCTCATTAAATCCCTTAAACAAATGTTCAATAGACTCAAGGAGCCAAATGTGTTCCTATACGGGTGAATTTTCTTCTTTTTTATCTCTACACAAGAGAATCCATGGGTATACCAAATCTATATTCTCAAAATAATGGTAGTAAGATCTCAATTTATTTCCAATGAAATTAGATAAAAATGATCTTAGTTTTAGAGTATCTCCCTATATTGGATCGACTTTAATTTCCTCTTTAATGGTAAGTTCCTCCTAGATTTTTGTTTTCATGGATAGATTCAGGTAGTTAATCTAATCAATCCTTAATTTAAATTATACCACTTTATTGGTATATTTTTCATCCAAATCTAGATAAATATATAGTGGTGTTTGTTTTTAATTTTCTAATCTAGGAGAATCACTTGACATTTTACTACTTGTAAAATCATTCCAAAATTCATCTTAATCTTGTCAATATCCCATATGTGTATCTAAAGGTGCGTATTATATAGTAATCTATTCTAGAAATGGTATAGAATGGTTTATCAGTAGATCTTTTAGTGGTTCCTTCTTAACCACCATAGGTTATTCAGTAGAAAATATTAATAGAGAAATCTCTTCCTCCATGGGTTATGGTTCTTATTTCACCAATTTTTATTCACTGTATTCTTGGAATTACTCTATTAATAGTTTTATTTTATTCATTATATATTTTACTTATTCTCATACTTCTTTCAACTAGGATTATCTTTCATCACACACTCATTGTTCTTGCACTTACGAGTAGTTAGTCCATGCATAATGATAATTTGAGTTTGAATTCATGATGGACATAAGGATTACTTTTTATGTTTTTTAAAGATAAATAAATAAATTTAATTAAAAAAATGAAGGAAATGGTAATTTATTGAATAGATCCCTGAAAATGGTGCTATATTTTGGAACACATATCATATAGTGGTATTAAATAATATTTTTCTTCTACTAGTACATCATAGTGGCTAACCAAGGAAGTATCTCAAGTAGACTATTTGGGATCAATAATTGTTGTAATAAGTTTATTTTATTTTGGGAATTTTTTAATATTTTTAAAAAAAATGTAAAAAAGATGGGGTGTTTGAAAATTTAATGTAAGAAGAAAATAAACAATAAAATACATAATGCAAAATGAATGAAATTAGAATAAAAGTCGATAATATTAATAGAATTACCCTATATAAACCTTTATTTCCCATCTCTATCCTCTTAACAACTCAATGATCACACTCTATTGTATGTGTGGGAATCCTCATCCACTATAGTTATGAATATGCAATTTACCTAATAATTTCTAAGAACATTTCACATCCACCTCCTCCTTGGTTAATAATCTATAGGGATCCATAATTGAGAGAACCCCCTAACCCAACTTCTTAGTATGAAATAAAACCCATTCAGTACTTAACCATCAAGGATAAATCATAGTACCTAATGATCACATGAAGCGATGGAAAATATATTCAAAGAAGTATTTAATCCTAAGACAAATGCAATGAGGACGCATTATCATCCTTACCTATAATTGATTGTCCTTAGAAAAACCCAAAGTAGAATAAAGACATTAAAACATAAATAACTAGGGACATAGGTTCTTCAATGGATTCTTAGAATAGGATATCCCATGGTTTAGATCTTTAATATCATAAATATTATATATCAAGGTAAAAAAACATGAAGAAAATGATATAATAGAGAGAAACAAAGAATTGTTTTATTAAAACGTGAAGGGTTAAAAATATAGTAAAGTTAAAATAGTGAAAAATATATATATAATTTGAATCCAAACTCCTAAAATATTACTAAGGACCTCATTTTATAATGTAGGTAAAATAACTTAAATTATAGTAGAGTCTTCAACATAATTAAATAGGTGCATGGGAATGGATACCACCCATGCATGGCTTGAGTAATATATTATTTCCATACAAGTGATGAGATTTTAATATTATTTTAAATCTCCCATTATCTTCAGTCATGATTCCTTTAAATATTCCTTAGGTACATGTTCTCTTATCCCTCGTTAAATTTAATTTATGTAGTCAACCAAAAGAAATGAAAATATCATAATTTTATAAAGTAACAAGGGGTATTCCTTGAAGCTTTGGTTCATCATATTTTCTAAGGTAAATAACCCATTATCATCCTCTGGGAACTAAAGTATAACTTTACATGTCATTATTTTATTCAAATTCAACCTGATGTATGATCTTTTTATCCCTTGTATCAATGGCATGACCTTTAAATATTGAGCACAGACTCTTATGTATCAGTGTATCCATTTTTATGAAATCCTCCCCAACAAAAATAGAATAGACTCTTATATATTTGGGTATCCACTGGGTAACCTTTATATATTTTCCATGGTACCTTTTCATATCAAGTGTTTCACCCCTATGATAAATGCATTGAACCATACATATCACCTCGGCCATTGGGTTATCATTATTTATGTAAGTATTCATTATAATAACCTTAACAGATCCCTAAAAATTGATAAATTTTACTCTTTAACTACCCATCCAGAAAAATTTACATATTACTTTGGTAAAATCTTATATATTCCCTTTATTCCACAACTGACTCTTATATATTATTCTTTTTCAAATTCAAAATACTTATAAAATTTATTACTAATAATTATATAATTTATTTCTTCTAGAATTTACATTACTTATGGAACCATGTTTAAGCATCAAAACACCAAAAATAAAGTTTTTCCAACAAACAAAATCAAAACTATCAACAAAATCAATTTAAATCACGAATTTATGAATTTTCACAATAGAGTCTAAAATATTCCTTAAAAATAAATATGTGATAGATTCTATTAAATTATTAAATTCATGGGGATTAAATCATTGAATTACGTAGAAAAATAATGAGTATATGAGATATTATGATCATCAATATTCTACTCTTAATCCACCTTCCATTATGTGACTACTAACACATGAAAAAATAAAAATACATCATGAATAAATAGTTTATATTAAGAGATGAAAAATAAATTAAAATGGTATAGAAAACTAAATAAATCATTTAAGATAAGTAAAAAACCCAAATAGCATCAAATTATTCAATTCTATAAATCCATGGAAAAATTATATCATTTCCCTATCTCTATTTACAAGAGTAAAAGTTTTCAAAAGTCACCAATACCTCTCTATAATTAATTAACATAAAAAATTTAAAATCCTAGAAAACATATCATCACAAAGATACCAATTCCAATGTGATGTTTTAAAATTAGAGATATCTTGCCTGTATTTTCTCCTCTTGTGGCCCTGATCATGACCTAGAGATATTTGTTCATACATAATGTACATATTTATATATTTTCAAACATTGAATCCCTAAAAATCATGATAAAATCCTAATATTTTTAACCATAGTTTGAATATATTCTTATCTTCCTCAAAATGGTTATGGAGTGAATGAGTGGGTGTGGTGTTTAAGATTAGTGCTTTACTTGCTAACTCATCCATCTTATGTTTGTAGTGGAAAGGTAATCATCATAGTGAAATGTATTTTCATATCTTATATGTTATTTATATATAGGTATGAAACAATATTATTATCCTTTCTCATAACATAAATGAACATTCACTTTATCAAATTTTATTTACATATAGATCACTATTATTTGGTGGATCTGGTTATATTATAGTTTCTTCTTCATCACAAATTTTAGAAACTCTTTAAATTAAATCACACTATGATTTTAGTGGTTATGGTATTATTTATTTCTATTAATGAAATTATTATTTAAAACATTTATAAATTCTCCAACTTCATTTTGTCCAAAATAAAATGAAAATAAAAATATTATACAGTATTTTATCAAACATTAAGGAATCGTATATCCAAAATAGTGTACAAAATTCTGGGTTATTAGGGTGATAATTGAGTTGACATGTCATAAGGGATTAATGGGAAGATCATAGTTAAAGTAATTTGAATGGGGATATTGACTTGAATCAACTATATTAATATGGAAATGAATGAGGGAAAATAAAAATGGGAAAGATTAAGTGAATATATTATTATTGTGGTACCCAAATATAAGGAAATATGGAAATTCAATTCTAATAATATTTGGATATTGTAGTCAACATTAGGGGTTGTTGTTGATATTTTGGAATTTTGGAAATGATGGGGGTTGTGAGGTAGTGATAAATTAGTTTGTTTATGTGATTATATGGTGGTTATTTGATGTATATATTAATGGAAATGGGGGTATTTTTATAAATGATAGCTAGTGTAAGCTAAGGTTAAAGTAATTTGATGCGATTTTTTTGTAGTGATTATCATTATGTTGTGGATTATGGTTATGTATTTATTTTTTTGTTAATTGATTATGTTATTAAGATTATATGATATTGATTTTATGTTGTTGAATTATGATAACCTCATTTGGAAAGATCGTAATGTGGTTTTTTGAGGGATGTGGTATTCACTGATTTTGAGGTGTTGAAAGGAATGTAATATTCCCACTAAAAATATTATTGTTTTTATTTTATCTGTATCACTATACATTTATTGTTATTGTTATTTTATGGTCTATGTTGTGGAGGAATGTTGTTATTATATATGTAGATATTATTGATAGAGGTTTGGATAACACGATGTGATGTTTATTGTGTTGATTGTAATGGTATGTTTTTGGTGATGTACATGAGGTGGTAAATCACAGTCAATGAAGTTCAATTATGTTGTTATTCAATTTTTATATGGTTTTAATTGATTAATATTTATATATTTTATTCACTAAGGCTTTATTTTTCTTTTTCACTTGGAATGACATATGTTATAGGAGGAATATATTGTGTGTAATTGAATTCTCAACCTAATTTTTTATTATTATTATTTTTTACTTATAGGATCATGGTAGGGGTGGTGTCGAGTAGTGTTAAGTTGGTAATGAGTAATCTAATGGGGAGTAGGTGGATATATGTTTCTTTATCTTTCCTATATAGTTTACATAGCATGTTTATATTTTCATTTTCTTATTTAAATGTAAGTATGTGTTTACACAGTATTTTTGGAATTATTTATCATAATTATGCTTGTGGTGATCATTTGGGAAGCTGATTTGTGTTCAAAAAAGGTAATGACTCTAATAATATGAGTTTTATACCATTATTTATAGAATTCACACCATGGATTATTAGAGGAAGTAATTGAGGTACACTCTCAATCTTGTTATCGACTTAGGGGTATTGGCAGAGTCATGTCATTATTGAGTGGTATCAGCATAATTGTTTTAGGATGAACTTTAGATTAGGAATTGGTAAAGGTTTCATAGATCAGTAGGCTATCATATTTTATTGAACCAAATTAGTGATTATCATATTTTTTTCAATGATAATCAAGGAAATAACAACTGTTTCAATATATGTTGAATTTGAATAGCTTAAAAGTAGTTTAAAGTACCCAAGTATGTTGAATAAAAGTATATCATAGTTCCCAACCAAGGTGTAATTAAATATTGAATACTAATAATTACATGATTATTAGAGAGACTATTTGAATTTTGAAAGTGACTAATCATACTCATATGATATAGGGAGTGATATTCTACCAAAAATTATTACAAAAAAAGATACATGTAATTTATTTGTTCTACTTGTGTGGAAAATAAGATGCAACCAAAATTGTAATGAAGAAGTGATTAAGCTGGTACAATTTTACATAATATATATAATTTTAGATTTTATTTCATATCTATTCGCATGGAAAACATTGGAAAACGTTTTGATTAATTTTCAACATTTTGGGAAAATTGTATTCTTGTTATAAATTGGGAAAGATCATAAAAGGATATGGAATCTACTTGATATTTCATTTATAGAATCTCTTAAAGAATATTTGATGAATGTAAATAATAGTTCCATAGGGTATTTATTATGTTGTATATATTAAATATAAAAACAATATGAGAAGTATTTTGTGATCTTATGAAGGTTCATCCCTGTGTTCACAAAGCAAGAAAACTGATGAAAGTCAAACTACACTTGGATGATGTTTTATTGTAGATGAATTGAGTTGAGGTAGTGGAATAAGAATTGAAATAATATACTGAATATTTATATCTCATATAACCTTTTTAATAAATTCTATTAATTATTGGAGTTTATTTTAAGATATTAAAAATAAATTTTAAGTGTTTTACTTGATTTGAGTAATGTGGAGGTGAATCTAGTAATTCTTAGTTGAAGGTTATTGGTAATCTAAAAAAGTTTCTTAGATGAAAAATATATTTAATATCTCACATAGGATATCCAAATAATCTGAAAGTGAAAAAGGTGTGATTTTTATAATATATTTATATCATGCATAAAATATTTTATATGTTACATAAGGTTTTTGTTGGAAGCTTGAGCAGGAATATGGAAAAGTTAAGAATATTACACAATGCATAAGAGTAAATAAAATATTATGTATGATTCATCTAGTTAAGTAAAATACAACAAACCTTGTGATATGTAATATTCTTATATAATAGGAAAATGAAAATACATGTTGAATCCTATAGTAATGTAAGAGTAACATTGTATTATGTAATGGTCATCTATTTAAAGAATGGAGTAAAAGAATTACACAATGATATGTAATATATTATATATCATACATATAATTTATTAGTAAGAAAAATTTCATAAGAATAATATAGAATAATGATTTAAATAATATTATTACTATACTCCTATTCAATGTTTAATAAATCATGATTATGGTCACTAGATTAATTCAACCTATTGGTTTAAGTGTTAAATATTAATGGTGAATTTTTTATGCATAGTGAAAAAGGAATTCATGTTGTGAAGATAAATATGGAGAAAAATAATATGAATATGGTTCTATAGTTTATGATGCATCTAATCTATGAAAAGATTTCTATTTCATAGTGCGTGATGAGAAAAAGGTTATGGAAGAAAATTTTTGTCGGAACAGGTGATGCCACGATCATGATAGATATTGTTTCAAGTCAATATGAAAATGAGTATTTATTAATAAATGTGTTTTTTTGAGAAGAAATGAATGATATATAATATCATGATAATTATTATTATCATGACATGTTAAGAGAGTAAAACTTCAATAGGTTTAAAATATATTAATTTGTATCGATTTTTGATGAGTTTTAAAGTTTGAAAAATCAAAAGAATTTAAATTTAAAAAAATTTGGAGAAAATATTCATGTGGTTTAAAGAATATTACTGAATATTTTAAGAAATAAAATTTAAATATCTATTTATATTATAATTAAAAAAATTATGATAATCAAAGAAAAAAGAGAGAAAGATTTGATAATTCTATCATTGGAAGAAACCATTTGTGTCAAAAAAAAGGAGATCCAATGTTGGGTGTCTAAAGATAATTCTACATATTTAAAGTATAATAAGAGGATGAGTATGGTGAATAGAAAGAGGTAGAGTTTTTCATTATAACTACTAGAGATCTTATAATTCAAAGTACTAAGCATCTGAACTTACAATATTCTTATACTGTAATGACTGAATAAATCAAGGCAACCCTTTATATTGTTATTATTAGAGGAATGAGGTTATAACCATTGAAGTATTCTAAAAAGACTTGATATATAGATATGATCACTTTATGAGGTGTATGAAAATATCATGTATTTTATAAATAAAGGTCTAGTGGTGGGTGCATTGTACCTTTTATACCATAATTATAGGTCCAAGGATAAAACCATAGCTGAGATTCATCATAATAATAAGAGATGGGTTCTGTGTGAGTGGGATAATAACCACCATACACTGGGGGAATATTCATCCGCATTAGAGGTGAACCTTGTTAACAAACTATAGTGTTATTTTTTGTTGTGATTTCCTACCTTAGTATGTGAATTCAGTCTAAGTGGGATAAAAGAGAGTGAGATACATTTACTAAAGAGATACAGAGGAAAATAAGGTTAAAGGTTTTAATTAGACAATAAGTTACTAACACTGATTTACTCCCACTATTAATGTTTTCAATATCCCAATTGATCCCAACAAGTATTATCAAAGCTCATAGTTACACCTCGGATTGATTATCAACATTCTCAAAAATTAAATATTTTGAAGTTTTAAGTTTCTCTTTATAAAATTATTATAGAATTAAGACTTGGAGAAGAATTATTTAAGGAATTTTAGAACTTTATAAATTCCATAACACTAAGGAAGAGAAAAAACTAAAGAGATTAAAAATAATAGGAAGAAGGAATATACTTTATACAAAGAGTAAGAAAAATCAGTTTACCCATGATGTGATATTAAAAAAGATAAATCTAGCATTGGAGAATAATATCTAGTGTTTGAATCAATTATCAAGGAGTTATTTATACTTTCTACCTTATATGGATCAAATCATTCTAGAGATAAAGAGGTAATCAAAGCATCCATTCTCAATTTTATAATAGAAGATCCATTAACAAGTGGGAAATATCATACCTTAGAAGATTTTAATGATGATATATATACTGTTTTGAGGAAAAAAGTATGGAATGTTCCTAAAAATCCATTTTTTTATGGATATTTCAAATAAATTCAAGATAAGATCACCCATATTTAAGATAAATTGGAAAATATTCAGTGATAACTCACACAAAAGGTAATGATGATCATAAATACCAAAAGGAAATGAAATTCCAAGAGTGAAAGAATTATGGATTTATAAGTAATGTCCTTCAAATTTGTAAAGGAATTTTTTTAATAAATAATAAATAAAGATAAATCCATAAAAAATATATAAGTAAAGATCCATGAATTTTAATAAAATCAAAAAGATATCATTGTTCTTAAAAATGCGTAACTTTAAATTAAGGCTAATAAGGTAAAAAAAATATTAACAATCTACTAAAAGAGAAGAAAAAAATCCATGGGGAAAATATTCATAGAATAAGAAAAGAGTATGAAGAGAGAATAAAATTAGTGTAGCCTGATAAAAACATCCTCAATGTGAAATTAATAGTGATTGAAATTAAACTTAAAAATGTGGGAGTAACTCAAGCTATATCTTCTGAAGAATCCAAGGTAATATCCACTACTACACTCAATTACAAGGAGGATTATTTTTCTAAAATACCTTAATTAAGGTGTAAGAATAAATTGGGATCATTTAATGATTAATTCATAGAAATATTTAAACAAAAGGTACCATCTATACTAAAAAATTCTGAATATTACAATTCTAATCTCATGTACATTTCAGGTTCCAAATAAAAATATATAAAAAAGTGGATGAAGAAAAATGTTGAGTAACACGCCACTACATAATTGGAGGATGTGAAATAAAACTAGGTTTTTTATGTATTATTATAGTTATGAAAAACTTAAACATAAGGATTTGGATTATTTTAACAGTATTTCAATCTATGAAAGAAAAATAAATACAACATTTAAGGAGAGAAAGGTTAGGTTGCTACAGGATTCAAGAATAAGAATGGAAATATGTTTATCTAGAAAATTTTAAAATTATTAAAAATTTATATAAAATATAAAATGGAAGTGTTCATTGTACAGGTACATTATTGGAAAAATCTACCAAGAATATATAAAATCACTTGAAGAAGTAAGAACATAAAATCTAAATAAAGGTGTGTAAAACTTGGTTTTGAAGTATAAAACACAACCAAGAAGGACAAGAATAATTCCACATCAAAGAGGAAAAACTGAATCAATTTTTTAAGAAGATTTCACACTATGGATCATAATAGAAAATAAATGGGAATCAAAGATATTATTGATAATCAATAGTAACAAATAGAAAAATCAGTTTAAGAAATAAATAATGAGATTCATTCAGAGGAAGGGATTTTTGATAAACCATGTGGATGTTCCAATAATGATTACCATGATTTTAAATAATGTATAATCATATAGCCAGGAAAATTGGAAAAGGAATGACAAATAGAAAAAGAACTAGAGAATGAAAGTGATAAATGGAAACAAAAATCCATAAGAATAAAAAATCAAATTTTAAGAGAGGTTTTTAAAAAGTGAAAACCAAATATTTCATGAAAATATGTGTGGAAGGTGTAAGTAGACTGAGAAAATTATAAAAAAACTAATTAATAATTCTTCCAACCTAAAGGAGATTTCAAATAAGATAAACCTTTCATTAGAAGATACATATTACTTGATAGATAATGTAAAGAATACTATTTCTCAAAAATAAGTTTTTTAAAGAAGCAAGTAGCCTAAGATTTTAAATATGAATGTAACATGGATTGTCAAAAGTGAATGCATGAAGAGTTCCCTCAAAGATGGAGTTAAAAATAAAATATCAGTATCTTGGTTGAAAAAAAATTATCAACCAGGTTGTTCTTACTAAGAAGTGTAGAAGTTTCACCTTATTCTCATTTATTGTATTTGTTCTTTTTATCCATGGAATTGAAGGTCATGCATGTGATTAGGGGAGTAAATAATGAAAGTGATCAATAAATCAAATATGGAAAATATATTAAAATACACTAGCTTAAAAGTGATATGAAAATTTATATCTTGGAGTACATTAAATGAAGATATCACCCTTGATGAATAAGTTGTTAAAGTATCTCCTTGAAGGGAGAACTATTTGAGAAGCTATTAGAATATGCTACTTTATGAAAATATGAAATTTCTAGAAAGTTCTTGAAAATAACCTTTGAAAATTTATGATTTCATAATCTCTCATTCTTGTTTTTTAAGAATAAAAATTTATTGTTAATGGGGAGAAGTATAATTATTGATGATATGAAAAATGAGAAGAATTTGAGAAAAAACAAGGGCGTATTACTAAATAAAATCATGATATATGTTTTTAAAAAAAATTAACATCTATTTTAAGATGAGTGTACAAATTTTAGTTTTAAAAATAACATGAGAATTTATTCAACAATTTTGTATCATCTTGAAAATAATTGAACAACCCCTAAGAGAAGAGATTTAGAATTTGAATCATATTCCGGTTAACTTATAAACAACTTTATTATCTATATTAGACCCTCTTTGTTTCTACACAAATCATGGATCACATATAATTAGAGTGGAATAATTGATGTTATTTTACTTTAATTTAATTGATACAATCCTCTCTCAAGTGTCTTAGTTTTTATTATCGATAAGATAGAGAGGGAAGAAAATAAAGAATATTTTGACATGCATTTTCAATATTATTATTGAAAAAAATCCAAATGGAAAGATTATTGAACCCAATTAGTGATTATTATATTTTTATAATAAGAATAAAGGTAATATGAATGATTTCAGTATGTTTTTTAGGTGGATATCTTGGAAGTAGTTTAGAGGACCTCATAATCTTGAAGAGAATGATATTAGATTTCCCAAGCAAGGTGTAACTATATATTGAGATGTGAATATTCCATGTGTATTAGAGAAAAACTTTAAATATTAATATTTATTTTAAAAATAATATGATATAGGGAGTGAGATACTACTATAAATGGTTCTAAAATAAGATATAAGTATGTTACTGCCACTACTTTTGTGTTAAAGAAGATGCAACCAAAACAGTAAATAATAAGTAGTTGAGTTTCTTTAATTTTAAGTAATATTTTCCATTATATATATCATCAAAGATCCATGGACTTGGAAATGGTTTAACAGGTTCTAGATTTTATATAAACATTGGATAAATATTCTATTTGGGTTATATGTTGGAAAAGATCATGAAAGGATGAGGAAGCTACTTGATATTTTATGTGTGGAATTCGTTTCAATGAATTGGATGAATTTATGGAAGAGTTCCATAGATTAATTTTTTTCTATTTTAAATCTATTAAGAAGTTGAGAATCATACTATGAGATATTAAAGGTTAATCCTTATTTTCATTAATCATGGAAACTAATGAATGTTAAACTACACTTGGATGATGTAGGCTTGTAGAATAATTGAGTTAAGGTAGTGGAATAACCATTTAAGTAATAATAGGAGTATTTATATGTTGTATAACCTTAGGAATATATTATGGAAATGTGTGGAGTATATTTTAAGATATTCCTAATCAATATGAAGTGTTTAATTTGAGTTCTGGAATATAGAGGTAAACTTAGTAATTCTAATTTGAAGGTTATTTGAAATATGAAAAAATAAACTTAGATGTGTAATGTATTTAATATATTATGAAATATACCTAGGGATGTTTAAAGTGTAAAAGGAATGAGTTTCATAAGGAATTTGGAACATGAGTAATATATTTTATATTTTATGTAAGTTTTTTGTTTAAATATTGATTAGGGATTCAAAAATTTTAAAAATATTATGACATGTGTAAGAGTAATAAAAACATTATATATGAGTCATCAGGTTTATAAAAACAAAACAAACCCTATAATACATAATATTATTACAAAATAAAAAAATGGAAAATTCTAAACAATAACTATGGAACATAAGAGTAACATTATCTTACATAAGAGTCAACTATTTCAAAAAATATGATAAAAAAGAATTAAATTGTGATATATAAAATATTATATATCTTACATATGACATATTAGTTAGAAAAACTACAAAAAGAAAATAAATATTAATGATTTAAATCAAATGATGTATCTTATTCTCTTCAGTGTTTCAAATATCAGGATTATAGTCATTACCATGATTCAAGCTACTGGTTTTGGTGTTAAAGAATTAAGGTTAATTTTTATGTTCCATAAAGAATAAATCAATGTTTTGAAATTTATTGTGGAGAGAAATAAGTAAAATGTGGTTCTAGATTTGTTAATGAAGTTGCATTGTGAGGATATGGTCATGTCACTATGTGTGATGAGGAGAATATTTTGGGAGAATATTTCTTACACAATAGGTGATTCCATCAATGTAATAGATATTATCTCATGTCAACATACAAACAAGGATATAATAATTTATCAGTTTTTTGGATGAAAAAATGAGATATGATACAATAATAATTCTGATTATCGTGAATAGTTAATAAATCAAGTGTTTTGGAGGTTTAAAATATATTAAATGTGTTTAGTTTTTGATGAGTTTTGAAAAATAATAATTCAATAGAATTAAAATGAAAAATATATTAGAGAAAATATTCACATGATTCTATGAATATATATATTGAGAAAAAGACAGAAAATGGAAGTATCTGATGTTATTATAATTATACATATTCTAAGAGTCTTTGAAAATATAGATACATATTTTACATATCTATCATTGGAAGAAACCCTTTATGTCGAAGGAAAAGAGGATACCTAATGTTTATTATCTGAATATAATCCTAGTATGTTGATGAAAAAGAAGAAGAGGAAGAGTCAAAACATACTATCATTGAATATCTTATAGGTCTACGTACTGAGCATCCTAGCTTACAATATTATTATATTATAAGGTCTGAATATATCAATCCATCCATTCATATTATTTATATGAAATTAAAGATATCAGAACCATTGGAGTCTATTGAAAAGACTTGATATACATTCTTGATTATTTCAAGATGTATAGTCTGGTATCCTATATTATATAAATAAATTAATGAATGGTTCCAAAGCTTGAATATAAATTTGGTTCTTTAATTATTCCTAGTTCGAACTTGGATTACTAGTATAAGGATATAACCTTGTTTGAGATTTGTCTTGATAATAATGGAAGAGAAATGTGCGAGTGCGATAACAACCAACATACACCAGGAAGATAGTCATCCACATTAGTAGAAATACTCATTTAAAAAATGTGGTAGTATTTAATTTTTCACCTTAATATCTTTATACTTTTGTATAGACCAAGTTATAGAAAAGTGAGTGAGTTACATTCACCAAATATGTTCATAGGTAAAGAAAGGTAAATGTTCTAATTTCTCATAAATTAAAAAAATAGATTCACCTGCCTCTAATTGTTTGACATACGCCAACTAATTATAAAAAAATACTTAACTTTAGTATAAAAATAGATCTAGTAAAATGAATAGGGGTATAAGGTCACTATGATTCCTAGTACAGACCCAACTTATCAACAAATTATTATTAGTGGAATTTTATACTTTTAACAGGATAGTATGATGTTATGGGTTCACCCATTATATAGAATTAGATAATATGGATTATAAATGTTGTCTATTGGATATTGTTTGTGATTTATCTTGAGCTAGTATGACTATTAACATCAACATTCTCCTTTGGATGATGTATTTTTTTAGATTTATACCCATATGCATCAAAATCATAAGGAAAAGGGGGAGTGGGTGTAAGGGGAAGTCATGGATTATTGTAAGAGGGTGAACCTAGTAGTGATGGAGTCATGTAGAGTTTCCTTATATGAGTTCCAATGGTAGGAGATACCAAAGTATGAATCATTTATTTCTGATAAGTAAATTGGGTGGTGGCTGTAGGAAGTAGAGAGCATCTTTTATCTCATTTGAGCTATAAAGGAACATTGGATTACATTAGTAGCGATTTTAGTGTCTCGAGTGTCAATAGGTGGACCCTATTCTTATATAACCATGATGTATTTATATTAAAGTGGGATAAATTACAAGATCATTCCCATTAATAGTTCCTAATTTCAACTCTTCAAATGCAGAGACAATAGGAATTGTTATATATTTATCAAGAGAACTATAATGTTCATGAGTTCAGGGATAGTTTCATGAGATTTATATAATTTTACCATAAATTTTTGGTATATGAAGTGTGTGGAGCTCACCACTTTGAGAGAGAAATATGATCTAACATTTAGTTCCTAGTTGGTTTGTTGACATTGAAGATGTATATCAGGGTGTTGAGCAAAGAAAATTCCATTGAGAAGACTTTGACATTAATAAGTGAAGTGGAACAGGATGGTAGATAAAATAGTATGGTTTATATTGGAAACAAATATAGGTACCCTTCAATCTCAGAGAAGTTGAGTAGTCGGTAAATAACTTACTACTCTTAATCCTTAGGATATCATAATCCATTTCCCTCGGGTGTGGATGGTGGCATTATATATTATTTATATAAAGGTGGATGAAACTACTAGCTTAAATAGAAATTTGAGTAAGGAGTAATGAGTGGGATAGGTTATATAGTAATGATGGATATGTCACCTCATCAATAATGATATTTACTCCCATGATTTCAGTAGTAGTCACCCTAGCTACCATATGGTCCCTTGATGTAGAATGTAAGTGGTATGGTTTTTCCTAGGAATATTTATCACATTCTAAGATAGAGGAAATATTGGAATAAAGGGTATAATTTCAAGTAGTATAACTAGATAGATAGAATTTTAATAGTGAAATTTATACAGTGGTGGATAATGAGATCGGTGGATAAGCGATTATATAAGGTACCATCAGTTTTAATTCCATGTGTTATTATGAATTGATAAAAACACATGATCTTCATATTAATTTATTTCACAAAATTTAGTTAGAGTAGTAGGGATTATGATGAGTAGTATTCTAAGGGCCTTAGTTCTATTTACACTATTTTAGGGTTAGTTTTTATCGATAAAGGTGTATCTAGGATTTGATTTGATAGTGAGGTGGTAATAATCTATTGATGTTTTATTATTTTTATAGATATAACTATATAATTTCATCCTTGGGGTAGACTAGTTTTACTTTGTTCATTTTATCGACTATTATCAAAGGTTGGTGATTTTATCTTATGTACAGGGTGAGTGTGTAGTGTTTTTTGGTGAGAGATATCATTGGATACAGTGTTGATGTTTAGATCCTATTGCATCACAGATGGAATGATTGATAATGATTTAAATGAAAGGGTATATGGAGCATCTTCTAATATTTTTAGAGTAGATATTGATTATTTTTATTGAAGATATTATTACGCTAGCACCTCAACATGAATTCAAGTTTGGAATAGATTTTCAACCCTACCCTTCTCCTATATCCATATCTGATTATAAGGTTGATACTTTTTTATGTATAGGTTATGGATTCAAGTTGATGATCTATAAAGGTTTGGATAAGATCTGGCTTGAAAGTGACACTACCACAATAGTTCAAGCCATCCAGAATGGGGAGATCCATCTATCATGGAAACTCACTGCTCGATGGATGCAATGCCTCACTACACTCTTAGAGCTGAATTACATACTCACACATGTGTACTGGGAGGCAAACGTTGTGGCGGATGGGCTTGAAAATAAAGGTATAAACAGTGAGATCTTATAGTACAATGATTTTCCCAATGATTTGTACCCACTATTTGAAAATGATTGCAAAAAAATACCTTCTTTTAATCTTTTATAATATTTTTAATTTTAATAAATTTACATTGTCTTATTGGGCCAAGACACCCCACCCCCCTTTAAAAAAATTATGATCTATCATATAAATGTTTTTAGCCAACTCATTATATTTATTTGGGTATATAAAATGTTATTTACAAATAAATATTATGGTAGTTTTCCTCTTCACATTTATTATTAGTGTTTAAACTAGGTAATAGTTATGAACCTCCATCTACTCATAAGTATTGATGAATTATTTAACCAATTTAAGGGATCTATCAAGTTCTAGAATATTGATATGTGTCCAAGATTAAATAGAAGTGGGTGAAGGAGGAATTTATTCTAAATGGAACCTTCATATTTTTTAATAGTATTTTTTTTAATTATTTATTAATACCTTTGGAGTCGTGAATTTTTCAATGGTATTCATGGGTTTGGTATATTTTTCATTTCATGATCCTTGAGATTATTTTACTGTAGTTTTATCTTGTTGTATTGGATAGAATTATGGGGTTGAATTTCATTTTTAAAAATTAAAGTTAATAATTAAATTTATGTTACAAAAGATATGATGATATAATATGAAAAATTGATATCATCAAAGTAAAGCATAACATAAATTAAAGGAAGTAAATTAAGTGAAAGTGATACAGAAAATAAAGTGTGGAAAGTAAATAGACACAGAAAATTTGGTAAATAATTTTGGAAATAATACCTAAAGGTACCCCTATATCTCCTTCCCACAAGACTTCTCATGAGGGTTCAATTAATAAACCCCTTGTTTTTAATAGGTACCAAGAAACCAAAAACTATTTGTTTTAATGGAAACCAAAAACCTTAAAAACATTTATATTTTATAAAATATAAATAACATCAATCCCTTAGTTTAAATGGATAACCAAGAACCAAAAAGATAAAGGGGTAAGGGAATAGATGATTTTCTTAATTATATTCCCTTTAAAATGAATGGAATTCACTGTATCTTGAATAATTAGATCAAGATAGAAACAAAGAGAGATAAGGATAATAAGTGAGAACCAAGTTGTTATAAAAATATTCTCAAAAGGATGGTATATAAAGAGGAACTTAAAAGATAGAACAATAATTTCATTGGCACCTTGGATGTATTCATTGAATAAAATGCCCTCCTTGATTTGGTACCTTGATGTTGAAAATTCACATGGATCATGTTCACTCTGATCTTCTTTGGTATAGGTGGATAAAGATGGAAATTTTAAGATATTAGGGGGATTATGACACCATTGGAGATCAAAGTTCATTTCATTTCATTCATGATATAATTTGATAAAGTTTCATTCCTCCCAAAGCCTCCTTTTATAGCCTCAATATGCTGATAGGGTCTAAGGTATCGAGCCAAGGAATTAAAAATATTGAATGAGACACTTTTTACCCTTATTAATGCTTACTCCAACTAGAAATACCAACGCGGCCGAATACATGGTATCCACCATCGGGAATCTAGTTGTCTACCTAGAGCTAACTTCACATTTCTTACTCCCACCGAGTGGCTAGCTAGCTCCACCGACTAGTGGGTGGGCCTCTTGAAGATCTGGTTCTACTACCATATTCTATCAGCTATTCAGTGCTACACTGCAACACATTATTTGTAAAATTACCTTTGAACTTATTTTTAATCTTCCTTAAGGTTATATTCCTTCCAACCATAATAACTCAATATAAACATGGGAAACATAACTTAAACAACAATAAAAAAGTTAGAACAAGATTATAGAGTTTTCACTTTTGGGTGAAACAACATCCCCCTTTTGATGATTAGAAACAATTTATATAAAAATAAATATAAGGAATATGGAAAATATTAAAAGAAAGGAGTTTCCAAATAAATTAGAATTCATGTCTCCCCCTTTGTGATACTTTGAAACAAGGTTATCCATCTTTATAAAACCCAATTTAAAAGGTTAATTCTTATATCTTTTACCTAAATAAAAAAATTTCCACCTTTTAGATATCAAAAACAAACTTTCAAAGAAAGAGGGGTAGAAAAATAAGAAAATAAAAATTGAAGATAAAAAATATCTTACAATCTGCACAACAAATTATAACTCCTCCTTAAGAAACAAAAGAAATATTAAATCATGGGGATATAAAAACTATAATCCTTCATAATATAAATAGATAAACTGATTAAGCTCTAAAATACATTATATAATAACAACTAAACTCATTCTTAAGAAAAAAAATAATAACAAGAAAAAGACATGAACAAAAACACCTTCAAAAATTATAAATTTTGAAAACAATGAATTTTTAAACATCTATAAATATTTTTAAATAATTAAGAAATTATTTGAAAATAATTAAAATAATCATTCCAGAAGATATATAATTTAAAATATTTTTTTAATAAGGGATTTTCAAGATATCACAAAATAAATCATTGAAATCATACTTAGAAAGGAGAGAGTAAAAAAAGATAATATCATTAAAATAACACCCCCTAAATGAAAAAAAAAAATAGAGAATTTAAATATTAGAAACATCATGGATTTTTTTTATATCAATTCCATGGACTTTCTTTTTGAAAACAATATTCTTTGAGTTTGATCGACCTTTTTTATAGTTTTTCTATTATAGAATAGCAATTAATTGATATTTTATTGAAGTTTAGTGGATAATCCCTATAACATATCAAATATTTTTGACTTTTGGTAACCTTGAAGATCCATAAATGTTAGAACAATATTATTTGGGCTTGGAAACAAATTTACATTCACAAACATTAGAAAATATAAAATTAAGGATCCAAACATGATTAGATTTTTAAGAAGATTGGGAAAAATATAGATATACTTAGGCATTCCATATCTGGAATTTTTACAAAAATATTCATATATAATATAAACATATTTATAATAATATTTGAATATTTTATTTTGAGAAACAACATTTATAAAATAGGTCATTTTTTAAGAATATTCATTATCATTTGAAAAACCCAAACCATGATTATTTATTTTAATGCATTTTTGAGCCAAAGTTCATATTAAGATTTATTTCACCTTGGATAAATTTTTAAAGAGTGATTTTTATATACTTGATTATTTTTTTTAAAATAAACATCCGGTTTGTTTTTTAATTTTGAAATAAAATCACCCTTTCTTTTAAAATTTGATCTTTTTCATTTAAATTTTATTTATATTTCACGGTAATCTTTTATTATAAATAATAAATATTTTAGTAACCATTTACAAGTTATTTATAATAATTTTCAAGATCATCATTAGTTGTATTTTTAAAATTAATAAAAAAATATTAAGAAGAAGAATATTGATAATGAGAAGGAGAGTGAGTCATTAGAGTACTAACCTTTTTACCTTCCTTCAGATGTGCCATAAAGAATTTTTTACCTTCATCACTTAATGAGGATGAATCACTCCAAGTTAAAACTTTCGAAACTTTGTTACCTTTTCCCATTTATTTTAACCTTTTCCTATAGATTATGAAATTTGATCATATATGAAATTATTTATTTCACTCATAAAAAGTCACTTTTAGAACTTTAATAAAATATTTCTTTATGATATCAGGGATGATTTATTCTTATTTAGAAGTTTTCTCATCATTTTGAAAAAAAATCTAGTTTTCTGTTATCATATGTTCCACTTTTATATGAATATACATATTTAAATTCTTTAAAAGAAATTTACTTCTTAGTTTACTTGACTTCTGTTGCTTCTTTAACTACTTTTTGTTTCATTGGTATCTCATATGTCATTAAGGATCTGATGAGTTCTTCAACCACCATATCTTTTACGTCCTTTTCTTTTTTGATCTCTATCACTTTGGTATCCTAAGATGTTGGTAAAATACATAGTATTTTATTCATTAGTGTTTATGAGTACAAGTTATAAATAAGAGATTTTCTACCATTGAGAATTTCATCAAAACAAGTAAACATGTTAGTACTTGATTCATTTGGATACAAGGAGAAACTTCCAAAATCTTGAAAATACATATCCAATCTCATTTTCTTTACTTTATTTGAGACCTCATGTGTGAATTCTAAAATTTTTCATATTTTATAAGATATTTTACAAGAATAAACATGACTAAACTCATTACGATCAAGACCACAATGTAAAGAATTCATAGACTTTACATTTAATTCAAAATAAGTTATATATTGGGGAGTTTATTTATCTTCTGATATGGTTATAGGAGTATAAAAATTCATTATCATTTTCTAAATATGTTATCCAATACTTCTAAGAAAAATAGACATATGGGTGTTCTAATATTAATAATCAATTCTATCAAAAATAGGGGCACGTGAATAAAAATGACATTCTATAATTAAATCAAAATTTTAAATTAGTAAATATTTTTAAAAAAAATTGAACAATAACATTTTTTTATGAAAAATTAAATAACCCTTTTGAAAACAATTGTTGTATCATAGATTGTGGAAAATGTGGGTTGAATTTACGTTTAAAAATAAAGTGAATAAATAAATTGATGTTATAAAAGATACAATGATATAGTACAATAATTTGATATATTTAATGTAAAGTTTAGTGGACATTAAAGAAATGAAATTAAGTTAAAGTGATGTGGGAAATAAAGTACATATAGTAAATAGACATGATCGATTTGGTAAAGAAGTTTGGAAATAGTACCCAAAGGTATCCCTATATCTCTAACCAGTGATAATGATTATGGGGGTTCAATTAATAAACCCCTTAGTTTTAATGGGAATCAAGAAACCAAAAACCCACAGTTTTAATGGAAACCAAGAATCTCAAACACCATTTATTTTAACAGAATAGCATGAACCTCAATACCTTGGTTTTAATAGATAACCAATAACCAAAGAAATAAAGGGAGAATATAATAGATGAAATTATTAATTGTAATACCTTTACAATTTAAAGACTTAAATCTCTCTTGAATAATTAAATTAGGACAGAAATAGAGAGAGATAAGGATTGGAATCAAGATTTAGGTGGCTATATGAATAGGATTTATAAGAGGAGATTAAAATAGGAATGTAAATTATATAACAAGAAGGTCATTGGTGCTTTTTATGAAGTCATCGAATAACATTTCCTTATTAATTTGGATCATCAATGTTCAAAATTCTGATGGATGATTTTCACTTTGATCTTATTTAGGAAAAGAGGAGGAAGATGGAACTTTTAAGCTCTAGATGAGAATATGAAGCCTTTGGTGATCAATAAACATTTTGTTTGATGTGCACTGTAATTCAATAAAGTCCCACACCACCAAAAGCCTCACTTTATTATCACCATAGGGTTACGGGGTTCATGGGGTCAATCCAGTGCATTAAAGACCAAAACGAGACAATTTTTTACTATAATTAATGCTTCCTTATACTTGAAGTCTCTACACCACCCAATATCTAGAAGCCGCCACTGGGTATCTAGTGTCCTACATGGAGATGACTTCACACCATCTGCTCCTGCTATCTAGCTAGTGAGCTGTACTGGATAGCCAATAGGCCTTCTAGATATCTAGATCTACTACTATATTCTACCATCTATTCAGTATCATAGCATTGTCTAGTCGGTGCATTACTACTACACATGATTTGTAAAATTCTATTTGAACCTATTTTGAATCCTCGTTAATTATAAATGACTTCCTACTATAATAAATCAATATAAAAACATGAATCACACTTAAAACAACATGAAAAATGTTAGAACATCATTAGAGTGTTCATGATTATTAAAACAATTTCAATTCAGGGTAAAATATATATATGGAATCACACTGTATTTTATGATATAGGGAGAGTATGTTGAGTATTTTAGGACTATCCTAGATATATTTTGAAGACATCAGTTGTATGGAAAGTTTTTTTGGTCTATGTTTCAGATGTGTAAGGTGAATTTTCAAGGTCATGTTAGCCCTCAACATGGTAGATTTATTGATCATTCTTATAATGAGTTAGTGATTTATTATGTAACACCCAAGAACATCTAGTAGGTATATAGATTTTATTATTATTCATGTTACTATAATAGTTTTATGTTTTATTTCTATTGTACTTTGGAACATTTGACTATTTTTTTAAAGGATCATGACTTTATATAGATAGATCAGTTTTAGGAATAATTTAAATACCTGGATAATAAATTTATTACTTTATTTTAGTGAGGAAAGGATCATATTTGAAGTCAATTATGACGTATCCCATCTAGGTAGTATTTGTGTGCTGGTGAAAGATAAATCCATGATATGTTGTGGGTATAATAATTTATACCCCATTAGTATAAATACACCACTCATGATCTAGAAAATGTATCAATAGTGTTTCCCTTGAACTTATTATGACATTACCTTCTCGTAGAGCATTTTATTCTCTTCACAGATCATAAAATCCTTTGGTATAACTTATTTCAGTGGGATCTAAATTTATTTAAATATAGATAAGTATAAATATTATGGGATTGTAACCTATAAATATGATATACCCTAGGAAAAGATAATTTGGTAGTCAATATATTGATCAGAAAGATGTATGGTGATGTTATGTATGATAATAGAGTAGGTAGATTATTATAGAGAAGTTTTTGGTTTATATCAAAAAATGTATGGGGAAAGAATCATAGTTTTTTCATACCAGATGATGATGAAATCTCCTTTATTTTAGTTGAAATAGGAATATCTTATGGTAAATCTAGAGGTAAAGGCATGGAGAGACCATTTCATTCATGGATAAAACCTTAACGGATGGTGAACAAAGAGTGTTATTTCATGGTGATATTTTTTTCAGCGGTGATGTAATAGGTGTTATTTTTTTAGTTTAATGGATTACCACTAGTTGTAAATCCCTATATTTATAAGTTGTATAACTCATTAAATTATAATTTTGGGTGTCTTGGTATAAGAATCTACTATAATACATCATATCTCGATATATTATCTATTGGAGAGTTAAATTTTGGCATCATGTCTCAACTGGTTTGTTTATTCCTTTTTAAATCCCTCAATGGATTTGGAAGTTTATAAATGGAGATGAAAGATATATCCATGAATTTCATGATAAATTTTCCATGTGAATTGGGATGATATGAAACTATTTTGGTTTTTGTAGATTGATTAATGTAGTCAACACATTTTTTACTGATTTGGTAGTCAAATGTGGTAGACACTCTAGTGATTCTTTATATGAAATAGGTAGTGATACTCCATAGTGTTATGAGGATGATCATATCTGATCAAGATCCAAATTTTACTTTATTATTGTGGTGGGTTTGTAACATTCCTTTAGATCTAATTTTTTCTTAAGATCAAAATTTTGTCCTCAGATGGATGGAAAAACACAATGAATGATTCATTCATTAGTGGAGATGTTATGTGAATGTGTCCCCAATTATGGAGATTTATGAGTAAAAAAAATTCCTTTGTTTCATTTTTTTTGGAATAAAAACTATCATTAATTCGTTGGAATATAACTATTTGAGTAATTTTATGGGTGACCATATATATTACCTCTGTAATGGACTAAGGTTGGGGAGTCAATGATCATTGGAACAGATTTGGTACAGTGTATGATAGAGAAATCCCAAGAGATTCAGAAGAGTAAGTGCATTTTATAGGATCTTTATATGTCTTTTATAGATCAAAATATTATTAATTTGGAGTTCAAGGTTAGTTACCTTGTATTATTGAAGTTTTCACCTCATCATAGACATTAAGGGTTCAATAGGGCTAATAATATTTCTTCTTGGTTTATTAGACCATTCAAGGTTTTGGAGAAAATTGGTGAGGTGGCACATATATTAGATCTTTCACCATAGATAGAATTTTTTTTGACATCTTCCAAGTATTATTGATTTGGTGATATCTTCATGGTGAATCTCACTTCATCGATTAGTGTTGGTTGGATATTGATGAGGATGCAATGTTCATGGATTAACTTTGAGGTGAACCAATTATAACATACATAAATACTAAATCATTTTAAATGAATATTCAATACATCTCGTAATAATACACACCTTATAACCATAAAGGTTTAGTTTATTTCGATACTAGATACATAAAAAACTTATTTCATAAATATCTTCAAAATAACCCAAAAATTTCTTCTCAAAAGGTACCATTATTAGAAATGCCCTACATAAAACATTTATTCACAACCTGGGGAAGGGGAACATAAAAAAGGGTGAGCTAATATACTCAGTATGGGTAAACATGGGAGATGTTAATCAATCATTATATGAAATCATATCATGCAAACAAGGGTGTGAGAACATGAGGTTATTAATATATAATCATACCCAATAATTCATAGATCATAATCATGATTCATGGAATAAAATATTAGTATGCCACAAGATTGGGGAATTATCAAAAATAAATCATGACCCATTGTTTCTTCTGGAAATGGGGATGACCTTATTTGTTTATGGTTCAAACTTTCCAATTGGTTTCTAACAGGTTTATTCATAGAACCAGAAACACCCAATGATTCTATATCCATTTGGACCTACTTTCCAAAGGTAGGTGCTCATTAGTTGTGGACTGATGAGGCTTAAGAATTTGTATTGGTTGATAGGATGGGAGGTCAGGCTCATCACACCTTTTTGGGGGAATTATTGCCTACTCCAGGACTCTCTTATAGATTTAAGTTATGTTCACGAATCCTTATTAATTCACCGATCATGAAAATGATTTTTCCTTTAGATTTTGAAATCAATGATTGATATGTATGGGATTTAGAGAATATTTTATATGTATTTGAGGTTCTTCATCGATATAGAATCATATGTATGTATTGGAGATTCTTAGTCAATGGTATCCTTAAATATATTATATAGAAATCTCTTGGTCATCCTGATGACCATACTGGTTTTAAATCCACTCAATGGGGCACTTGAAGTTTATTGTCATTTAGAAAGACAGGGGTTATTTTAGAGTTGGGATCATACCCACAGATGGTCTACCTATGTATCCTCATTAAAAAGGAATCTGAACCCACGTATTTAGATAATAAGGATGGGGTTTATGCATGGTTAATGGCCCAAAAAGATATTTCATGTTTGATTTTACACTTTAAGCTCACATGAGTCATGCTTGGTGTGAGAAACAAGAGGTATCAGTAAACTTGACGATGATGCCATGAAATATGCAGTCATGATAAATGATGTGGGGCTTACGTATGTATGAATACCCAAATAGAGATGAATACCAGGACTTACATCAGGAAAGAAGCCTAGGAGTAGGGTCCATAAAGGTATTTGTACTTTATAATGATTTGGAGTTTTAACTCGGGGCTTACTCTTGAGAAAGAGGCCCAAATTAAAAGGGACTTATGATAGGGGCTTATTCCTGAGAAGGAGGCCTAATGTTAAGGGAAACTATGACTGGGGCTTACACTTGAGAAGGAGGCAAAAACCAAGGGAACTTGGGGCTTACTCCTGAAGAGGATTCCCTAAATTAAAAGACCTTCTCATCTTAAAGGATGAGGAGATATGGAGGAAACCTATAACTATGGTTTAATAAATATTGTAAGTCATGAGATTTCAGGAGAGGTTCTCACATAATTCCTTTCAGATAAGGAATCCAATAAAGGAACCATGCCATAAATGACTTTGAAAAGGGGTTCAAGGGAAAATATCTTGAAGAGGAGAGGTGAATGGGGGAGAGGCACGCAAATGAAGTTGGTGTGAAAGTGTTGGCCATGCAAATAATTTAGCACACAATTCTTGGTCGTGCAAGTGTATTTGTGTGGAATGGGTTCACCTGGGTGACGAAGAATTTGTAGGGTAATACTTGGGAGAGACTTTACTCAAGACTTTAGTAATATCCTAAGATGTTTCCAAAAGGGCACCACGCAAGTTTCATTGAAAGATTCGGGTGACGCGCAAGTGTTTCCACTTTTAAGGAGGTTTTGATACTTAGGCGTGAAAGTGTTGATGAATTATAAACACTTAGACCTTATCCTGCTCCTTAAATTCTTCTATTCTAGGTAAAAAGTTACCTTAGAAGTTTTCAGAAGAGTTGATTTGAAGACTTTGGCGACCAAATCTTGAATCTGAGTTTTGGAAAATTCGTCCTCGAAATGGGGGGGCCCATAGGGGCTATTTATAGGCCACCGTGCACCTTGGGTGAAAAATTAGATAGGGCACACAAGTGACTTGTGCGACCCATAGGTGGTGCGCAAGTAACTTGCACGCCTCAATGTAAATGAGCTCCTGGTCCATGCCTTCGTCGATTTTTTTGATTTTCATCAAAGGTTGACCCTCTTTGTGCTTAAGTTATTCTCCTTTTCTATTTTTTGGACTCTGTGATGGAAAGGAGTGTCAACAGGCCTCAGTTCAAATAAAAAGCATAATGACAGGTCATAAGAGTATGGAACCCTTATAGGTATAGAACCCATATCATATGACAAGGTTAACTAATGAGACCGTCAAATTTTAGTGGATCAGGTATCACCTATAGTGACCCTAGACTTTTACACATATTATTACATGATTTTAAGAACAATTATCCATGAAATACAAACCAAGGATCAAAAAGTCTAGTGTATTTGGAAGACTAGGTACATCATTAGAAAACATGAAACTAGGATAAAACATTATTTCCTTAATCTCCATAATGGGATCCTGACTCCCTTTGAGCTCCTATTAGTGTATAGGATAACGTGGGGAATACATATACAAAATGGATGATATAAAATCCCAATAAGGTAATAAACATGGGAATAAATTATAGAACATGAGTTAGAAGGCATAACAAGATAACATAAAATTCATGGCTCATGAACAAACATATGGAAGCATAAAATATAGAACATAGAATTATATAATCATAGAAATATTTTAATTTGGAAGCAGCATATAACATGACATAAACATGAGTCAAGTCCAACTTCTAAGACTATATCACATGGTGGACAAAGTCCCATAATATATTAGGTTTACTCCCTAATCCCATACATAACGTCTCAGGAGACTAAAACATTACCCAATTAATTGGAGTGCAATATGGGCACACCTATCATAATATTTTCATGTATATGAGTTCCATATAAATAATCATAAATAATGAATAAACATTAGTGTTACCCATGGAATGAAATAGGCATCGTAATCATGTTATAAGGCATAACCAATAGGTGTATAATATTGGTATATATGGAATAAAGGATTTAAATAATACTTGGAAATTAAAAAAAAGAAAAATAATCATCTACCATGATAAATTATTTCTAACTTAAATGAAAACATGTAAAAATATTGGTTAAGTAACCTTAGAAATGTACCGCTTAAGTAGGGTTTTAAGATATGGGGTAAAGATTCTTTAAAAAAGGTAAGAGAATAATAATTTACATAAAACCAAAAGTGAATGAAAATGGTTTTATAAATAATTAGGAGTGATTTTCTAAATCATATAAGTTTTAAAAAATTTAATTTAGTGGTAATTTAAAAGAGATAAAGAAAATAGATAAGTTCCCTTTAATCGGATTTTTGAAAGGAATTAAGAATGGAACCTTTAATACATATATATCACCATAAAATAAATATTATATAAACATGTTATATATGTGTGAGAAATATATATATAATATATAATGTTTATATACGAATAATTAAGTGGTAAATTGACTAAAATAGAGAGAGAACGTAACTTAAAAGAAATATGGAGGTTCAGAAAGATCTCTTACCTTATGTCAGAATGTTTTCTGCACTTGCACTTAATGACATGAATAATAAAATTAGATTCATTAATTAGTTAATTAATAACATATTATATATTTATTTTATTTATTATAAATTTATTATGTTCATTTATTTCTATTTCTATGAGTTAGAGAGTTCAATTTTGTCATTCTGAGAGTGTTCGTTTCATGGTTTTATGGTTGATTTGCTTGTGTAAAATTATGGAAGTTATTGTAAAATGGGAATATTTCTATAGAGGTAAAATTAAATAGTATTAATTCACATACAAAATTTAAAATGTTCCCATATATCATTTTTTCTAGTATGAGGATGATTCATTTGATAAAATATTAATGATAATTGTTTAGTTTATTTTTTATGCTTTTTCTGACCATCACAAAATAGTTTTGTTTTATTGAATATTATGTTTATATAGTTGTTAAATAACATTATATAAGTCATATTATAAATATTAAAATCTTATTTAACCATAATAATGGTTTTATGACCATACTTGAAGGAGGTAATGAAAAATGAAAAAACATTATCCACATAAATGGTTAACCGCCATAATTTTGACAACAGTTTAGTTTCTTTGAATAAGAGGATATAAGAAAAGAGGTGGGAAAAATATATTACACTATTAATATAAAATTATATTATATACAATATACTTTATTTATTATGATTTTATGCATGAATAAGGTTAGGAGAAGGAAGAAGAAGAAATTAAATTAAAAGAGATGGTTTGAGAAAGTTAATTTTTGAATATCACCTCCTTAAAGGATCCATTAAGGAACTTGGAATTGGTTTTTTTAGACCTGAATATCTTAGAAATGTGTAAAAGTATTGGGAAGAAATTAGAAATAATATTTACAAGATATATGGTTTTTAATGTGTGAAGATAAGGGTTGGTTAGGGATAGTATTTATAGGGGTAGAGGGATGTTTTTTATTATTATATTAATTAGTTTATTATTTTGGATCAAGAATATAAATTGTAGTGACTCAAGTTTTTATCTATTAGGATTTGAAATATTTCTAAGAATATTTTTAAATCTAGGAATTGAGTCGGTGTGGAATTTTGAGGCTTGGGGTGCCTCAGTATGGTGATTTTAAAAATATTAAATATATATTGTCAAGTGCACACAGTTTCTCTTGAAATATGAATAAATCCAAAGACTAGTCATATATCAAATTTTTGATACTGTGGTTGATTTTAGAATGTTTTCTCTAACCTAGGCGTGATATAAACTTTATTAGACTCATGTTTTCATCTAGGTGTATTTTGGAGATGGGTAATTTAAAGTGGAGTTAATTGATTTTAATTTATTAAAATCAATTCCTCCTCCCCCCACTTCCTTAGGCACACAGCACGGTGAGGAGGAAACCCTCCTCTTATCCTATATTCTAAAACATTTTACAATGGAAAAAATGAACCAAAATATAAGTGAAAAGGTGTTTTCGATCTCTATTTCTGATGGTTATCGTCATCAAATTGAGGATCGGCATGATCCAGGTGTCATTCTTCACCTAAAGCTTCGGCATTTCACCCACGAGGTTGCTAGTTTTTTGTTTTATTCTATATTCCCTTCATTACAATTTTTTAAGGTTATAGAGAAATTATACAATTGCTATAGATCCTTTCTAGGTAGATCTGTAGGTTTTAGGGTAAATCGGGGTTAATCGGTGGTTTTTGAGTATAAATCCTGACTAGAATTACTATATACATAGGGTGTACTCAAGAAATAATCTCCATGTATCCCTTCCTATTTGGGTAAGGTGAATTTTTGGGTATACACGCCATGTGGTGACCCCAATCTGTGTCGTCTTGGGACATGGCATGGTAAGATGTGTGGAACTACATGGTCATGTAAAACTACTCAACCAAAGTACACATACATGGGGTTCGGTAGACAAACATGGGAAAACTACAAAAGCAGGTGGTCATTTTTCTTGAACACACTATATAGTATGATATACACAACATGTAAGGTAGACAGTTGTCTGATTCTTGTAGAATTTGAACATGGCCAGGGGCCGAATGAAATGAGATAGGGTGTGTACCGTCTCTACACACTTGTACCCCTACCTAAGTTGTAAAAGTGTGTAGATAGGATACAAGGATAGATGCTCGGGTGGTATCACATGCCATGTGTTCCCCAATGCATGTCGTTTACTCTTTTTGAGATATTATTGAGATCTTACATATTCTATATCACCTTATCTAGAACTTATATTCAAGCTTGTGGGTATCATATCCTAATCATTTTTTCATGTAGAATGCAATGGTGGCCTCTATTTCAGCCTACAAGATACAAGGTGGCATTAATTGAGCACGACTCTTATGAAGCGATGATTAACTGATCTGGTAGTTTGGTGTAGTTCATTCAGAGAGATGCTGGTAATGGTACTCTCTTATGTCATCAGGGTGAGGGTTTCCCTTACCTCTCTATTTTGGAAGATACGGGACTCCCCATATCATGGGCACAAGCTATTTTACCTTTGGTTAGTTCTTACAGGGTTGAAACTCCCCTAATAGTTTAGGGAGTGGGTTTCCCCATAATGTTTTTATAGTTGGGAAGTGCTCCCCTGATGTGTCAGGGTGTGGTCCCTCCATACTCATTTTCTAGATAGAGTAGGTACTCCCCTGTTGGAACAGGTTGCAGGTCCTCTATCTGTGGGTTTGATACTCTTCTATCTTGTAAGGGTGTGGGTCCTCTTGATGTGATGTAATGATGGAGTGGGTACTCCCCTATCGTGTTAGGGTGTGGGTCCTCTATACTTGGATTCGGAACTCCCATATTGTTCCAAGGTTTGGTTCCTCCATACATGTAACTCCATCAGAGTTGGTACTCCCCTATCATACTAGGGAGCGGGTCCTCTATAATGGGGTTGGTATTCCCCTATCGTGATATAGTGTGGGTCCCCCATGATAATCAATCTGGTTAAGTAGTACTCCTCAGTTAGACCAGGGTGACGGTCCTCTATCCTATGAGTTTTACTCCCCTTTCATGCTAGGATGCGGGTCCTCATACACTGAGTAGCACTCCCATGTATCCTAGTAGAAACAGAAAGCGGGTCCTTTATTGGACTGTTTCTCCCTCTTTTGTGAAGTAAAGTATGAGAGGTGGGTCTTTCCACTAGTTACATGTGATTCATAATTATAATTTTATGATCCCTTGATAAACTAAGGTGTAGAACACTCCACTCAGCAGTGATATAGGTTTTTCAGTTTAGTTAAGATCTATTACTCCCTTGAATATAGGTTAGTGGTGAGGTGCAGGTTGATTGTACCATGATTCACTGTTTTATTCCACCTTTACACCGCTGTTTTAAACTAGTTTTGTAATGAATATTCCAAATATAATAATAAATTTCAATTTATGTTTTAATCATTTAATTAATGTTAATCAAAATTATAATGGTAAATGTTACTTGTTTTTATTATTTCAATGTATGTGGAGGTGATTTGGAGGGCCCTTGATTAAGTGGAAGAAAAACGGGCCAAAATTGCATGGATCCATGGACATATGTCCACTGTTTTGCATAGTACACTAAATCCGTACGTCCAAATGGGATGAAATTTTTTGGTTATGTCCAAAATTTAATAATATACATTTCATATTAAGGAACCGAATCCTGATTCGGCTTCTATAGCGCCCATCCGAACTGATCTGTCCAAGCCATCGAATTTGGACCAAGTCAAATGCGGTGTTCTGTATTTTATCAATATACTGATCTGTAGTTGTCCAAATGGTGCCAAACTTTCGTTTAATACATTCAAGAGGTAGGGATACAACTTTTCTATTCTCTAAAAAGATAGATAAGGCTGTCTGAAGACTGAAACTCATGGTACAATGTATTGATCAAATATGTGTGCCTAAAACCACCTTCCAATTTTCCTATAAAAGGGAACCAAGGGAACCTCATTTACAAGTTCGGCCAAGAAGTGAAGTGCTACCAATTTGGAGTCCTAGAGTAGTCTCGTAATCACCTTGGAGGTTCTGGAGTCCCCTATCCTCATAGGGGTATCAACAATGAAGAAGGATTTCAACCCGAGCTTCCTCCTCCACCCGATGTCAAGCTAAACGGTGGGTGTTCGTTGTGAGGGAGCTACACACATGTAAAGGGAGTTACAATGCATACACTAGCTACTGGTTTGGATTAATTTGGACGTTTAAACATTTCATTCCATGTATCTTATTTTATTTCAGATTTGAATGCTTGATTTGATGCTTGTGAGTGTTATGCTCGTAATTTCTAACCGATCAGTGTGAGGTTTTGATGCGTGACTTGTGTTGTTCTGATTGGACGTCACATGAATCCTTTTCATACCCACCTTATTGAGATTTCAATCTTCTTTGTAAGATCTTATTCTATGCATAAGTACTGGACCTTGACAATATGATTGTTACGTCAAGGTTTGGTCCTTAAAGCATTGAAATAAAAGCTTAGGAATTAATCGAGATTCCAATTAACTCCAACCAAAGAATTACTCTAAACCTAAGATGAATTTCTATGAACAATGACCTTGATATGTGTGTAGTGAAATCTTATCGACCCTTTTATCTCATATTTTTCAAAATCCACTATGTCACTCAACTTTTAAGCTATTTTAACTAAGTCATTGTTTTAAACTCTTTTCAAAACCACCCCTATCTTAGTCATTTTTATTAAAAATACACGCTCTAAACCTACCAACGCTTCTTGAGAGATGATCTAGGGTTTACCCTAGACTATAAATCAACCTTAAAAAATTAATCAATTTGATGTGTCACGACAACGCGATCACAGGTCCCTCCATTCTATCTTGTAAGAGATGATACATGTGGTGCATAGTGTGGAGCAGTGATCCCTCAACTATGTGTAGTGATGAGGGTTGGGCCTCTCCGCATGGGTTTCTTTAGCTTGCACTGGGTGCAAGGTTGCAATGATAGGACCTATGGTCCTGGACACCAGAACTACACTTAGTGATTTGTTCCTGATGGATTATATCTCTCATACGGGTACTATTTGGTATGGAAGAACTTTTATAGTCTATACTCTTAGTTTAGTGTAACCATTAGAGCCTCGAGTAGAATCTTGTCACTAGATATGAGGTCATGACATTATGAGACTCGGTGTATGAGAAAATTATATCTGGGTATTTTTTGGGAGTCCTTATGGTGTTTTCATGTGTCAGGGTTGACACCCCTTGTGAACTGTGTTGACTTGTAGTGTATAGTTATGGATCGTTCTAGGTAGAGTTTCTCTCTCAGTTGGGTTCCCTCTGGCTAGGTTGAGTGGACTATTTCCTTTCAATTGCTCCATTTTATTTTGGGTTTTTTGGATTCCTACTGGGTATTTTTATACTCACCCCTGTATAGGATTTTCCTGCATATTTTTTGTCTTGTGAAGACCAAAAGACTTTTGTCGGAGTCCTCATAGTACATGTGTTAGGCATAGATTAGCGATTTTAATCGACTGATGTGTTTACCAAAGTTGGGCTGAGGAGATTATCGGTAGTTGCATTTTATAGTGATCCCCTACTTCTAAGCAGGTTGGACACTTTTATAGTTTTCTATTGGTGGGAGTTGTGTTTTTTCCTTTTATGATTTTAGTACATATTTTGTACTCTGGTTTGGGATAGTTGTGTTCATTCATTTTAGCTTCTATATTTTTATATCTATACACTATTTCATTGAGGTTCTTGTGGGTGTGTGTGTGTGTGTAGGTATATTAGTAAAATCCCACCAATCTCTGTGATATGCCTACTAGGCACTAGTATCCAACCCCTGGCCTATTGGAGGTGGGATTGGGGAGTTTCGGACTGAACCCCATTGAGTTAGGTCGTGACGGAGTGGTATTAGACCAGGTTCCACATTGGGACCACAAGGTCATGATCTTGGTTTGGGTTTCATAGAAACAGTGTTAGGATGTTTTGAGTTCAACACTCAGACTAGAGGTTCTAGTGTTTATATGGAGGCCTATGTATCCATTCACGATGACTCAGACAACCTAGTTTTTGACTTGGTGCATTCGGGAATGGTTCACAGGGAAATAATGGTACATGAATCATATAAAACTAGGTTTTTGTTTTTTGCATCCTTTTTGAGTCATCTACCCATATATACTCTTTGACCATTGTGCATCTTGATTTTGTTTTAGGATTCCTCTAGGTCGATAGCTCGATAGGGTTTCACGGTGTGATTGCGATGTCAATCCACCCCATCATGAGGCTTCGGTGCAAGTCACTGGTTTGGATGTGCTAACTTCGGGCGGTCTACCAATTGATCCACCACCCATGGACCAGCTGGTAGTGCTGGAAGTTTAGGTCGAGGATGTGTGCAGGATGAATTCACTGCATGAGTTCCAGAGGCAACATCCTCTGAGGTATCAGGGTGATCTATACCCCCAATGAAACTGATGACTATCTCAAGGTAGTCATGTGAGTTTTCCACCTTGTGAGGACACCTCCTGATGATATGGTGGTCCTAGAGGTAATCCTTCTTCATGTTTTGGTAGGACGATGGTGGAGTTTGGTGAAGCAATCTCATGATGATACAATGCTCACTTGGTAGAGTTTCAGTAGATCTTCATGGGGGGGTTCTAATCAACCACATTGAGGTCAGTGTGTATCCAGTATCTTTTTCATATTCGGCAGGATAGCATGACCATGGCAGAGTTTTCGAAAATGTTCACAGATCCATCCTGATATTCTATGTATATGGTTCAAGATCCATTTTTCAGTGCACATGCCTTCAATAAGGTATTTCACCATGAGATTAGGGAATATGTGGTTCTGTTATTAATTCCCACCTATGATGGAGTGATGGAGTGGGCCTTCATGGTAGACATCTTCCTAGCATAGGGATAGGCAGATGTGTCCCATAGTGGTGCTCATGATCCTAAATCATCTATAAGATTTGGTATATGATAGATGAAAGGATGTCAGCATGGGAGGCACACCCATTACCAGACTTAGGTATGTGGGAATGTGGCATAGGATCTGTATCATGGATCAGGTTAATAGCAGGAGAGATGTTGTTACATTTACGATGGCTAGGGAGCTACTATAAAAATGGGCAAGGCAAGCGCTACCCTTTTATCAGCGCTAAAAAAGCGCGGATAAAGGGGGATTTTATCAGCGCTAAGAAAAGCGCTGATAAAGGGGGGCCTTTAACAGCACTAAAAAAAGCGATGTTAAAAGGAAACCTTTATCAGCGCTTTTTTTAGTGCTGATAAAGGCCCTCCCCCCTTTATCAGCTCTTTTTTTAGTAGCACTGATAAAGGGGGATTTATCAGCGCTTTTTCTTAGCGCTGAAAAATTTTATGTTTCAAAAATAATAATTTTTCATGAAAAATAATATATTGTTATATAAGTATATTTATACTAATATAAATATAATATATATTTTTTAAATATATGTATAAATAGACTATTACATTTAATATATAAGAAATTTAGATAAAATGGATTTAAAATATTTTAAAAAATATAATCAATTAATAATTTGCCAATTATTATCGATTAAAAATCATTTTATAACAAATTGAGGACACAAAAAATCAAAACAATTAATAAAAGATCTAACATAAGTTGAAAATGTAACTCAAACTTCAAAAGACCATAAATTTTGATTCGGGTGTCCATTTGAGCTCTACAGCATATCAAATTGAATCCTGCGATGAGTTCTACACGCCTATGACCTAAGAAAAGCTTCTGTCACATTTTTCAATCCCAAAAAAAGGCCCAGCATGCCTCCAAAACTGAGTTTTTAGTCGAGATACCCTGATTTTTTAACATTCAAACATATATAACTTCTGATCTGGATTTCCGTTAGGCCATTACCATATATCATATCGAATATTGTTTCATTTTCTTCGATTTTACTGGTTGTGGAGTTGAAACGGGCTTCTATATTATAATTTATGGTAGTTTTAACATTATATATCTTTTCAAATACACATATGTATATGTATTTATTCGTAAATATGTGTGTGTGTGCGTGTGTCTTTGTGTGTGTTGTATATATATATGTATGTATTTATTTATTTATTTATAAACACACATAAAAAAACATATTTTATAAATGTATTTTAAACTAATCTTATAAATATATATTAATATACAAATAAATATACGAATAAAAATTGTAACTAAAAATATATATATAAATAGATATTAATATATATTAATATACGAATGAATATATATATACTAATATATGAATAAACATATATGTATTAATATAACTAAATATATTTATATTAATATGAATCTATATTAATATACAAATATATATAACTATATATATATAAATAAATAGATGTATCATTAAATAGAAAAAATGAAATGGATTAGTGGTGAAGGTGCAGGCATGCAAGGGGGGGTCGCGGGTTCGAGTTCGGGTGGAAGCAAGTAAGTGCGCGTGGATGTGTGGGAGCGCAGGCAAGGGAAGCACGTGAGAGTGGGAGGGGCCGCCTAGAGCTGATAAAGGGGGGGGGTCAAGCACTGTTAAAAGCTCCCCCCGAATATAAATTATTTTTTATTTTATTTTTTTATTTTTTAATTTTATCAGCGCTTTTTTTAGCACTGATAAAAGGGGTCTTTTATCAGTGCTTTTTTTAGTGCTGATAAAAGGGGTCTTTATCAATGCTTTTCTGAGCACTGATAAAAGGGACCCCCCCCCCTTATCTTCACCTCGATTAACAACTCTTTTTTAGTGCTATTAATGCACTATTCTAGCGCTGATAAAAGCCATATTTATAGTAATGGGGACATCTTTCTAAGTATTTTCCTTCCCATCATGCTTCTAAAATGGAGTATACCAAGAGACCTCCTTGGCAGAGGAAGCCTTTGGATCATGGAGTTCTGAAAGATGGCGAACAAGGCGGAGGAGTTGGGAGAGCGGTAGGAGATGGCAGGCGGTTCTAGGTGTTATCACCACCACCCTCAGGTGGTCCACTCTAGGCTCGGGGAACTAGAGGATGCGGGCAAGGATAGGTACAGGCCATAGAGTCCTTTTACCAAGAATCTTCTATGATGAATATAGGTACACCTTATGTCCTTTCTACTTTTTTTAGTAGTAATTGTTATACATTGTTGTGTGTACTCTTTTCATTTTTTTCTTCTTACACGAGGCCTAAACTAGGTTGATGCAAGGGAGTTGGGAACCTTTTGTGTGGGTGTTGTTTAGACAAAACTTCGAACGCATGAGAAATAGGGGTACTTACCCCATGAAGATTCATTTTTGTGATGTGAGAAAAACCATGAAGTTGAGTCAGTGCCACCCAAAGAGGATATTATCGAGGTGTGGTGGATGAGTCCCTTGACTTCAGTGTTGAGGTTTTTGTGACATGTTTATGGATTGAAACATGGGGCCCAGTAAGTCCCAATTGGGCTTTTGGGAATCCATTTGTTGTTCGTTAGTACCCTCATGTGATTTTTGTTAGCTTTAGATGTGAGATTCTTAAGGAGGATGTGGTGCAGTTTGATGTAGCTTTGGACTCATGAGGAAGAGAGAAACTTTCCCCACTAATATGTATTTTTTTTAATGGGACCAAAACTATGTGGATGAGTCACTTCCACCCAAATAGGATTTTTTTGACGTGTGGTGGATGATTTTTTTATACTTATGAGTTTAGGGTGAGTTTATGCGATGAAGTGTCGGAGCAGGTCCTGGCCTTTCTAGTGGGGCTTTTCTACTTAACCCTTTTTCTTGGATACCCTGGTAAGGGGAGAGACTTACTTAGTACCATTCTATAGTTGTAGAGTTAGACCCTATAATGTTTTTTCAGTGTGGATTTGTTTCCTACCATCCATAATCTGATGTGATTTCACTATAGAGAGTGGTGGTGTTTCTGTTTTTGGCGGGCTATGTCACAGCTCGAGTTTCTTAGACAAAGGGGTCTGGTAAGATCGAGTGTTTACACTTGGTCATCCCTGTTTTGTTTGAAGTTACCCTCATGTGCTCAGATTTAAGAACTCAATATGCCTGAGGAGGTTTTGAAATGGTTCATCCAAGGGTAGATGTGAAATGTGGGGTTATGTTGGAGTCTGCATCAGGATAGAGAGGTGGTGTGCTGCTAGACCCCATGATTGTAGATGGAATATAGTTCCTAGTGTTTTTCACCTATCACAGATGAGGAGATGTGTTCCTCTTTTTTACATGATGTCACTTGGTTTCAACTGGACGTAATATTGTTTTTTTGGTGGTTCCCCGGAGTGTATTCTTGAAAGTAGCACAGGAACCCCTGGTGAGTTCACTAGCGTGGGATTCTAGTAGAGAGCTCAGTTTCTTCCCTTGTTATTAGACTTTTGATTTTTAGTGATGAAAATATCTAAGGGGGTAAGAATTAAGTGACTCAAGTTTTTACCTATAATACTTTGAAATATTTCTATGTATATTTCTAAATCTAGGTGCCGAGTCAGCATGGGATTCCAAGGCCCAGGGAGCCACAGCATAGTGATTTTAAAAATATTAAATATATTTTGTCACACATTAATGGTTTTTCTTGAAACATGAATAACTCATGAGTGGATCATCAAATTGGATTTATAAGATATCGGTTAAGTTCAAAATTTCGTTTCTACCCTAGGTGTGACATAAACTTTGTTAACATTGGGTTTTTGGTTGGGGGTGTTTTGGTGATGGGGTGTTTAAAGGGGAGTTAATTACTTTTAATTTATAAAAAACAATTCCCCATCCCCCCACCCCATTAGGAACATGACAGAGTAAGGAGTAAACCCTCATCCTCTCATATCCTCTCCCTCTTTGGTTGAAGGATGGAAATAAGAAAAATTCGAACTAATAAGGTGTTGTCGATCTCTATTTCTGACATCGATCATCATCAGATCATGGAGTTGAACGATCCAGTTTTCGTTACTCACCTGAATCTTCTACCTTTCACCCGTGAGTTAGGCGGTTCTAAGTTTTAGTCTTGATCCCCTTTTTATTATTTTTTTAAGGTTATAGAACCCTTATAGAATTGTTGGAGATCCCTTCTAGGTAGATCTTCAGGTTTTAGGGTAAATTGGGGAGAATCAATGGTTTTTTAGGGTAATTCATGACTGGAATTACTATCAACATAGTTTTTAGTATATAAAGATACACCTTGTAGTCCTTCCTATTAGGGAAGATGAATTTTAGGGTCTACGCGTCGTGTACTCAGGTTATATGTCGTGAAGTGGCCCCAATTTTTGTGGCCTTGGGACATGACTTGGGAAGTCATGTGGAACTGTGTGGCCATGTACCAATACATGGAAAAAAGTACATGGACATGGGGTCTGATACATGGATATGGAAAAACTACATGGGCAGGTGGTCATTTAGCCTGAACACACCATGTAGTATGGGATACATGACATTTAAGGGACACAGTTGGTCAGATCATGTATAGGAGGATCATAGCCAGGGGTGGGATGAAACAAGATGCAGCATGTACTATATCTACATGTCGTGTACCCCTGCATGGGTTAGAAAACCATGTATATAGGATACACAGTTACTTGGTTGGGAGGGCTCACACACCATGTGTGCCCCAGTGCATGTTGCATACTCTTTTGGAGATCTTCTTAATATCTTCCTCCTTCCATATCACCATCTCTCAAACACAGATTTAGGATGGTGAGTAGCCTATCTTGAGAATTGTTCTCTATAGAGTGTGATGGTGACTTCTATTTCAGCCTATGAGATCTGAGGTGGCATAAATCGAGCACGAATCTTGTGAAGAGGTGATTAACTGATGCGGTAGTTCGGTGTGGTTTGTTCAAAGAGATGATTGGATTGGTGCTCCCTTATAGTATAAGGGCATGGGTTTCCCTTACCTCTCTGTTTTATAGGAGATAGGACTCCCCACATCATAGGCACAGGTTCTTTTACGTATGTCCAGTTCTTCCGGCATTGATACTACCCGAATGGTTTAGGGTGTGGGTTTCCCCGTGATGTTTGTATATTTGGATAGTGCTCCTATGTCATGATAGGGTGCGGTCCCTCCATACTCATTGGTCATATTGATTAGGTACTCCCCTATTGGACTAGGGTGTGAATCCTTTATCCATGGGGTTAGCACTCCCCTCTTGTGTCAGGGCATGGGTCCTCCTGATGTGATGTAATGATAGAGTGGGTAATTTACTATCGTGTTAGTCTATGGGTCATATATCCTTGGAGTCAGAACTCCCCTGTCATTCTAGGGTGAGGGTCCTCCATATGTGTATCTCTAGAAGATTTGGTACTCCCCTGTCATACTGGGTAGAAGATCCTCTAGCTTGGGGGCAGTACAACCCTATCGTACTAGGGTGCAGTTCCCCCACAATAATTGAGTTGGTTGAGTAGTACTCCCCTATTGGACTAGAGTGAGGGTCCTATATCCTCTTAGTTACACTCCCCTTTCATGCTAGGGTGAGGGTCCTCATAAATGGAGTAACACTCCCATATATCCCAGCAGCAATGGGGAATGGGTCCTTTATTGGAGTTTTTTTCCCTCTTCTATGAAGTAAAGTATGAGGAGAGGGCCTCTCCACTAGTTGTGTGTGATGCTGATTAAGATTTAGTGCTCCCTCGACGGACTGAGGTGTAGGCCACTCCACATAGGAGTAGTAGAGGTTTCATGGGTAAGTTTAGAGCTATTACTCCCTCAACTATAGGGAAGTGGAAAGGTGTGGGTCCCTTCATTCTCTCTTGGAAGAAAGGATTCACATGGTGTATAGTCTGGAGTAGTGCTCCCTTAACTGTATATAGAGGTGAGGGGAAGGCCTCTCCACTTGGGTTTTTTTAGATTGCACTAGGTTAAAGGTTTCGATGATGAAACCTCTAGTGTTTGGAACCAGAGCTATAATTAGTGAGTTATTCCCAATGGACTCTCAGACAGGTACAATCTAGGATGGATGAGCTTGTAGAGTATCTTATCCTAGTTTAGTGTTACCGTTATAGCCTTGAGTAAAATCTTATCACTGTTTATGAGTTCAGAACCTCATAAGACTTGGTGTTTGAGATGAGTATATCTAGTTTTTTTCTAGGAGTCCTTATGGTGTTGTTATTTTTCAGGGTTGACATCCCTTGGGGACTGAGCTAACTTGTAATGTATAGTCAAGGATGGTTCATACTGGAGTTTCTCTCTCGATTGGGTTCCTTCTGGAAAGGTCAAGCGGAATTTTTCTTTTAATTTGATACCTTATCTTTTGGGTTTTTTGGGTGCCTACTAAGTATTTTAATACTCACCACTGCATGTGCTTTTCCTACACGTGTTGTGTCATGTTTAGACCACATGCCTTTTGACGATATCCCCAGAGGACATGATCCAGGCATATCTTAGAAATTTTGATCAACCGAGGTGTTTACTAGAGTTGGGATAAGAAACAAACTAGTAGTTTCATTTGGTATTGATCCCCTCCTTCTGATTAGGTTGGATTCTTTTATAGTTTTCCTTTGGTGGGCATGTGTTTTTTTATTTTATGCTCTTAGTACTTCTATTATACTCTAGTTTGGGATAGTTGTATGAATTCATTTTAGTTTTTAGCTTTTTACATATCTACAATATTTCATCAAGGTTTTTGTGGTTGTTTTCATATAGTAACATCAGGCAAATTCCTCCCATCGGTGTGATATACCTACTCGGCACTAGTCCCCAGCCCCAGGCTTATTGGAGGCGGGCTTGGGGAGTTATGGCCCGGACCCCATTGGGTCTGATCATGACATAAATAGTGTTTATTCCTTAGACTAAATGTTATAAATGGTTTAGGATAGTTCAAACTAATGGGTTATTACATCATCTGCTCAAAAATTCATATATTTATATTATAATCTTAAATACCATAAAGTGTTGTATTTCACTATTCATTAAAAATTCAAATCTTTAAGAAAAATCCCAAAAAATCACCCTAACCATTTTTCAATGTTCATATTTCAAAAATAAAATCCATTTTATGAAAATAATTTTCTAAATATTATAAATTTAATTTTTAAATAAAATAATCATTTATTCGAAAAATATTGATTTTAATATTATAATCGATTTTTTTACAATTTGAAAATTTAATTAAGGTTACATAAAATTAAATTATAATTATAAAACAATATAATATTAATTTATGAATCTATTTTATGAAAATAAATTTTCTTTTAAATCATTATATTATTTTTAAAATTGCAAATAACCATTTATGTTTTACAAAAAATACCAACACATAATTTATCATTTTTAAAACATTTATTTACTTATACCATGATATACATGTATCAATTTTATTTATAAGATACATAAATTTTATTTTCTACATTCATAGGTGTGGTTACTATTCAAATATCCCGATTACTATCTTAAATAATAATATTACTATGCCAAAATTTAGATTTATGCAGTCGTATAGGTTCCTTAATTTCTATAAATATCACTATCTTCATTCATTCTTCATTCACTTTTACTTCATCTCAAGGTTATGTATTTTTATCTTAAAAATTAATATTCTATTATTAATATTATGTTTTATTTATATAGATTTTTTTATGATTGCATTCATCCTACAAATTTTCCCATTCTTATTATCTTATTTTCTATTTATTGTTTAACTATAGTATTGATAATTTTTATTAGTTTATTGGTTGAATAATGTATCATTATTAATTTATGAGAATAATGTTTTTATTGTGTTATCTATGTTATGTGTGTGTTTTATAAAATAAGAATGGAAATTCCATTGATCAAATTCTGGGTCATTACATCACCACCTATTTCTCATATCATAATAGATCAGGCATCACCACCTGCTTTTCATATCCTAGTGGATCAAGCATCCCTACTTGTTTATCCTAGTGGACTGAGCACAAAAATTTGTTTCCTATAATTATCTCATGTGATATATCAATTTACCCAATAAATTTTAGGGATATAACAAACCCACCCTTCACATAATTAATCACTTTAATATATCATAACCCATAGAAAACAAATAGGTTTCATAAATATCTCATCGTAACTTAATTCACCCATGGGAAATAAATGGGTTTCATAGAATCATCCATAAATAATCAAAATCATAAGTCATCTATATAAATAAATCAGATAGTATCATAATATCATATCTTCAGTGAATCATAATAATACTTAAAGGATGTTGAAAAAGATAAAAAAAAATTACTTTAAAGTATCACTCTAACCTTTCTTTGAAAACATGATAAAAAATCATTTCCTTTTGATAACATTTTAACTAAAAATTACCATAATATTGAGAAAATATTTTTCATTGAAAATTACTAAATAATATTCAAATAAAATAATGGTCATGATAGTGGTAAAATCTGTTCATACCATATTCCTTAAAATAAAATATTTCATTCACACTATTGTAAAAAGTCAAAAAATACTTGTTCAGAAAAAATTTAGAAATATTCATTTTAAACTTTTTTTAAATAAATTAACTTGTAGTGAAAATGAAAATTTTAAAATATTTTAATTATATGTAATAACATTCATAAAATAATTTTTAAGAATAAGAACACTGAAGAAAACTTTTTTCAATCAAATAGAAATAAGGTTGACTTTTCTTTAAAAATATTTTCCCATCCATTTTTTGCACCAAATAGAGAAAAATGGTCCCAATACATAATAACTCAAGAAATAACTATATTATAATAAAATTTATTTTTTTAATTGTAATATCTATATAGTTTCCCTAAATGTAAATTTAGCATAAATAATCTGAAAATTAATGAGATTGTAAAATAAACTCCTTACCTCAAGCCTCACATTTCTTCGTACCTGTTAAAACCTCCTATATACTTAACATAGATTTAATATAAATATATTATAGAAAAAACTCATATATTTCACACCATATATGATTTACTTGTCCCATCTTATCACCAGTTTATTAATAATTCTTTACTAAATTAATTGTTCCAGATGATAACTCCTTTATTTTTCATGTATGTTTTGGTTTTTAAGTATCAATCCTTGTACTTTGATCATGGATCCATCATATCCTAAATATTAATAATTTAATTCTTATAATATTTAATCAGTATATAAACTTTTATAACTATTCATATAAATTGGTGAGGAAAAATTAATTACATCGCTTCGTGGAGATGATAGTCCCTACGTACACAAGATTGATGTTTCCACTTTTCAATAGATGGAATGTAGGAGAAGTAAATAATAATTCATATTTATAGAACTATAATAATATCATATATATATATATATATATAACATATATATTCAGTAAATCTATCATTATAATCATAAATTTGAAATGGTGATGAAAACAATGCATCACATCATGGATGTGGTTGTCCGCACATATGCACGGGCAATGTTTTCTTTTATCATATGATAGAAAAAAGATGGATAATGGTTATTTCATCATTATAATAAAAATTTATTTTATTTAATATAGCTTAGATTTATATGAGGTAAAAGGATAAATAAACTTGAATGTACATGGTTAGGAGTTATACATATTTATTAAGAAACCTCCTTTGTCTTACAGCTTAATCCTTGAAAAGATGAAATTTTAACAATATAAAAAACTATATAATGTGGTTAAGGAATATATAATGGTATTAGGGTAGGTATTTTCTAATATATAAGGCTATAAATGTGCAAATAAGTGAGAATAATAGGTTCTCCTTTAGAAGTGAGGGAAAGGACATAGTTGAAATTAACTAAAAGATTTAAATATAATATATATAATAATCATTTCATATGTTAGAAAATAGGAATTATTTAAAAGGAATTGCATTATTATATCAAAATATATTTAACCAACAAAATTTAGATATGTTTAAGTTTCATTTTAAATATTATCTTTTGGTTTAACCCCCTCATTAACCCTTTTTAACCTTAACTATGGTTTCACATTTTTATCCTTTAAGGGTCATAATTGTACTTTTAAGGTAACAAGAGGCTCAAAAATGATCTATGGATTAAATTATTGACCATTTTAGATAAAAAAAATGTCTTATTTTTATATTTTTTTTATTTTCAAATCATAAAATAATATATGAGTTACCATAAAATATCCTTAAAGTCGCTTTTGGGACTATTAATTTAATTTGAATTTAAAGAAATCAATATAGAAATGGAATTAAAATACAAACATTTCACACATCCCTAAAATTTTATATTTATTTAAAAAATAATTGAACAAAATAATGAATAAAAAGTATATTTATTTTAATATTTTTGAAATCATTTATTTGATTTTTCTATTACTTGAAAAAGTACTATATTGGTGTTTTATGGGAATTTAAGGTAATTATTCCATAGATAAAAAGTAAAAAAATTTACCATGACAAAAAAATTAATTCATATTTTAAATAATGATTTATAACAAAACATATCCTTTTTTATCCCAAAGGAATAATATTAGAGATATTTTAACAAAGAGAGTGATATTTTGTATTTATTTTTTAATTAAAATATTATGAAGTTCATAATCAAAAAATTAAACCAAGTTTAAATATTTTGAAAACATGGATAATAATGGGAGAAAACCAATTATAAAATAAGATAAAGGTACGTGTAATAGATATTTTAAATCCTTATCACAAAGTTTTAAAAATTGTTTACTCATTTTACCCTTACCACGAAGCTAAATATTTACCATGGTGACAATTCATAATTACCAAAAATAAAAGGGGTATATTTGAAAATTTTGAACCTCCTTATTAAAAATATAGAATAAATGTTTTTCAAGTAAAAATTTCTATAAGTGGAATAAATCTATTTTAAAATAAGTGCAAAAAACACAACGAAAACCGTTTTAGAAAAATGTGTTTTTATGCATAAAATTGGATTTATTCTTATCTCATGCCAAGTAAAGACCATAGATAAATATTAAAAAAATTTATTAAATATATAATATATATTTTATAAAAATAATTCAATAATATTACTTAATTTTATTTATTAATACCAAAACACATTGTGTGCATTAAAATAGTTTTTTTAGGAAAACATCTTTTTTCCTTCAAATGCTTTTAGCAGTTGATAACCAATTAATTAATTCTATAAATTTGTAAAAAATGAATATACATAATTTATTTAGTTATATTAATACCATCCAATCACTCATCTAGGTAATAACTATCATATAAATATTAATAATTCAATAACATATCACAGTTCATTTAAACTGTGTGTTAGGTGTAAAAAATATATTAATGAAATTCAATTTATTTAAAGAGAAATATATCATAAAATAAAAATGTGTTACCTTAAAAACCCTTATAATAATTTCACCCTTTAAATTTCAAGACTCTAATGAAAATAAATAAATAATATTTAACCTCATCACATCTTTAGGTTTCCATATAGCTTCCTCAAATTTATAGTTTCAGAACAAAACATTTAATTAGTGATTGGACTTATTTCATAGAACTTTATTTGATCAGGAATATCCACAATTTTTCATCATAAGAGATATCATTCTCTAGTGGTATGACCTATGAGTTTATTACATGTGAAAGATCGAGTATATATTTCCTTAGGAGGGATACATGGAATACATCATAAACTTGGGAGAGATTTAGTGGGAGTACCAAATAATAAAAAATTATCCCAATTGGATCAAGAATTTTGTAGGGAAAACTATATCTATGGCTCAACATTAATTTCTTTTAAATATCATAACCTTATTCCGAGGAGAAATTTATAGGAATTCCATTTCACTAACTTCAAACTCTGGATGTCATTGACAATTATCAGCATATATTTTCTTCTGACTTTGAGATACCTTGATGTGTTGCAAAATAGATCTAACCTTTTCTACCATTTCCACAACTTTTTCAAGTCATTATATCTTTATTTATCCAAATTCATCATGAAACATTTCATTTATTTACTACCTACCAAATAGTGATTTATAAGGATCCATTTTTATACATGATTTAAATTTATTATTGTAAGAAAATTCTTCCAACTAAAGGTAATAATCCCAACCACCTTTGAAATCCATAGGGTATACTATCAAAATGTCTTCTAGAGTTTTAATGGAACTCTAAAATTTACCGTTTATACGATGAATATATGTATTATAGACACAAAAATTTGTATATATAGCCTTCAAAATACTTCTCTAGAACATTTGGATTAACCTCGGATCTTGATTAGATACATCATAATGTGGTAGCATAATAAACCTTAGCACTTCCTTAATTTGTAACCTGGAAATATGATCAAGAGATAAATATTCTATTATGGTAATGAAATGTGTTTTTTCACAAGGTTGTCGACTAAAACCAAAATATAATTTTTCCCTTTATATGTTCTGTCTATTTTGATTATGAAATCCTTGGTATTGATTTCCAAATTCTATTATGGTGTGGTTACTATTTTTAACATCCCCTTATAAATACTTCTTTCTCTCATACTTAACTTACTAAAATACCATGAATTGAGATACATACAATGAAATATCCCTTTTCATGTTATCCTACTAGAAATTCTATTTCATAAATCTATACATATTCATACATCCGAGATTAATAGAGAATGATAAACTATGAGCTTCATACAATAGATTATTTTTTAAGTATGGTATTTGTGGAACACAAACTCTATTCTGGAACCATATCATTCCATCAAAAAAAATTGGTTGAAATCAGGAACATTTATCATCTTCTTTTATAGGCATATATCCTCCTTCTTTGCCTATTTAATTCTCACATGGATGGATGGTTGAACATTCATCTGAGAAAGATATGATTTATCATATTTCTATAGGATTTAAGTATCCTTCTTCTATAAATCCATAAATATTGGATCTCTTTTAATCCTATTTATTGAAAAAATATCATGGTCTTTCTGAATCAGAGTATCAACCACCTAGTTCTCCTTCCTATGTTCATAGTTTATTAAGCAGTTATAATATTTAATCAACTCTAACCATATCCTTTGGTGTATATTAAACTCTTTATGGGTGAATATATACTTAATTATTTTATGATCTGTATATATATGACACCATTTATCATAAAGATAATTCCTCTATATTTTTAGTGAAAAAAAATATTGTTACCAACTCTAAATCATAAATCATGTAATTTTTCTCATGAAGTTTCAATTATCATGAGGCATAATATATCACCATATCATTCTACATTAGGAATAATATCAATTCTTTCTTTGATACATCATTGAAGATCAAAAAACCTTCTCCATTGTAGGGTACTATAAGAATGGTTGTGCTGAACAACCTTCATTTTAGCACCTTGAAATTTTCCTTGAATTCATATGTTTAAAGTAAGTCAGACCCCTTCTAAGACAAATTTGGTATTAAATTAGATATTCATGATAAATATCTCAAAAAATGGTATTATCCTACCTACCCAATAAAACTATATATCTCTATTACCATGGTTGGTGTGGGAAATTGTTTAGTAACCTTCATATTTGATGGATCCACTGATATGCCCTCACTTAAGATTATATGACCCAAGAATGTGACTTTATGTAAACAAAATTCCCACTTGATAAATTTATAATACATAATATCTTTCCTTAGTGTATTCAACAAAATCCTCAAATTTGTTTCATGTTCTTACTTACACTTTAGATATATAATAATATCGTATATAAATACTACCACAAACTGATCAAGGTAATCTCTAAAGACTCCATTCATTAAATCTAAAAATATAAAAGGATAATTTGTAAACCTAAAAGGTATAACAATAAATTCATAATTATCATACCTCATATGGAATTATTTATTGGGTATATATTCCCCCATGACCCTCACTTGATGATATCTAGATTGAAGATCAATCATAGAAAAATATTAAGCTCCTCATAATTGATCAAATAGATCATCATTATAAGGTAGAGGATGCCTGTTATTTATAGTGATCTAGTTAAGTTCATAATAATCAATTCATAGATTCATCAACCCATATTTCTTCTTAACAAAAACAATAAAATCACCCCAAGGTGGTGTGCTTGGGCATATTAATCCCTTATAAGGATTCTCCTGGAGTTTATTATTCAATTACATAAACTAAATTGGGGCCATACTATATGAATTCTTTGAAATAGGTGTAGCACCAAGTATGATTTCTATTAAAAACTCGACTATATATCTCAGGGGAAGACCTATATAAGTATTAAGAAAATACATCATCATAATCCTGTATAATAGGCATATCTTTGATGTTGAGTTCTCCCCAACCATTTTTGATAAAAAAAACCTCACGAATAAGAATTAAGACTCATACAACATAAGTAACCTCCATTAGAAGTTCATATTCATCCTCGCTTAAAAATACAATGATAAGTTGGTTTGGAATATCAAACATGACATCCCTTCCTTGGGAATTGATATGGGATCTATATAGAGATAGATAATACATTCCCAAAATCACATCAAATTTAACTAGAGGGAGAATCACAAGATTTTTTGGAAGCACATTCCTGTAAAATTTTATCTAAGAGGACCAATAGAATTAAGATTTAATCAACATACTATTAATATTTTTTTCTAATAAATCAACATATAATCATTGAGGTGGTGATTTTATACCATTATAAAATTCTTTAGATATAAAAGAGTGGGTAGAACCAGAATCAAATAATAAATTTTCAATTCTAGAGTGGATTATAAGTGCACCTTTCACTACATCATTCTCATTAACCACTTTGGTAGTCCAAATCACATGAGATTTCCCTTTGTATATAGGTTTAATATTTTTTAGATATTGTTCTTCATCAAAATCCTTTGGATTCATTCACTTGTTGTCTTAATTTTCATACCCCTTTCATTTAAAGCATTAGAGTGTGAGTGGGGAATTAGTTGGAATCTCCCTTTACTCTATTGTATCAACTGGAATATTTATTTCATTTTAAAATTCATTGGATTTATGACCATCTCATCCATATTTAAATCTCCTTATGATTCCATTAAATAAATTTCCATGATGTTGCTTCCCACAATTCTGGCATTTATGTGACAATAATTTCCCTCCACCATGTGATTTATTCCAGTTTTTATGAGACTGTATCTTCATTTTCTTATTAAAAACATGGGATTAATGGGAATATCCAATTTCTATTTTTACATTGAGAGCACATTGACCGATTTATTCATATCTACTAATGTATCTTATATCTGATTCTTTTCATATACTTGGTTTTGTGACACTAAAAAATAGATAAATTTTTCTTTTAGGGTTGATGATTAAACCAAAAGAGTACCTCTCATTTCATTTAAAATTTTCCTCATAGGTACTAATGGATTCATCATCCTTCTATTTAAGCTTAAGGAATTAATTGTCCATTTTTGTATGTATAATAAGAAGGAAGTACTTAATAAAAAAATCCTATTAAAATAATCTCATTCCATGGAGTTAATTTCATCATATTGCCTTTTATTCTTAATAATATTCCACCATTGATTTGTTTCACCTTCCAAATGATAAATGAATAGGAAAAAAATATCATGTTTTGAGTACTGGAGTATAATATTTGATCATTTAAAATTTCAGTGTGATTCATGGCTTGAAAAGTTTGTGTAAAAAGAGAAATGAAATTTTTTATTCCATATCCCATAGAATTAGATTTATCATGAGTAAAATATTTTTATTTTTTATCACATTAAGTGTTAACATGATTCCGCCTAGTTTAATCCATTTTTTAAAACCAAGAAACATAATGTGATAAACAATAATCATAGTGAGTAATAATGTAATGATGAAAAATCAATCATAGGACGTCTAAATCATGAAGCCTTATTTACCATCTATGATACCTTAGGTTTAACCTTAGTAATTCATGGTCATCATAATTAAAATATTTCATAATGGTTTATTAAGAAATTTTTAATTAAATCAAGAATATCTTCTAGGAGTGTCAACTAGATGTTCGGTAGGGGCCCATTCACTGTGCACTAAAACGATGACCAAGATAAACTTAACCAACTATTTTTAGTCATATTACCCCTAGATGCATCTGTTACAAACCATGTCAACTTTTAGTATCAATACAAGGATGTATTGTTAGGAAGACCACATAATCTATACCTTGTAAAAAAATTATAATGTTATCCTATAATTTGGATTATCCTCAGGGTTTTCACCAAATTTCTCTAAACAAAATCTCCAAAAATAGTTAAACCCAGATCTGATACCAAATAATGAAACCCAAGAAAAACATACATAAATATTACATCATTTTAGATAAATATTCAAAACATGTCATAATAATACATTACCCACATCGATAAAGGTTTTCTGTATTTAGAGACTAGATACATAAACAACTTATTTCATGAAATATCTGAAACATCTCCCATAAAGTACTTCTCACATAGTACCCTTCTTAGACATACAATATTCAAAACCTTTCATCATAATCTGGGGAAAGGAAACACAGTAAAGGGTGATATCATATGCTCGATAAGGGTAAACATATGATATATGAATCAATGATCATATGAAAAAATATCACAATCATAAGAGTATATGAACATGAGGTTATCAATACATAATCATACAAAATAATTCACAGAACATAATCATGAGTAATGGAATAAAACATTAGAATGTGATAAAATGGGGAATCATCAAAAAATAATCAGGATCCATGAGTTAAAATAAAAAGTATAACAATATTTCATCAGAGTGTAAAACCATCATAGGAATAGAAACTATATAATATTTAAAGGTATACTACCGATATCATAATATCATATTATATCAAGCATAATCACTTATTTCCCATATCATAGTGGATCAAGAATAACCACATTTTTTTAAGGTTGGGTTCGAAGCCTCATTTATTATTAAATCAAAGCAAAGACCTCTTTTAACTAGGTATAGGGAAACCCATTACATAGCCCAAAGGCCCAATGGTCATTTAGCCCATTACATGGCCCGTAGGCCCAAATTTTTGGCCCAATAAAGAATAACCACATGTTTCCCATATCACATTTGATAAATCATCACAAACTGTTTCCCATATCATAGTAGATGGGGCATCCCTATCTGTTTCTCATAATAGATTAAGCAAATCAAGTCATTTTCTATAATTTCTCATCATATATATGGTTTTTCCAATGCGTTTTAGAGTTATAACAAACCCATACATCACTTAATTAAAACCATATATATATGCTCCATAATATCATAAACCATTCATTTCTTCACTAAATCATAACTTATAGAAAATAAATGATTTTCATTAATAACTCATCATATATTAATTAACATATAGGAAAGAAATAGATTTCATAGAATATTATTTAAACCACTATCATCAAAATCCATAAATAGAAATAAATTGAAAATATTATAATATCATATCCCAAGTAAATCATAAAAATCCTTAAAGAATGTTGGCATTGATGAAAAATACATTTAAAAGATCATTCAAATCATTCTTTGAAAACATGAGAAAATATCATTTCCATTTGATAACATTATAACAAAAAATTCTAAGAATATTGAGAAAATAATTTTATTTTAAAATAACTAATTAAACTTTTAAATGAATATTTAAATTAAAGAATGACCATGTTAGTGGAAAAATACATTCATGTCGTATAAGTTAAAAGAAAACATTCTTTTTATACTTTTCTAAAAAGTAAATAATGACTTCTTCGTAAAAAATAAGAAATATTCTTTTTAAATTTTTGTAAATAAAGTCTAAGGTTATGAAAATGACATTTTTTAAACATTTATATTATAGGTAGAAACTTTCATAAAATAATTTTAAATATTATGTAAATGGAAGAAAATTTTCATCGATAAAAGAGGGAATAGGGTTGGCTTTTTTAAGAAAACATTTTTTTCACCCATTTTTAGTAAAAAGGAGAGAAAATTTTATAATAATAGATAAAAAATACATAAATAAAAATATTAGACTAAAATTTATGGGGTTAAAAGGATAGGATTCATATAATTTCCCTCAATAAAAATTTAATATAGACAATCCTGAAAAGAGATTGTATCATAAACCCCTTACCTCAATTCTAGTCATGCTTTATATGTGTTTAAACCTACTATATAATAAATATAGATTTATTATAAATATATTAAAGAACCATAATAATATATATCATAAAATATATTATTTACTTATAAAATCTTATCACCCTTTTATTAATAATTCTTTATTCAAATCATTATTTCTATTGATAACTACTTCATTTTTCATGTATGTTTTAGTTCGGCAGCCTAATTCCTTATAATTTTATCATGGTTCCATTATCTCCATATTGATGATAATTTCATGAGTATCATATGTAATAATTATATAAACTTTTATAACTATTCGTATAAACTTTTGATGAAACATTGATTACATCACTTCATGGAGATGATAATTCGTATATAAGCACGAGTAATGTTTCCACTTTTTGATGGATGAAAAGAAAGAAAAGTAAATAAAAATTCACCATTATAGAACTATAATAATATAATAAAAATTATATTTATTTATTAAATCCATAATTATAACCAGAAATTTGAATCAGTGATGAAAAAAATGCATTGCTTTATGGAGGTGGTAGTCCACATGTATAAACGAGCGGTGTTTTATTTTCCCATAATATGGAAAAAACGTGGATAATATTTATTAAATCATCATAATGAAAAATTAATTATATTTAATATATTTAATACATTATTTTATTATAGATACTATATATTTTTAATAGGTGGAAAAATAAATAAAATTAAAATTACTCGTTTAGGAGTTATACGTCTTCATTTAGAAACCTCATTTAGATTACATCATAAGCCTTTATAGGATTGTATTTTGACAAGAAAAGATGCTCTATAACATGGGTTAGGAAGCTAGAATGGTATTAGTTTAGGTATCTTACAATATAGAAGGCTAAAACTTTATTAATAATAGATAAGTGGATGTTCCCTTTTACAAGTGAGGGAAATGACACACATGGAATTACTTTAAAGATTTAAATATAATATATGACATAATCATGTAAAGTGGAACCAAATGGACATTATTCCAAATTCATTACATTATAAGGTCAAAATAAATTTATATAATAAAATTTTTACATGTTTATGTTTCATTTTAAATCTTATCTTTTTGTTTAACCCCCTCGTTAACCCTTTTTAACCTTAACCGTGGTAACTCGTTTTTAAGCCTTTAAGGGTCATAAATTTACTTCTAAGGTGAAAAGTTGCTCATAAATGGTAAATTCATGAAATTTTAAACCATTTTTCATCACAATTATCCACTTTTATAAAAAAATATTTTTAAATCATTTAATAAAATATTAGTTAACATAAAATATCGTTCAAGTCATTTTTAGGACAATTCATGTAATTTGGCTCCAAATACATGAAGACATAAATTGAATTAAAATTGAAACTTATAAAACATAAAAAAAAAATATTTTATATTTATCTAAAAAATAATGTAATACAATAATTCATTTGTATTATCTTACTTTTAATATTTTTAAAATCATCTATTTTATTTTTCTATTACTTTAATAAGTATTGTATCGATCAAGCTCATGATCATCCATATTATGCAATGATTATTCATAAGACTTGGTAGTGATAATTTAAATTCATTATTTTATTAAGATAAATTTCTCAAATTAATAAATTAATCAAATTATTAATTAATTATTTAATTATCTTAATTATCTTCTAAATAATCCATGAGATTCTCATCCTTTGATTTTTTTAATAAATTTAATAAATAAATTTTAATTTGAAATTATTAACTACATGGAATGTACTGAAAAATTACATGGAATGTACCTTCTTGGTTAGATTTAAATTTGGTGTGGAATTTAACACACATGAAATATACTATAGACAACATGACATGCACCATTCTACATCTGATAAAACCCATTTCTGGAGTTTTAAACCAACACGATGTGTAATGTCACTCGACATGGTGTGTGACATATGTTGTGTATGTTCCTTTTTATTTATTTTTTATTTACATGACATTTACACCTACACTGATTGTCTTGATATTTGATGACATGTTGTTGTGTTAGTCAATCAGTGTAGTCTTTATGACATGTATCACTTCACAACACACCATAAATATATGTGATGTGTATCTATGGTGATGCATGTGAAGTATATAGAGTGTGTGATGACCTTAAACTTTTTTTATTTGTGGAATCAAATGGATATTAATTAAAATAATTTATTTCTAAATGACCTACTAAAAATAACTCATCATGTACTCTAGTATGATATTAACTGTTACACAACATGTATAGCTAGCAGCATGTTGTGTACTTTAGTCTTGATTTTAATAAAACACATGTTTGAATCACATGATTGTCCTAGTGTGAACCTTGAATTATTTCTCTAGAGTTACAAAAATATGTAACTTCCTAATATCAAGGCCATAATATAGTGCCCCGGGTCATGGATGTAACTTGACCTTAGGAACACCTCCCTGTAAATCAAAATCTTTCGACTACCTGATAGAGACTACTCGACATAATGGGGAGACTACTACATTGAATGAGATTCATACAACATTGGAAACAACCAAAACATCATAACCCAAAATCTAAGTACGTATAAATCAATAAACACAATTCTATAACAAATGTACCATACATAAGTTGTAAAATAAAACATCCATTTATCTTCCATTGGCCTAATCAAAAGTAAAAAACTAAAAAAATGAAACAAAATACACAAAATGTCCCACTTCCATCCCTAATTCACAAAACACTCAAAATCTTCTGATACCTTTTAGTTTATCTAACTCGATCCACTGCACAATATATTCTCATACTTGTAAAAAATAAATAAGGTTCTCACAAGCACCAAAGTTCCCATGAAAGTTTTGGGAAATACCTACCAGTAGGGTATCAAAATTTTCCCCTAATATATGACATCATATGCATATGATAATTATAAAATAAACATGTCACATAGTTCCTTAGTTATCATGTGAAAACTAGGACACTAAAAATCCATGAACATTAGGTCACCATGTGTTAGCTAGGACATCATGACACCTTATCGTACATAGTTTGATGCCATGTTGAAATCCACCTCATGTACCCACCATGAATAGTAAAACCCGATACCCATGCCATGTCTAAAGAATCAGAGTATGCATAGTCCAAGACCCCAACCCTTTACGTGAAGGGACAGAGTAAGGACCTATGTCCAAATCTCGACATGTTACCTTATCACTTAAGGTATTATCCATCATCCATGTCTCGTATAAAATCATAGAAGACCATAATTTACACCCAATATTATCCATTATCATGACACAATCCTACTCATGGCAAGGTCTATTATCTTCAAACAAGTCTGCTCAAGGAAAATATCAACTTCATGCACACTAGGATCACATCTCACCAATGGATATCCCATTATTTCCATCTCATTCATGGTGGATACAAGCCATAGGATACCTATCTTCCTTCAGGTCTATCACCTATCACATTCACATTAATGAAATAGAAAATAGGGCACACAATCTATCACACAAGATCATTAACTCATTGGCACCATCTCAAGTCTCACACCCCTTAGTGACACCACAACCCATAGGCTCCTCCAACCCAACCTTATGGACTAGTCCAACCTCATAGCAATCAGTCCCAATATATAACTATTATCACATGTTATCCCACTCTAAACCCCTTAGAATATCGATACAAAGTTCTGAATAGTTTCACCAGCACTCACCTGGGTCTTATTTCACATCTCCTAAGGGAGACCTCTTAACCCATCACCTAGAGGAAAACCCTCTTCATCACACCTCACCTTATCCTAAAGGGCTAATACAACTCAAAACACTTTTCAAGAATCAATCCACCCTCAAGAGGATGTCACTTACATAGAATTATACGTACAATCATCTCACTCATCACTCCAAGTCTTAATCTTTGTCTTGTATCCACGAATAGTTTTAGCGATCACATCTTAGGCTACCCAAATATCATATCACATATTGAGACCACAAAAGGTCTCTTGTAAACTTAATCACCACCCTCACCCATTATCTATGTAGTCTTTAGGAAATAAAAACATACCTAAAGTGACAAATATCACTTAACCTAAGCATATGATTCCCAAAAATATCTTGTCTCTTCTTCACAAGGAACGTTTAGTCCCTATAAATCTACCAAGTCTCATAAAACATTCATGCAACCAATGAACCATGCATAAATAAGCATATGGTTTTTGTATTAAAGGGTCCACCTACCTATATAATGGATTTATCATCTATTACAATCTCTTCATAGCCTCATCCAAGCCCATCCATTACTCATCCATGCTCAAATCAACTCTCGATCCCCTATCTCAGGTCACATTACATTAATAATTAATTATAAAAATTTATTATTCATTATTTAAGTTAAATAAAAGAGTCATAATTGATAGAAAAATCACCAAAAAACATTTTGATGTAGAAACCACCACCTAACACACCCAGAAGGTCTACAGAACACTCCCTACACAATCCCAAAAAAAATCCAAACACCTGCTACCCAATCAATCCCCAATTCCATCCAATTTTTCCAAAAAAAACCCTTAATGAATTAGGGAAGTGTCCTTAATTGAATAAAATGAATAAAATATTGTATTATCATTCTCTTAGGACCATTTATGTCCATCATTCATGAAAGACCCATCAATTCATAATGATTTAAAATTATTGTGGTGAAATCATCGTTAATACCCTAACCTGGATTCATCAAAATCATAGGGATACAATGAGAGGAAATAACATAGGAATAAATATATATAATAACTAGAATATGAGAAAATAATGAACCAATAACCATCCACTATAAAGGGGGATTAAATTGAGAATATATTAAGAGGAGAGTCATCCAAATAGATTCCATCAATACCCAATTTCCCTTAAAAATTGAGAGGGGTCCAATAAATTACCATTCTTCCCTACTAAAAAAATAAGGAATTGGCCCTCTTTTGGTGTTTCCATAGGGAAAAAAGAATAAGTTCCCTCACCCATGGATACCTATCAAAACAATATATCAGGTATGCAACACAAAGTCCCTCCCCTAGGTCCCCAAATATGGAATGGAGATAAGCCTCATGGTGCAGCCCACAATGAGGGACAACTGATGGATGGCCTCTCAAATACCCTATAATGCATATCCTTCTAGGGATGCACCTTGGTATTTATAAATAGGGATAGGGATATGTTATGGAATGGACCCCAGTTTGGGATTCATCCACCGACAAAGGGGTATGAAACCCAACCCTGAGGACCTCATCCTATTATGTGGCCCTTTAGGGTAACACCATAGGGTATAAACTCCATGGGGTCCCTCCATGGAATATCCTCTAGACTGAAGCATGTAGATCTATCCTATAACACTACCATGGTGTATATTTTTCTACTATGATATTTCCTACTCAACCACAAGTCACCACACCACAGCACCATGTGATGCACTATGGTTTCTATCTACAACTGAAATTTCCACAATAGGTCAACCTCGATCCTTCTCTACTTCTCACTCAAACACCCATATAATCCTTGTTCCCTAACCAAAAAAGCATTGTGTAGATGTTTTAATTATCATATTCTTTAAATGAGTCCCAATTTATTAAATTACCCTTGATCCTAATCAAAAATTAAAACTTCCTCTAAATCTTAACAACCATGAAATTCTACGATCATTAAAAACTCTACACCATAACACTGCTCATCCTTGAGAACCATGATAGTCCTTAAACTGTCAAACCTAACCTACCATGGTCACTAATTCACTAAGTATTATCATTGTCTACTCTGGAACTCTTAATGTTATTTTTTTCACAAATCCAAACTATGAGGTATACTAGTCACTAAAGTCCATCCAAATGCTCACCACCAACACCCACACCAAAATGGTTCTCAACAAGACCCACCTTCTTCAAGGCACCAAGGTTTCTTCAATTGATATTTCCCAAGAATAATGATTCACCCCACTATAAGGATTTACTTCAAATATGATAATTACAAACCATGGTGCTACCCACCATAGGAATCATCCATCTAATTCTCTTCCAGTTTTTCAATATGGTTTATACCAAACTGTATATGATTCCATGTCAAAACACCGATCAGACCGCATTTGGACAAATTCACACAAAAACTCTTGGATTCACCCACTAACTTGTCATTTCACCACTCTATCATGATTCTTTAACTTCTATAGGCATCATAAGATCATCCAAATTCCCACACAAAAGTTTGTAATTGACTATTGATGTAATTCCATGGTTTCACCACCAACATCCAATTCCAATCATCATGATCTCACCTCAAGAATTGGAAAACCTTTGATATGACTTGATATTGGACCACCTCAAAATTTTCTTTATCCTTATGCTAAGATAAAAAAATTTCCATACACCACATACATGTTTTTAATCTATTATTCCTCAAAGAATAAGATTTTAGTGGATCTTACCCCACACTAGAATCTCGATTCCATATTGACTATCCACTGATCGGTCTCACCGAAACCCCGATCCTTCAAACATGAGGGTTATTCACTCATGACTGATATGATTCTCCCCATGTTAGGAGTATCATCATCTTCACTTTACCAAACCAAACACCAAACCTCCAAAGCCTTACCATGCATAATGATTGAATATGATATTCCCAATATGATCTTCACCTCTTCCTAACATTCTAGTAACACTATCCTAAATATTAAATAATGCACTTATAATAAGGATCGCATATTCTAATATCCAATGGTGTGCTCACCATTATATGTCTTCCATGACAATTCTCCTCTATTACTGAACCAAACAGTTCCCAACACTACATGAAATTCAATCTTATTGATCCATGTTCACTTAACCCTAACAATACCTATCAATGAATAAAACTCTTATACACCATTCCTACTCTCATATCACCGTTTAATTACCATCCTAGTACTACTTGAGCTAATCCATAACCTAAAAAATTATCAATGGACTCGTACTTGGCTCATTCCATAGATCTGAAACTCAACAATAACCACACATAACTAGCACACATATGACCTTAAGCACTACGAATTTTCACAATAAGTCACACCAAAAATCAATTTTATCTTCCCAAAAAGTTTATACTCCAATATAATCTAGTTTCACAACCTAATTCATGCTCCCATGAGTCACTTCTCACAAAACCCAGGCTCAAATACCTACCCCACTGACTATGCTTCACAATCATGTCAAGATCACCTAATAGCCAAAAGCATATAACTCATTCCAAGGGTAATGGAATGATCACTCATCACATGTGTGTCATTACAAAACCACAATATTCTACCCACACTCTTCTCATATTAGGAATTTCCACCTAGGATCTTGATCCATGGGTTTAGGAATCCAACTGATCTCACCCTCTCAAAACTATCCTCAATACCAAGCATAATGAATTCACAAGCCTTTCTAAAACTACATGGTTTGGTTGAGTAGAGTGACACCAAGAATATATATGGGAAACACCATATAAGTTTTCATTGAAATATTTAGTAACCAAACCATTTCCTCAATTAAATTCATTTCTACCCTTGGATTTCCTTTTAGGTATACTAGTCCCTCCCTGATTCATCACCCAGGTCTCAAAGGCCTCTATCAACCCATTAAGGGTTACTTTACACCCCTTATACCAAGAAATATTTTAGCCTTTATTGAGAATGTACCATCACAGGATCTATATGACCTACCATTAAATAAAATATCATGGTTCAAATGAGTATAATTCCACCAACAAATTATATGGAATAACACTATATAAGTTGTTATTGATCCCTTAAAAAGATCTTGTCATCAATGAAATCAATCACATACAAGCACAAAAATTTCAGGTGATTCCTATGTAATGTCCATGATGCATGTAAATGGGAATCTTATTAATGATACAGGATCCAAAATCATAAATAAAACTCCCTAATAGGAATATCTTATTTAATAAACATCGCAATCAGAAAAAAAAAATATCATACCCATGGTAACCAGGAATACCCATTGGAAAACGGGTTCATGAAATAACAATCCAAGATCTATCAAAATCTCTAAAACATTATTATAACACATGTATACATTTTCCCTGAATAATAAGAAAAAAATAACTAATACCATTTTGTAATACCTTGGTCTGATGGCCATTCGACATTACCTAGGGATATGAATATTACTTGACTTTAGATTCACCTCCCTATATATGAAAGGCTACCGACTAGTTCTAAGGGATTACACAATACAATGGAAATACTATGGCCTCTAATTATATTTATACAATAATGAAAATAACCAAAACATTTCTATACTACAATCAGAGTATTAATAAATAAATAAACATAATACTATAAAAAATTTACCATGAAAAAATCATACAATAACACATCCACCAATCACCCACTAGGACGATCACAAGTAAAAAAAATAAACAAAAGAATAAAATACACAATAGGTTTTACTTTCATCCCTAGGACACACTACACACCCATTATCCTAATACCCTTGATCTGCACTAGCCCAATCTATTGCACAATCTGTGTTCAAACCTATAAAATATACATAAGGTATGTATGTTCACCATAGTTCCATTTTAGGGTGTCATAAATAAATCTTAGTAGGGTGTCACCAAGTTCAACTAATATATTATATCATATGCATGTATGAAAGAATAAATAAACATGTCACATAATTCCTTGGACATCATGTGATAACTAGTCCACCATGTCCCCATGCACATCGGGTCATCAAGTTTTAACCCTTCCACCATGGCACTTGATCAAACCTTCTTTAGTGACATGTTATAATCAACCTCGTGCCACCACCATGTGTAGTTGAACCCAATAGCCATAAATTATCTTAAAACTCCATGTGGTCATCATCTAAGACCTTAACCCAAACCATAAGGGACAAGGAAAGGTTCTACATCCAAATCCCAACCCACAACCTTATCACACAAGGCAGGGTCCATCATCAATTCCTTTCATCATATCACATATGACTAGCCTTATAACTTAAAACTGTCCATTATCAAGACCCAATCCCACTCATGGAATGGTCCACTATCTTGATCCATTATTATTCAAGGAAATACCCAACATCCTGTACACTAGGATCCCATCCATCCCACAGTTATTCTACCAGAACCATCTCACTCATGAAAGGTCCATGCCTCAGAATCTCTCTCCCCCACCCGGTTTATTTCTTATCATAAGAAAACTCATGAAATATAAAATAGGGAATGTATACTATTAATAAATCTCACTAGCTTGTTAATACCATATCAAGTCCATCTCCCCTTAGTGACACCATAGTCTATAGGATCCTTTGAACCAAACCTCATATCCTAACCCAACCTCATCACACCCATTCATACTATTTAGGGATCATCCCAAGCTATGACACTCTAAACCCCCAATAAACTCTTTGAAAAGTATCAAACTGTTCCACCAACCCACACTTGGATCCCATCTCACATCTTCTAAGGGAGACCTATTGTCCTATCATCCAAAGGAAAACCTTCTCTACCACACCATGTCTCATCCTGAAGGACCCAACCCACACACAACACTTTCCAATACTCAATCCATCCTCAAGAGAGTGTCACTAACATAGTGTGAGACATATTTTTATCTCACCCATTACTCCAAGGCCTAATCCCTCTCTCGCTTGTCTAACTAGCCCTAGGTAACCCATCCTAGGATACTTGTATCTCATCTTATATCCCAATACCACCCAAGTTCATTTATAAACATAATCATCTCCCTCACCCCATGTAGACATAGTCACTATGAAATTTGAAGTTACCTAAAGTGATAAAGAGACCTTAATCCAGACATAGGAGGCCTAATTCCATCTTTTATCTTCTACCTAATGCAGTCTCAGTCTGTATTCATCTACCTAGTCCCATGAAACATGAATGTAGGAAAGAAACCATACATAAACAAGAATTTGGATTTGTATTAAAGGGACCACCTACCTCTATAACAAACTTTCCATCTACTTAAATCTCTACAAGCCCTCATCCAAGCCCGTCCATACCCCATCCATGCCTGCATCAACTCATGAGCACTTATATCATTCCACATGAAATAATTAAACAATTATAACAATTTATAATTAATTATTTAAGTTAAAATAAATAAGTATTATTGAAAGAAAACTTATCAGATACCATCATGATACAGAAACTATATCCAACCACACCTACAAGATCCATGGAACACCCCCAACACCATCCCTAGAAAAATACCTAAAACTCGGAACCCGTTAAATCTACAATTTCATCAAATTTTATCAAAAATTCTAAATAAATTAGGGTAGAATATTATATTTACTGAAATTGTGAAATAGGAATGTGGTTATCCTCCAATGACCAATTTTAGCCACAAGGTATGAAATTCTTATAGATTTTGGATAATTTCACCATGATCTAGTGAAATAATTACCAAAACCCAAACCTATAATTCAGTCAAATAACAGTGCTACAAAAAAAAGAAATATCATACAAAAAATGTATATAGTACCTTGAATCCACTATAGAAATACACTAAGAAACATCCCCCAACATGAGGGATCAAAGGAAGAATAGAGAAGGGGGATATTTGACTGAATGACCTCTCGAAATTCCCCAATTACCCTAAAAATCAAGGAGTGTACAACTAGTAAATTACTAGTCTTCTCTCACAAAAAAAATCTGGTTGGGCCCTTTTTAATTTATGGATATAGGGACCATGACATAATCCCCCACATATAGAGCTACTTTCTAGCACAATCCCTAGGGTTGTGGTGTAAATTACCTCCCTTGGATTTCTGGATAGGGCATGGAGAAAGGATCCATGGTACAACCAACCTCAGGAGAAGCTAATAGCTAGCCTCCTGAGGATCCTCCACAACATAACCCTCTAGTTATTCATTGTGGTATTCTTGACCAAGGCCAAGGCCATGTTGTGGTGTGGCCCCTCGGTTGTAGTGTATACACCCATATAGGGGTAATGATCCCAACCCCAAGGGACTCCCCTCAGCTAAGCGGGCCCTATTGCTGACACCAGAGGGTACCCACCCTTTAGGATCCATCCACATGTGATCCTCTAGGCTAAGGTATGATTCTCTTCCCCACATCACCTCCATAATGCAAACATCTTGGAAATTTTGTTTCCTTCTTAGTTGTCGGATACCATTACAAAGTTCCCTATGTTGTGTAGTGGTGCTTTCCTATAACTAAAATTACAATTACATGGCCACCCCAATACTTCTATACTGCTTACTCAAACACCAAGACACTCATTTAGGCCTCATTCCCCATCCAAAAACATCTTCTTTAAAGGTTACAATACTCGAATTCATAATTCAAATCCCAATTCATGAAATAACCCCTACTCCAAATCAAAAAATTAAACTTCTTGAAAAACATAATGATTGTAAAATAAATTGTTATAATTTGTATAGCTAACTATACACCATGAAATTCATTTTTGTCCACCAATGATACATTCCTAGAGAATTAAAATATATATTTCATATATTTTCTTGTGTTACTTGGATTGTACATCTAGTTATAGGTTTTTTAAATCATGTATTATCAAGTCACCTGGTTGGAAGTCAATACATAATATGTATATTTATTACACACCATATACATTGAAAACACAACTTTGGTAATTCCCATGGGGATGAAACTGTGCTAGTTTATATAGTGTGTACACTATCAACACTCCATGTAATAAAATACTAACTATGTGTGAACTAGAATTCAATACATTGTGTGTAATTACACACCATATACCAACCTCCATATGGTGTATTGTGATTACTACAAACCGTGTTTGTGTGGTTGACCAAGGATACACAGTGTGTAATTTTTTGTTACATAGTGTGTAACCATGTCCTTTATCCAAAATCCTCATCATCTACAGATGGGATATTTTAGTATTCTTCATCTTCTATTAGCATGTTCTAGGTAATATGAACTCAAAAACACATGTTATCTCAACTTTTGGATTAAATAATTAACAACTAGAAATTAATTGTAGCTAAAAAACTAGAAATAAATCAAAACAATAATAAATAATTATAAATTATTATTTGACTGCTTTGATATAACTTGAAAGGATCTAGGGCAGAGAGGAAGTGTTTGGGTCTGTGCCCTATAATGTTTTTCATTGGTTTCAAAAAATTAAATCAGATAAACTTGATGAAAAAGCCTAAGATTATTTATAGAGAGGATCTTTTAACATATAATTTATAATTAATTTAAACCAAGAGTTACTTCATCTGGATAATTTTTTGGATTGTTGATTAATTTGGTTCCTTATCTTGTCGTCTCATCATTGGAATAAATAATCCAAACTATAATTCCAATAGTGGTATCTATATGTGCTCCTTAAATATCATAATATCTTTATTGGTATTCCAGGTGAAATCATATAGGTACTAAGTTCACTTTATATTTAATCACTGATTGCAACAATAAGTCTATCAGGATATAAATATTTATTTCTCTTTGTCTTTCGATTGTATTATAACCAATGTGGAATTGATTTTTTACAATGGTTATTTTTATTACCAATGTAAAAAATAACTTTTAAAAAAATATATTATAAAATAAAACACCCAAATTTGTAATAGAGGAAAAATATAGTGAATTTCGGTAACACTCACCTGTAAACTATAGAAAAATCTAGTACAATTCTTTCACAACTGTCTATATAAAAAAAATTACAATTACAATAACTTTATAATTTCATAATTTAATTTCAACATCTACATTTCAAATATAATTATATAAAGTAAAACTAAATCAAAATTGTAAAATAATCATCCCATGATCACCATATATTATTTAATGCATTTCTAATATAAGTTCCCAGATCATCGAAAAGCTACAAATCAAAAATAAAATCTAAAACTTTTATTCTCAATATAATGGTAAGATAAAGAAAGGGAAAATTTATAATAAAATCTAAACTTTCTAAAATATATAACTTTACTAGTTTTAATTATTTCATAAATAAATCCTAGAACATAATATCTATATTTGAATACTCCTTAAGGGTAAAAACTCTATTAAAATTTAAGTTATCAATTGAAAATAACATTTTAACTATCTTTTAAATTGTAGTACTTATAAAATAAGTCACCTTTGCGTACAAAAAAATAATCTTTTACTTCTCTTTCCTATTGATCGATTATAGTTCTTCGATGCACTATTTTAAAATTATAAGTATGAAATAAAAAAAATAAGTTATTATAAAATATATTTATTAAAATAATCAAACATTCTTCTCTAATACTTCTTTAATGTTTCATTGCACGTCACCATGTATAGAGTATAACCAACAACTAGTATTTTATTTTGGAAAAAAAACACAAAAAATCCAATGGATATTGATATAAAAAAATATAATGTGAATGGTTATTTAATTATTATAAATAATAATATATGAAAAATATGTTTAATACCCATTAAGATAATGAATCATCTAACATTTAATTGATTCATTTTGAAATCTTTGAGAAACATATCCGGTTCTTTCTTTATCCTATATCATATTCATTATTTAATAAATAAATTATGGCTCCATGATCCTATACACTAATGTTGTATCATATTGAATTAAAAGTGTATAAATATATATAATAAAAAACATAAGTATTAAGTTATAAAAATTTATATAATTGAAAGAAATGTGATAATAGAATTATATGGAAAAGATTGGTTTCACTTTGAGGCCCTACAGCTACAGGATCCAATATATATTTTATACAAATCATCAACTAATAATTGTGCCCATAAATTTTAGCACTCATTGGAAGAAAATAAAAATCCAACAACATTAATTCATATGATGATAATTTAGAATGTCCTTCATTAAAAATAGTATTCAAAGTTGAAGGGGCCTCAACATTTTATTGATTTTTATACAAAATGTATTTACCTATAACGTATTCCTAGAATATATATATATATACATATATTAAAATATTTTAAAAAAACTAACACGAATATTAAATAGATAATATAATATATGAATACCTTAGTAGTAATTTTTCAGAAAATTCTAGATAGAAAAAAGTAAAGAAATCGAAACTTTTTTCAATTATAGAAACCTTGTCAGTAAGGAATGGTGCACTAGATAATACGTTTATAATATCTTATACCATTAATAAAAGCTAATATATGCCTATATAATGATTATATAAGGTATCCCCAATATATTTTATGCTCCCAAATTAAATAACATGATGCTTAGGATCCTCAACATATAACTCACAGTAAGTCATAAATTGTGGAGTAGTAGGTGGAGAAGCGGGATATGTACCATGAAACTATCTCCAAAAATCTAAAAATATAAACCATACTAATGATATTATCCTACCCTCCATTATATCACCCATATACTTAACTTTATCCTGTAAAGAGTCCATTTTTTCTTTATATACATCCTCCCTCAAAGAAGTTTTAGAGTGACTGAATAATTTTTTAGTAGATACACCTACCTCATGTCCTCTTATAAAACCAGAGTGTTACGCCTTTCCTAATGTGTTGACCAAAATATCCTTCCCACCTTTGGGCAAGAATGCACACTATGTACTTTGGTCCCAAAATTATTCCTATAAAGAATATTTGAAAATTTTATTAGGGAATTACAAAATATAAAGAGTTTATAAGTAACTTAAATAACATCTTACAATATTTTTAGTTATATCCTTAAAATGTTCAATAATATATATTCCCTTTTTCATAATCTGATCAATTTTCTATTTTTTCATTTATATCTAGGTGGGGAGGATAATAAATCTCTACAAAACATGAATATTCAACTCTCAATTTTTCAAAATTTTTAGCCAATAATTTTTATTCAATCAATGAATACACATCATGAGATAAATTATGAAATTATACATTATTCACTGGGATCTACTGATCATATTTCCTAATTTCCAATTAATTAATGAAAAAAATATTTCATATGGCCATTTTTATAGACTATGAAAAAAAACTTCCAATAATTTACATTTCACTGAATAAAAATGATTCCCGGTTTCAACTTTCAAAAGGCGTTCTTCATGTATATTAATTTATAAAACCATATTTTTAATGTGTATTTTCATTCTATCTTCTACAAAAAATTAAATTCAAAGTTAGGTTTGATTTGAAATCCATCCATCTCCTTCCAGTAAAATATGTACATGTCCTCTTGGCTTATTTAGTGTTAGTCAAATCATATTTCATTTGATAAGAAGGAAAAAAATTATTATATTACTAAAAAAATGTCCAGATAAATAAAATAATAATAAATGATCTTACCAAAATAATCTATAATATTTGATTTAGTGTCTTCTGGTCAAAACTTATCCAATTAAAAATCAAAATACTTATTTTTTCTTGAGCTTTCAAAACCACAACTCCTAAATTATTTCAAATTTGGACCAGTAGGATTACCATTACCATCAAAATAAATATAGTTCCTTTGGTCCTTACTATGAACAAGTGATAATTTAGGTAAATGTGTGAGACCTTGTTTACCAACCCCTAAAAGCCTCCTCCTTCCCAGTATAAGTAAGAGGATATTATTCAAATGAATGAGAAGGCTCCTCAGTAGAGGTAAGTGGAGGCTACTACCTAGAAGATCGGGATGACTCATTTGTTTGATCACATATAATCCTATAAATAAAATTCATAAAAAATTAGTAAAATATTATAAAAATCAAACTGTTACATATAAAACTGAACAATAATTGGAAAATGATTTAATAAAAATTAAACTAAACTAAACATAAATTTTGGTAAATTCTTTAGAGTAGTGAACAAAAATTCTAGAAAATGTTAGAAACATTTTTGAGACTTGAAATGATATATATAGAAGAATAAAAATAAGTAAATGATTATACAAATATTACTTTAACATATAAAATTGAATGAAAATTGTAAAATGATACAAAAAGAAAAACAAAATTTATCAAAATTTTATCATATCTGTTAGATTAGTTAATTAAAATTATAAAAAAATACTAAAAAGATTTATGAGACATGAAATGATATAGACAAAAGAAAAAAAAACTTAAGTAAAATATTATACTTAATTAAATATATATATATATATAATTGAATAAAAATTGGGAAATTATACAAACTAAACCAAACTAAACACACTTTATATCATATTCATTATATGTTTTAACTAAAAATATTAAAAAATGATTACAATATCTATGAGACTTGAAATGATATAGACAGAAGAAAAAAATTAAATAATATTTAAAATGATAAAAATATGTTGAAAAATTAAAATTTATATGTAACTAATTTTTAAGTAAAAAAACAATTCTATGTATTTGTTAAGAAATGTGAATTGAATTGATAATTAAATTAAAAATAGTATATCTAAAAAATTTGAAAATTTGAAAATTTAAATTGGAAATAAATATTTGGAACTTTTAGAATTAGTATATCACTAAAGTATTATTTTCTAAAATTCCTTATTTGTGATCATTTCATATGTAATAAACCATATATATATTATAGTCATAAATATCCTTTGATAATAATTACATGGAAGTAATTCATCATCACCATCATAAAATTTTACATCACTAAAATATTATTTTTTCCTTGAAAAATGATATACCACTGCATATTTAAGGGATCAAGAACATAGAAATTATTTTTTCCATTTGTTTCCAAGATAAAAATGTCATTTTTGTTTTCTAATCTATTTAGTTATACTAGTGACATTCCAAATTCATTATGTTGAACATTTTTGTTATTGAAAACTCATTTACAATTGAACATAGGAACTTGAAATTTAATTTAATTAATATCCTATATATCTTCAGTGACTCTGTAATATTCACTTGACACATAGATTGGATTTTTTCTTTTTCACTCAAAAAATGCATTGATTTAGTGAACACCAATACACTAATATTATAAAATACACTTCTATTGTCATGCACTTTGGTATAAAATGTATATTCATTAATGTCATACATGGAAAATTTTATCACATTTAAACTTTTCCACCTACTAATCATATCAACATTTTGGATGCATCAGATCAACTATTAATTGTCAATTTAAACCATGGTAAAAAAGTTTTCTTATTATCGTTCAGTACCCACATATCTTTCTTATATAGATAACATTTTTTTAACATGTTAATATTTGATTTTATATATAACTATGCATCATTTATGTTATTAAATATATATAAATGTGCCTGTATTATTTTTTTCACCTATCAACAGCTTTATTTTCAAGACATAGACGCCATTTCCCTAAAAATGAATCATTAATGGAATGTTGTAGGAAAACTAACATGCTCTACTAAAGACAATAAATCTTTACAAAACTCTATAACCTATTAAAAAATATACTTCTCAATAATGGAGGCTTCTAGTTGATAAGGATTCTTAATATACCCTTCAATATCTTCATATAACTTTCAAAAAGAAACATCAAACATAAATATATGTGACAAAAAAGATTTATTTCTCACACAAAATAAACCATTAAATGTATCATGATATCAAAAAAAATATTGTGGAAAGTACATTTCCAGTTGAAAAAATTATATTGATTACATCATTCTCCAAATAGTTCAACGAATTCAGATTCCTCAATTTTTTTTATAAATGTAATTGGAAAAATAACACACCATAATGATATTATATCTAACATGGATTGGGATTATTCCACATAATGAAACTGGTAGGATTTGTTTCATTATAACCTAAAAATCATGATATTTCTTGCCTATTAACATCATATTTTTAGTTGGAATTAAATTTTTACATTTTAAGAATAAGTCTAAGTCACTATGATACTAAGGTGGCACTCACAAAAACTTATTTTCCCCCTCATGTATATTGTATGATAAGCTAGAGATATGTATGTTAATTTTCCTTTAGGAGTGGGAGATAGCTCTAAATATGTTCACATTTACAGTAAGTTTAATCTTGAATTCAAAACATCCTTAGTCTTGTCATTAATATCTAATAATGTTCCAATCGATGTATCTCAATTATTCATCTTAACATACATCACATCAATGTTAGGGTTGAACTCATGAAATCTCTAATATAGAAGCTCAAAAAATATTTATCATTTCTCTAATATATTTCTATCATTACCAAATCATTATGACTTGACAAATTTTAGATCAATGTTTTTCACCCTATCAAACTACTAATTAGTTGGAAAATGATTTGAAGTAATATCAAATTCCTATTAGTTGTTGAATTATTTTGTTAATCTTCAATAAGAGTGATCCATATAAAAAACCATATATGACCCGTTTACACTATTTTTATCCAATGTTCTAGTTGATAATAAGAAACCCCATATTCAAAAATTAGACAAGCATTATTCCCCATAACACTATATCCAGAAAAAAAATCCTAATGATGGGAGTTATTTATAGTGAACATAATAATTGAATATAAAGGAAAATATTCCTTTCTATAATAATATTATTCTCTAAAACATTCCTCAAATAAGAGTTTCAAAATGATATATTTACACTTTATATATAATTTAGAAGATAAGTTTTAAATTTCTAGAAAAAAAGTATATAAACTATGTTTTCTAATAAGGATTAAATATGGATTCCTTCCATATTTGAACACTCTAAATCTAATATTTATAACTTCATTTCTGTTTATAGTAAATTATTGATCGATTTTCTTCCATTGGGTACAATAATATGGATGATATAATTTTTCTTTAGATATTATCTCATATTCATTACTTTATATACTTTTTACACCATTTTAATTTGAAAATAAAAATTTTATATAAGAATTATAGGAAGATATCTAATTTCCTTAGTAATATTCTTGATATTCTTCCTAGTAGATAAATAAACATATGATTTCTATTTTAACTTATATCATGATGTCCCACATTTTGGAAAATCTGATAGACCTTGATACTCATTCTTATATAAAAAACAATCATTATGGTAGGTATGTATCTTCTTGTACCCTAATCCCATTATAATTAATATTTTTTTCAAATTATAATGTGAATCTGGACGATTCATATCTTTAAGAATTATGTTTTCAATAGTTTTAACAACTCTATAAAACTCTTGTAACTCCATCTATTTTTCAATTTCAAGTTAACCAATCTTAACACTGTTAATAAAACCAAAAAATCATACAACCTATATAAAATGGTTTTTAAACAACACCAAATAGGCACTAATTTATCTATGTTTTATCTATTGTTTCCACTTAAATATCACTAATCATTTATTTAATTGGATCAAAATTATAATCTATAAATTCTAAATCAATATTAAATATTTAATTATACCAAATTTTACCATGTCAAATATAAGGATTGTGACTCATATTAAAACCAATTCAAATTAAATGATATTTAATTTCCATACTTTTCAACATTATCATATTTAAACATTTCCTCTATGTATAGAAAAATAGGTCATTGTTTGAACCATTTCATTTGGAAAATTCCAAAAAATAATCAACCCCTTTCTCATATTCATCACTTTTTCACCATGAAGTAATCCAACTAATATTCAATATCACCTATAAAAAATTATAAGTACTGAATATAAGTAATTTTATTTTTAAATTTAAAATTAAAATTTATTTTTAAAATAACAATACAAAAAAAATATTTTTCAAAAAAATATTACAATAATGTTAAAATAAATTAAAAAATAATATAAATACCATATAAATATATATCATATTTTAAAATAGTACAAATGATTTATATATTATTGTTCTCATTATTCTTTATCGGGAATGAAAAAATAATTCACAAATAACAAATGAAAAAATAATAACAAATATTTCAAAAATAAAAAAATGATAGAAAAAATCTTAATAAAATATTTGATAAAAACACAAGAAAAAATATTTTAAAATAAAAATAAAAAAATAATAATTAAATATACTTTACAAAAAAACATCGAAACAGAGACAAATAAATAGAAACACAAAAACAGACTCATCTACATGACACACATAATTCAAAACCAAAAAATTATGAATTACATAAAAACACTAAAATTTACATTCAAAACATTAAAAAATAAAATAAATAAAAATTATTAACATTAAAAAAATGAATAAAAATCATATCTAATAACTTGTAAAAAAATCACCCAACTAAAAAAAATAAAAATAATATAAATTAAATAACCTGAGTGGCAGTGGATGACTAAAATGGGATTATATTTTGAGGGTGGTGGATGATAGAAAGTATATATAGTTTTAGGGTGGAATTAAATGATGAACAATGGTGTCTTCTAGTGAATGAAGGTGATTTTAGGCTGTGATGATCAATAAAGAGGGATTAGGGTTTGGTTTGGAATAGAAAATTTAATGGTTTTGAGTGAATAAAAAAAATTCAGACATGATATTTCAAATTTTTTAAAAAATTTCTATCATTAGATTTTACTATAACTGATGTTGATTTTTTTCATGTTAGTTATGTAATAACAGACATAAAAATCTAGTTTTTCCAATCGGTTACAAAATAACAAATGTTATAAATGCATTTTTTTTAAATAGGTTTTTTACTGGTGTAGCGGTCCTAGGTGATCTTATATTGAAACCCTAAATCCTAACTCTTATGCCAGACCCCATCCTGAACTACCTCATCATCATTAGTGTAAAAAATAATAAGTCTATCTTGAGGAGGGAAAAGGTTTCCAATGTCCTACATGATCTAAAATAAAATATCATAAGGTTAGTCCCAAATATAATTATAGAAATTAGAATTGGATCCTAAGTAAGAAAATAATAGAGCCAACCACCCACATGAGTTAAAACACACCATCATAATGTAGGTCCCATAGCTAACCCAGAATGTCTCATGGCACAACACATTCAAGAAATATAAAAACAATCATAGAAAACCAATCCCATATCCTAAACCTTAGTTATCTACACATACCAACCAAGATATCGTCTAAATGGTATCCAATCTGATATAGTATAACCCACCTAAAATAACCTCATTAAACACAATTATTATATAGACTACAACGATAAGACCTCTATGATGATCAAGGACCTCAAGCAATACTTGAATCATAAAATAACACAAAGGTTATACAAACACTAAACCCCTATCAAGATCAATAATATCCAAATATATAGAACACTACTAGAAACCATACATACCTAGACGTGTCTCATTGGGTTCTTGATCACCTTCCCAAAATTTTCCACGCACGTCCACACACAAACTAACCAACACCCCACTCGGATCTACCCATAGGCATCATAATTCTCATAATCTTTAAGCCCTATAAGGTGTCATGACCTGACCCACCAGGGGCCTCCTAGCCAATTATAAGCTAAGTGTGACAACCCAAATATCACCTCCAATAGTCCAAGGGCTAGTGACTAGCACCGATTAGGCATATCCCACATATGTGAGTCATTAGACTAAGTACTTTTACGGAAACACAAATACACCTCCAAACCCATACAATGTTGAAATGTAAAACAACACATTTGATACCAATGCATGCATACATATAAATCTCACAATAAGAATGTGAAAAAAGTACTTAAAGTGATAAAGGGGCCAAATAAAATCCCAAGAAAAAATAGAAATAAAGTGTAACCTTCTCAGAAATAGGGGAATACTGTCAAATGCAACCCCAGTAAGAACCTTAGTTTGTTTAGCCCAAATACTATGATCTTCCTTCTCTTGGTCCTCCTAGGACACTGTTAAAATTATTTTCATCTGCATAAGACATGACATGTGTGATAAAATCTCAGGAAGGGGTGATTATATTAATACCCAGTAGGACACCCCAAAATCACTAAGTATAAAGCATCAATAGAAGTTAGATCATGAATACACAATTATGTCAATAAAGATATGAGACGTAAAAATAATTAAAGAAAGATCCATATACACTCATAATAGACAACCATTATTAATAGGGTCTCAACCAATACAACCATCCATAAGATTATTCTCAAAGCTTCAAGGTAATTATTTTTTTGGAGTGATTTCTCCATGATCTAAGTTTTCACTGATGATACTCATCTGAGAGGTCGTGCTCATTTGGCCTCGATAAGTTGTACTCATTGGCTCTTCATAGATCACACTACCTAGATAAAGGATCACACCTAGTAACAATAGAGGATTCCACCAACCCTACTATATAAATCTAAAAAATATGGTATCAATTACTTATACATGTTGGACATTCTGATACCACGAAATCCACCTAGGAATGATATGATAGAGGATCCCACCCCAGGTCTCATGGGGGGATACTATAAATTCTATCCAAAATAGAACCCATATAGGGGATCAAAATATTATTTTGATGACATTATGATTCATTATAACCTATTAGGGATGGACCAAGGTATCATTCTCAAATGAACCTAGTCTATACTAAATAGAGAGAGGGCTCTAGGAAATCTTTGAGGAAGTACACGGCGTGTATAGAAGGAAAATGACGTGTACCTATAATCTCAAACATTCCTATGTTTGTGCCCATGTTTCTATACCCATCCATGTATACACATGGTTATTCTTGTTTTTTTATTTATATTCCCATGTACACCTACCTATTAACACGTATGATGGTCATGCCCATATACCTAGTAATGTACGAGTACTAGGCCATGCTCATGTGCTCTGCCCGTGCCCATGTGTCTGGAAGTGTATGTGCCCATGTGTCCTCAAGGATACACATAGAGCCACCATAACAGGGCCACATGGTTATTTATACATGTCATGTGATTTGTGATATTTAATTTTAAGTGAAAACCTAGTGCCACATCCAAGGACCCCACACAACATGTGTTCTTCAGGGTACACACCATGTAACAGGGAATTTTCCAAATTACACAAGATCATCATCCATTATTTCAATTTTTTCACAATTTCCAAAAAAAACAAACTTGAATATTGTGGGTTTAGGGTTAACCAACCTTGTCATCATTTCTCACTATATTCTAGCCTTCAATCCACTCAAAAATCGACCACTATCGCATTTCACCATCAATGCGCACGTCAAATCAAGAAGAAAGGGAATCAAAAATTCAATCTAACCCACCTCCAATCATCCTCTGTTATTGTAGATAGATTTCACCCTTGATCGTGAAATTCACACTTTTTATAGGTTTTTTGTGCTGATGAACCTTCTCAAAATGATTGAATATTGGATATTCATCGAACCATTTTCCAAAGAAATTGATGGTAATGAACCGTGTGAAGAATAGGGGAGGAAAGAACAAACCAAAAAATGAGGAATAAACCTCATCCATGTTTTGGTTGGACTTGATTCAATTCTATTCAAATGAATAATTAAGTGTAATGTCAATCAACAAAACAAATCCCCTAGATCCTAGGAATAAAAAAACTAGAAATCATAAGAACGATTGACCCACGAATCAAAATGTTAGAATACTTGATTCGTGTTAATAATGGGATAATAAAAGGGGAAAATAAACCACGAAAAAAATACTATTTTATTTTGTATTGATCTCTAATGAAGAATTAATTTTTTTCATCGTCGCTGGTGAAATCCTTGAATTCTGTTGGAATGAACGATCCTTGATCCATCTTCACCATTCTCAAAGTCTCCCTCCAACACTCTATCAATTCTCAGGGTTATGGAGATAATACTGTGAATTTTCCAAGACAAAATATTTATATAATATTTCTAGGTTAGTCCCTTTAATAAAATAACTAAATAAATATTTCAATTTATTTAATTAGTTTTCCCACGATGGTTCCCAAGCCCAACACCCGATGTCGACCAAGATTATGTTGCACCTAGGGTAAAACCTGCATTCCTGAATCAATGGTGGTATCGTATTTCTCATATGAATCCACATATATGATTTATTCCACTATTTTAGTAAAACTATTCATGCATGATATTAATATATTTGATATTTTTGTTAAATCATTTTCGGGCTCATCAGGCCTTGTAATCTCATGTCGTCTCAGCACCTAGCTTCAAAAATATTATTTATATATTCCAAATATGTACTTGGTAAAAGCAAAGATGATATATTCTCCCCGACATAGGGATTTTATTCCTGAAAATAAAAAAAGGATACACCAAAATATATGGGTACTAAGCTTGAATCTAGACTTCCTACTCCTAGGTACTCTCCAAACAATTCTCATGCTACCACCAGACACGCACCAAGGGAATCAATTTCCCATAGAGGATCTCATCCTGTCCATCATCAATATCCATTGAGTACTCCACAAAGTTATATCCATCCTCAATGTACAACTCTCCCTATTCAATAAAATGTGAGTTTCATGCATGTACCTCCTCAGTTATGACACATGGAAGATGTTATGTACCCAATCTAACTATAGTAGTAGGTACAAGAGGTATTCCACCTCACTGAGCCTATAAAATGTCAATAAAGTACCAATAAATCTCGAATATAACTTACCTCCCTAACCAAATATCTATAACCCACATCAAGGTGAGGCCCTCAGGAACATATATTATCCCTCCTAAAACTGTAAAGGCCTCCATCATAGGTTCGTATAAGAATTCTGATGGCTCTATCTAGTCTACATATATTGTTGGATGATATGCATCTTCTCTTTCATAACTCACACCAACTCTGACCCCATAAGTGCTGAATCACCTAGATAAATCCAACATATTGGTGACCTATAGGTTCACCCATAAAAAACCTTGAATGGTGCCATAGTGATGGTAGAATGATAGCTGTTTTTGTACATAAACTATTCCAAGGATAGGTGATACTGCCAAATAGAGACAAATTATAACATTCTGGCCCAATACATATCCTATGTAACTTGAATGGTCTACTCAATATGATCGTTATTCTGGAGGTGAAACACTGTTATCAAATGAAAATGATTCCCAAAGGATACTTTCAATACTATCTATAATCATGATGTGAATAAAGCACTATAGTCTAAAATTATCATTGAGTTAAATCCATGGAGTTGGAATATATCTTTCACATAAATGTGTCCCATTATCTCTATTGAAATCTTCTCTTAGATATCAAGGAATTTTTCCGAATTAGTGAACTGGTCTACAATCACCTAGATGGCATCATGTCTTCTAGACATCTATGGTAACAAATTTACAAAGTCTATATATATTCTATCTCACTTCCACTTATGTACCTTAAAGGGTCAATCTAAACTAGCTAGAACCCAATTCTTAGTCATCATCTACTAAAAATTGAGGCATCAAGAGAGAAACTCTATTACATACTTCTTTATGCCTGGCCACTAGAACTAATATCATAGGTCCTAGTAAATATTTTTCACTCATGGATGTATGTATAAAGTGGATATATAAAACTCCCATGTCACATCCTCACACAAATTCATTAGTACCATTTCACATCCTCTAAAAATGATAAAGTGCTTCCCACCTTCAGAAAATAAATCAGGAGAAAATCTAGTGGATATCTTAGTATTAAAGGTCTAACAGTGGTTATCTCTAAGCTGAGCCTACCTAAAATGCTATATAAGTGGTGGAGTAACAACCATAGATTGTAGATATGTCGCACCATCCTCATATACTAGGGACAATAATAATATGGATAACGACTCTAAATCCTTGTTTAATATCTAAGAGCAATATCTCCTGCTAAGTGCATCTTCCACTAAATTCCCATTCTGAGGAGTATAGACAATCTCAAAGTCATAATCCTGGAGAAACTTTAGAAATAGAATCTTTCTCAAGTTGAGATACTTATATGAGAATATATACTTGAGACTCTTATGGTTAGAATATATGATAAACCACTCACCCATAAAGTAGTGTTGCCACATCTTTAGGGAAAAATTATTGTTTTAACTCTAGATCATGATTCTTGTAGTTATTATCTTGTGGTATCAACTATCAAGGGCCATAGGCAATCACTTCCCCCCTCTTCATCAAAACATAACCAAGTCCAGTCCCTAATCCATCACCGAACACTACATACTCAACACCCCCTATGGAAATCTCAAGATGGGATTGTTCATCAACCTTTGCTGCAACTCATGAAAATACTACTAGAACCTATCTTCCCAAATGAAATGTTTTCTCTTCTAGGTCAAATTAGTAAAAGGTGTTGATATCCTGGATAAATCATACATGAATTTCCAATAATAGCCTATCAACCCAAGGAATCTCCTCACCTCTGTCATGATAACACTACCTCAACCATAACTAGGTCCACTGCTACACCATCAACTGAGATGACATATCCCAAAAAATGGAACTTATGGATCCATAACTAACACAAATGGAACTTATGGATCCATAACTAACACTTCAAGAGATTACCATAAATCTAGTTCTCTTTATGTAGATCTAGGACCATCCTCAAGTGTTTCTCATGCTCCTAAATAGAAACCAAGTACACTATGATGTTATCAGTTAATGCCACCACAAGACGATCTAAGAATGGATGAAATGTCTATTTCATGAATCCCATGGACACTGTTAGAGAATTCATCATACCAAAATTCATCACCAAGTAATAATAGTGACAATAGAAACATATTAATGTCATATTCGATATATCCTCATCCCGTAATCAAAGCTGGTGATAGCCAGATTTGAGTTCAATCTTTGAGAACTATTGAAATGGTCTCAACTAATCAAAGTGATTATAGATCCTAGATAGCGGGTACTTATTCTTCATGGTCAACTAATTCAGGCACTGGTGATTCACACATAACCACACTCTCTCAGATGAATTCTTGGAAAAAAACACTAGGGCTTCCTAGGGGGAAACACTGGGTATGACAAAGTCTTTCCTCTACAAGCCCTACAACTTTAACCTCAGTGCATGAATATCTACGGGAGCCATCCAATATGCTCATGCATATATCAAGGTCATCCTTGGGTAATATTCTATAAAAAATTCTATCTATCGGTGAGGAGTTAATCCCAGAATTTTCTTACTAAAGATGTCTGCATACTCTATTACCACAATAGGAAACTAAAATACTATAGAATCCACAACTCCAAGGATAATACTATCCAACTAGTGAGTAATCAATTTTATCCTCCAATATATGATCCCATCCTACTCCTCCTAGTTTTCTTTCTCACCCATGAAATAAAACCTCAATCCATCACTGTAGATACACCACATCTTCCACCTAAAATAGTAAATTTGGGTATTAACTCTGGATAGTAATTCTATACCTAAGATGACATTATAAGGCCTCATCATTTATATAAAGAGATACCATATGAATATCTTTCCTTAAATTATTAGGTCACATTGTTGGAAAAAGTGTGTGATCAATGATTCACCTCTAACCAGAGTCTCCAAGAATAAGGGGCAAGCTAAGGGATCAATTGGAATATCTAAATATCAAAATAGATGAGTGGAAAGAAAATATTAGTTGGCCCCTATGTCTATCATTACTATATCTAAAGTAGATAAGACATATTTCGTACCTCTAATCATCCCAAGATCCTCAATATAGTAGACCTCTGCTACCTAAAATTGTCCTCTCCACTAACCACCATCTCCCTAAGCCTAGCATGCACCATGTGGGGGGTGGGGTGGTAATAATTCAAATCATATACCATGCCTTGTTGCTCTACCTACTCCTCTTCTATGTTCTCCACCTTGCGGACCTCCCTGCTCCTACCCCTATCTCTTTTTGGTTTGTTCATTAACTCTCACTATGTCATATGTGCGGAGAGTCAGAAAATCTTTATAAAGAAATCTCCATCCATCACAAGAAAACCACCACTTCTCTCTAGGATTAATTAAGCCATCCTGAGATACCTAAACTACTGATACTTTATCATGGGGCCCCCTCCTGATACATCTTATATGCCAAGATCCCAATGACTACCATCGACTACCATCTACTGAGGTATCATCTCATGTATGACCACTACCAGTACCCATTGTCGGCATCTACTCTTCCAAGAAACTCTCCACTACTAAATCCTAGTATAGCACTCTAGAATATGTTTGAATACAAAGAGATATCACTATATCTCTAATATCCCAGCATAAGCCAGTCTCTAAGGTTCATGCTCTTAAAAACGAATATTGAACCATATCTAGAGAGTATCTTGAAAGGTTAGTGAACCTCGCCTAATACTCTTTAATGGTCACACTACCCTTATGAAATTTTGGAATATTTTGAATGCATAATGATCGCAATGTTTCTAAATAAAACTCCTCCTTGAAGAGATGCTCAAAATCCGACTAGGAGAGAGTTATCTCATCATGTGACTATGTCACCAGACTCCACCATCACCCATAGAATCCATAAAGAATACTTGATTCTAGTTTCCTTATATATTTTGTAGGTTTTTAAAAAATATGGAAAACTCAAGTGACTACCTCTAGTCAGTCCTCAGCCACCTAAGGGTCTGGATCACATTAAAACTTGGGAGTACGTGCATCATCAATGGGTAATACAAGATTAATTTGATTCTCAAAGGGTAGTTCCATAACTAGAAAACTACCCTAAGGTAATACATCCTATACAGGACCCTATACTGAAGCTTATTCACTCAACGGATCATCCTCATGATTATGCAGTGGAATCCTAGATGACTGTCTTTATAGAGGTATCATGGAATAAACAAGACATTCCACCTTCAATGGGTATATCTAGGGATATGACGCGGGAAGTAAATGGAAACCATAACTCATTCCTATATGATACATGTACTAATTTTTTCCCTATAATTAGTGTCTACATGTTCTAAGTCAACAAGCAGGTTTTTAAAGTCCAGGTGAATAAACATTCTGGTCATCACACCAACACTGGATTCACTAGACTAAAAGATGAACTTAAAACACTTTAACATCATTTCCATAAATCCCAAGATAAACACATATCTAGACAATATCTAAAATACGATCTTAAGGTATAATTGTGCTCTGATACCCCTATGACAAGACTTGACCCACCGGGGCCCACCTATTCAGGGATAAGCCAAGTGTGACCACCCCAAGCCACCCTCCAAAAGGCTAGGGAAAGTTGATTAGAACTGAGTATGAATATCCCATGTATGGGAGGCACTAAACTAAGTACTTATATGTACACACATAGAGATATATCCAGGACCATACAATGCTAAAATTTAGAACAACACATATAATATCAATGAATGCATACATCTAAATCCCCCCATCAGAGTATGAAAAAGGTAATCCAAGTGATAATGGGGTAAAATACAAGCCCACCAAAAACTAGAAATAGATACCAACCTACTAAAAATGAGGGAAGTAATATCAAATGAAACCCTAGTAAGAACTTTTTTCTATCTATCCCAAATAATATGCTCCATCTGCTCCCAATCCTCCTAGTACACCATCAAATGGATTGTTTTCTACATATGACACTATAAGTTCAAGCATAGACCATGAAGGGGTGAGTATATCAATACCCAGTAGGAAACCCAAAAATAACTAAGCATAAAGCATAAAGAGTATTCATCTCATCAATACATAGGTATTTCAATCAAGATATGGTACATAAAGATAAACTAAGAAAACCCCATATACACTAATAGAATACAACCACTCTTAAAAGGCTCTTAACCAATATTGTGAGCCATAGGATTATACTCAAGGATTCAAGGTAATAATTATCTAGGAGATGTCACTTCATAAGCCACGTTGTCACTAACAACACTCATCTAAGAGGCCATGCTCACCTAGCCTCACCAAGATGTACTCACTATATCTCTATAGATCAAGCTACCCAGATAGGGGATCACACTCAGTACCAATAGGCGACACCACCAACGCTAATGGACCAATCTACTAGATAAGGGATTGATGGTATATTTATGGTGGCCACACTGATACCAAAAAACCCCACCTAGGAAGGATGTGATAGAGGATCCCATACTAGGTCTCATAGAGGAATACCATGAACTGAATACAAAATATAACCCATAGAGGGGATCATAATCCTATGATGAAGACGTAATGACACATTGTACTCTTGGAGATAGACCAAGGGATCACACTCAACTAAAATTGTTCTATGCTGAATAGATGGAGGGATTTATTCCATTTATGAGGAAGTACATAGCATGTATAGAGGGTACATGATGTGTACCTATAGAAACCCTAGCCTTTAACACATATTATTTCAAGATTTTAATCATAATTATCCATCAAATAAAAACCAATGATCATAAATTCTAGTGTATTTTGAATATTAGGTACATAATTAGAAAATAAGAAACCAAAATATAACATCATTTCCATAATGATCTCTAAACTCCATTAGAGCTCCTAAAACTGCATAGGGTAGCCTAGGGAGTACATAGACAAAGGGATGAGCTAAAAACCCAATAAGGTAACAAACATGAGAATATAGAATAACATATGATCTTGAAAGAATAACACGGTAACATAAAATGCATGGAACATGAATAATAATATGGAATCATAGAACACAGAACATAGAATTATATGATCATGGAAACATAGGAATGTTTCAGCAACATACATCATCACATAAATAAGAGTCAAGGCTAAATGTCGAGATTATATCACTTGGTGGACAAAGTCCCATAATGGATTAGGTTTACTCCCTAATCTCATACATGAAATCTCATGAGAATAAAAATTACCCAATGTATTAGATCTCTATCTCAGAAAACCCATCATAAAATGTTCATGTATATGTGTTCCACACAAAGAATCAAACATATGTAATAAACATAAGTGCTACCCATGGAAAGAAATGGGTGTCGTAATCATGTTGTATGGTATAACCAATGAGCGTGTCATAATAGTATATAAGGAAGAATGGATTTAAATCATAATTGTACATTCATAAGATAAAATATTCATAAATAATGATAAATTAAATCCAACTGAAGTGAAAATGTGTAAAAATAGTGTTTAAGAAACTTTATAAATGATCCACTTTAGTGCAGTTTAAGGGAAAATATTGAAGAATATTTAAAGAGGAAAAAGGAATAATTGTTTATGTAAAACCATAAATTAAATAAGATAGTTTTTATTGAATAAATTAGTGATTTTATAAAAATAATGGTGGATTAAAATATATTATGGAGTTCACATGAAAATGGATAAGAAATTTGAAATTTATCTTTAATCGGAGGATGAGTAAGGAGCTTTCACCACAGCAGAAGCTAAAAGGATTGCAAGAATGAGAGGGTATGGAACCTGCCATCGGGATAAGCCTGTGCATGCACGGAAATGCCTAGCCGAACATCCATGCGAAGGTGGAGAGCTGATTTCACGACGAAGATGCTGGGGAGGAGTAGTTCCAAGTAGTTAGTCTGGGTTGTATCTAATGTTTGAAGCCTACGGGAAATGAATTCCTATAAGGCCTACGGGCCATGTAATACTTATTCCTATGGTCCTTGTAGGGTTCCACCTTATCCCTTGAAAGGTGGATTATCAAAAATCAATAAAAAAATGAAGGTCTTCAGGCCATTGGAGGAGGGATTTCTTAACGAGAGGAATTGAGAAGGGAACTTTATAAATTATATTTCCCCATAAAATAAGGATTAATATATCTAGATACATAATAATGGAACATAAAAATATAACTTATAATAATTATATAATAATAATTAAGAAATTAATTTGTGTAAATAAATAAGAATGTGTAACCTAAAGGTGATTTGGAGGTTTAGAGATATCTCCTACCTTATGTCTGAATGTTTTCTGTACTTAAACTTAATGTCCTAAATAATAAAGATAGATCCATTAATTACTTAATTTATAACCTTATACACATATATTTTATTTATAATAATTTTATTAAGTTAATTTATTATCATTTTTATGAGTTATAATGTTTAATTTTATCATTCTCAGAGCGTTCATTTCATGATTTTATAATCAGTTCCCTTGAGTTTAATTATGGGAGTTCTTATAAAAAGGAATAAAAACTCAAAAAGTATCATTACGTGTTATTAATATAATGCCATAATTTTAAATGGTCCCATGTATCATTTTTTTATAATATGAGGATGATTTATTTGATAAAATCTTAATGATGAGTGTTTAGTTTATTTTAGCGTTTTTTCGATCATCCCAAACAAGTTTTGTTTCATTATTTAATATTATGTTTATATATATTTGTTCAAAACATGAAAAAGGATATCATATAAATATTAAAATATTATTTAACCATAATAATGGTTTTATGAATATCCTTGGAGGCAGTAATTGAAAACGAACAGTTGTCATCCATGAAGGTGGTAAATTGACATATCACAGAGAATGTTTTCATTTTTTAAATAAAAGGAGAAGAGAAGAGATTTGATGATGTATATTCCTTTAAAAAAATAAAATTATAGTATATGTATAATACTAGAGTTATCATGTCACCTTTTATAGTGTGGTAAAGGATGAGGTAGAAGATAGAAGGAATTTCAAAGAGAAATGTGGAGGATTTTACCTCTTGAATATTGTCGCCTTAATAACCTCCTTAAGGCACTTATGTTTGGTTTTTTGTTGAGAATAAAAGATCATGGACATTAGTGAGAGGATTTTTAATGTAATTGGGAAGAATTTAGATAATATTCAAACCTTATAGGGTGTGAGGAGAATGGTTGGTGAGGGATGGTATTTATAGTTGGAGGAGAGGGGTGTTTTTTATTATTTTATTCATTTGTTTATTATTTTAGATCAAGATTATCAATAGTGTTGATTCATATGATAAAATATAGTAAATATTTCAGGAGATTTTGAACCAATGGGTGCTTACCTCATCCATACATGATCCATGACTTAATAATTCATATATTTTTTAAATATCGTAAATTATCATATTTCACTATTCACCAAAAATTCAACTATTTTAGAAAAAAAACCCAAAAATTCACCCTAAAAAATTATATATTTTTATAATTAAAAAATGTACTCCATTTTATGAAAATAATTTTCTAAATATGTGAAATTTAATTTTTATTTAAAAACATCATTTATTCAAAAAAAATACCAATTTTAATATTATGACTGATTTTATGACACTTTAAAAAATTAACTAAGGTATCATAAAATTATCTTATAATTATAAAAAAAATATTAATTTATGAATCTATTTTATGAAAATAAATGTTATTTTAAATCATTTTGCTGACTATAAAATTGTAAATAAACATTTACATTTCACAGAAACACCAACACTTAATTTATCATTTTTAAAACATTTATTTACTTATTCCATTATATAAATATATCATTTTTACATTTATAAGATACCTAGATTTTATTTATACTTTCATATGTTAGGTTACTATTGTAACAGCCAATTACTATTTATATCGATCATATAATTATTCTAACGGTCAGGATAATATTCCAATAGTCATATTTCTAACGATTATAGAGGTTTACTTCTTCCTATAAATACCTCTTATTCCATTCATCAGCCACTTATATATTATACCAAGGTTAAATATAATTTTATCCTTATAATGAATATTTTATTATTAACATTATTTTTTATTTCTATATCTTTTTTTGTGAGTCTGGTCATTCTAGTTGGTCGAGTAGGTCCAAATATTCCTATTCTTATTATTTATTATCCCACTATAATATTGGGCATTCCTATAGGTTTTTTTTATGTCTAATGTATCATTATTACTTTATGAGAATAATATTTTGTGGTTTCTCTATGTGATGGTTGAGATTTATACTATATGACATAATTATAAGGATGGAGTTTCCATTGATAAAATTCTAGGACATTACATTCTTATCCCCTTATGAAATTTTACCCTCAAAATTTCGTTTTACATACTAAGGTGAAAACATGTGAGGATGCTTATCCTTCATCACTTACTCTAGTTCCCATATCACCTCTTTATATTTATGGTTCCTCTATAGTACTTTGACCAGGTGAGTTGTCTTATTATGTAGGACTTTATCGCAATGGTCCAAGATCTTCATCAACTACTCCTTATAAGAGATCTCATTTTTTAGTTGTAACACCCCTAAATTAAATACATGTGAGGGTATGGTATGTACTACCTCAAGAGGGATACGTGGAATACATCTTATTCTTGACACATGGTTGGTGGAAGTCCTAATCATTAGGCCACATCTCTAACACAATCAAGAATCTCAAAGGGGCTGATGTACCTGGTACTTAACTTTCCTTTCCTCCCAAATCTCATGATTCTCTTCCATATAGATATATAAAGTAATACCATATCTCTAACATTAAACTCTAAGTCCTATCAATTATTATATTTATAGCTCTTCTGTTTACTTTAGGATGCCATGATGCACTATGGAATGGTTTTCACCTTTTCTACAATTTCTTCGACTATTTGAGGTCTCAGATACTTTTTTCACCAGCATCATCCTAACATGTCAGTGTTCTTATAAAGTGCTTCATATAAGGCCATTTGGATGCTTGATTGGAAACTATTTTTTTAAGAGAACTCGACCAGTGGGAGATATTAAGCCCAACCTCCTTTCAAGTCCATAGAACATACTCTCAACATGTCTTCTAGTGTTTGAATAGTCCACTCAGATTGGCCATCAGTTTCAGGATGATAATCCATACTAAATCTCATATCAATAGTTAGATCATGTTGGAGACTCTTCCAAAACTTGGAGGTAAATATCGGATCACGATTTGATAAAATCGATGATGGTTCTCCATGTAGCCTTAACACTTATCTAATGTATATCCATGCAAGTTGAAAAAGTGATAGGTCCTCTCTAATTGTGATAATGTGAGTTTTATTTGTGATAATATATACAATAATCCATATAGCATTATTTATTTTTGATGTATTTATAAGATTGGTGAAAAATTCCATGGTGATGTTTTTACATTTCCATATCGGTATGGGTAATGGTTTTATCATCCCCTAAGACTTTTTCCTTTCATCATTTACTTTCTAACATACCAAGAACTTTGATGTATATTCATTGATCTCCTTATTAATATTGTTCCACCAAAAATTCTCTCAGATATCTCAATACAACTTTGTTCTCACTAAGTAAATAGATAATATTGACCTATGTGTGTCATTTATAAGCTCATTCTTTATCTCTGGATTGGATTTTACACATATTCATGACCCAAATATTAGGACTCCTTCCTCATCAATTTTGAATTATGAGGATTTCTGTTTAGACCCAAATATTGACGTACATATACATCACAATACTTTTTTAGAATACTTAATACATGACAAAAATAGACGCCCAAAGACCGTATTATTTTAGTGTCTTCGGAAACTCAGAACATAATCTTCTAATCATGGTGAAAGATCTTCAACATCTCCCATAAAGATCTTCCCCTTTGGTTTTCTTACCTAAAACCTTTATTTATATCCTGGGGAAAATAAAACATAAAAGGGGTGAGATCAAATGCTCATTAATGGTAAACATGGAGAACATAAAACAATCCCTAAACATTTGAATGTAAGAATATGAACATAAAACATCAAAATCATGAGTAATGACATAAATCTTTGAAGTGCATAAGGCATAGATCAAAAAAGAACATTAATCATGATAAAATATCATGGGGAATAAAACATGTAATTGTGGAAAACCATTAAGCACGTGATATGATTTCCATAGTAGCCAAGGCATTGCTACCAAGACCATCATAGTGGACAAAGTCCCTTACTGAATCGATTTCACTCCTCGTTCCAGTCTTGTATCACTAAACCAGATTAACTTGTCATTCCAGCCATGTCCATATCATGAGATATAAATCTTTACCCAATGCATTGGAGGGAGATATAGTTCCCACCCATCACATAATGAAATAATTCTTGGATGTGCCACAATATAAACATAAATCATTCATCATAACCCAAAGAATAAAATGGGTTTCATAAACATCATCACATCATAACATAATCCATATAAACAAATGGATATCATTTCATCATAAGAAAAGTGAAACCATGTAAATCATAGATACATTATACTTGAAACATACACATATGAAATAATGTCATCTTAGATGTAAAATTGTTTTGAGAAAACACTTGAAATGAATTCTTGAGGAAAATATCATTTCTTCTTCAAAATCATTTTCTTTTCAAAAAATGCCATTCAATTTTAAAAGAAAAGGATTTTGTTGAAAATAATCATGAAATATTGTATAGTAAGCTTCATGAAAATAAGGCGTTATAAAACGGAAAAAATCCATTCATGCTGTATAGGTTAAAAAACATTCTCCTCGTACTTTTAACGGAAAAGTCAAAAAGAACCACGTATGGTAAACAAAAGAAAGATTCCTTCCATAACACAAAGTAAAAGTCAAGAGGGGTAAACATGGCTTTAAAACATACATGTAATAATATTAAACACTTTATGAAAAAAAACATTTATGGAAATGGATTAAAAATATAAGCCTAGTAAATACATACGAATAAATAATCTCAGATAAGAACGAGATTGGAATAATTATCCTTTACCTTAAATCCAATTTCATTTGTACATGTCAGAAACTCCTATATAGTTGTTTTAAAAATATTATTAACTTGTAATAGAACCATAATAATATTTATGATATCATATATGATTCACTCATGACTTTATATTACCCGTTTTTTGGTCAATTCCATGTTAAAGCAGCATTTTGGGTATAATTGTTTCATTTATCGTACGTGTTTGGACCTGTTGTTCTTGATATTATTACTTATATCCTGATTTAAATAATTAAATAATGTAAAATATTATTTATATATAACATATATATTCATAATATAAATATATATGGTAGATAAATAAATGGAATGAAATACACCATTCATAGAGACGGTAGGTCGTACGAACGCATGAACGCTGTATTCATTTCCTTATTGAATTGAATGGAATTAAGTAAATGAAACATATATGTACATAAATACATTATCATTATTATTTCATATCTTTCATGATTATTTATTATATATACTTTATAATCATTCTTGAATGGTTAACATGGAGAAGGAATCTCATCGCGTCGCGGAGACGGTAATCCGTACGTACGCACGAGCGATGATATCGTTCCCATAATTATCGAATGGAATTGGAGTGGATGATATAATATATCAGAATCAGTATGATGTTATAATAACCATATATATTTACACCATTATACCCATCCAAGTAAGGTGGTGGTGGAAAAACAGATTACACCACGGCGTGGAGACGGTATTCTGTACGTACGCACGCGCGGTGATTTCATTTTTCGTAGGATAAATAGAAGGTGAAATAGGGTTGTTTCATATTTATAATAACATATCAGTATATTATTGATACTTATGTTATTACTTTATAATGAAACAAATAAATAAGAGGAAGTAGATGAAGAAAGAAACTTGAAAGAATCGATAGAAGAGATTACCTCTTCCTCGACATGCCTCTTTTAAACTTCCTCTTAGGGCACTAGAGTTGGTCTTTTGAGAAGACCAGAACCTCTATGATATAACTAGAGATGTTGAGAAGATAAATGTTTAGGGGTGGTCCGAGATAGAAGGCTCAAAATTTTTTGTGGAGGAGAGGGAGGAGGTGCCTTTTATAAGGGAGGAGAGGGGCACCTTTGGAAACATAAGAAATGTTAATTTATAATAAATTCCAACCCCACTTAAAAACCACAAAAAATAACTCAATTTGAATATGAGATGATATAGGATTGTAAAATCATAAACCAATAAAATTTATACATGTTTTTAATTTATTTTAAACCTTATCAAATTGATTTATCCTTATTTGATCTATTTAATTTTATTTGTGGTAATAATATTCTAAATTTTAAATGATTATAAATAATTACTTATGTGTTGTTAATTGTCCATAATTTGATAATTTGTGACATTTCAGACCGTATAAATTTAAATTTATAATTTTTAAATATTTTTGTGATTTTTAAACAATTTTATAATATGTTATTTTTATCAAATAACAATAGTGTCAATTTTGACACTATTCATTTATTTGAATTTAAATAAAATCTACACAGAGGATATATTCGAAAAAAAAATTAATAGATTCATAATATGTCATATTAATCTAGAAAATTCGTGGATCACATTAAATAGTTCATATAATATTTATTTTAATATTTTTAAAACCATTTACTTGATATTTTAATCAATAAAATAATTTCAACATCACTATTGTGTCATCATTAATGATAATTATTTAATCCCTAAAAATTCTAAATAAATTCACATTATGTATATGATTTTATTAGATTTCTGGATACTATTCATGTTCGAAGTTTTATGAATTTTATCACTAAATTAAAATTATTACACTTATAAGATATAAGAGAGTGATATGTTGTCACTTTCTTTGGTTTTAATTATAATTATATAATTTTCATGGTCAATAGTCCATGAAACAAATATATTCTGACCCTTAGGTGATATGGGTCATCCTTTATTCATCCAATAGAATTTTGGCAGGTGTTAGGGTAATTTTATAGTCTTATTTTTACCCTTAATTACCTGATTTACCTTTAAATGTAGTAAATAAAATTTACCGTAGTTACTATTCATAATGTCAAAAAAATAAAAGTAACCTATTAACATAATTTGGACCCATTGAATCCAAATATGGAATCCATTTTTCAAAATTCAAAACACAGAATTTGCAGTGATTAATTTAAAATTAATCCCGTTGTATTAAAATGAGTTTTAAAAGTTAAAACATTGTCAAAGATTGAAATTGTTTTACCTATGAATTCAATATAAAATTAATTTTAATGACATGAATTATATTAAATGGTAAAAATATATTCTATTTATACTTTAAAACCATTCAATATTATAATTTACCCATATAAATTATCTCAATGAAAAAAGTTGTTTTTAATTAAAATTTAGCGTATTTTTACTATTCATCAAAATAAGAAACTTATGAGAAAAATATCAAAAACTTATCCAAAGTAAATTTTTATATTCTGATTCCAAAGAAGAATCTTATATTGTCAAATTGAACCTATAAATATGTCAAAACTAGATTTAAATTGGGTGCGCCATCAAAAGGCGGCAAAACTGCATTTTTTGAAAAATACTCATTTTTTCCGAAAAAAATATTTTGTTCTCATAACATGTTATATAAAATGTGTAAGATGAATTATAATGTCATAAAATTTAAAATTTAGTTACAAATATTCATAATGTCTAGTTCATAATAATATTATAACAATATATCGTTGTTTAGTGAAACCCGGTATTGTGTACTACACACGCTATCGAGGAAGGTCGTGATTGCATGTAACGCAAGCCAGGTCAGGGCTGCATGTAGTGAAATCTCCCTTTTGTGTTTCATATACCATAATCAAAACTTATTTTATTTATACATTAAACAAAATTTATACTTAATGTTGTGTAGAATAATTTCCACAAAACGAACTTGAAATTGTGTGTAACACGAGCCAAGAATAGTGTTACATATACTACAAGCTAATACGGTGTTGCATATATTACAAGCTAATCTTGGTGTAGTGTACAATAGAATACATCAAAGAAATTAAAAAATAATATATCTCATAAAATCTCGGGGTGTTACATTCTACCACCCTTAAAATAAATTTCGCCCTTGAAATTCGTCGGGGTTATAAATTGTTTACTACTTGAAATTTTAATTCATAGAAACCCGCATCGTCAAAATGAATACTAAAACTTAATTTTAAAAAGTGAATTATGAAACATAATAGTTACCCAAATTAACTCATCATTGGGTTTCCATATAGGAGAATATAGGTGAAAATATGGATATGGAAGAGAAATATAACCATCAAGTTCTGATGGAGAGTGGTATAGAACATGGCTATGAAAAAGCCAACAATCACAAAGCAATAAATTTATGATGATCTAAGGTACCATCTTATTCATCAGATATGAGGGCAATAGGACAACATTTTTGGTTTTCAAGATCATTTCCCTAATGTTGAAGAATTTTTGAATTAAAAGAAATACTTTCTTGATTTTGGTAAAATCTCACTGTTGTTCATGCCTTGAACAATTTCCACTTCATCTCTTAATGAAATGAAGTTGAATTTGTCTTCTGTGAAGTGTTAGAAAATCATTTGATAGAATGATAGGTCATTCCATCTGTCTCAAATATAAGGTTAGAAAAATTTATATACATAAGTCCATCTATGGTGAGATTAATTGTATATGGTTCCAAAAATGGACTTATACTTCATCTATCATACCACTTAATAAAATAAAACTATTTTATACTAATCAGGGACTTCCTGCAGGCCAGTGGTAGGAAATAAAGGCCTGTCGCACTTCGGTTGTGGGTTCGATTCCCACAGCCTGTCTGATGTGATGGGTTGTTGCCCGTCCTACGGGTTGTCCTTTTTCTAAAACTACACTATTATAAAATTCCATAAATAATATCAAAAAACAAGTTATATCCTTTAATAATACTATCTGATGTCTAGCTTAATATGTTACAACGTTTAGGCTCATCAAAAATACTTCTGTCCAATCTCATAGTAAAAGAAACAATTACCAGAAAGGTCATATAACAAGCATGTGAATACCATCATTTATCCATCATATATCACAAGATATATCTTGTTGGTCACATTACAAACATGTGATTACCTTAATTATGTATTCTTTTGAAACATGTATTACCATAGAACCTTAATGAAAATATGAATTCTGTCAAAAGTTAACTCTTTCCACATACCAAAATCCCAAAATTTCTATATACTCAAACCATGATATCACATCGTCCTTATATCATTCATGAGCTCATTAATACTATCAAACATCTCATTATCTTTGTATCTCTTCATTATGCGCATATCATCTAATTTCCAAAATTATCTGAATCACCTTTCATGGTTAACGGTACCGTTCAACATATACTTTCAAATACTTTATGAAAAACAATAGTGTAACAATCCTTAGATGTGTATTTATTCCATAGTACCATTACCTATACAACATAACTCTTGATAAACATAAATCATTCCACTACCTTCTTAAACCATTGACCAAGCCTCAAAAATTGTTTCATCTCACATATCATTTGTAGTCTCTTCATCATCATCAATATAAATACTAACCATATGACCATGATAATTCTCTTCATGAGACTTTCCCTTAGGTAATTGGTTTGCATAATGCCCGTACATTCCACATTTAAAACATTTAACAGTTGTTTATGTCTTAGCAATACCATTATCCTTGTCCATGGTGTTAACTAAACCTTTTCCTTTGCAATTACTGGCTTTGTGTCCTTCTTTTCTACACCCAAAGCATCTTCCAATCCCTTTGAAACATTCTCCCTGATGCCTCTTCCCACATGATTTACATGAGGGGAATTGAACTTTCTTTCCTTTATGATCATCCTGAAACTCCATCATTCTCTTATTATCTAAGTCGGGATACTTACCAAAGTTGAGATTATTGATCATATTATGAGATTGATGATTAGTCATAATAACAATGTTTGGACTTCCAAATCCCGTTTCATTTGGTTTCTCATAAAGAATATCATTCCATTGTTCACCATATGCTCTATTATCGTGAATCTTCCTGTTTCCAGCAATTTTCTAAAACCCAAAAAGAATAGTATGAGAGGAAAAAATCATGCTATGAAAACAACATAATAAAGGGGGGGTACCTTCAATATAAAACATCTTAGGTTTAATTCTAAGATCATTATCATAATTCTAGGACTATAACCTATACATATACTTAACCTTAGATACATCCCTATACATAGCTTAGAAATATATCTAGGGATTTTACTAAATTTTTCGCATCCTAGTTTTCAAAGGTTAACTAAACCTTTTCTCTAATACCAACTGTAGAGACCCAAAGCTTGACGTACATAGAAATTACAATACTTTTGTGAAATACTTAATACATTACAAAAACAGATGCCCAAAGACCGTATTAGTTTAGTGCCTTTGGAAACTCAGAAAATAATCTTCTAATCATGGTCAAAGATCTTCAACATCTCCCATAAAGATCTTCCCCTTTGGTTTTCTTACCTAAAACCTTTATTTATATCCTGGGGAAAAGAAAACATAAAAAGGGGTGATCTCAAATTCTCATTAAGGGTAAAAATAGAGAACATAAAACAATCCTTAAACATTTGAACGTAAGAACATGAACATAAAACATCAAAATCATGAGTAATGACATAAATCTTTGCAATGCATTAGGCATAGATCAAAAAAGAACATTAATCATGATAAAATAGCATGGGTAATAAAACATGTAATCGTGGAAAACATTAATCACATGATATTATTTCCATAGTAACCAAGGCATTGCTTCCAAGACCATCATAGTGGACAAAGTCCCTTACTGAATCAAGTTCACTCCTCGTTCCAGTCCTGTATCACTGAACCGGATTAACTTTTCATTCCAACCATTTCTATCTCATGAGATATAAATCATTACCCAATGCATTATAGGGAGATATAGGTCCCACCCATCTCATAATGAAATCATTCTTACGTGTGCCACAACATAAACTTAAATCATTCATCATAACCCAAAGAATAAAATGGGTTTCATAAACATCATCCCATCATAACATAATCTATATAAAATAAATGGATATCATTTCATCATAAGAAAATAGAAACCATGTAAATCATAAAGACATTATACTTGAAACATACACATATGAAATAATTTCATCTTATATGGAAAATGGTTTTGATAAAACACTTGAAATGAATTCTTGAGGAAGATATCCTTTATTCTTCAAAATCATTTTCTTTTCACAAAATGCCATTCAATTTTAAAAGAAAAGGATTTTGTTTAAAATATTCATGAAATATTGTAGAGTAAGCTTCATGAAAATAAGGAATTATAAAACCTTAAAAATTCATTCACGTTGTATAAATTAAAAAAATATTCTCCTCATACTTTTAACGAAAAAGTCAAAAAGCACCATGTATGGTAAACAAAAGAAAGATTCCTTCCATAACACAAAGTAAAAGTCAAGAGGGGTAAACATAACTTTAAAACATACATGTAAGAATAGTAAACACTTTATGAAAACTTTTTTATGTACATGGATGAAAAATATAACCCCAGTAAATACATACGAATAAACAATTTTGGATAAGAACGTGATTGGAATAATTATCCCTTACCTTAAATCCAATTTCATCAGTACGTGTTCGAAACTCCTGTATAGTGGTTTTAAAAATATTATTAACTTGTAACATAACCATAATAATATTTATTATATCATATATGATTCACTTGTGACTTTATATTACCCGTTATTTGGTCAATTCCATGTTAAAGCAGCATTTTGGGTAAAATCGTTTCATTTATCGTACGTGTTTGGACTTGTTGTTCTTGATATTATTACTTATATCCTGATTTACTTAATTCCAGAATTTAAAACATGATATATATATAAAATATATATTCATCATATAAATATATATTGTAGATCAATAAAAGTAATGAAATACACCGTTCATGGAGACGGTAGGTTGTACGAACGCATGAACGTTGTATTTGTTTCCTTATTGAATTGAATGGAATTAAGTAAATGAAATATATATATACATAAATAAAGTATAATTATTATGTCATATATTTCATGATTATTTATTATATATACTTTATAATCATTCTTGAATGGTTAACATGGAGAATGAATCTCATCGTGTTGTGGAGACGGTAATCCGTACGTACGCACGAGCGATGATATCGTTCCCATAATTATTGAATGGAATTGGAGTGGATGATATAATATCTAAGAATCATTATGATTTTATAATAACCATATATAGTTATTATTTACACCATTATACCCATCCAAGTAAGGTGGTGGTGGAAAAACAGATTACACCACGGCGTGGAGACGGTATTCCGTACGAACGCACGCGCGGTGATTTCATTTTCTGTAGGATGGATATAAGGTGAAATAGGGTTGTTTCATATTTATAATAACATATAAGTATATTAGTGATACTGATTTTATTACTTTATAATTAAACAAATAAATAATAGGAAGTATAAGAAGAAAGAAACTTGAAAGAATTGGTAGAAGAGACTACCTCTTCCTCGACGTGCCTCTTTTAAACTTCCTCTTAGGGCACTAGAGTTGGTCTTTTGAGAAGACCAGAACCTATATTATATAACTAGATATGTTTAGAAGATAAATGGGCAGGTTTTTTCAGAGCTTTAAGGCTCAAAATTGTGTGTGGAGGAGAGGGAGGAGGTTTTCTTTTATAAGGGATGAGAGGGGCACCTTTGGAAACATAAGAAATATTAATTTATAATAAATTCTAACCCCACTTAAAAACCTCCAAAAATGACTAAATTTGAATATTATATGAGATAGGGTTGTAATATCATAAACCAATAAAATTTAGACATGTTTTGAATTTATTTTAAACCTTATAAAATTTATTTATCCTTATTTAATCTATTTAATTTTATTTGTGGTAATAATATTCTAAATTTTAAATTGTTATAAATAATTACTTATGTGTTGTGAATTTTACATAATTGGATACTTTATTACATTTTAGATCATATAAATTTAAATTTATAATTTTTAAATATTTTTGTGATTTTTAAACAATTTTATAATATGTTGTTTTTATAAAATAAAAATAGTGTCAATTTTGATACTATTCATTTATTTGAATTTAAATAAATTCTACACAGAAAATATATTCGAAACAAAATATTTAATAGATTTTTAATATTTCATATTAATCTATAAAATTATTTTATCACATTAAATAGTGCATATACTATTTATTTTAATATTTTTAAAACCATTTATTTGATATTTCAATCAATAAAATAATTTCAACATCACTATTGTGTCATCATTAATGATAATTATTTAATCCCTAAAAATTATAAATAAATTCATATTATGTAGATAATTTTATTATATTTCTTGATACTATTCATGTTCTAAGTTTTATGATGTTTATCACTAAATTAAAATTATTACACTTATAATATATAAGAGAGTGACATATTGTCACTTTCTTTGGTTTTAATTATAATTATATCATTTTCATGATCAATAGTCCATGAAAAAAAAATATTTTGACCCTTAGGTGATATGGGTCATCTTTTATTCATCCAATAGAATTTTTTCAGGTGTTAGGGTAATTTTATAATCTTATTGTTACCCTTAATTACTCGATCTACCTTTAACTGTAGTAAATAAAAATTACCATAATTACTATTCATAATGTCAAAAAAATAAAAGTAACCTATTAACATAATTTGGACCCACTGAATCCAAATATTGAATCTATTTTTCAAAATTAAAAACACAGAAGTTTCAGTAATTAATTTAAAATTAATCCCGTTGTTAAGAAAAAGATTTTTAAAAGTTAAAACATTGTCAAATATTGAAATATTTTTACCTATGAATTCAATATAAAATTAATTGTAATGACATAAATTATATTAAATGGTAAAAATATATTCTATTTATACTTTAAAATCATTAAATATTATAATTTAACCATATAAATTATCTCGATGAAAAAAGTTTTTTTAAATTAAAATTTAGCATATTTTTACTATTCATCGAAATAAGAAACTTATCACAAAAATATCAAAAACTTATCCAAAGTAAATTTTTATATACTTATTACAAAGAAGAATTTTATATTGTCAAATTAAACTTATAAACATGTCAAAAACTAGATTTAAAGTGGGTGCGCCATCAAAAGGTGGCAAAACTGCATTTTTTGAAAAATACTCATTTTACCCGAAAAAATTATTCTGTTCTCATACCATGTTCTATAAAATGTGTAAGATGAATTATAATGTCATAAAATTCAAAATTTAGTTACAACTATTCATAACGGATAGTTTATAATAATATTATAACAATATATTGTTGTTTAGTGAAACCTGGTATTCCGTACTACACACGCTATCAAGGAAGGTCACGATTGCGTGTAATGCAAGACAAGTTAGGGTTGCTTGTAGAGCAAGATCCATTTAGTGTTTCATATAGCATAATCAAAAATTATTTTATTTATACATTAAAAAAAATCTATACTTAATGTTTCATAGAATAATTTCCACAAAACGAACTTGAAATTATGTGTAACACGAGCCAAGAATAGTGTTGCATATACTACAAGCTAATACGATGTTGCGTATATTACAAGATAATCTTGGTGTAGTGTACAATAGAAGACATCAATGAAATTAAAAAATAATATATCTTATAAAATATCGGGGTGTTACAATTTCCTTTTTCTTATAGCTTCCACATTTTTCTGAATTTCTAAATCATCTATTTGAGCATACTTTATTTTCTCCATAAGGGATGGTTAAGAAATCATTTTGGAAAGGAAAGATGATTTACCTTCCTTTATGACTCCCATGTCCATCCTTTTACATTCTATGAAGATAGTATCCTTCTTAATTCTCATCATTGATAAATTTACATGATCTTTTCTACTTATAGAATCTTCAACTTTATTTTCTTGAATAGGATGGTAGTAGATTTAGCATTTATAATCCTTTATGAGCTCTGACCATCTTCGTTAGTGAATATTAAGCTCCTTATATATAAATATATATTTTATGCTCTTATGATCAATATATATCTCACACTTCTCCCCATAGAGATAATGTCATAATATTTTCAATTCAAAGATAACATTATCTAACTCCAAATCATGCGTAAGATAGTTTTTATCATGAAATTTCAATTACCTTGAGGTGTAAGATATCACTTTACCATTTTTCATTAGTACACAGCCTAATCCCTTCTTTGAAGCATTCTTGTATACCACAAATATTTCCCCAATTGTCAATAGTGTAAGTACTAGTGCAGTGATAAGACTCATTTTCAACTCTTTGAAACAATCTTCACATTCACTGATCTAGAAAAACTTTACTCCATTCTAAGTTATCTTGGTTAGTGGGTTTTAAAATCATGATAAGTTCTTCCTAATTCTTTAGTAATACCCAGATAGACCAAGGAAACTAAGTATCTTTGTTACATATGTTAGTCTGGGCCGCTCCTTGATTTACATTGTCTTGGGAGGGTCCATATATGTTCCTTTTCTAGTGATAACATGCCCCAAGAATGATACTCCCTCCATCCATAACTCACATTAACTATAATTTTCATAAATTTTCTCACTTCACAAAGTCTTTATCACACTATTCAAATGCTTCTTGTGTTCCTCCTTTCTCTTGAAGTATATCAAAATATCATCTACAAAGACTGCCATAAATTTGTTGAGGTAATCACAAAAGACTATATTCCTTAAGTCTATGAAAATTTTTGAATCATTATTGAGTCCAAATGGAATCACTATGAACTCATAGTGTCCATACCTTGTTAGAAAGGAAATCTTGGTAATATCGTCCTTCCACACCTTTAATTGGTGATATCCCAACCTAAGGTCCACCTTAGAGAAATACTTGGCCCTACGTAGTTGATCAAAACATCATCTATCCATGGTAGGGGATACTTTTTATTTATCAAGATTTTGTTTAACTAACAATAATCAATGCATAGGCACATTGATCCATCCTTCTTCTTGATGAATAGGACCAGTGCACCCCATGATGAAGCACCCAGGCATATAAAACCCTTGTCTATAATATCTTGTAAATTCTTCTTCAGTTCCTACAACTCAATAGTGTTCATCCTATAAGGAGTCTTTGATATAGGAATAGATCCAATTATAAGATTAATTGAGAACTCAACCTATCGATTAGGAGTAAGATCGGGAAATTCTTTAGGGAACACATAAATGTAGTCCCTCACAATTGGCATGTCTTTGAGCATGATCATCTCCTTTGTCTCAATAATATGATCTAGATATGCTTTATCATAATGAAATAATATCCATAATCGAGATGATAATTATGAAGAAGATTCATCCTCCTCCTTACACCTGTAAAAAATTGAAGTATTCCTTAGGATGTGAAGAGTGGTATCCCTTTTTCAACAATTGATGTTGTATTTGTATAGAAATATCCAATCCATGCCCAATATATCATCAAACTCTACCAAAGGAAGTAAGATGGAATTTTTTGGGAGGTTTAGTCTACAAAAAATGATCAAGGAGGAATTATATACTTTGTATGTAATAATTTCCTCATTCACTATTCTCACAGATAACTCAACCTTCATATTTTGAGGTGGTGTTTGAATAGATATAATAAATGTTCAAGATATAAAAGAATGTGTATAATTACAATCAAAAATTATATTCATTACTCTTAAATGAATAACCCACATACCTGTCACCACATCATTTTGGCCTCCACCTCAGTAGTAGTGATAGAATATTCCCTTCCTTGCTTCCTTGGAGGTTTTTGTTATTGATTTCATAGAAAAACCCTTATCTTAGAGAATTGGATCAAATATTTCACAAGTCCCTTATAGTTGAAAAATTATACTATAGGATGATTGTTGGTTGAACCTTCCATTATTCTTCAAAAATTTTGAGATTCTTTAAATCCATTCAAAAAAAATTGTTCTAGTGACCCTATTTTCTAGATTTGAAGTATCTCTTAGTCCCCCTTAGGTAGTTTTCAGGATGCTTATTCCCACACTTTTGACATTTGGGATGTTGGTTTTTCTTTCCTTAATGGTATTTATCTATTGATACTCCCATATTAAACTATATTTTCCACTTTTTATCTATGATCACATGAGACCACTAAGATTCACCAATCTCCATCTCAACCTTTGGAGAACATCTAAAAATATCCTCATAGCTATCAAAATATTAAATCACCAAGGATTTTCATATACTTAGCTTTAATCCACTAAATAAGAGATCAACCGTGATTTCAATGGTCATGAAAAATCTAGAGGTGTATCGTACAAGCCTTGTAAATTTTTTCTCATACACCTTGATGGACTCATTTTCTTTTTTCTTCAGTATGAGGAACTCCATCTCCATCTTAAGATATAGAGTTTAGGGAAAATATTTATTGAGAAATATTTTATTTAATCCCTCTCAATCCATGAAATAAATTTTATCCTTAGACTTTTTTTTATAATTTTCCACCAATGATTAGCTTACCCATCAAAATGATAAATTGTCAGCACAAGTATCTCTTTTTATGAGTATTTAAGGATAGATAATATCTTCTCAATGGAGTTAATAAATTGTTCTGTGATAAGGGGATTGTAAGATACACTAAATATAGGAGGTATTTTCAAATAAAGTATTCAAAAAAAACAATCTATTTCTTAGTAGAACAAGGGTGTTGCATATGATTCAAGTTATTATTCATAACTTGAGCTAGTTGATCCAGTACTATCATGAATTTATGGGATCCCATTCACATCAGATTTGGCATCTCATTAGGGAAAATGTCACATTACCTATCACATTGATTTTTGGAATGGGTTATCTTATTTCCCACCATTAACTAAGAAAATAAAATAAAATACAATTAGGGGGATTGAATACTTAGATAATAAGCATATAAATAATTCAATTTGAAATATAAGGATAAATGAAAAGTATATCCAAACTTATGATTCCCTGAGTTTCAATCTAGGATATCCATGGTGATAGAATTACCCCTAGGGTTATTACTAAATATTTTTAGTCCTAACCCCAAAAAATAAATAGACCTTACTCTGATACCAACTGTATAAACACTATCCTTTTACACATACTATTACAATATTTTAAGCATAATTATCTATCAAATACAAACCAAGGATTTTAAATTCTAGTTTATTTGGAATATTAGCTGCATAATTAGATAACATGAAAACAAAATATAAAATATTCTTCATAATTAGATCCTAACTCCATTCAAGTTTCTAAAATTTCATAGGATAACCTAGGGAATACATAGACAAAATAATGATCTAGAAATCCCAGTAAGGGAATAAACTTGGGAATATAGCATATCAGATGAGATAGAAGGCATAACACAGTAACATAAAAGGCATGGAACGTGAATAATCATATGGAAGCATAGAAAATATTACATGGAATCATATTATCATGGAAACATCTGAATTTAGTATCAACATAAAACATGACATAAACATGATTCAAGGCTAGCTTCTAAGGCTATATCACATGGTGGACAAAGTCCCATAATGGATTAGGTTTACTCTCTAATCTCATACATGGCGTATCATGAGTCTAAATATTTCCCAATTCATTGGAGCCCTATCTGGGTGCACCCATCATAAAATGTTCATGAATATGTGTTCCACATAAAGAATCAAACATAAGTAATAAGAATAAGGGTTACATAAGTAATAAACATAAGGGTTTCCCATGGAATGAAATGGGTATCGTAATCGTGTCATATGGAATAACCAATGAGTGTGTCATAATGGTGTACAAGAAAGAATGTATTTAAAACATAATTAGATATTATTAAGGTAAAATAGGAATATATCATGATAAATGATGTCTAATTGAAGTTAAAAAAAGAAAAAATAGTGTTTAATAAATTTTAGAAATGAGCCAATTTATGCGGTTTCAGGGGAAATATTAAAGAATATTTAAAGAGGACAAAGACATAATTGTCTATATAAAAGAAAAAAATGAATTAATATAGTATTTATTTAATAAATGGGTGAATTTATAAAAATAATGGTGTATTAAAACAGATTATTGAGTGAACTTGAAAATGGATAAGAAATTGGGAAGTTCCCTTTTATCAGGCTTTTTTAACAGGAGGAATTGAGAAGGGAACTTTATAAAATATGTATTTCACCATAAAAGAAGGATGAATTGATATGGATACATAATATTGTAACATTTAAATAGAATTTAGATTAATTATATAAGAATAATGAATAAATAAATTGGAGTAATGAAAAATAAAGCGTAACCCAAAGGTAATTTGGAGGTTTGGAGAGATCTCTTAACTTATGTCCAAATATGTTATTTTCTTGCACTTAATTTACCGGATAATAAATTTAGATCCATTAATTACTCAATTAATAAACTTCAACGTATATTTTTTTAATTATAATAATTATATTTAGTTCATTTATGTCCATTTATATGAGTTATAATGTATAATTTTATCATTCTGGGAGCATTTGTTTCATGATTTTATGATCGGTTCCCTTTAGTTTAATTATGGAAGTTCCATTAAAATGGAAGAAAAACTATATAAGTTGAATGGTATAGTATTAATATAATTCTATAATTTTAAATGGTCTCATGTATCATTTTTTTATGATATTATTATGATTCATTGGATAAAATGTTAATGATAAATGTTTAGTTTATTTTGGCATTTTTCAATCATCGCAAACTAGTTTTGTTTTATTATTTAATATAATGTATATATATTAGTTATAGAACATGAAACAAGATATAATATAAATAATAAAATATTATTTAACCATAATAATGGTCTTATGACCATCCTTGGAGTCGGTATTGTAAAATGGAAAATTGTCGTCCACAAAGGCGGTGAATCGACATATCACGGATGATGTTTTCATTTTTAAGATAAAAGAAGAATAAAAGAGATTTGATGATGTATATTACATTAACACAATAAAATTTTTGTATATGTATGATAATTTAGTTATCATGTCACTTCGGATAATGGGGGAGAGGATTAGGTAGAAGAAATAATGAATTTAAAAGAGAAAGATGAGAGATTTTACCTCTTGAATATTGTCTCCTTGAGAACCTTCTTAAGGAACTTGGGTTTGGTCTTGTGTTGAGACAAAAAGCTCTGAGATGTGGGGAAGAGTCTTGGTAAGGTAATTGGGTAGAATTTATAAAATCTTCAAGTCTTATAAGGTGTGAGGAAAAGGGGTGGTGAGGGGTGGTATTTATAGTGGGAGGAGAGGGGTGTTTTGATTATTTTAATCATTTGTTTATTATTTTAAATCAAAACTATCAATAGTGTTGATTATAATGAAAAAAATACAATAAATGTTTTAGGATAGTTCTAAACAATGGGTTATTATCTCATACACACATCATTTGTGACTCAATAATTCATGTATTTATTAAATGCCGTAAATTACCATATTTCACTATTCACCAAAAAATCAACTATTTTAGAAAAATCCCAAAAAAACACCCTAACCATTTTTCAATGTGTATATTTAAAAAAATGGACTCCATTTTATGAAAATAATTTTCTAAATATTATAAATTTAATTTTTATTTAAAATCATCATTTATTTGAAAAATACCAATTTTAATATTATAACCAGTTTTATGACACTTTGAAAAAATAATTAAGGCCTCGTAAAATTATATTATAATTATAAGAAAACAAAATATTGATTTATTAATCTATTTTATGAAAATAATTTTACTTTTAAATTATTATATTAATTATAAAATTGTAGATAAAAATTTACATTTCACAAAAACACCAACACTTAATTTATCATTTTTTAAAAATTTATTTACTTATTACATAATATAAATATATCATATTTTAATTTATAAGATAAATAAATTATATTTATACTTTCATAGGTGAGATTATTATTCTAACGGCTATATTACTATTCCAATCAGTCACATAACTATTCCAATGGTCTGGTTAATATTCCAACGGTCAGATTTATAACAGTCATAAGGGTTTAATGTTTCCTATAAATACCACTTATTCAATTAATCAGTCACTTATATTTTATACCAAGGTTATATATAATTTCATCTTTATAAACAATATTTTATTATTATCATTATGTTTTATTTCTATATATTTGTTCATGAGTGATGTCATTCTAGTGGCTCAAGCATATCCAAATTTTCATATTCTCTTTTTAAGAAATATGAGGCCTCACCCAAGAGGGAAGGGCTCTTTCATTGATAAAAAAATAAATTACATAGGTTTGAAGTGCAGAAATTTCATAAAACCCTTCTATGTAAGAAATTAAAGTCATTTAGTAAATCATTGGACAAAAAAGAGCATCATTGCATATACCTTTGTTGGCTGGTGCATCAGCAAGGTAGTTGGATTCCCTGTAGGTGTGTGTGATAATATAGTTCATGCTTGAGAGATGATTCAAAAATTTCATCCACCTAGGTGTCATATTCCATGAGATGTGAGTTTTTCTAGTTCTAACTGCATTCATAATTATGGTATAGTCACATTCAAACCATATATTATTCCAACCCCTTGCCTAGCCATGTCAACAGCACTGATAAATCCAATAATCTCTACCTCTAAAGTAGAAAAAAATCCACATGGACCATAAAGACAACCTTTTATTTCTCTATCATGATTCCTAATGATATCCCCTAAGACTAAAGGTCCAGAATTTCCTCTAGAGGATCCATATGAGTTACATTTCATCCATCCAAATAAAGAAGAGCTCTAAACAATTTCAATGGACCTGAGAGGAGGAGGGAAGATGACATACACTCTAATGTTCCTTGAAATAATAAATTCATTAGTGGAGTTGCTGAATTTACCTTATTATAGCATATTAGAAGCTTTCATCATGGATATGACATGATCAAGAGACAATTGAAGGTTTAAGGGTGTTTTTTTATGTAAACTTATATTTCTACTAAAAAGATGATATGGACCACTTCTTCACATATATCCATATATATATTAAGAAGCTGTGAGGACATTGAAAAATGTGTATAGGTTTCTAGGAACTCTCGAATGTCATTACACTATGGGGGATGAGTTTCAAAAAGTTTATGCATTGCATTCCATAAAGTAGAGGAGGCAGCACATGATAAGAATAGGTTATTGATGTTTTCCGTATATTGATGAAAAATATGTCATCTAGAGCATAGAGAAATTACCACTGTCTGTAAACAAGAGTCAACTAGTAATTTAATAAAATCAAGTCTCCATAAGAGAGTGAACATGGATGGAGGGATCAAACTCTTGTTCATTTTTTCCAACTAACTATGATTTTATTCAATAATTATATTGATATAGAATATATTTTAAGAAATAATCTTATTTTTTTAAGGCTCCTAGATGAGGAAATCATCTTGATCAGTTAAATCATATTGACTTACTTCTATTTTGATAGCTTCAGGAAGCTCTGGTACTGAGGTTTCCATTTGGTCTTTATTTTAGTGTTGTAATTATCCATCACATCACTAGAGTTTAAGAGTAAACTAGGGGAGTATGAATCCATTTTTCATGTCATAAACTGAGTAATTAATTCCTTCTGATCAACCATAAGCCATTTGAAATGATGTTGTAGTATGTTTCCTTAATGGAAGGCCATATTGAAGAGTCTATATAGCTTAAATTTATTCTCTTGATCCTATTCAAGAACCTGAGTCTTATGAAGTTAAGGCCACATAATTTTTCATTTATTATTCTCCATGTGTCATGTGCAAGAAGGGAGAGATTTAACTTATGAATATTCTTAATTCCAAGTCCTCCAAGAAAGATAGGATTACAGCAGTATCTCCATGGAATGGTAATGATTCTACATTTAAGAGTACTTATACTTCATAATAAGTTCCTCATGAGTGTATTAACCTTTTTAAATAAATAATAAGGACATTTATAGATCATAAAAGATTAAACAAACTTTTAGAGAATAACATGCTTCACCAAGTAGATTCTACCAGCCATAGAAAGAGACTTCTATTTCTAGGAAGTCAATTGTTTATAGATGTGGCTGATGATGTGAGTAAAAGAGTGAATATCTAGTCTTGTTGATTAGTCACTGAAAATGGCTAATATTCATTGTTAATATCTTTATATTCATTTTCCCAAAGTCGATAAACATTTTTTTTAGTGTATTACATAAATAGAACTTCATTTCTCATCTTAAATGCAATTCATGTTTAAAATGAAAATTTGGGCCCAATAATTCATCTATCTGTGGACAACACTATATTAATTTTCTGAATTTTATATTTTGGAATATTATTTATCAATTTGTTTGTAACATTTTATCTTTTAGGTCTGATGGATGAATCCCAAGGGATGATGAATATTTTTGCGCCCGAATGCAGAAATTTGCTAGAGAAAGCATAATGGGCCTAAGGCCCATCAAACAAATGTGGGCCCCACAAACCAAGCCCAGTGAATCTAAAATTTATACAGTAGAAAGAAAAAAAATATGAGGATCATTTTATTAAACTGTGGACAGAGCTAATTCTGATGTTTTCATGATGATAAATGGATCTGAAGTTGAGATTTAAATGGTGGACCTGACATTAATGCACAAAAATCCATCCCACCATTTCGACCATAACTTCCAAACGGCTGAGGGAAATTTCCTAAACTTTTTACGGCTCATAGAGGAAAGATGGACTAAGATATTTTACTTCTAAAACCCCTCCGTATTCGGCTTTATTCAATTACAAATTCACACGTCAATATGGTGGACGAATCTGGACAGTTTTTCGGGTCAAATTCGAAACGTCAATTTCCTTTTGATTATTCACCCTCGTTTTGACTCTATTAATTGTTGGGGGGTGAATTGATTATGGGGGGTGGGCCTAAGGCTCCTAATATGCCTATATAAGGATATGGTGGTGATGGGAATTATCATCTAACATTTTTCTTTGAATCCATGTTTTTCTTTCATCCATTGTATTTCTTTCAATTGTAATTTTCTACTTTCAATTTGTAATCACATCGTCAAGTTTTCCCATGTAAGTTTTTCTTTCATGTTTATTATTTTAATAAAATTTCTTCTTCTTTTTCACTTTTTATTTTCCTTTTCTCCACATGTTTATACTATTTAATTTTAGTGTGAATTTATTCACACTCGCACTTGTGAATTCATCACACAACAGTGGAGTGTTCATTTTGATTAATGTTTTTTTTCTTCTTCAATCCTGCTTCTTTAAGTCAATTACCCGTTTCCGTTGATAGAATAGCATAAATGGAGGGATAACCTTTTATGGGTTGATCCTATGGAGTTTCATGAGTTGGATTGAATGTTATTTGATGTTCTTAAATTCTAAAATTTGTTCTTTATTTTAAGAGTTCCTTTCTTTGATTTATCTTCTTCTTTGTCTTCACCGACTTTAATGACGACACATTTTGAGTGCTAGTACGATCCAATTCCTTGGAGTGCTCATTTAATTGATCCTCTAAGTGAGTTGTTGATTATCCTTGAAATTGTGTATGGATTAAATCGGAGAATGATATTGAGGAATTATTTCATTTAATGGATACCTCTTGAACCGATGAACAAAAAATCAAATGAAAAACAAATACATCTAATCAAGCCCAAGATACAACCTAGGATCAACTCACTTTAATTAGTTGTTTTAATTCAAGTAATTTTATTGGTTTTGTTCTTTGAATTAAATAAATATTTCTTCAAATCAATCAACACCATAGTTGTCCACTTCATAGCCAATCCCACATCTAATCAAAGTGTCTCAAGGTTTCTTCTTCGGTCCCTGTGGATTCGATACCTACTTGTACTTCAACGACCGCTTTTACCGGTAGGGTAAATTTGGGCGCAACCAAATTTTGGCACCGTTGTCGGGGACCCAAGAAAGTACCTTAGACACTCATCTTCTTTTCTCACCCAAAATTCTCTATTCTCACCCTAATTTCTCTTCTCTATTCCCCTTTCTGTTTCTGTATGTCCAATAAATCCCAAAAACAACTTTCAATCAACTCCAATGGATTATCTTCAACAATACACATTAATATACCAAGGCTATAATCAACTGGAAAATCAATATTTTGAATCACCTCACATAGAAAATTTCATTGACCAAAACATGATTGAATACACCACACCAAATGATATGTATAATCAATGGGATGATGATTGTTTAAAAGATCAATTTCCATACCTCTCGAGGATGATTGAAGAGATCAAACATAATGAAGTTCATGATGTCCAAACATCTATCAATCCTAATTCTGAAAAAATTCTTGAACATTTGTGTGAAAAAATGGATAAAATGAATTCAGAGGTTTCATCTTTAAGAGTAGAACTACAAAGCATTGAAATGGTTATGGAACCCATTCCCACTCAGGTTGTCTCTTCCTCATCACTAATACAAGAATCTTGTCTCTCAAAAACCTCAAATGAATTTATTGAAGAACCAACCATTGGATTTGGGATAGTTGAAGATAATCAAGGAATTGTTGATGGGTTCCTAAATCAAGAGGAAACTGATTTTTTGTATTCACAAGAGGGAAACTTGATATTGTGGATGGAGAGTCCTGAATATTTCTCCATTGATGATTTTTCAAAAACACAAATCACTGAACAATTGTGAGAAATACCAAACATTGATCCCATACCCACACCTCAAATTCTACTAGACACTTTTAGGGATGAATCATATTTTAAAATGGAACCAATTATTTCTAATTTTTTTGGAGAAGAAACTGACTTTCATTCAAATTGCCAATCTTTATTAGGAAATTCCAATCAAACAGAACTCAAAATCATTATCCTTCCTTCCCCAAACAAGAATTCCATCATAGGTGATAAAAAAGACTTTGTAGTTTTAGTTCATTCATCTAAAGAAGCCAATAATTTTGAAATGGTCATTGATGTCTTAGGAAAGAATATAAGTTCAACTCGATCAACCATTTCAGATATTCCTTGTATTTTACCAATCATTGTAGAAAATAGGATTTTACATTAAACAAATTTCAAAAAAATAATCAATCTAAATCTTATTGAAGTGGAAAAAGATGGGGTCCTAAAAATGTTGAAAGTTGGAATTGGATAAGTTGGGGGGTACAAGTCGAGCCAATGATGTTAAACAAAAGCGCTTCATGGGAGGCAACCCATGGTTTTCATGTTTCTAATCATTTTAAATCATTTTATTTTTCATATAATAAATTACCATAGACTGTTGACCTGTTCTTATTTTATGAGTAAGGATGGGTATGAAAGGGGAGCGCCATATTCATCCATGTCACATGGCGTCATCTCTGAGAAATACCTTACCCAGAAATCTAAAAAGAAGACAATGTATCATCAGTTTATTTTGTTTTGTTTTATTTTTATGTTTTTATAGGTTAAAAAAATAAAAGGGCATGTCGTAAGTCATAAGGAAAATCCATTCACCACTATCTAAGCCGCTGAGACTCAAATCCAGGATTTAAGGGAGACTATGGCATGCGCTATCATCATCAACCACCAGGTGACTTAATTCCATGATTATCATTTTAAATTTATTCTTTTAACTCCTCTCCTACCCCCTTCTAACTTTTCTATTCTCTAAACACTGGGGACAATGTTATTCTAAGTTGGGGGGGGATTAAAAAATGATTTTTTTTTTCAATAAGAACATGCATGGAAAGAAAAAATTCCATTAACCTTGAACATGATAACACACATTGCAAACTCTGAAATTGGATATCGAAAAATTTGGATGCTTTGATTCTGATTTTAATGCAAGTTTAAGTTCATGAGAATAGTTTTTGGAAAGTGCGGTTGTCTAATGTGATTTTTCAAAGTTTACATTTTAATCCTCTTAATAAAAATGCCACAATGCACGTCTACTGGATCGTGGGTGTAAATTTGAGTTCTTGGGTCCCTTTCATTATAGCATAGGGTTCTGGGGTCACTTTTAGTTTATTTTGAGTATCCAAAAAAAACAAAAACAAAAAAAAAACAAAATAATAATAATAATTTTGACCACATAGAGCAATGTTTTGTCCAAATGTGTGGCATCTGGCACTTGGGGATCGTGACTCCATAGTTGTCTTGCCCAGAGTCAGGCTTTATATCTCTATTGTAGAGCATGAAATTGACAATATGTGTGGCGTCTGGCACTTGGGGATCGTGACTCCATAGTTTTCTTGCCCAGAGTTAGTCTTTTCATATCTATTGTGGTAAAAAAATCATCAAAAAAAATTCAAAAAAAAATGGATACTCATATTAAGGTTTAATGTGATTCCCACCTAGTGCTTAAATTTTTCCCCTTGAACAACAAAATGTACCCCATATCTTTTGTGATGCACAACACTTTATCATGCTTAATTGGAATTGGATGAAATGTGGCGATGAATTTGAACAAAGTAATGGGCTTGGGCTTGGGATATACTTATGGAATTAGCTTGTTTTAAATGGTTTTGATGGGTTTAATAATTTTTTTTTTTGGAATGAGGTCATTGGGTGAGCAATGTGTATTTAAATGTTTTTGGAAAAGGGGATTTGAATTTCATATTTGTAATTTATTTTGCTCGGGACTAGCAAAACTCAAGTTGGGGGGTGTGATTAGTCACTGAAAGTGGCTAATATTAATTTTTAATATCTTTATATTCATTGTTCCAAAGTCAATAAACATTATTTTTAGTGCATTACATAAATAGAACTTCATTTCTCATCTTAAATGAAATTCATGTTTAAAATGAAAATTTGGGCCCAATCATTCATCTGTTTGTGGACAACACTATATTCATTTTCTGAATTTTATATTTTTGGATATGATTGACCAATTTGTTTGGAACATTTTATCTTTTAGGTCTGATGGATTAATCCCAAGGGAAGATGGATATTTTTTCACCCGAATGCAGAACTTTGATGGAGAAAGCATAATGGGCCTAAGGCCCATCAAACAAATGTGGGGCCCACAAACCAAGCCCAATGAAGCTCAAATTTATACAGTATAAAGATAAAAATATGAGGATAATTTTATTCAACTGTGGCCAGAGCTAATTCTGATTTTTTCATGATGATAAAGGGATCTTAAGTTGATATTTAAATAGTGGACCTGACATTAATGCACAGAAATCTGTCCCACCATTTCGACCATAACTTCCAAACGGATGAGGGAAATTTCCTGAAATTTTTAAAGCTCATAGAGGACAGATGGAATATGATATTTCTATCCTAAAACCCCTCCGTATTCAGATTTCTTCAATTACAAATTCACACGTCAATATGGTGGACGGATCTGGACAGTTTTCCGGGTCAAATTCGAAACGTCAATTTCCTTTTGATTATTCACCCTCGTTTTGTCTCTATTAATTGTTGGGGGTGAATTTATTGTGGGGGGTGGACCTAAGGCTCTTAATATGGCTATATAAGGAGATGGTGGTGAAGGGAATTATCATCTAACATTTTTCTTTGAATCCATGTTTTTCTTTCATCCATTGTATTTCTTTCAATTGTAATTTTCTACTTTCAATTTATAATCACATCGTCAAGTTTTCCCATGTAATTTTTTCTTTCATTTTTATTATTTTAATAAAATTTATTCTTCTTTTTCACTTTTTATTTTCCTTTTCTTCACACGTTGATACTGTTGAATCGTAGTGTGAATTTATTCACACCCGCACTTGTGAATTCATCACACAACGGTGGAGTGTTCATTTTGATTAATGTTTTTTTTTCTTCTTCAATCCCACTTCTTTAAGTAAATTACCCATTTCCGTTGATAGAATAGCATCAATGGAGGTCTAAACTTTTATGGGTTGATCCTAGGGAGTTGCATGAGTTGGATTGAATGTTATTTGATGTTCTTAAATTCTTAAATTTGTTCTTTATTTTAAGAGTTCCTTTCTTTGATTTATCTTCTTCTTTGTCTTCACTGACTTTAATGACGACACATTTTGAGTGCTAGTACGATCCAATTCCTTGGAGTGATCATTTAATTGATCCTATAAGTGAGTTGGTGATTAGACTTGAAATTGTGTATGGATTAAATTGGAGAATGATATTGAGGAATTATTTCATTTAATGGATACCTCTTGAACCAATGAACAGAAAATCAAATGAAAAACAAATACATCCAATCAAGCCCAAGATACAACCTAGGATCAACTCACTTTAATTAGTTTTTTTAATTCAAGTAATTTTATTTGTTTTTTTCTTTAAATTAAATAAATATTTCTTCAAATAAATCAACACCATAGTTGGCCACTTCATAGCCAATCCCACATCTAATCAAAGTGTCTCAAGGTTTCTTCTTCGGTCCCTGTGGATTCGATCCCTACTTGTACTTCAACGAATGCTTTTACCGGTAGGTTAAATTTGGGTGCAACCACTTGCCTCAAAAAATAGGCACTCCGAGATGAATAAAGGTCAAATTTCCTTATCTGATTCTTGACTTATTAATGATTTCACCTTTCCTGTTGGTCAAGAATTTTATGCTAAAGAAAATATAAGATTTTTTCCATCAAATGACCTTGCCTAAGACCTTTTAATAATAAAGGAAAGCATATTTTAGTTTTCTAATGATCCTTTTTTTACCCTAAAGGAAGATAAAAATATCATCAACATAAAATAGATTAGAAGGGGAAAGCATAACTCTAGAGACTCTCATGAGATTAAGTTCCCCACTATCAATCATAGAGAGAATGATTCTGCTGAGGTAGTCTTCATCAATGAAAAATATTATGTATGAAAGTGGATCACCCTGTCTAACTTCTCTTGAGCAGGTGAAGTACCCTTTTGGAGAGCCATTGATTAAAACTGAGATATAGGATGAGCCAAGAAGAACTTTAATCCAATCAATGAAAGTGTTGTTGAAGCCAAATTTGGTGAGGATTTTTCATATGAACTCCCAATTCATGGTGTCAAAGGCCTTTCTAATGTCAATCTTAAGCACAATGTTTCCACCACTATTGGAATTTTTGATGAGTTTGACACATTCAGATGCATTCATAAGTAAATCTTAAATTGATATCCCTTTTATAAATACATACTAATTAAATGAGATGATTTTGTTAGAGATATTGGATAGCCTATTGGATAAAATCTTTCTAATGACCTTGTAAATATAATTAACTATGGAAATAGGTATAAATTGATGGAACTCATTGGAATTTTCCATTTTGGGGATAAGGGTGAGAAATTGAGCATTAAACCTATAATAAAGTTGTCCATTTTTGAAAAATGATGAAAAAAATTTCAAAGATCAAATTGAACAACATACTAATAATGTTTTAGAAAAAATTAGTAAAACTATATAGACCTGGTGAAAATTACACATTTAGACTAAAAGTGTCCTATTTAATTTCAAACTCTAATGGGGGTGAGGATAATATTTTTTTTCCTCTTCATTGACCATATGAGGAGTAATATCCCTGATAGGATCAGATTTAGAAGTGGTCCCATTGAAAATATCTTTGAAATATGAAAAAAAATGATCAGCAAGATCCTTCCTATTTTCAAAGAACTGGTCACCATCCCTTATTATTGAAAGGGGATTGTTGTATTTCTTATCCCTTTGAAGAGAGTGAAATAACTTTTCATTTATATCACCATCCTTAACCCCTTTAGTTTTGTATATTTCTCTTTGAATGTTCACTTTGAGAGAGATAAGAAGAGATACCTCAAGAGATATCTTTGTCTCGTGATCAAGATCACAAGATAAGTCTTGAACCATGTTATGGTCCTGTATGTGTTTAAGATATTCTTATAGAGAATAAATTTATTTATCAATGTAGCTAAGGATAGATTTACTCTAATCTATAATTTTTATTTTAAGTGGATTTATATTGAGAATACAGGGCAACCCATCATCCTTGTAATACACATAATCCCAAGTGTCTTTCACCATTTTTTCACACTCAGGGAGAGATATCCAAGAATTATTAAACCTGAAAGGGAGTTGGGGATTGAGGCCTTTTTTCAACAAATTCAATATAATGGGATGATGTTTAGAATGTTTTCTGGATATAGTAGAATGGGAGATGGAGTTCGAAAAGTCAAAAGAAAATCCATTTACGATCGCCCTTTCAGTATTGCTGGAAGACATTTTATTGAGGCTTCTTCTATACCATGTATATTTGGATCCTATAAGGTTGATTTCTAGTAGGTTTTTATCTTCAATACAATCTTTTAACTCCCTAGAAGATGTGTGTTTTGAAATAGTTACCAGTTTTTCATTTGGGATATTCATGTATTTCTGCATGTGTTCCTATAAATGTTCCTGTGTACAAATAGCCCTACCTTTTTACCTCTTCCCATTCCCATGTATACCTATTCATGCATATGTATTTTGTTCTTTCCCATGTACCTGGTCATGAATGAGTATCAGGTCATTCCCATGTACTCAACCTATGCATATGTGTATGGTTGTGTTTGTTCCCATATATCCTCCAAGATATATGTTGATCCACTATAAAATGGTCACACATTGTGCGACTTGTGTCACATAGTATGAGATATTTAATTTTATTTGAAACCATATCACCACATCTAGATAACCTATACGGTGTGTGTTATTCTAGGTACATGTCGTGTAACATGGAATTTTCCAAATTCCACTAGATATTCACACGTTATTCTAATATTTTTTCTGAAAATAACACTTGAATATTTCATATATAGGGTTAATTGTCCTTTCCTACACCACTCACTAGATTCTGACCTTTGACCTGCCTGAAAATCAACATTTTCCACATTGCACTATCATCATGTGCTTCAAACTGGGAAGAATGGGAATCACCATTCCTATCCATACCACCCCTGATAATCCTCCATAATCTCACCTAAATCACACCCTTGATCACAAACCACACTCATGGTATTGATTCTTTGTTCCAAAGAAAAGTTGTGAAATGATTGAATATCGATTATTTGTCAATATTTCATCCAAATAAATTTATGAGGATGAACCGTGAAAATAAATTGGGGAGTAATGCATAAATAAAATGAGAAATGAATGTTTCCCATTTTTAGGTTAGCCTCAATTCATTTTTGTTATAATGAATAAGTAAGAGTAATATCAATCAAAAAAACAATTCCTCCAGATCCTAGGGAGAAATGAACTTGAACTCACAGGCACGATCAACCTGAAAATCAAACTGTTAGAAGAAATGATCCACATTCATCATGGGATAATTAATGGGAAAATAAACCTTAGAAAATAATTCCTTAATTGGGGTTGGAATGATCACTGATGAATAATGACTCTTTGTTGTCATTATTGTTGGGATCCTTGAATTATGTTGGTGAGAACGATCCTCGATCCGTTTTCATCATTCACCAAGCCTTCCTTTAATGCTCACTCTCAATTTTTGGGGTTATGTGGATAACCCTATGAATTTTCCATAAAAACATATTTATAGAAGATATATAGGTTATTATATTTAATAAAATAATTAAATAAATATTTTAGTTTATTTAATTATTTCACCCATGATGGTGCCCAAGCCCAACACTCGATGCCAACCAATATTATGTCACACCTAGGGTAAAACCCATGTTCTAGACTCAACAGTGGTCTAGTATTTCCTTCTGAGTTCACATTCGGGAGTTATTACACAATTTTAGTAAAACTATGTAAATATGATATTAATATATTTAATATTTTTATTGAATCATTTCTGGGCTCACCGGGCCTCGGAATCTCATGTTGCCTCAGTGCCTAGATCTAAAAATATTATTAGATATATTCTAGAGTTTTACATAGAAAAATAGGGACATTATAGAATACCTTCCATTATAATCCCATACTCATCCCATGCTCTAACCTTTCTCAATGGGATACCTTACTCAATAGAGACCAATCCCTTACCTCACCACCACTAAATTCCACCAGACACTCTTATAGAGCATTTATTTTATCCTAAAACTATACAACATGGACACACCAAGCCCAAAAGATTATCAAGGATCAAAAAATCCATTTACATACCCTACTCATCTTGCTCAAGTTTTATCAAGGTTCCAAGTTTATTTCCCTAACCTTTCCATAAAATTCCAATCCTCAACATCAATTGGGATATCTAACAATGGTCCTGAAAAAATATTGGGCCTCCAACCAACTCATTAAGAATCATCCCAATCCAACCATTATATTATCAATTTCGCATGTCACAATCACCCTATGGTTCATCAAATACCCTTAGGAATCTTCCCTATGAAAGTGTAGCTATTTGACCTATAAATATTCCAAAACCATGCATGACCTAACCATAACACTATAAGGAGGCTCTTCCTTTTCTTGTTTCTAAATTCAAAACTCACATATCCCTTCTCACAAGTTCTCAAACCTAAACCCCATGGTATATGGATGTGGATAACATACATTAAATGCATATTATTAATTATTAAAGAGACCACCTACCTCCAAAATAGAGTTTCCATCCTTAATCCATTCTTTCCATCTTCACCAAAGATTATACCAATCATCACTAATCTCTCAATCCCTTATCTCAACCCACAAGGATCTTAAAATTAATTATATGAAATTATAATTAATTATCCATTTTAATTTAATGAAGCGTCATAGTTGCAAACTTTCAAACCACAACCAAGATATTAAAACCTCGATCAAAGATGTATAGAAGGACCAGTCCACACTTCTAGCACTCTTGAAAGAAAAATCCCCATGAAACAACACCCAAATGATCTATAATTCCAAGACAATTTGGCAGAATTCCTAGAAAAATCCATCAATTATATACCTCCATAAAATAGTAATACGCATGATTCATTCCTCATCTCTTGATATACTTAAGAAACTACACTGAGTAACCCCGTGGTATTGGTCAGATTTCACTATAAATTGGTGAAATCCAACCCAAACTCTATCCAAGAAAAACCAAAAATTAGAAGAAAAAAATAGAGGGGAAGAATAATGGATGAAGAAGATAGAAAAATTCATAAATTTCACATGGAGAAACAAATTTTAATTATATTTAATCCATAGGGGAGAATGGGGACAATGAGAGAGGGAAAAGGAACCCCTTCCTCTAGTTTTTTTAACTAGGGGAAGAAACCCTAGAATGGGTGTAAAATGAGGGGTCATAAATTACTTTTTCCCCTCCATGTTTTAAATAAACATAGCCCACCTCTACTGATTACCAGTTCAACCCCCACCAGGTACCCAATGGACCTCATAAGAGGGACACAACACTATCCACCTCACTGAGTACCCAGTGACCCTTGGAAAAGGGCTGCACTACTGACCACCCCATTGGGTACTCAATACAAACCCAATAGGTACCCAGTACCCCTCCACAAGGTACCCCATGGAGGCTGTAGTAATCTACAAACCCCCCAATGGACATCGAGTATACAGTACCTCCTAACCTAGTAATTAGTAGCTACTATAGTTTTCTACAGTGAGATATCACCCAAATATCCAACACTCAATCCTCACAACATACACCTAAATATTTTAAAACCCACTATAATGCAAAAAAAACACCTCATGGAGATATGATGACTCTTGGACTTCATATTCAAATCTAAGTTTTAAAAAACTCCCCTGCTTAAAATCTCAAAATTTGAATTTCCCCTAAAATCACTAACCTTTAACAATGAAAGTCGTTACACTTTTGGGGACACTCATGTTTTCCCTACCATTCCATGAGGGTTTATAGTAGTGGTGGGTTGTGTTTTCAATGATACTTAATTCAAGACTAGTTTTTTTTCTAATTGATTAAATATAAAGAACTTTGACTACTGTTTTGAATAAATTATTTATTTTTATTACAAATGAAAACTATTAATTAGATTCATTAGGATTCAATGAATATTTTTTGAATTAATTGATAAAAATTATGAACAATAACTAAATAGAAAATAAATTAAACCAAAAATATTTATATGATTCAATCATCATTGAATCTAACATATAACACTAAAACCCCAAAAATATATCACTAGTGAAGGAAATAAAAAATGGAATACAATCAAAACTAGAACCCAAAGAAATTTTTATACCTCAAGTGTTTCTCATTACCTTTATAATGTAGCTTACCATCTAATCACTATTAATTAATAGACACTAAATGTAATGAACAAACCTAGAATACCATCTAAACAAATACCTGATCCAATTTTCCACTAACTCAAAGAGTGTTCCTAATCTCTATGGGCTAGTGAAAAACACCTAGGAATCAATATAACACTGTTGGGAATGATTTATACCACAAAAGAATACAATAATAGAGTACACTATGGAAACATCATCATATATATAAATCAATACATACATATCAAAGTAAAAATAGATAGTAAGAAAAATAATAGTAGAACATAAAAAAAAATACCCATCTCTTGGTGGTCCACGACCACCCACCATGTTCCAAGTCACCTGCCCCTGGTCACCCTAACTCAAAACTACAAATGAAGGAAAGATCAAGAACACCTTATATAAGATCATAAAGGTATGAAAACACCAAAAGGTACAAGTGGGGTGTGATCTAAATATCCCAGTAGTTTTCCACCAAAGATTCTATATAGTTACTTTATAAGGTAATTCAAATATTCTAAAAGAGAACTATAAAAAAGAGATTAAAAATCTTGGTTTAAAAATAAATTTTTAAACATTTATCAAACTGAACCTGTAAAAAATTCCATTTCACCCTTTGAAAACTAAACATTTCTTGAAAATATTTGAAACCATTTCATAAGATAAAGTCAGATGATCAAGAAAAGATGAGAATATTCACTTGATATGGAAATATTAACAAGATACAATACAATATATTCAAGGTGAATAATAAGTATAAATGAATCAAGAAAGTAAAATCTGGTTCCAAATAGTGACAATGAACATTTTCATGTATCGAGAATCAATTATATAGATTACATGGGTACAAACTAGTTATAATTGTGATTCCACCTCATAATATCTAATCAAATTACAACATGACCAATTTCTGGGCTTACATCTAGTCTCAAGGGTCTCAAGAAAAATAGTTCTATGAACACTCACTTTCTTAGCCACAGGTCCATAGCTTGAACCCTTCACATTATATATGGATCCAATAGAAGGGTGTGAGTCTGCTTGTGAAGCATATATCTAGGTCATCTCTTCTAACAATTCGGGTTCCCATGACTATTCAAAAGAGGTGAGTGAGATAATCAATTTATGAGGATCACAACGGTGATCCTTATTAGTATCAATAATGGTCACTGGACGTCAAATCACATCTCACTCTCACCCCTGAACTCTCTCAAAGTAAGTAGTCCCTTGTTTAACACCCAACAATGGGAAGTACAAGAATCAAGAAAGTTACATTAAGTGATTATTATAATATAGGATCATCATAAAGTTCCAATCGGGAAATCAAGAATCATCCATTCAATTCAAATACATTTATACAATTCAACATTAAAAAGGGTAATCATACCCAATTACATTCACAAATCATCATCCAAATGCCAAATAGGACTTTAAAACAATCATTTATATCAAATAAACCCTAAATCATTCAAAGTATTTCAATTTTAGAAGGTTTGAATACATTTTAAAACATGGGTTTACACCCTATTTCTATGTGAAAAAATAATTTATTTCAAATAAACCAATAGAATCCATTTTAAAACAAAGGTGAAATCATTCAAAGGTGTCTCTTGTTCATTTCAAAAATTCAAGCATTTGAAACTATTTGGAAATGAAAAAATAGTTCAAATCATTTCATTCAAATCCAAGAATTTCACTTTAGAAATCAATATTGATCCAAATCCCTCAATTTCACTAAAACATCCTTTAAAAGAGACCGTGATTATTTCTTTGAAAATAAATAAAAATAATCATGGCATTAAAAAATTCAAAAAAGGTAGGAAAGACCGTGATTATAGCCAATAAATTCTTTCCTTATTCAATTCAAAGGGAAATTGATCAAATAAGATTTTACAAAGATTTTCAAGGACAAATTTCATTGAATAAGTTTCATAAATTAAGAAACATGAATCTATGAATTTATCTATAAAAAATGAATTAGAAAAAAAATTAAAATCATATAAACACCTAATTTAAATATTTGGAATCCAACTGCAATGAATTTGAGATATTTCACCTCTAATGGTGATCACCGGATCTAGGAGGAGAGATCTCGAGAGAAGAGAGAAGAGATATTAGATCCAAAATTCCACATAAATCAACCCAAGTTCAAAAAAAATAAATGTCTTTATAACCTTTATGAAGAATAAATCAAGAGAAGATAGGAGATCCAAGATCAATAAGAAAAAAACTAACTGAAAGAGGATAAATGCTTCGATTGGAACTTTGATCTTCTAAGAAATGAGGCTTGGAGATCCAAAATGCATCTAGACGGATCCAAAAATCCTAAGGATCATATTATGATTGAGTGGGAGGAGTTTGGGATTATTTAGAGGAGTTTGGGGGATTTAATTACAATTTTCATGACATTTAATTCTTGTTCATATAGTTTCCTGGGTAGGTCGCATGGTTTGTACTAACTGTGTGCCTAATCGTGCACCCAAAACAGAAGCACTAGAAGGGTTGCATGGTTTGACTGCATTCTTAGTTAAACCGTGCACAAACTATGAAACCCCCTTCTGTCCAGCTTGAAAACTTTGTCAAATTGTTCTCAAAACGTGTGAAAATTATGTACAAGCCCAGAAACCTTCAAAAAGGTCCATAAAACACTAAAAACAACCCGTGAATAGATCCAATCATTGGGTACTCAAATAAATGGGTATAAACACATAAAAACTGGTAATATTATGTCACAACCTCCCCACCATAAGACTTTCAGTCCCTATAAATCATTTCTTCCAAAAGATAGAACCTGATGACACAAGAAGAAATCCATCACATATCTTGTGAGGTAGAAGGTTTGTGGTAAAGAATAAAGACTCATCAAATGGTTAACAACTTACACACAACTCCAAGATCAACACACCAATATTGCCACATGTCTCTAAAATAGAGAAATAATGGAAACCTAGCATAGGTCTCCCCACCATTTTAAGATTCACCAAAATGGTGTAACATAAGAAAATCGCATCCCTTAGACCCAAAGAAGAGACTCGAACCAATCACTAAGGAGAAACATCTAATATCAAGCATCCACAAGAAATTTAAATAACTAAAAAGGATTTATACCATGGGTAAGTATGCGATGATATCGTATGATTTTCAAAATTGATCATCACACCTCAATAAGCTCATCAAATCAAATGTTATCACCACTCAGTGCCCGATCTATAAAAAATCCACATCATCCTAGTTACGTAAGTATATTCCCAAGGTCTATCTAAGTCCAATTGGAAATATCTCAAACATAAAGGTTAGTGCATAATAGGGAACTACTATCCCATAAGGGAGATCATCCATCACATCACAAATAATCTCTAACCACAAATTCAAAACAAGAGTACACTAAGGAACAACAATCAAGATCTCAATAAAAGGAAACCATTATTACATTTTCAATCCACAAATGACCCAAAACAAGGTCCACAAGATATAATTCAAAAAGATCCCAAAAAAAGGTTTCCAAAATAGACAAGCCACAAGAAGGAAAACTCAAACACTTTCTACTCCCACATCATAAATAACATGCTAGATCAATGTCAACTACATCTGGTAGTTAACCTCCAACAACCATAATCTCCTCCACTATGTAAAAATATTCACTCTAATCCCTATGGATAGATCCATATCATCATGAATCATCTAATTCCCCACAATTAGGAGCTTATATTCTAGACCAAAACATCCCTTTTAGGTCTAACAACTTATGATAATACCTATTAGTTGATAAAAGTGATCATAGAAGAACCTTCAAGTTCTAGAGCGCCTGCGGCGAAAGGAGAGTGCCTGCGTTGATGACCTAGGTCAGAGATGACGGAGGCTCCGGCCCCCTCCTCCTCGATAGGGGGAGGGGGGATCCGCTCCCCGGTGGCTCGTCCTTTCACCCCTTTTTCCAATCCGGCATTTCTTCCCCCTTTCCTGTCGATTTCTCTTTCCCTAAGGTTCCCGATCTTCACGACGGATCTCCTCAACTCGTGATTTCGCTTACAAAGTTCAACGTAGCTTCTGACCTACACAGATCAACGCTGGTGGTTTTTTTCAAAGGCTGCCGTCCCCCGGTCGATGCATTCGACATATTCATCTTCGATTCTTGGGGTCTTCAAAACCGAGCGGTGGTGGGTCTGCTCGATCGGCGTCAACTGATGGTACGCTTTGCTTCTAAGGAGGATTTGGTCGTCGCCTGGTCCAGGGCTCCTCGGGTGTTCAATGGTTGTGTTTTTTTTCCTCCTACAATGGTCGTTTGATTTCAATTTGAACCGTGATCCGCCTTCAGCTGCCATTTGGGTAAGTTTTCTTGATTTTCCTCTACCCTTCCATAATCCCTCTATCGTATGTATGCTTGGTAATTTGGTTGGACGCTACCTGTGTTCTGATTTTCGAACCGCTGTGGTTTTTCATCCCATCCTGCCCCGCGCTTGTATTGAGGTCAACGTTTCAAAACCTCCAACCGAGTGGTTGTGGATCTCGGTTGGAGAAGAGCTGAGGTGGAAGCAACGGGTGGTGTTCGAATCTTGGAACGTGTTCTACTCAGGATGCAGCAAGCTTGGTCATATGGCCTCAGGTTGTCACCACAAGAACCAGTATAGGCCTTCAGATGAGCTGGTGGTTCCGGTGGTGGAACATCATCCGTGGGTTATTGCTGATTTGGGGGAGAACGAGGTGGCACGCGGTGTGGTTCCAGGGGAGAAGGCGCTGCGCTCTTTGACCCATGGAGCGATGATGGCTCCCAAGACATCCCCAATGGATTCCCATTTGAACCCCTCAGTTCTTGAGGTTTTCAGCCATCTGGAGAAGGATTTGGGTGATCCCCGTTCTTTTGTTGTTCTCTCTAAAGAGAGTAATGTCACCAGCAGGAACACAGCAATGCAGTTTTCTATCAATGCAGCGAGGGTTAATGGGGAATCTGGAATGGAGGTTGACGTGGGTGATCACCCATGTGGTCTGGCCCCAGGAGATCAGCAATTTCAATTCATGGGACGTGGCTTCGCTCAATCAAGTGGACCGGGTTGTTCCTTGTAGCAAGCGGACCAAGGGGAGACTGCACCCGACCCTTCAATAGGGTCAGCAATAAGGGATGTTAACCCGAATAAGAAGGTTGCGGGGGAAACCTTTGGAGCAGCGGGTCCAGTGCCCTTGGGTACTGTGACATCGGGTACCTATGCCCAGGTAGTGGGGGCTGGTGGTAGTGCCATATCTGGAAGCAGTCAGTCTTTGAGCACCCAAGAACGGGTGTCAAATTTAAAGCATGATGGTAACCTTCTCAACTCGAGGGGCTCTTTATCTAGCCTCAAAGTAAGTAACAGATTCGACTATTTGAGCAACGAGGGGGACTCGAACTGCAACCAGTTCTGTACCTCTGAAGACAAATTGGGTGGAGAGGGCCAACTCTCGGATGTTGTCAATACAGGAGGGGATGGAAAGGACCTACATAGACCAAGGAGAAAAAATGGGAATAAGGAAAACATAGATCCTGGAAGTTGCATTATATCCAAGAAGCAGAAGACAAAGGGGTGCAAGGACTACTCCCACCTCCTGAGGCCAATGGAGACTTAGTCAGCAAAGAAAGTCGGAAATCCAAAGGAACACAAGGGAAAAATAGTGTAAGGTGAGGAGGTTCAGTAGGCTAGTTGCAAGGTTGTTGTCCCTACTAACCTTGAGGGTGAAAAGGGGCCTCCAGACTCGGTGCAGCAAGGTTAGAATACCTACAATGATGACTCAAAATGACAGATACTTTCAATGCTAAATCAAATGGACCTACTTTTGAACTCTGATGAGGAAATGACTGACAACATGCTAGATATTCAAGAGTTAAAGAAGAGGAGGGAGCTTCAGGTGACCTCTTCTAAGGAGTAGGGTAAGTGGATCGACAAGCAGACCCGCATTTTTCTTAGAGGATGTAACACGGGAAAGATCATCAAGGAGGAACTCTTGCAATCTTGGGACATACTTTCAAATCTCTGTGAAGGAGTTATAAAGGATGATCCTGACATCCAGCTTAAGTCTATTACCTTGATATTATTTAGAGATCTTGACTCAAAGCAGCTTAAACTTTTATTTAACAAATCAGTTGTAAATTTTGATGCCAAACCAGGCAAGGTGTGAGGGTTCTCACTTTTTCCCTTAAAAGTGATTGAAAATAAAAATTTAACGTTGGATAGGTCTAACAACTTATAAAACCTCTAAAGGTGGCCTAAATGGCCACAACGTTTTCAAAATATAAAAGTTTTAAAATGCATCTTCTTAGAATGACCACGTGATTTGAAAATTAAACACATGTTAATAATATTATTTTCCTAAGTAGATTGTACTTCCTCAACCCTAAATGAGGCATTTATCTATTCATGTTGTTTTTCTAACTCCACTTCAACTTAGAAATACTTAATGAGCATACCTAAATAAGAGATCAATCCAGTCATATGCATGATGGTTAAGAGGTATATGTGAAGACCTTTCTTAAAACATATGTCCTTACCAAATTCATCACCAACAATCCCTAGTGTGAAACATACCAAATATTATAATTTCTTGGAAAAATTATCAACTGATAGCTCATCATGGAAAAAACCCAAGAACTTGGTGACTTTATCCTTATTTACCTCCATGGGATACTGGAACTAAATTATGATTGAATTGAAGAATTCCCAAGACATTATTTCATGCATACAAGAGGGAATCATAACTTCCAACCACTGTTGGTCGGGTCCCTCAAATAAAGAGTTGATAGACTTAACCATCAGAGTATTAGAAGTCTTGAGAGAATCAAAACCCTCATCAACTTATTAAAAGAACCTTACTATCACAAGATAAACTTGTTCTACTTAATAAGAAGTTGTATTAAAATCTTGGAATTCAAATATGGGGTTCAAAGGCTGGAATTTCTTTAGATCCACCACTCGATATAGAGTCTGGGTAGAGTCAACATCAGTAGACACTGCCACTGGAAAATATGAAGAACTACCCTAATAATGAGACTAGTGGACCAACATTCTATATTTATTGAATGAATTTCTAGGATACATTTTTGAACATCACAAAACATAGGAATATCAACTCAGGAATAAAAGAAACAAAAAACAAACAAGCCAAAAAAATTCAAACAAGCTAGAAACCACTTTATCAAGGAATTTTTTATTTCAAAATATACAAGATTTAAAAATTTATAAAACATTAATCATTCCTCTAAAAATTATTAATATTGATATAAATCCGTCAAATTTTAAAAAACCATTTACCAGAACTTTTAAATTATGCCATGGTTTCAAAATCATTAAACCCATTTTCCAATCATCAAAACCATTTTCATTTAGATACATTACAAACTAAAATTTCTTCTTAAAAAAATTGGTTTACCACATCACATTAGAGTATTTTATAATTATTTTTCCAAACCAAACATTTCATAAAACTTATATTTGGTAAATTGAAAACTTTTTCAAAGAACTCAAAAAAACTTCTTTAAGCCACAATTTGGTTTTCACAAAGGATTTAAAATCGTCAGCAAGGGATTAAAGTATAAATAACTAAACAAGACCACAAAAAAATCATATACAGAACCTACAAGACCAACCTCAAACAAGTTAATTCACTTGTAATAAAATGGGTAAGTTTTCAAGTTTAGAACCATGTTAGAACTATTCAAGTCTGAAAGCACCTAGACAGAAATATTGTATCGCTGAGAGAGGGAGGGGTGAATCAGTGATATCTTTTCTTTTTATTTCTACTTGTAAATGAAACAACATTCTCCTCCTATTAAAAATCTCATTCCTTAATGAAACAAAATCAAACACACATCCATAGGAACATAAGAATTTACAAGGTTCGTTATTCAATAAGAATAGTTATGTCCTTGATATGGTTTGTAAATAATTTAATACCACAAAATCCACTAGAAAACAATATTTTTTGTGGAATACAATGAGTAGGATAGGAAATTTCACTCTTGTATCAATTTGAAAACAATCCAATAGTGTGTGTGCTCCCTCTAGAACAAATAGTGTGATGAAAATTTTGTGTAGCAACACATGTTACCTGTGATTTTTTATCAACTTCCAAAAATGTATTCTTTTAAAAAATTCTCCTCTTTCTTACCCATAAAATGGTAAGAACTTTGAGTAATTTTTATATAAAACTAAATTTGATTGCTCAGTCTGATTTTTCCAGTCTAATTACTCAATACAAAAAGATGACTATGTCAGAATGCGGTTGAGACAATTCTGAACACTTTCTTCCTCAGTCCAAAAAAACAAATCTAATAATCACATTCTGATTATCTGTCTCGATATGATGATCATCCAAATATGATGACAAAAAATATTATGATAATAAACAAAATAAGATGATTACCTTGATATGTTACAATCTGGTCTCTTCTACTTTCACTTCTATCTAGCATGACTTCTTCAAGAAAAACAATATGGAAACCCTTCTTCTCTATAGAGATCCATCTTATCTCTTCCACTCATGAAAAGTACTTTAGTTAGAAAAGTACAATGTACTTTTCACCTTTTATACTCTCCCCAAATATGGTTTGGGTGGGATTCCAAAAAACATTCTCGTCCAACCAAATTGCCTGAATTTTCATGTCTCCTTGAATTTTGAGTGCATATTGACTTCATTAACTCTACTCAATCCTTATAAAATATTCTTTAACAACTTAAACTCTTATTTAGTATTTTTCAAACTACCAATCTGATTCTAATTTGATCAGTTCGATTTATTCATTAGGATTCTCTGTACCAGTTAAATATATAAAGAAATAGACAAATTTCATCATCTTTTTATACCTCAGTTCAATTCTAGTTATCCATTCTGATTTTAGATATGATTAAATTTCTATCTTACCATTTTAATTTTTTCATTACGATCAGCAAGATTAATTAGTATCAACTATGATATGATGGTTCTTAACCCAATTGATAAAAACGTTTGAAATCAAATCAGAGTTCATCTTTCTCTTCTAAATACAATACTCATTATCTTAATTATCTAAAGATTTATACCTTTTGAATTTTTTTCTAACTAAAAACCAATACCTTAAGTTTCTCACATTTTCCACAAATATTACAACCATCAAATATCAAACACATTCAACCATCTCCTTCACACTCCTTCCAAACTCAAGTCTGATTCCAGTTGACATTATAATCTATCTCGTTACAACGAAGACAAATGTAAGTCTCACCTCATAAATGGTTGATTATACTGTTGATAAACCTATATCATTACATTTTGTATCATCTTCAATAGTTTCTTAATTTATTTACCATCGATCATGATGAGAACAGTTCTTCCCTTGATGAATATGACACTGTGATGAATATGATGGACCGATGGCAGCAGCTTCAACTTCATCAAATCCTTCCTCTACAAACTTATACTTGTATCATGAATTCATTCATGACTTTGAATAAATTTGAGATAATCTTTAGCATCATCTGAATTATGATGGAAAGTATTGTAACATCCCACCCCTCCAGCAATATCTTTATTTCCTGCTCAACCTGAATACGATTGTACTGAATACAATTGTCCAAAATACAATTAGCATGATTGCGATTAGACTGAATATGACTAGAATCATATATTTCACTTCCCATTTATTTAATCAATATTTCATCAAAAGTTTAAAGAATACATGTTATTTATGAGAATTACAAGATCAAAAAAGCATCGTCGCATTTAAATCGTAGTTATGTAGACTCTGAATCTCCATAATTATGATCAAATCTTTTATATTGTACTCAGAGTTAGTTTGATAACCCTTTACTTCTATAAATATTCTTCCTCAACATGATAAACCTTTCATAAATTGTGCGTCTAATTCCAAGAATATGATGGTTTGTCCAATTTTCAACAAATACAAAGTGAGGTTATTTTCCTTTCTTTTTAAACTTCCATGACAACAAAATACAATACATGAATATGATCACTTTCCTTTTCATCTTGGTCTTAACAATCTCCCCCTTTTTATTTTATTGTCAACCAAGTTTCATAAATCACTAAACTTATATCCTCGATCTATGTATTACTTATCAACAATTCTAAGACTACATGAGCTAACTCATTATAGGAAAAAAGAATTATTGATAGCAAAATCATGATGTCCAAAAAATAGTGATTATGAAAACCTCCTAAACTGTCTTCCTCGTCCTTAACCTTTCCTAAAATACAAAAAAATCCCAAAAACCCCTCCAAAAATTAGTTATAAAAGTTCACATACTTCATACACTTGTAATTCTGAATTCACAGCTTACCCACAACTCCCCCTTTTTACATGCTTTCAAAATGATAGATTTATGAAACAATTCTATCTCCCCCTTGATAACACTATCCAAAGATAAGATGAGAGGGGGGGAAAACACATACCTAAACCTTGATGACAAATATGTTAGACTCCCATGTTCAACCTCAACTTATAAAAGGATTCCATCAATAAAGATTTTGAGAAAATGTCATCAACTTGTTCTAATGTAGAAACATAGTCCAGCTTCAATTCATTATTCTTCACCTTCTATTTTATAAAATGATATTTGATATTAATATTTTTTTAATGATAGTATTGAATTGGATTTCTGGTGAGATTTATTTTACATTGATAATAACAACCTAAGAGCAAGGGTAACCTCACTTCTATAGGTAAGTCTTCTAATTGAGTTTTTTTCCCCATAAGTTGGGTAGAAGCTTGAGTAGCAGCAACATACTCGACTTCAACTAAACTAATAGTTACTAAATTTTGTTTCTATATATTCCAAAAAACACAACTCTTCTGAAGAAAAAATAATCCACCGGATGTGGATCTTTTATCATCAATATTTCTTTCCCAATCATGATCTAAATACCCAAACAAATCAATAATTTTTAAGCTATCATACCTGATTCCAAAATTTTGTGTGCCTTTTATGTATTTGAGAATTATTTTTACAATAAGTAAATGTGATTCTTTTAGATCACTGTGAAATATTTCAAATAAGGTAACAGTATAAACAATTTCGGGTCTTGAGGAAGTCAAATATAATAAACTTCCAATCAACTTTTGAAATTATTTTTGATCAACTTTTTTCCCTTATTTATCTTCAGATAACTTTTTTCCCACTAAAATCAGTGTGGAAACCGGTTTTGAGTTTTCCATTCCAAATTTATTAAAAAGTTCCTTAGAATATTTTTATTGAGAAAGAAAAATGTGTTCCCACTTTTTCAGAATTTTTAACCTAAGAAAGTATTTCATTTCCCCCAAAATGGATATTTGAAACAAATTTTTCATTTCTTCAGCAAATCTGTCACAAGATCTTTTATCATTCCCAGCAAAGATAATTTCATCAACATAAACAATTATGATGAGGTAATACTCTTGAATTTATTTGATAAAAATATTATTATCAACTCTTTCTTTCTTAAAACTCATCTTCCTTAAAAAGGTATCCAATTTGGAATACCATTCCCTTAGAGCTTGTTTTAGCCCATACAAGGACTTATTCAATCTACATACATGAATTTTATCTTTCCCAACAAAAAATCCAAAAGTTTGTTCAATATAAAATTCCTCATCAAGATTCCCATTCATAAATGCAGACTTTACATCCATTTGAATAATTTGAAACTTCATTGTGCAGCTATTTCAAGAAAAATTATGATTGTTTTTAATATTTCCACTAGTGAAAAAATTTCATAAAAATCAATACCATAAATCGGTGAGTAACCTTTTCACACTAATATTTATTTGTTTCTTATTGCTTCACCTTCTTCATTCATCTCGTTCCCTAAAACCCACTTTGTACCAATAATATTTTTTATCTAGATTGGGTACGAGTTCCCATGTATCATTCTTTTCAATCTGATATAACTCTTCATTCATGTCTTGAACCCATTATGGATACTCAAAAGATTCGTTTACGTCATTTGGCTCAAATTTTGAATACAAATCAGTATGTGTAATAGAATTTATTGTTCTTCTTTTTTGAACCTTATGATGTTGATCACCAATAATATTCTGAGCTTCCACTTTTTTTCTCAGCCTAGGATGAGATTTTAGAGTATCTTACTCATCACTGAAAATCACGGAGTTCTATTCTTCTTCTTGAGTATAATAAGAATTATATGTATCTTTATCAAAAAAAAATACTTATCCTACTCAACTTCCTTATCTGTATGAGTCTGTTTATCTTCCCTAGTCTTTTAAATAACTATTACATCACAAGAATCAATAATTCTTCCTTTTTCTTTATTGAAACATATGTATCCTCTTCCTTATGAAGCATAGCCAAGGAAATTTCCATCTTAACCCTTCTACTCAAACTTTTCAAAGTTTCCACCTTTCCTTTTTATAAAGCATGGACTCCTGAAAACTATTAAATGTTTCAAACTTGGATTTCTTCCATAAAACAAATCATATGAAGTCATATTAGAGCTTTTTCTATAGAAACATTGGTTTTTAATGTATATAGCAGTACCCATGTCTTACCTCTAATAGTAATGAGAAAGACCATATTCATGTAACATAGTTCTCCCCTTTTACACCAAACTTTTATTATTTCTTTCAGCAAATCCGTTTTTTTTTATTAGTATATTTGGAACTATACTCATACCAAATTCTATGATTTTCAAGATAACTTCAAAAATATTCATTTTTGTATTCACCACCATTGTAATTTCTCAAATTCTTCACTGAATACTCACATTATTTCTCATCTTTCTTCCTGAAACTTTTAAACATTTTCATAGCATCTGATTTATGTTTCATATACATGAAACAAGTAATGTGAGTAATGTCATAAATTAATGTGATGAAATACTTATCTCTATTCATTTATTGTTTACTCATCATCCCACAAATATCATAATGGATAAGTTCTGAGGGTTGTTTTAAGAAGATATCAACTTTCTTATGTACTAAATTTGTAATCTTTCCTTTCTGAAAAATAGTACAACACCAATATCTTTCTCTTGTAAAATCAGGAATGCCTCAAACACTATTTATTTTAGATAAATTTCTAATTTATCTTAGACACATGTGTCCCATAATTTTATAGCATGATTTATTTTCTTCCACCATGCCCAAGTAATAGGAGTTTTAGATTTCACCAACTTGAAATAAATTTCCCTTTATATATTGGCCTCTTTCAACAATCATTCCATCCTTCTCACTTTTCAAAAAAAAATATTTAATTAAAGTAACTTTTTTACCTTTTTCATGCAATTTTGAAACACTCTGAAGGTTATGTTTCATCCCAACAACATATAAACCTTTCTTGGATTTCAATTTTTCTTTTCCAATGATAGTTGATCCAACACCTTTGATTCTTAAGGATTCATCCTTTCTAAATGTCATAGTTACTTCTTTGAAATATTATGAATTCTTGAAGAATATCATATCTCCTATCATATGATAATAACACCCACTATTAAGAATTTAAATTCATTCTCCCTTTATAGATTTCAAAGTGGTTTCAACAATGAGAGCCTTTTCTTTCTTCATTTTTTACTTCTTAGAATTGTCAATAATCTTTTTTTGTGACAGTAACAAAACAAGACATAATTTTTAAAGGTTTATAGGTTGTTCACACTTTTCAAAAATAGTTTCCAGTGGTTGAGACCTATTTTTAATCATTACTCCATCCTTCTCAGGTTTCTTCAAAGCAACCTTCTTAAACTTCTTTCTTTGAGGAGATTGAATCCCCCTTAAACTTTACCTTCCATAACTTGTGTAATAATATTAATGTTTTTGGTTAAATGAACACATATTTTCTATATTTATTAATCCACAAAAATATTAATAGTATCCATAGAAAGAATATTTTCCTTTGAAACTTCTGTACTATCCATATTTGTGAACATGTTTCTCAGCAACCTTCTTTATTTTCTTATATAAATCACCAAACTTTCTATTATCAATCAGAATATTATTTTTTAGTTCGATTTTCTTTCCATATTTAATGGAATTAGAATTATTAGAAATATTTTATGATTCAAAATGTTTATAAACATTTTTCAGATTTAGGTTATTTTGAAACTCCTGAATTATTCACTTTGTTAATCTAGGCCACATACATAACCTTTCTAGCCTTTTCTTTTCTAGAAAAAATTCCAACATATTCTCAACCTTTGAAGGTGACTTTTTTTTCTTCTTAGGTTTACCCTTTATAGAAATTTCACCAAATTCAGAGATAGATTTTTTGAAACTTGTACATTTTTGTTCAACTTTATAAAGTTTTTGTTGGGTAAGTTCCAACTCTTCTTCTTTAGCCTTCAATATTACCTCTATATGATCATTATGATTATTTTATTATTCAAGATATTTATTCAAATCATCAATATCTTCTAGAATATTATTCTTATATTTTAAAAAAAAATCTTGAATATTTTAGGAATATTCATCTTCTAACATCTTATGTTTCTTTTCAAGTCTTATGATCTTTCTCAAACATTCTTTCAAATCTTCTTTCAAATACATTTCAAGTTGAGTTTCTTCTCCATAATAACTTATTCTTATGAATTATTCATCATTCACTATTTCAATAAAATTATTCTCAATACCATACTCAATATAATTTTTGGATTTATAATTACTCCATTATTCTTCTTCATCTTTAGAAAAAAAAATATTCTTCTTTTAGATTTGAAGAACTTTTTATCTTTCCCTCTGGAAAAAGATTTATCCTTATCATCATATTTTCTTCAAAATATTCTTGACCTTATTTATTGTTCATAACTATCCTATTCTTTATTTATTTGAGGGTAATTAGCCGAAAATTGTCTAACAGCTCCATATTCAAAACATTTCAAGGGAAATTTCCCTTTTTATTTACTTATTCCTCTTCTCACATTTTTTTAAAACAATAATAAAATTTCATTAAAATTTTTACATACCTCGTTTTTAGAACTAGAATCACCAGATTAATATTCAATAAGAATATTATTTAGCTTTTATTTCTTGACATCCTCAAAAGACATTTCTCTATTGACTTTTTTTTTTATAGTTTTCTACCTTCTCATTTCATAAGTGAGGATAGTGCTATTCAAATATTATAGAGATAATGTTTCATGATCTTTGTCTTCCAATAAAGAAACTTTTTCATCAATATTTTTGAGAAGGATTCTCAATATCTTTCAAAGTTTGTAGAATATTTTAAATTTTCACCAATACATCTAATAGTGCTGAAAATTTCATTCTCCCTAGTAAATAAGTCCCCAATAGATTCATACTCACCCATTTTCAAATATTTATACTTCAAACTCCAGGTTTGTAATTTTTCCTTCTTCAATTTTTTATTTCTTTAATATATGTTTTTTAATTAATCCCATATACCTTTGGTTGTGGAAACACCTTTCACCATTAGGAATTAACTTTAATAAAGTGATGATAGTAAATAATTCTTATCCCTTTCATCATTATCAAGATTCTTCTTATCAATAAATGTTATAGGAACATTATCATCAATAGGAGGAAATCCGTTTTTTGAAACTTCAAGAACATCATAACCAATAGACATAAGATAAGGTAACATCATATATTTATAGATATGATAGTTTTTACCATCAAAAACAAGAATACCTTTACTATTCATTCAATTCATATTCTCCATATACTCTTCAAAAATTCATCAAAGAATAAGTGAAAGGAACCTTCAAATATGATACCAGTTGAAAGTGCCCATTAAAGATTCTTATATCACTGGGAGGGGGAGGGGTGTATTAGTGATATCTTTTCTTTTTATGTTTCCTTTTAAATGAAATATACTTATCCTCTTATTAAAGATATCATTACCTACTGAAAATAAATAAAATACACATCCATATGAACACAAGAATTTACAAGGTTATTTATTCAATAAGAATAGTTATGTCCTTGCTATAGTTTGGAAATAATCAAATACCACACAATCCACTAGAAAAAAATACTTTGTGTTGAATATAATGAGTAGGATATTCCCTTTAACTCGTGTATCACTATGAAAAAAATTCAATAGTGTGTGTGCTCCCTATATCACAAATGGTGTGATGTAAAGTTTTTGTAACCACACATCTTACCAATTCTTCCTTATCAACTTCCACAAATGTATTCTTTTAAATAAATTCTTCACTTTTTTACCTAGATACTGGTAAGAACTTTGAGGAATTTTGATGTAAAACTTAGTCTGATGGCTCAATCTGATTTTCTTATTCTGATTGCTCAATACAAAAAAAGATGAATCTATCAGAATATGGTTAAGACAATTCTGAACACTTTCTTCCTCAGTCCATAAAAACAAATCTGATAATCTCATTCCAATTTTCCATCTTGATACAATGATCAACAAAATTTTATGATAAGCAGAATATGATAATCAACTAAATAAAATGATCATATGAATACATTGAAATCTTGTCTCTTCTCTTTTCACTTTTATTCGTCATGAATTCTTCAAGAAAAATAATCCGGAAACAATTCATCTCTCTAGATCTCTACCTTCTATCCAACTCTCATGAATATTACTTTAGTCAGAAAAGTACAATGTACTTTTATCATTTTATACTCACCCCAAATATGGTTTGGGAAATATTCATGAAAACTTTCCCACTCAACCAAATTACCTGAATTTGAATGTATCCTTGAATTTCAGGTACATATTTACTTTATCAACTCTTCTTGATCCTCCTTGAATCTTATTTAACAACTTCAACTCTTCTTTATACTTTTTCCAACCATGAGGAAGATTCCAATTTTTTTATTCTAATTTCATCATTACGATGCTTTGTAACAGTTAAATATATGAAGAAATAGATAGATTTCATCATCTTTTCATACCTCAGTCCGATTCCAGTTCTCCATTCTAATTTACAATATGATTACGTTGTTATCTTCCCATTCTTATTTTGTCATTATGATCATCAAGATTAATTGGTATCAACTCTGATATGATGGATGTTAACCCAATTGATAAAAACTTTTGAAAACAAATCAGAGTTCGTCTTTATATTCTAAATATGATACTCATCAACATCATTCTCAAAAGATTTATATATTTTGGATTTTCATCTGACTGAAAATTTCTACCTTCGGTTTCTCACATTTTTCCCAAATCTTACAACCTTCAAAACTCAAACACATCCAACCATCTTCTTCACACTATTTCTAAACTCAGTTCTAATTTCAATTGACATTAAAATTTGTCTCATTATGATGAAGACAAATATAAGTATCACCTGATAAATGGTTGACCATATTGTTGATAAACCTCTATCATTGCATTCTGAATCATCTTCAAAATTTTCTTACTTTATTTATCATCAATCTTGATGAGAAACATTATTCATTTGATGAATACAATGGTGCTCTGAATACAATGGACTGATGTTAGCAGCTTCAACTTCAGCAACTCCTTCCTCTACAAACTTCTTGTTTTATCATGAATTCTTTCATGACTTTGAATACATTTGACATTAGCTTCAACATCTTCTTAATTACAATGGAATGTATTGTAACTTTCTATCCCTCCAGCAAAATCTTCCTTTTCTTATCACCCTGAATACAATTTTCCTGAATACCATTGGCCTGAATACAATTTTCCTGAGTAAAATTATCATGATTAGGATCATACTGAATAAAACTAGTAGCATCTATTTCAATCCCCATTTATTTCATCAAGATTTAATCATAATTTCACTAAATACTTGTGATTTATTAGAATTCTAAGATTATAAAAGCATCATCACATTTAAATCATAGTCATAAAGACTCAAATTCTCCATCATTGGATCAAATCTTTCATACCATACTCAAAGTGAGTCTGATGACCCTTTACTTCCATCAAGATTCTTTATCAATACAATCAACCTTTTCATGAATTGTGATTCTAATTCCTTGAATATGATGGTCGGTCTAATTTTCAACAAAAACAAAGTGAGGTGATTTTTCTTTCTTTTTAAACTTCTTTGAAAATAAAATACAATACTTGAATATGATCACCTTTCTTATCAGCTTGGTACTAATAAAGACTTGGTATTATGGGCTGGTAAAATACACATCAATCTCACAACTACTCGTGGATGGATTTTTAGATCAGTCACATTGATTCCTCATAGTTTACCAAACTGTGGAAATATGGTGAGAATGTGGTCATCCTTCTATTCTAGTTCAAAAACTCATTAAAGATTACCAAAATCAAAGATAATATCATCAATAATCTAAATAAAATTTGTTATTAGGAAACTAATAACTCAAAATAAAGATTAAAGTACCAAAAACCTTAGAACTCAAGTCTCAGCATGAGGAGGTGGTGATCAACCACCTTCTTATGAAGTACCTCTTGAGTCCCAAAACATTATTAATCTCCTTTCTACCATGAATCACCCAAAATAATATAATGGATTTCAAATTAAAGTACTACCCTTTAAGTAAATACTTGATCTGATACCATTTGAAACAAATAAACCCAGAATACCATCAAGACCAATACTTGATCCAATTATCCACTAACCCAAAGAGCATTCCCGATCTCCATAGGCTAGCAACAAGCACCTAGGAATCAATAGAACACCATTGGGAATGATTTCTCCCACAAAATATAATAATAACATAACACACTATGGAAACATAATAACATATATAAATCAATACATACATATAAAATTACAAATAGATAGTAAGAAAACTAATTTGTCACCCTAACTCGAAACAACAAAAGAAGTTGAGAGCATGAACACCTGCTACATGATCATAAAGGGTTGAAAACACCAAAAGGTATAAGAAGGGTGTGAGATAAAGAACCCAGTAGAATTCTACAAAATATTATATGTAGTTACTTCATAAGGTAATTAAAATATGCTAAAAGAGGATTACAATAAATAGATTACAAATCTTGGTTTAAAAATAAATTTTTAAACATTTAAAAATAATTTATCAAACCAAACCTATAAAACATTCCATTTCAGCATTTAAAAACTAAACATTTCCTGAAAATATTTGAAAACCATTTCACAAGCTAATGTAAGATAATCAAGAAAATATGAGAATATTAACCTAATATGGAAAGATGTACAAGAGTCAATACAATAGATTCAAGGATCATAATAAAAATAAATGAATAAAGAAAGTAAAATCTGGTGCCAAATAGTGAAAATGAACATTTTTATGTATCGAGTATCAAGAATATGGATTCCATGGTTACAAACTAGGTACGATAGTGAGTCTGCCATAGAATATATAATCAAATTACAACATGACCAATTTTCGGGCTTACTTATAGTCTCAAGAAAACCAGTTCCACTCACACCCACTTTACTGGCCACATGTCCATACATGAACCCATCACGTTCTCTATGGATCCACTATAAGGGTGTGAGTATGATATTGAAGTATGTATCTAGGTCATCCCATATAGATATCTAGGTTACCATGACTATTTAAAAGAGGTGAGTGAGATAATCAATCTATAAGGATCACAATGGGGATCCTTATATGTGTAAATCATGGGAACTAGACCTCAAATCACATCTCACTCTGACCCTAGAACCCCCTAAAAGTAAATAATCCCTTTTTCAACACCCAATAAGGGGGGTTACAAGAATCAAGAAACTTATATTAAGGTAGTATTACAATATAGGATCATCATAAATTGTTAGCTGGGATGTCAAGAATTTTCCATTTAATTCAAATACTTTTTTACAATTCAACATTAAAAAGGGTAATCATACCTACTTTCTTTCACAAATCATCATAAAAATTCCAAAAGGGTCTTTAAAATAATCATTTATTTAAAATAAAACCTAGATCATTCAAAGTAAGTATTAAAATTTTAAAAGTTTTTAAAACATTTCAAAACATGGGATTTCACCCTATTTCCATGTGAATAAATAATTTATTTCAAATAACCTAAAAGAAAACATTTCAAAAAAATGGTAAAATCATTTAAATGGGGGTCTTTTTAATTTCAAAAATTCAAACATTTGAAACTATTTATAAAACATCAAATAGTTCAACTCATTTCATTCAAATCAAGTCATTTCACTTTAGAAATAAAAACCAAGCCAAATCTCTCAATTTTAGAAATACATATTTCAAAATTTCTTTGAAAACAAATCAAAAAAAACATGAAATTAAACAATTCACAAAATGGTGATAAATAACATGGTTATAGCCAATAAATTCATACCATGTTCAATTTAAAGGGAAATTGGTCAAAGAGGCTTTTATATGGAATTTCAAGGAAAAAATTCATATAATAAGTGTCATAAATTAAGAAACATGCATCTATGAATTTATCTAGAAACAATGAATTAAAATCATAGAAACACCTAGTTTTGATATTTGGAATCCAACTACAATGAATCTGAGATGTGTCTCCTCTGATGTTGATCATTATATCTTGGAGGATAGATATCGAGAAAAGAGTGAAAAGATCCTAGATCCATAATTCCACATAAATCAACCAAGATCCAAAAAAACCAAAGGCCATCATAACCTCTAGGAATAAGGAATTAATAGAATAAGGGATATCTAAGATCAAGAAGGAAATAACTCACTGAAAGATTATCATCGCTTCGATTGGTGTTTCGATCTTCCAAGAAATGAGGTTTGGAAAGCCAAAATTCCTCAGGAGGGCTCCCAATAGCCTAAAGATATAATTATTATTTAGTGGTAGGAGTTTTGGATTAATTATAGGGGTTTAGGGAATTTAATTACAATTTTAATGGCATTTAATTCCCATTTACACCATTTTGGGGGTGGGCCGAATGGTTAATACTAATTGTGTGCCTAACCGTGTGCCCAAAGTAGAGCTACTAGAAGGGTTTAATTATTTGGATACATGCTTAGTTTAACTGTATGTCAACCATGAAACCTCCTTATGTCTAGGTTGTACACTTTTTTAAACTATTCTCAAACTATGTACAAACCCTACACATTCCCATAAACCTTCAAAACGTCTGGAAAAACACTAGAAAAAACCCGTGAAGATATCCATTTATTGGGTACTCAAATCAATGTGTCAAAACTCATAAAAATTGGTAATGTTATGTTACAATAAATCAAAAAAAATTAATCATACAAGAATATATTGAGAATAAATATCCAAAAATATGATAACTTGATATCATAAACCATATCCAAGTTTATTTAAATAATCCAAAACATTTTTATTTTATAGATTACTAAATAGTTTCATCATCCTTCAGTATTAATGAGCCACATAAGTATCTTACAATATGCCAGCCTTATCGAGAGAGAGAGAGAGAGAGGTTGGGGATAGAGAGGGAGAGATGTAGAAAGAGGTAGCAGGATGTAAGTAGTTGGGAAAGATGTAGAGAAGGGGATATCTTTAACCACTAATAGAAAAATACCCTATACCAACGGTTTGGAATCGTTGGTATAGGTCTCCAAACCATTGGTGTAGGCTATACCAACGGTTTGGAGAACTGTTGGTTGGTTTGGCCTGGGGATAGGTCTATACCAATGGTTCTGGTAAAACCGTTGGTATAGGTCATATGAAAAACCTATACCAACGGTTTCATAAAACTGTTAGTATAGGTAATTCAAAAAAATAAAACTTGCTTGGTATTGATCCTAGGACCTCCCATTTATAATCCAACAACCTAACCACTAACCTAACATGACTTTTGTTAATATAATTTCATAAATATATATATATTTATATTCATAAGTATTTTAAATTTTGATTTATTTAATGTTATTTAACTAAAGATTCCATAAAATAATGTATGTACCTATACTAACAGTTCTCAAAACCATTGGTATAGACCTATACTAATGGTTTTGAGAACCTTCGGTATATGTGCTTTTATTTTTTGAGTTATACCAATGGTTTTGGCCAAAGCGTTGGTATAGGTCCACCCTATACCAATGGTTTGGCCAAAAATTTTGTTATAGGGTCACTATATTGGACCTATACCAATGGTTTTGGCCAAAACCATTGGTATAGGTCCATAGAAGTGACTTATACCAACGGTTTTGGCCAAACCATTGGTATAGGTCCAAATTAGTGACCTATACCAACGGTTTGTCCAAAACTATTGGTATAGGTCCATATAAGTGACCTATACCAATGGTTTTGGCCAAACTGTTGGTATAGATCCAAATTGGTGACCTTTATCAATAGTTTGGCCAAAACGGTTGGTATAGGTCTTATTTCTACTAGTGAACTAAGAACAAAATTCATATTTCTCAATTATAATGGGGAGAGGAACCTTCTAATAAAGACAATTTTATGAGAAAAATCACAAGAAAAACCCAATGATCAACCAGTGTCTGATGAATTAAGAAAAAATTCAGCTATATAAGTGATGAACTATTCATTAACCTAAGATAAGTGGTGGAATTAAATACAAAAAAAAGAAACACATGCACCTGAGAAAACACAATTTAATATCGAGTAGTTGATTTATTTATAGGAATAAAATGATCAAATATATTAACTAAGGTAAGGAAAAATATTGGTTAAGTAATGAAATAAGTGGGGTTAGTGGCCTTGGTAAGAAAAGATAATGATCCAAAAGAACATATCCAAACAATAACCAAAAAATGGTCCAATATGTGGTCCAATGATCATAGTAACTTAATTTACATGATAATAACACTCTAAATGAAAAATATGTGCATGAACATGTGATGAAAAATCATAAAAAAATTTAAGTATACTCACAAAATAAAAATATAAATTAGTAATTTACTCAAAAAAAATGTTCACATCCCACTCATGTTATAATTTCCATATCTCCTAACAAGTTTTATATAAATATATTTTTTCAATGATCCTACTTTTTTTTGTTTTATTTTTTTTCAATAAGTCATTAAGTGATGAAGAACTTTATTTTAGTATGTATTGAAGAATAGGACTAACTTGGAAGTATGTTTTTTGTATTATTAATATTGGTAATGTATTAAGATTGAAGTTCCCAATAAATTATGTGCATTTCATTGTAAATGTTTTTATGAGGATCAAAGTTTCATCAAGAAGATTTTAAGTAGTTGAATTAGTTGAAGTTTTTAAGAAGATCCATCCACAATAAGTTAAAACGTCATAGATTTTCAATGAAGTGAATTAAATATGAAAATTTTTTAATCAATATTTATTATCAAATTCGAGTGTATATTTTTTTAAGGGTGACACATTATCTACAATATATTGAAGAATATGTGATTTAATGAAGAAATATTATAGAGTCAATGAAATATTCAATTATTGAATGAGTAGTTTTATAAAGACCATGAAAATATTTATTTTTATGAGGAAATACACTTTGGTTGGAATTTTTTTGAAGTCCATGAAAAAAATTATATTTTCACATGATGAATCATTTTAAAGAAGGAACTTGTGTTGGATTGGCCTTTTCATTCTTGGTAATTACCAAGTATATTTTGTTCCTTAACTCAAAAAATAGGCCTACCAAGATATCTATGTAATGAAATCTTGATCCCACTCATGTGGGAGTAGGATCAACCATGTGGGAGAGCCATCCAGGTCAGATAGCAATGGAATCAGGTAGAGGGCATGCATAGAACCCATAATAAGTGCATGGGGATGTGCATAGTATACACATAGGGTGTGTGGGTGATGGCCCATTAGACAGTGTAATTGTGTGGTGAATCCCATGTGGGGAATGTGTATAGTGTATCCAGGTTCCAACCCCAGTGTAATATTGAGAGGATAAAGATGTGGTGAGTATTATTAAGAGACTCCAAGCTGAGCAGAATACTAGTTTTAGACGAATGTGATGTAATGAACTGTTCATGCATTAAAAATGTTATGATTTTATTTCAGTCACCAATCAAATAGTACTCCATATTCAACCTTGTGGAAACCCTGTACTGAATGTGTGAGGTATCTTTAGGCCACAAAGTCCTCTATCTCTGGTGATCATGTAGCTATCATGCCGATATAAAATGAATGAATCTTGAGAATAACAAGAAAAAAAACCTTCATGAATTCAAGATTTACTTTTCATGAAAACATTAGTTTGAATGATGATCCAACCAATTATAAAACATTGATTTCAATATTTTAAATGAGATGATTCATTTCATGGTTAAAACAAGTACATGATCCCATTATCATGAAGTAATGATCTAAGTGCATGAAGTAAGAGATGTCGGGATTTTTGGTGTCTTGTGATGGAAACTTGAATTTTAAGAATCTAAAAAAATCTTAAGATCTTTGGGAGTTTTAAAAGAATCCTTGAATTAGATAATTTCTTAAAGTTTGATATGGTGAATCATAGGAGCTAAGGTGGTGGTACTGCACCTATAAATACCAAACAACCAAGTATGAGAGATCTTCTTCCATTCATATATTTTTAGAGCTATAGTTTTTAGAAGAAAATAGATAATCCTTGTAAAGGGCCTCTTACATGATTTTTTCATGTGAAGAATAAATATCCTATAAGCCACCAAGTTCATGAAGAATAATTGTATTGAGATTCTGTATACCCTATTATGTGAAGTCCATATGATTTCCCATGAATCTATCTATTTGTGTGAATAAGAATAACTCAAATGACATACTCGTGTGAAGTAGAGGAGTTTCACACTCTCATATACTGAAAGAGAATCCCACAACCTAACTTGGATTCATGAAGCAAAACCAACATATAAGAGAACCCACAAGTTATTTGGGTTTATGAAGGTTTTTTTCTGTTAACAATCAAATAATAATAGTAATGAAAGATAAAATAATAATTTTCAGATGAAGGTATAATACATCATATGAGATGTTCATGAATGAATTAAAACTTGAATGAAGTAATACATAAAAGTTCACACATATGAAGAAAGATATTGAGAATTCATACCTTTGATTGTTGCACCAAGAAGAAAGAAGGTGATTTGAGATATTCCCTACATGGTACACACTATACATATATGAGACATTTTTGAGATTCCATGCATGTCACATACAAAATGAATGCATGACGAAAATTTTAGACTAATTGAGTGATCCCTGAAAAGAACTAAACTTGCATTAAAATGCTATTTAGAAGAGAGAAAGAAACTGACATTGGAATTTGATATCTCATATTTTCTATCTAAGATCAAAAGAAGAATAATAACTAGTGAACGGGATGATACTTGTTCATTATTATTTAGGTTAGAGAATAATTTTGAGATATCCATCCTACAACATATTCATATTATTCTGAATAAAGTAAAAAAGAGGAAGCCTACTTTATTATTGCATACTTTTAATAGCCCTATAATTATTTTCAAGTAGATGAATCCTAGTATATTACTATACACATATTAAGTTGATCAAAATTATTTTTTCTATTGAATAATACTTTTATTTCATCGTTGATCACTTTAAGATAGACAATCTAGCATCATATATTCTTACACTTCAAAGATAAATCTTTCATTGTACCTGTTTGGTTCTAGGAAAATGGTTCCAAATTAATCCCCATGCCCATGCTATATTTGATAATACAAAGAAATTTGTGTGTGAGTGGGATAATAACCACTATAAACTGAGGACATATTCATCCACATTAGAGGTGAACCTTGTTATAAATCCTCATGTTCTTTGTGATTTATTGTTTTGTGTGAATGCTTGATAACTACAGTTAGAGAAGATAATAGATTCATTAAATGAATAATTAATAGAGGTATACAAATGGGATAAAAGTTTTAAAGTGATAGAAATTCATCCCACACTGATTCACCCCCCCCCCCAAAGTGGTGATACAAAAGTAATCCTAAAAATTGGTATCAGAGTGGGTCACACCTCTGATTAGATTTTTATATTTTATATTTCTTAAATATTTGATTTCTATTCTTAATTTATAATGGCGTGAAACTTTGAGGCGTTGTGTCCACTAAAAATCAGAACTCTATATCATCCAATACCATGAACAATATAAAGAATAAAGTGTTGAGAAAGATAAATATAGAATCACTCTTATGAAAATAGGATGATGAATCATCTCCCTAATGAATTATTATTGAGAAATACAATCCATTCATGGGATTTTAATATCTAGTAGTTTATTATAATACCAAATATAAGGATAATAGTTCTACCAAATGTAGTGATTCATCCCTACATAAATAGAAGGAAAACGTATCTTGTCTGAAATTTCTTTGAGAAGATCCAAGTATTAGTGGAAGTGATCATATATATGTGGAGTTTAACAATGAATCAATTCTACTATGAAAGTTATTATATATAAATTCCCCACATAAATAGTCACTTTTATCTATGGCTCGATCAAAGGAATGCAGGAAGATGTCACTGAGGTTAAAAAAATCTAGAAAATTTAGGGAAATATTTTGAATAAAGAATACGATCTAATAATAATCACTCAAAGAAAATTGGATCTAAAGAAGCATAGATTATTGAAATTAAAGAAAGATTCTATGGTTTTAAAGATTAGTGACTAAATAAAATTCAGTAGAAAGAGTAGGTCATTAAGCAATTTGAAAATAAGTACCATTAATTATAATAAAAATACAAATCCATCATAGATGTCAAGAATTATCAACTTGAAATCAAATAAAACAAGATCAAGGAGATTTACACATTGTTACAGGAGAATAATAAAATACATGATGATGAAAATGAAAGTATCAAAAAAATATGAATATAGAATCAATTTATTGGAGGATGATAGGTTTATCCTAAATATAAAATGTCTTGGACATGGAGTCAAACTAAAAAATATTGAAAATATTCAAGATTAGTCTTCATAACAAATTAAAATAAGATTTGTTACTATAAGATCTAAAACCACACAAAATTATAAGGAGTACTCTTATCTGAAAATATATCCATCTAATGGAAAGAAAAAATTAATATCATTTAATGATCAATCTCAAGCTATCTCTAAGAAGAAGGTATTATCCACTTCAAATAATGTTATTAGTGTTAATTATATTTTTATGAAAAATGTAGGTTCAAAATCAAAACCTATGAAAAAGTGGATAAATAATAGATATGAAGCCACTGTATCTATGTTAAATAAAGATAAGTGTAAAATAATTTTTCCACATAAAGAATACTATCAGGAGAATAAAAGGAAACAAAAACAGATAGCATGTCAATTAGGCCAGACTGTTAGTTAAAAGAAAATATTATGATTTACTAGATACTTTTAGTAATGTGATATATTTAGGCACATGGAATATGATTGTTTTTATAATATGTAAATATCTAAAAATAAAATAAATAATAAATAATGGGGAAAATAAATGATGAAGAAAATTCCATAGAAGGAAAGGAATGATCTAACTATTATAAACAGATTTGAATGTTTGAAGAACCTCTATGGTATTTTCAATATCAGTGGTCATAGTGAAGAGGTATGAAAGTATAAATCATTCAAACATTCCATGAAAATAATTTAAAAAATACATGGAAGTTTAAGAGTGGAAATAAGCCTACCTTGGGAAGTAATTGAGATAAAAGATTTATAAATAACATTCCCAAGAAGTCAACAAAAAAAGACAGATAAATCAACCTTCGGTGAAAATCATTAGAAGAATGATGCTCAATACACACCCAATAAGAAAAAAAGGGTGCTACATAGTAGAGAATAAACAAATCCTTTTTTGGAATAATAGGTCACACCATGGATCACTATAAGTAGTCTATTGACATCATAATGAGTGGATGCAAGCTTGAGAAACAAATGCAGAAACTAGTCCAAGAGAAAAAAAGGACTGAAATGGGAGAGAGTACACTTGATAATCCATATGGAACTACCAAGCATGAAGTGAATATTATAAATTATATAATTGTTTTTTATATAGCTGATTTGGAAAGAGAAAGAAAATTATAATAAGAATATATGAAATAAGATGATAAAGTAAAATAAAAGATTCTACATGAAGAAATCAAATTTCATGAGAGGTTTTCAAATGATAACCAAATAAACTCATAAGTACTATGTGGAAGGTGAAAAGGTTTGGACGCATATTAGATAATTTTTTGATCATAACTCCATCTCAAGAAGAGATGTGGAAAAAATATCTAGAAACCACCAAGTGATGAATGTGCCTTGATGTCCGTTGTTAACAATAAAATTACACACAAAGTTACTATTAAAATAATTAAAGATACCATGATGACTAAAACATATAAAAAATCTATAAAAGTTGGCATGAAGAGATCACCCTCACATAGAGTAGAAAAAAAGGAATCTCATAGTTGAGAAGCAATTCTCAACCTTGTTTCTCTTACTAAAAATAAATGATATCCACCTTATTCTCATCTACTTTTTGTTTGTTCATTACTTAAAGAAATTTTAAGGTGATGTACATATTCAAGTGGATAACTAAAATAATGCGTAAATTTTTATGTCAGTAATATTACACATTCATTCTAAGTATAATGGAAGGCATTATCCTAGTTGATCTATCTGATGTTATCTTGAAGATTGTTTTTTGAAAAATATCAAAGATAAACATTGATGAAGATGATCAAGATATCATAGCTTATTGAAAAATTTTGAATTCAATGTCATGGATGATATCACAATATTTGGTATTCATGTTAATTGTAATTCATAAGGAAAACTAATGAAATGGTGCATCTTGATGAAGTGAAAGTGGAGATCATACCTTGAGGTGTATCTAGAAAGTTCCCAAATAATTATATTTCATTCAAAATTGATATCTCTAGAAGTTAATGGTTCAATAACTCATTAATGGGGTATGTGGGAATACTCTCTGATTCTTATTCACAAAAAAAATGTAATGAAGTCTAATAATAAGGGGGAGATAAAATGAACCAATGACATGAAAAAAAATCTGGAATAAGTTCCAGGACTAATTTCATAAACATTACATGCCTATTATAATTTAATGTTTTTTATCTGTGTGTTAAGATGAGTGCAGGAATTTCATGTTTAATGTATCATGAAATATTTATTTACAATTGGTGGAAAACAAGTTCCATTTTCATTCTATCAGTTGTAATTAGTTAATTACTATCTACCCAAAAAATAGTTGAACAGTCTCTAGAGAAAGAAGTTGTGATATATCATTTTGTATTATAGTCTGAATTGATAATGGATAACATTGTTCTCTAAATTAAACCTTATTATTTTCTACACTGATCACGGATTAAATAAAATTAATGTGAAATAAATGATAGCACATTTCTCAAGAAAGAAATTATACCATCCTCTCTTAGGTAATTTAAATTTTTTTGTCAATAAGAGGGAGAGGAGAAAATAAAAAACAGAATGGAGGAGAGAATAAATAAAGAGAACATATTGACATCCCATTTCCTATATTGGTATTGAAAACAAATACATAGGGGGGATTAAGGATCCTACTTTGTGTTTTTTTTGTGTTTTTTTAGTAAGTCATTAAGTTATGAATCACTTGATTTCATTATATATTAAAGAACAGGGATAGCTTAGAAGTATGTTTTTGGTGTTTCCAATCATGGTAGTGTGTAAAGATTGAAGTTACCAAGAAATTATGAGCATTGCATTATGAATGATTTTATGAGAATAAAGGTTTCGTAAAGAAGCTTTGAATTAGTGAAAGTAGTTTAAATTTTGATGAATATCTATCCATAATAGTTTAAGGGTCATATATTTTGGATGAAGTGAATTAAGGTGGTGATCTTTTAACTGGTATTTAATGATAAAGACATGTTTCAATTGTGCTAAGGGTGACACATTTTTTAAAACATGTTAAAGAAGATATGAGTTTACGAATAAATATTTTGGAGTCCATAAAATATTATATTATTTCATAAGTAATTTTATAAAGACCATGAAAATATTTATTTTCAAGAAGATATACACTTTGGTTGTTGAAGTTTTTTGAAGTCAATGAAAAAAAATAAAAATAAATTTATTGTTTTTCAAGATGAATCATTTTTAATAAGGAACTTGTGTTGGATTATCATTTTCCTACTTGGTGATTACCAAGTATATTTTGGGCCATAAATCAAAAAATAGGTCAACCATGTTATCTAAGAAAGGCCTGCTCTGTCCCACTCATCTTGGAGTAAGTTCAACCACGTGCGGGAGCTATCCAGACTGGCTAGCCATGGTGGTAGGTAGGGGGCATTCATATCACCCACATGGATCACATGGGGAAGCACATATTTTGTACACAGGGTACGCAGGTGAGGTCCTGGTGGAAAGTGAAATTGTGTGTTGTGGATCATGTGGAGTGTGTGTGTGGTGTATCTAGGTGCCAACCCCAGTGTCAACTTGAGTGGATGAAGATACAAAAATTATTATTAAGATACACAAGGAAAAACAGAAGTTCGATGTGAGATGAATGTGATGCACTGGAATTTTCATCCATTAAAAACGTTACACTTCATTCACAGTCTCCCAATTGGTCAGATCTAAGCCATCTGATCAAATAGTGTCCCGTCTTTAACATCATTGAAACCCTAAGTTGATTGTGTGATGTATTTCTAGGAAGTGATGTCCTCTATCTATAGAGATCATGTTACTATAAATTCAAGCTCAAAATAATGAATCTTGAGATAATGAGACAATGAACCTTAATGGATGAAATCTTCACTTTTCATGAAAACATCAATCTGAATGATGGACCAAATGAGATAAAACACTATTTTTTATCATTGAAATGAAATGAGTCATGTGATGTTTAACACATGCACATGATCCGATTATCATGAGGATGGATATGAGTGCATGAAGTAAGAGGATATCTGATTTGCATCATCGAGTGATGGAAATATTAATTCTAAGAATTTAAAAAAAAAACAAGATCATTAGGAGTTTTAAAAGAAGCCTTGACTCATCTTATTTATTAGATTTTGAGATAGTGAATCATAGGAGATAAGGCAGTGTAATATCACCTATAAATATCGATCAATGAAGGGTGATAGATTTGGTATCATTTTTATATTTTGAGAGATCTCATTTTTAGAAGAAAAAAATAAATAATTTTCACAAAAGGCCTCCTACATACTTTGTTCATGAAAAGGAGAAGGATCTTGCAAGCCTCCTGTGTTGTAAAGAATAAGAGGATCAAGATTTTATATACCCTATTATATGAATCCCATCTAAGTTTCCATGAATCTCTCTAATTTTGTAAAGAAAAATAACTCACATGACGTACTTTAGTAGAGGAGAGGAGTTTCATGCTATCATTAGTGTGAAGAGAATCCCATGAGATGACTTGGATTCATGAAGTAGAACCAATAAAAAATAGAACCATCATGCTCTCTGGGTTTTTGAAGGGGTTTTTTATTTGAATATGAAAATAATAATAAAAATGAAATATAAAAGAATAATTTTCACATGAAGTCAAAATACTTAAGATGATATGGACATGCATGAATTAATCCCTGCACGAAGTAGTACATAACAGTTCACACATCTAAAGAAAGACAATTAGAATTCAGACCTTTGAGTATTTCTTCAATAAGAAATAAGGTGGTTTGATATATTATATTCATGATACACATTATACATGCATGAAACATTATTAAGATTTCATGCATATCACATACAATAAGAATGCATGAGAAAAAGTGTTGAGTAATTGAGTGAACAATGAAAATAACTACACTTTCATGCAAACACTATTGTGAAGAATTAGAGAAACCGAAACTATAATTTGATATCTCATATTGTCTATGAAGATCAAAAGTAGAAGAATAATCAGTGACCAAGTCAGTATGTGTTCATTATTATTTAGTTCGGAGAAGAATTCTGAGATTTTCGGCCTATGACATATTCATATTATTCTGAATAGAGGAAAAAATAAGATTTAGTCAACTTTATTGTTATATATTTATGATAGTCCTTCAATTTGTGTGAATTAGAGGAATCCCAATAGATTTCTGCACACATAGGAAAGGAGGGAAAGACACTGATACAAATCATTCAATATTTAGTGATGTCTTTTATCAGTGCTAAATAAAAATAATGGATAAATGGGGAATTTTATTAGCACTAGAAAAAAGCAATGATAAAGATAACTTTTATCAATGCTAAAAAAATAACTAATAAAAGGGTACCCTTTTTTAGTGTTTTTTAGCTCTAATAAAGGTTCCACTTTATAAGCTCTTTTCTTAGCACTGATAAAATCTCCACCTTTAATTATATAAAAAATCATTATTAAAGGTCACATTTAATAATTAATTTATATATACATATTTCTATATTTTTAAATATTATTTATATTACAATAAGTATATATATGTAAATAGAATATAAAAATATGATTTATATAACTTTTAATAAAAAAATATTATCAATATTATTTTCATATTTTTATATATAAAAAACTATAAATTTTATATTAGTCAATAAAAAAATTTAATAGTATATTTATATACATTAATTTTAAAAAATTTATATAATTAATATAAATATAATATATTAACATTTTATTTAAACAATTGTATAAATATATAAATGGATATATTTATTTAGATAAGTGATTCATATTTGAATTTATATATTTATATTCATATTAGATAATTTAAAATATACATACATGTATATATATGTATATGTATGCATGTGTATGTATGTGAATGTATGTATATATTTGTATGCGCGTATATGTATGTGTTGTATGTGTATGCTTGTGTTATGTTGTGTGTGTGTGTGTGTGTTTATGTGTTTGTGTGTATATATATAGGTGTGTGTATGTATATGTGCATATACTTGTGTGTGTGTGTGTGTGTGTGCATGTGTATGTATGTGCATGTGTGTGTGTGTGTGTATGTGTATGTGTATGTGTATGTGTCTGTGTGTGTATGTGTATGTGTATGTGTATGTGTATGTGTATGTGTATGTGTATGTGTATGTGTATGTGTATGTGTATGTGTATGTGTATGTGTATGTGTATGTGTATGTGTATGTGTATTTGTATGTGTATGTGTATGTGTATGTGTATGTGTATGTGTATGTGTATGTGTATGTGTATGTGTATGTGTATGTGTATGTGTATGTGTATGTGTATGTGTATGTGTATGTGTATGTGTATGTGTATGTGTATGTGTATGTGTATGTGTATGTGTATGTGTATGTGTATGTGTATGTGTATGTGTATGTGTATGTGTATGTGTATGTGTATGTGTATGTGTATGTGTATGTGTATGTGTATGTGTATGTGTATGTCTATACATATGTGTGTGTGTGTAGGTGTATGTGTATGTACGTGTATCTCTATGCGTATGTGCATATGTATGTGTATGTATGTGCATGCACGTGTATGTAATTGTATGTATGTGTATGTGTATACATATGTGCATATGTATGTGTATGTGTATGCATATGCATTTGTGTGTGTGTGTGTGTGTGTGTCTGTGTGTCTGTGTACATGTATGTGCATGTATTTGTACATATGCATGTCTGTGTGTGCATGTGTGTGTCTCTGTCTGTGATTGTGTATGTGTATATACATGTGTGTGTGTACATGTATGTCTATGTGTATGTATGACTGTATCTCTATGTATATGTATGATTATGTTTATGTAGTATGTGTATGTATGCATATGTATGTGTATGTATGTGCATGCACATGTGTGTAATTGTATGTATGTGTATGTGTATATATACGTGTATGTGTATGTGTATGCAAATACATGTGTATGTGTGTATATATCTGTGTATGTAGGTTTATGTGTATGTGTATATATACGTGTATGCATATGTACATGTATGTTTATGCGTATGTATGTGTGTACGTGTATGTATGTTTAATGATTTCATATTATTTATCATTTTTAATATTTCTCTATTTTTAATATTTTGTAATTTATTCATTTTTAAGATATATCCATTTAATATTTTTTTAATATATTCGATTTTGATAGTTATTAATACATTTAATTAAATAATATTTTTTTAATTATTATTAAAAATTATAAAGGTTAATAATTAATTATATTTTCATATAAAATCAATACAGGGCAAACATCATTAATTAGTAATAATATTATTATTTATGTATTCATTTTTTATGTGTTTGCAATTCATGTAAGCAATGTTATGGATTAACATTTTTTAAAATATTTTTGTAATTTATTAAATTTTTTATTCATTTTTAATTATATTTAATTTAATATTTTTCTATTTTTGATATTTATCAATTTTTTATATTTTGTGAATTTATTCTTTTTTTAAAATTTATACATATTTATTTACTAAGTTTTAATATTTTCAATATGTTTGTAATTTATATTTATTCATTTTTATTGATTAAGTGTTAATATTTTTAATATGTTTGAAATTTAAAAAATTGATTCTTATAAATGCATTTTAATTTTAATATTTCTGTATAGAAAATATAATTCATTTTTAATAACATTTTGTTTATATAATTAATATTATTTATTTATTCATTTTTATTCATTTTTTATGTATTTTCAATTTATGTAATTAATCTTATGAATTCACTTTTTTAAATATTTTTTTATTTATTCAATTTTAGTTATCCATTTTTAATATTCTTTCATTTAATATTATTTATTCATTTTTAATATTTATTAATTTTTAATATTTTTTTGGAATTTATTCAATTTTTAATATTTATTTATAAATAATTATTTTCTAAGTTTTAATATTTTTAATATATTTTTAACTTATATAATTAATATTTATTAAGTTGTAATATTTTTAAAATGTTTGAAATTTATATAATTAATTTATTTAAATTCATTTTTTAATATTTTCTTCTTTTTTATTCGTGTTTACAATTAATGTAATTAATCTTATGAATTCATTTTTTTAAATATTTTTGTTATCTATTAAATTTTAAAAAATATAAATTCTTTCATTTAATATTATTTATTTATTTTTAATATTTATTAATTTTTATATTTTTTGGAATTTAATCATTTTTTTAATATTTATTTATACATGTTTATTTACGATGTTTTAATATTTTCAATTTTTTTGTAATTTATATGAATAATATTTTTCATTTTTTATTTATTATGTTTTAATATTATTAAAATGTTTGAAATTTAAATAATTTATTTATTTAAATGTATTTATAAATAATTTTGTTATTTAAATAGTTAATATTATTCATTTTTAATGATTTTTTTATTTATATAATTAATGTTACTTATTTATTCATTTTTTATGTGTTTGTGAGTTATATAATTAATGTTATGAATTCACTTTTTTAAATATGTTTGTAATTTATTCAAATTTATTTATTCATTTTTAATATTCATTCATTCAATGTTATTTATTAGTATTTAATATTTTGAAATTTATTCATTTTTTAATATTTATTTATACATATTTATTTATTAATTTTTATTATTTTTAATTTGTTTATTATTTATATATTTAATTCATTTAAATGCTTTTTTTTAATATTTTTGTAATTTAAATAGTTAGTATATTTCATTTTTAATAATTTTATTATTTATATAATTTTTATTCATTTTGTATTCATTTTTATTAAAAAAAATTACTTCTGTCAATGCTTTTTTAGCGCTGACAAAAGTTAGGATTTATCATCTCTTTTCAGTAAGCACTCATAAAACTCTTCTCCCTCTTTACAAAATAACCCTAACATCGCGTATCCCTCACACCTCACGCAAACTCTCGCAAAACCAGAGGTTTTTTGCAGCCAAAGTCGATCATTTTAGACAAATCAAACCTCAAATCAGATGGTAGGATATTTCGAACTTGTTTTATAAGTGTGAGTGTCACCTATAATTGGTAATGTGGTACCCCCCCCCCCCCCACCTCTTAGTCTCTGCTTCCCCACTGGTCACGTTTTTCCTGTTGTCGCTTTCCATATGCCTGTATACCTAGGCCACATGGTGTCTAACACATTTTTTTGTTTTAACACAGTCTGACTGTAGATTCCATTCACCTAGAAATATGTATAAATTCCTTCAGGAGAAAAAAGTCACTCTTTTTTTATAGTAGTCAATACAACCTTTAAATTAAATCATCTATTATATTACCTAAATATGGAAAACTACAGGATAAATAAGTGACATGAAATTTTGTAATCGATGATTATTACAACTCGTGATGGACATTTAATTCCTCAATATTTTCCCCCCTAAAGGAGTAGAGGTACCAATGATTAAGGTATTGAATCTATTAGAAAATTTAATTGATCTGCTACTTTTCTTGAAAGAAAATATTTTGAAGCACTAGTATAAAAAAATAATTATTAAAAATGAAATAATAATACTAGCTTGGACTATGGAATATTTGCCTCATGACTCAATATGTACATTCTATAAAGTAAACAATCACTTATATTTAGGTTTTCTATCATACTTATAACTAAGTTAAGCTTTATTATATATTTGGTTCCACCCATGAAGAAGTTTACTTTTTCCTCTATGGTTTTTAGAATGAAATCCTATAAGTTTGATTCAATAGATTATTGATGAAAGCCCTTTCAAAATATGAATATATCCCCCAAGCTTCTCAATCCTTGAATTCTTCTCCTTTAGTTGACCATCTAAATTCTCTAGGTGAGAATTCTATTACTTATGTGTAATCTTTAACTATTATTTACACTACTCTTTTAAGATTGACATTGAGGCTCTATGAAGTTTTTCATTTCCATTCCTAAATTCATCTCATGAAAAATTTATTCAATTATATCATATTGTTCTTTACTTTCTTATTCATTCTTACAATGGTATCCTTTAAATACATATCTTCCTCCATCAACATTCTCTTATATTCATCCAAATCTAAAACATATGTATAATTTCTTCAACCTTAAGACTTTAAGAATTACACTTCACTTCTCAAGACTTGAATCATCTCTTTTCTATGACATAGACAAAGTCCTTATTTATGACATAATGTGATTTCCTATTTTCTACCATCATCCTCCAAGCTTTTAGGTGAATATAATATATACACCAATATGTAATTTGTTTTGATATTTTTTTGATAGTGAAATATTATTATATATACCCTAATACTAATCCATTTATAGAAATTCATAGGTTTCTTGTGAACATTGATAGTGATAGGGAGTGAATTATCTCTCTTGATGAATCCATTTCAAAAAAATAATGATTTATGATATGTGACTTCTTGTAATAAAAAAAATAAGTATTATAATACTTTAAATTCATGTAATTATTGATCTTTATATGTTCTGACAATTTATTGACGCAATTACAAGTTATATCAAATATAATGACTATGTGTGTATAAATAAAGAATAACCTTTTAGGGTTCTAAGCTCATACTTTCTGTGTGTATTTTTATTTTGTTATATATGAATATTACTTAATCAAATAGGATGGATATGAATCAAAAATTTATGGATGTCAATTGTATGAAAAAAGAGTATGAGGATGGGGTGAAAGAGTTCATCAAGTTTGTAAAAGATCATGTATATAACCCTTTTGAAATCCTTTGTTTGTGTTTTCATTATTGTTATTCAAGACTAATTAGTCTAAAGGAGTTGGAATAACACTCGATCTTTCATGGAATAGATAAATATTATAAATGTTGGACTAAACCCAATGAAGAACTAGATATATCTATAGTGACTATGATAACATTTCATTTTATGGATCATCTGGTATTGGTTATAAGTGTGAATAATAATGACGACTGTATCAAGGATATAATTACATGTGGTAATGATGATAAAGATCGTTTTAAGAAAATAACAATAATAGTTGAAGGTAAAATTCATGATTGTACAAAATTGTTTCAGAAGTTAAATAGTTGTCTAAAGACTCCATTGTATGATGGTTATACTAAATATAAATCATTTTCAACCATACTGAAGTTATATAATGTATGGCAATAGATTGAGTGACACAAGATTTACTGAACTACTTTCTCTCTTGAATGATATGCTACTAGAAGATAATTATATTTCTTTCCAAACATGTGATGCTAAATGAATTCTATGTTCAATGGGTATGAGCTCTGAAAGAATAAATTCTTGTATAGATGATTGTATACTGTTTCATAAGGACCATTAATTACTTAAAAAATTCCCAAAAATTGGTGTGCCTCGATACAAGAAATATGAATCAAGTACTTTTAAAGTTTTATGCTACTTTACAATCATTTCAAGGTTTAGGCGCCTATATGGAAGTGAGGAGTCTATAAGGAAAATGATGTGGAATGTAGATACAAGAAATCAAGATAAAAAACTTTGTAACCCCTCAGACTCTCCTCAAAAGAATAAAATTATTCATGAGTGTCCTGAATTTGGAAATAATCTAAGAAATATTCATCTTGCACTATCTATATATGTAGTGAATCCTGTTAGTTTATAAATAAGCACTCATAGTACATGGTCAATTAATTTGTAAAATTATAACTTTCCACTCAGGTCATGCATGAAGAGAAAATACATTATATTTCCTCTTATTATATCAGGACCAAAACAACTGGGTAATAATATATATGTTTATTTGGATACATTGATCGGAGATTTGAAATTAATATGGGATTCAGGTGTGATATTGTATGATACTTATAGAAATGAAGATTTCATGTTGAGAGGCATATTATACAAGATGATAAATAACTTTCCTGCTTATGGAAATTTGTCAGGATATAGCGTTAAAGGAACACAAGGGTGTCCCATTTGTGAACAAGGTATACACTCAGCTAGGTTTAAACATTCATTGAATCATGTGTTTCTTAACGTCGCATATTTCTACCCCGATGACATAAATACTAATCTTTGATGATATCATTCAATGGGAATTCAGAAGAAGGTATAGCACTATCTTCACTAATAGGTGATCAGCTGCTTGTGAAAGTAAAAGATATGGAAACCACTTTTGGTAAACCTTGTTTAAAAAACCTTATGAAAACCAGTTAGAAAAAATAGATCTTTTATTGAATTACCATACTGTAATTGTTTGTATGATATGAATTTTCTTAATTTCATGCATTTGGGAAAACTATATGTGATAGTTTCATTATCATGTTATTAAATGAACCTAATGAAACAAAGCATAGAATTAAGGCTAGGTTGGACATGATTAACATGGGGATATGTGAAGACTTGGTGCAAATGAAGGGTGAAAGATGAATCTTTCTTCCTCCGACAACTTAAACTCTTTCTAGGAAATAAAGATATTAGTTCTATAACTTCCTAAATAATGTAAAGGTTCTATAAGTGTATTCATCAAATATCAAGAATATCATGTCAATAGCTGATTTAAAGTTAAAAGTCCTGAAAGCAGATGACTTCCATGGTTTGATGAAATATCTAATAATTGTCTCTTGATGTTGCACTTTTCCTAAGAATGTACATCATACATTAACCAAACTCTATTTCTTTTTAAAAATTATATACAATAAAGTTATATATCTAGAGAAATTCCCAACTATCGAAAATAAAAATTTTGTCATATTATATGAATTGGATATTTTTTCCATCATCATTATTTGATATTATGGTTCACTATATGGTTCAATTGGTTAAAGAGATCTGGTTATGTGGTTATGTAAATTATATATGGGTGTACCCCATTAAATGGTATATGAAGATTTTTAAAGGGTATGTCAAAAATATAAGTTGGCCATGAGGTTGTATTGCAGAGTAATATATTGTTGAGGAAGATGTTGAATTATAAACACACTACCTATCTAATGTGGTAAGAATTGGTCTACCAAAATCTTGTCACATCGGGAAGCTTATGGGTAAATGAATTTCCAAAATAGATGTTGTTCCAATTACTATTACAAAGTGGGAGTAGGCTCACCTTTTCATTTTACATAATAGTTTAGAGGTTTCTCCATATGTTGAAACACACAAAGTAATTATTATGCATTTTAATCCATGAATATCTAAAAGATGGATATCAAATACACATAATCAATAGTTTATAGGATGTTCTTGAGACCATATTTTTAAGGAGTCAACTTAAAATCTGAATTCAATTCTATAATAACTTCAATGTCTAGCCAAAGGACCAAGTGCACATGTATTATCTTATAATGGTTATGTAATTAATGGTTATATGTTCTATACAAAGGAACATGATGAACACAGTACCAAGTAAAATAGTGGAGTTACACTAATGGCTGAAGTAATGCATGTATTTGTTACTAAGGAAAAAAATACAATTTATGTGAATATGGCATACTTTGGCATCATCGAACAAATATAGGAGTTGGATTATGCAGCATTACAAGTGACAATTTTTCAATACGAGTGGGTTAATAATAGGATTTCAATTAAAATCAATGAATTGGGATTCATGAAAGTGGATTCCAGTAATGAAGGATATAATAACGAACCATTTATAATGGAATTATAGGTAGTATAGGTATTTTATATTCCATATAATACAAATAAAAAGTGATCGATTTTATGTTATTCACCAAAAATATTGAAGGGTTGGATGTCAATTCAACTAAGGATGACCCGTTTATTAGGATTTCGCAATAATTTTACAGTGGTCCCAATATAGATGGGGTTTTTAATGTTAAAGGAGACCATGATGATATGATTTTGATACTTGATAAAGGGGTCAAATCCATTCAAACTTTAAATAAAAACAAATAGAGTTCATTAATTAGGTTATATTTTTTTAATATACATTTCATTACCTCATATTATTATTTTTTCCCTACTATATTTATATGATCTAAATTAAATGATCAACCACTTCAATAGATAATGGATTATACACATGCTGATACTCTCAATCCTAAGGCACAATAGGTTTCTCAACATGCAGATTCTCCCAATGTAGAGGAATAATGAGTTTCCACATGCCAATGCTACCAATACTGAGGAATAACATATTAATGATTTTTAATTTGAGTAAATGGTGAAAGGTAAAAAACATATGTCCCGCAAAAATAGGAGTGGCATCATAGCATGATAGTGTTAACAAAAATTATTAAGCTGAGGAGAAAAGGCATAAAATGAGAGGTTGGATGGATGCACATGACCGGTATTCTAACCACAAGAAATCCATTTTCATTGGTCACATTGGGTTCATCACTCAAATTCATATTTCGAATTATGTATATACATATAATAATGTTGTTCCTGTGGTTAAGGTACTAATTTGTGAAGATATTAGGGTAACAGTATGACATACTTACTTTAGTTAACTAAAAAATAAAATAATGAAATGTTGAATTACTCTTCATTATCCCTTACAGAGTGACTTTATACTAGATTAATACCAAATTAAATTTATATTAATGGTCACTAAAAAGGCTTGTAGAGGATTTTGGACAATTCTTATGAAGCATCATCTTAGGGATTATGAAGGTAAAGTAAACTCTTACCCACCACAGATGTATGCACACATGATAAACTAAGATATGTGGAATGTGTTAATTGGTCATCATGTGGAGGAAACTTTATAGGTACATTTTTATTGGTAATATATTACTTTAAAATACATGTATTAATCACTTTGATTAATAATTTTTAATTTATGAAACAAAAAGTGAGTGATGAAAATAAGCAGTGTGTATCAAAACTAATGTTTCCTTATCATAAAGCAAGGATGGGGTGTACTTCAATTGAAAAAAATAGTATGTATTTTAAATCTATAGTAATACCATTTTGTGGCATGAAACAACGGTATAATTATGTTTTGTTATTTATATGTAGATTAATGAATCAAAATCCAAAGCCAATTCCATCCCACTTCACATGAAATAGAAGGAGGCTCATGTAAATAAATATGGAATACTAATAGATAAAAACACATAAAAAGTATGGGAATCGTGTATATATATGACATTATAGAAATTTATTCTTTTTTAAATCAGTATTATATAAAAATGATTACTTATTTTCCTATATTTTTTATTGGGTTTAGATGCAAGAATCATCATCGACTATACCTTATGAACGACTACTTTCAATGACCTTGAAGTGGCCAGAAAAATATGGTTGTGTCAGAGGTGTGGGTTTTGGAGTGTTGTTCCAGACATATTTTGAGAAAAGAAATTCACAATGAGATAAAGATAAGAAAATGGAGGGGATGCAGACACTAATAGTTTCTATAGAATAAAAACTTAATTGGTAGTCTAAGTTATTAGAGAGTGTTATGGGAAGGCATCAAAGAGAATAAATAACACAAAAAACCACTATATGAAGACCCCCCCCCCCCACACACACACACACACCCAAATTTAGGAAATCCATTCCCCTAAAAGGTTCACATTACCATAGGTAATCAATTTTTTCATAACTATTTTTTCTAAATGTGAATAAGGTGGGTTTTGATACCTTTCTTGTATTGATATTCTATTGGGTAAAAATGATTGTGAATTATTTCTATCATTACCAACACATAATTTATTATGAGGGGTAAAGTGAAAAATATCCAAGGAGATATTATATACAGAAAAAAAATCCAAAAGATCATGTGAGATTGGGGATTCATGCAGCTAACAAGATGAGTGTTGAGTTACATGTTCCCCTTGATGATATGGATATTCACACAATCTAACTTTCTATTTTAACTTTGGTCACATTGTTATATGATCTTGTAAAAATACATTTCGGTAAGAATATATTCCTTTCCAATTTATTTTTTATGAAAAAACTTTAAAATAATGAAAAAAGGTATGTATTTACTAATATTACAAGTTCATGTGGATAAAATGTTCAAAATGGTGATACAACCATCAATAATTTTTAATAATAAATGTATAGAGAGGTCATTACAGACTTTCTTGGTCTTGAGAATGTAGATGAAATTCTTAACCATGGATGGCTAGAATTCTTTGTTGTGAATGTATACATGAGGTGTGTTTTCATAATTTGTTTTTACAATAGTTGATCTACTACATTAACTATAGTTAAATATTATTTATATTTTTTATAGGCATGTTTATCAGTGCTATTTGAAGGTAAAACCCTATGAATAAAAAATTGGACTCATTAATCCTCACATAACCTCTATAAAAAGAAGTGTTGGAGTTTATACCATATAAATGACTTTATTAGTACTTGATTACAGGTTTTCATTATTAATTAATTTTACTTATCACGTCCTGATTGTTTCTCTAGATGACATTTTCATGTGATAATGTCCTAAGAATATATGTCACATAGAAATGTCATAGAAATTCCCCACTATGATGAGAATTGGGAGGTTCCATGATGGTATTATTGAATATTATTCTATGGCTATATGATATTTTCTAATGGTACACAGATAATATAGGCTATCATGATTAGGAGGCTCATAAGACATTGATACACCTTCTCATGGTTTTCACTCTTGGTAATCTCCAAGATGGGTGGTTATGATAACTAACTTATCAATATAAAATCTAAATTTCCATGTGTCATTGGATATTCATATCTAAAAACATGTTTATTGATCCTTATAATTTAATATTTCAATTAATGGATATCATAAATCATATACTTTAATGTATTGATAAAAACCATTAAGAAATATGCTAGTGGTGATGTAGGATGTGTTGGGTACATCAAAAGTGATATTACATTAATGGATAATTCAATAAAGGATTTATCCCTTATGTCCCTTTAAGTAAGTTGATATATCAATCCTTTTTATGGGAATGGAACTGTCTAGATAAATCCATGGCCATGGTGGGAGAGTTCATTTCCCTAAAGTCAAAGAAAGCTGCATTGAGCATATAGTTTGATGTCACCAGCATGAAACCTGTTTGATTTGAGATATCTTGATAAAGGGAATATATTACATGGTATTCATTCATGATATGATGGATTTCATTGTGACATTAACTTCTTACTTTGTGGGAGCCTTGTCATGTTTCTAGATTCTAACCTCGGTCTTTAAGTGATTATGTCTAATGCCACTAAGAAAGAGGCCTAGAGGGTCCCATACTAAGTGTATTCATAATCTTAGTTAAATTTGAGTATTATATTTAACAATTTGGAATAAATAATTTTTATTTAGGTTTAGTTGATTACCGTGATTTAATCAAAAGTTATGTGAAATAATAATTGATTTAAATAGTAATGATACATATTTATTTATAGGGTTTTGTGAATATAATATTTATTATATTTATTGATGAATAGTGAAGTGATATTTATTTATTAAATAAATAGTCATTATTCAAGGATCAATAAATATCGATGAGGGAAAGAAGACTAAGCTTAATGCTCCATGTCCAAGAGCTAAGGACAAACCAATCAAAGGGACATATAGGATCCAAGTATGAATACTGCAACATGAACCAATCTACGGTTCAATGTATTTTCCCCCTAGGTTCAAGGGTTGGTTTATCATCAGCTAGATAAACTAACCATTAGATAATATCATTATCATTCTAATTATATTTTATTTATATCAGTTTCATGGTTAATTATTTATGTTTTTGGATGTTTCATGAAGACTTAAAAAATAATTTAATAATCATGAAATATGGAATAAAATATTAATTGATTATGCATGAATGTTTTTTCATGTATGGTTAATCACTTAATTAAAATCCACTTAATATAAACAAGGAATGTGATAAGAAAAAATGGGATTTTGTGAATAAGAATGATAATAACTTAATAAAAATATTAAGATGGTATTTCCTTACACTTCTTAAGTTAGAATCGACCGCATAGTTCAAAGTGCTTGACTAAACCAAGTTGGGGTGCTTTCAATTATCAGGGAAATTTTAGTTTGACATTTTGGGTTGACTTAACTTGGTTCATGTCAAGGGTTGACTTCCCAAGAATTACTTTGTGTAACTAATAGGAAAGGGTTGAGGAAATTTTTATTCAGGATTTTAGGATTGGGGAGTCCACTCAACAGATTAAGGAACTACGAGTTAGTGCAGTTGGAAAGTTACACCTACCTAAAACCCTTCAAATAACTTATCAGGCCCAAGTTCGAGTTAGGAGATGGGGAATATGGATCCTTTACACTATAATTTATAATTGAAAATATATTTTGAAAATAATAGTGATAGATATTAGGTTTCAGCAAAATAGTTATAGATTAATGGAATTTAATTTTAAATTTATTGATATGTTTTTTGTAATCAAATAAGCATTAATTATTTGCTCTTAATTTGTAGAAATGGAAAATCAAATGAGCTCAAAAATATCATTGTGGTTCATACTAGAGAAGGATAACCTTCTCATCATCATGAATTTCCAGGAATATTATATGTGCTTACATGTTATTCTAAGCCACGAATGTAAATTATACATGCTAGAAACCCCAATTATTGAGTCGCTTTCCAAATAGGCTAGTGAGAAATAAGTATATATCTATTTGAGGCATGTGTATTATGAAATAGATGTCCAATTTTTCATTTTATCCTCCATTTATAATGAGATTATAAAGTAGTATGAGTATATGGATTCATATAACATCATTTCTCACCTTCAGAAACTTTATCAAGAGAAGGAGAGATTAGAGAGATATGAGATCTCCAATGCATTGTTCCTGTGAAATCTTGGAGATTCAGTTCCAGATGAACCACATATAGTCAATATTATTAGATACATTGAGCGTCTGGACATCTTAGGGTTTAAGATCCCTAATGAGATATGCAAAGGTCTCATTCAGTCCTTACTACCCAAAACCTTCTCCCATTTTATTATGAATTATCATATGAGAAATAGTGGGAAGACACTTTTGAAACTTCTTACTCTTATTTTCCAAGTTGATAAATACATGGGGGTGATAAACACATTATCTTTATAGTGAATAAGAATAGTATGAATAAGTAAAAGGGGTTTAAGACTCATTCCATGCCAATGGATTGTAGAGCATTGTCCTTCCATGAAGAAAAAGATCTAGATACGTGGAAAGAAATAGGATGTGGCATGTTTTTTATATGGTAAGTAGGTATATTGGAAGAGTAATTTCACCCATACAAATAAGAAAATGGAATCCTTGGGTTTTTTCATTATCGAGTGTAATTTTTTTATATATACAAGATAGGTATTAGATCCTACATACAGTGCTCATATTTGTATCCAAATACAGGATACAAGTAGATTTCAGAAGGTTTCCAGAGGTGAGGTGGATTTATGGACTGCAAATAGAGTGAGGCCAGATACTCTAGACATTAGAGACTACCATCTCATATTTCCAACAATATTGAATTTGGTTTTAAATAATTTTTATTATGTGCTTAGTGTTACCAAGAACATTGTTTCCATTCCATTTTTAGACATGGATGGATTTATTTTTATCTTTGGAAATAAGGGTTGATAATTTTATAAAGATAGTGTATTTTATGGTATGAAACATTGAATAATGTTATTTATATATTAAATTATGAAAACCAAATATTTCCAATTGATAATGAAAAAAATGCACGTGACTCATTTAACACCCAGTTATGGCATCGCCATCTTGGTTGTGTAAATTAGAAGCATTTGATAAATCTCTATCAAGATGGTTACCTAGAATATTTTAAACTAAAACCACTTGAATAATTTCATGCTTTTTATAAGTCAAGATGACCAAAACACCTTTCAATGTTCAAGTTGAAAGGGATAAAAAGTTTCTTGAATTAGTACACATTGATGTGTGCAAACCTTTTCAAGTAGAAGCTAGATGTGGATTATCATACTTTATTACTTTTATCGATGACTTGAGTATGTATGGATATATCTACTTGATGAGTTATGAGTCTAAATCCTTTGAGATGTTCAAGGAGTTTAATAATGAGAATCATCTTGGTAAGACGATAAAGAAACATTGTAACGACCCGAAATTTTGAATAAATCTTGTTTCCTAATTTTGTGTGTTATTTTATTTTATTTTTATACTCAACAAAAATGTTTCATTTGATAACATGAGTATAATTAAAATGAGACCATTGGGTTTTGACTGTTATATGACCATTGGTCAATATGACCGCTGTAAACTAAACATTTCGATTATTGTCTCTAAATACAAGTAATCTTGGTTAATTAATATAGAAAAAAGATTCGATGGCCTCACCCAGTAGTCTTGGACCGATCGAAGCCCATCTAACAGAACTTGGGAAGGAGGTGGCACCACTGGGCTTTGCTCTGGACCAAACCCAAGCTGAACTTCATCGTGTGAAGCTAGAACGGAATCGCCTTTGGGAAAAGTTCAAACTGATAGAAATTACTACTCGTGCGATGTTGGTCGAGCCTCCCTCAGATTCTCTCACCTTAGCACACCTTACACTTAGGTCCTATGCTGGTGTGATAAGGGGCTATGTAAGGAGATCGTAACTGCCTTGTGTAATCCTTTGTTTTAAATAAAAATTGAGATTTCTTCTTATGATGAAGTTTATGAATTTTCAAATGATCGGATAAATATAGTATGCATATTTTTGATGAATTTTAGAAAAAGGATATTTTAAAAATGTTTATGTAAACCTTAAATAATTAAAAACGTGTAATGATATTCAAAAAATGGTCTTCTACAATTATGTCCAGTACGAAATTTAGAGTCTAATAAGATCAACTTGATTTTTGATGAATAGTAAATTATGAATAGTGATTTTATGCTTAGGATTAGTAATGTGACCAAATGGATTAGTAATCTCACTTAAAGAAAGTATTAATATAATCTAGGCACCTTGATTAAGTAATGTGATTCAATAAAATGGTTAAATAACGGTTTCATAAATTATTATTCAAGTATTAGTTTTTTCAGGTGAATATTGTTTTTTAATTAAAAATTAAATTAAAAATATTTAGAAAATTATTTTTATAAAATGGATTTCATTTTTGAACTCAGAGCATCGATACTATGTTAAGGTAATTTTTGGGGTTTTTTCTGAAAAAATGAATTTTCGGTGAATAGTGTATTTATTTAAAAATTAAATTAAAAATATTTAGAAAATTATTTTTATAAAATGGTGTTAATTTTTGAAATCAGAGAATTGATATTTGGTTAATGTGAAATTTTGGGATTTTTCTGAGAAAGTTGAATTTTCAGTGAATAGTAAAAATACAGTTTTAGGGTTTCGGTATGTTTAATGACATCATAACTGTGTCATAATGATAACATTAGATATTTTAAGGGATTGTCTACTAAAGGGGATGAATTATTGTATGAGGTGTCCCAAGTGTCCAATACCATGGGCAAATACCATGGGCAAGCCCATGGTTTTGCCAAAACCACCAATGAGGTGTCCCTTGGCCATTAATGGCTTGTCCCCTCACTTTCCCTATAAATACCAAGCAATCCTCTCATCCATTCGACTCCCCACTCTCCCCCAACAAATTTCTGGTCTCATTACCTACCAAGGAGTCCTCCCAAGGTGCCCCCAATCCCTCAAGGTCCCAACCTTTGTGTTTTAAGAGTTACGTTTTAAGGTAAGGGATCCTACCTCTCTCTTTCTTTTCAAGTACTCTCGTTTATGTCATTTATTCTAAGCTCCATGTTCTTATGTTGGGGGTGTTATTTTATATTCATCTTACTTCCCTTTTTAAGTTCATATGATGAGATATACTCTCTTACTCTCATCATTTTGTTTTATGAATGTTTAAGTGGCACCGTTAGGCTGCCGAATTTTTGTAAAGGATTCCTTGACCCTTCTCATTTTCAAAGTTCTAATTTCATGTCAAGTCTTTCAAGTTCCTTTTTATTATTTTGGGGTATGATATCTATATCTATCATACTGAACTTTTATGTTCATATGATGAGAGACCCTATTTGATCTCATGAAATCATTTTTTGTTGAAGTTTAAGTGACGTCGTTAGGCTGCCAAATTTTCATAAGAGAAATCTTATTTTTGTCTTCCTTTCATGTTCTTCATTTCATATGGTATGTCTTTAAAATTTCATTACCATGTTCTTAAATCCTTTATATTCTGTCCCTCTACTGTTTTATGGGTCATTTATGAATGTTTGACCCATGTCTCTTCTCTTTTCAATGTTTTCTAAAACCTCAAAACATAGCCGTTATGCTGCAGAATTTCCATCTCAAAATGTCTCTCTCTTTTTCTAATGTTCTTTTATTTTATTAAGTGAATACTCAAAGATCTCTCTTCTATAGGGGTATTCACATATATACCAAGTTGTTCTATTTTAAATTCGTGGATTTACATACATGAGATCTGCTTTCCCTTTCTGTGGGTTTAAAGTGACATAAAGATCATGCCTTTAAAGCAGTTTTTAAAACTTTATGATTATGAAATGAAACCCATTTCTTTTATGCTATATGGGTTGTTTATGAAATTATTTATTATGATATATGTGGATCACATGATGATAAAGACAAATTTAAGGGTGCGCCCTGATAGCGCTCCAATGCATTGGGTAAAGACTTAATCTCTAGAGATGACCATTTAGACCGATACCTTGGTGAATAACCTTGATAATTTTTAATGACACCTTGGGGATGGACCTTGGTGAAACGAAATGATTGTCAATATTAAATGTTTTATCCACATCTTCAAGTTATTAAAAATGTTATTTTTATTATGATATATCTCATGATTTCTTTCTCATGCCTTAAAGTTCTTTTCATGACCTTATTGAAGTATCTCAAGTTCACATGTAAAATGTTTCTCTTGTTTCCCTTACTGGGCCTTCTGCTCACCATTTCTTTTGATGTATGTCCCCAGGTTATGAGATGCAGTAATGAACCTAGGATAAACATGAGGAGAAGTCTTTCAAGTTTTTAAGAAGAATGTTTTATGTTTTCATGTTTTAAGTTCCTAGTTTCCAAGACACTAAACCTTAAAGATCCTCGGTTTTGTAAAATGTAATGAAAGTTTATGTGATAAAAAGGCGGGATGATATAGTTGGTATCAAAGTATGGCTTAGTTATTTGTGGAAATTAGGATATGAAAAATTTAGGAAGAATCCTATAGAAAATTTTATATATAGGAAATATTCCTGGTATTTTGGTGAGTATTGAGTAATGGGTTGCCAAGAAAATACATCCCTATCTGGATACGAGTAGGTAGAGGTGGCTCTGGCACAGATGTACATAGGGGTAAAACCCGAAAACACCGATTTTAGCTAGACTCAAACGGAAACTGGTACACGACAACGGGCCTTGCTGCACTCTTGGTTACGACACTCCCGGGGGATATGCTTTGATAAATTCATAAGCTTAGTATGAACCATTATTAAAGTAACAAAGATAAAATAAAATAAAGATTCACATAAGAATATATGATCATGGATAACCTATATGGGAACCTAGGGGATCACAAGTTAGGGTATACTTTTCTTCTACAAGTTATCCTTATATGCTTTAAGTTCCTTTTCATGATTATTGGCTAAGTATTTAAGCCCCTAATTATACTTTCTCTTCTTAGTTAATGGTGGGAAATGGAAGAACATGTCCCAACAACCAATGTGATAGGAAATGTGACGATTGCCATATTAATATGATAGAGATGATTAGGGTATTAAAAGTTGATTATTATTTTGTAAGACGTTCACTATTTTGGGGACCCTATATGATCGACGTAAATAGATTACTACGGTATTTTTATTGAGGAGTAAGGTTGAATTATATTTTGAAGAATAGATTAATTTAAGGTGGACTTATAGTAATTTAGGTTACTTATGGGAATGATTAACCTATCTTGGGTAAAATATTTTTAGGTTAGCTACTTTTGTTATAAGATGATAGGAGTGGTTGATGTTGTTTGGAGATGAACAATGAAGTTTATTTTGGAAGACTATGTTATCAAATCCTTCTTGTATTTGGGTTTCAATCTTAGTTTGGTTTATTTTGAGGACTTTTAAGGACCATTATTTATGGAATGGTTTATGATGAACTTTGGGTAGTACCATGGAACTTTGAAGATTTAAAAGTAGTTTCCATTCCTATGGGATTCTTTCTTTTTGAAGAGTTGTTTTACCTTACCCTTTCTATTTTTGGGATAATGTTTAAAGATAGAAGAAATATATAGTTAATCTTTTGTGGATTATGTGATTCTCTAGAAGATGATTCTTGTGCTTTTGATGAGACCAAGAGTTTTTGAATTCTCATCGTTTGGAGAAAAGATTAGTTTTGGTAGAGACTTATTAAAGGATGAAACTCTACTTGAAGGTAGGTATATTTTCTTATGTTTTTGTTCTGTGAAGTAAATGAATTCCTCAAAATTATAAAAAGGAACGTAAAAAAAACGTTGTTGGTTTACGTTTCCTACTAGGTAATCAAAGACCGTTTACACACATCATAAGTTTGGGATTTTCTTATGGTTAACTTTCTCTTAATCATGTTTTCTATCACTCTCCCTCAGAACTTGACCCTTTGTTTTCTCCTCTATGTTCATGTTTTCCTATATGGAATCCTAGTGTGGGTTAACTCGGGTGACCTTTGTACTTCCCTTTATTTCTTTTAAAGTAATATTTTTACTGACTCCTTTTCTGATGTGGGACTTTCAATGAAATTTCAAAACCCAATTTTAAAAATTGTGAGGATGCAATTTCTTAAGGGGGGAAGATTGTAACGACCCGAAATTTTGAATAAATCTTGTTTCCTAATTTTGTGTGTTATTTTATTTTATTTTTATACTCAACAGAAATGTTTCATTTGATAACATGAGTATAATTAAAATGAGACCGTTGGGTTTTGACTGTTATATGACCATTGGTCAATATGACCGCTGTAAACTAAACGTTTCGATTATTGTCTCTAAATACAAGTAATCTTGGTTAATTAATATAGAAAGAAGATTTGATGGCCTCACCCAGTAGTCTTGGACCGATCGAAGCCCATCTAACAGAACTTGTGAAGGATGTAGCACCACTGGGCTTTGCTCTGGACCAAACCCAAGCCGAACTTCATCGTGTGAAGCTAGAACAGAATCGCCTTTGCGAGAAGTTTAAACTGATAGAAATTACTACTTGTGCGATGTTGGTCGAGCCTCCCTCGGATTATCTCACCTTAGCACACCTTACACTTAGGTCCTATGCTGGTGTGATAAGGGGCTATGTAATGAGACCGTAACTGCCTTGTGTAATCCTTTATTTTAAATAAAAATTGGCATTTCTTCTTATGATGAAGTTTATGAATTTTCAAATGATCGGATAAATATAGTACGCATATTTTTTATGAATTTTAGAAAAAGGATATTTTAAAAATGTTTATGTAAACCTTAAATAATTAAAAACGTGTAAAGATATTCAAAAAATGGTCTTCTAAAATTATGTCCAGTACAAAATTTAGAGTCTAATAAGATCAACTTGATTTTTGATGAATAGTAAATTATGAATAGTGATTTTATGCTTAGGATTAGTAATGTGACCAAATGTATTAGTAATATCACTTAAATAAAGTATTAATATAATCTAGGCACCTTGATTAAGTAATTTGATTCAATAAAATGGTTAAATAACGGTTTCATAAATTATTATTCAAGTATTAGTTCTTTCGGGTGAATAGTGTTTTTTAATTAAAAATTAAATTAAAATTATTTAGAAAATTATTTTTATAAAATGGATTTCATTTTTGAACTCAGAGCATCGATATTATGTTAAGGTAATTTTTGGGGTTTTTTCTGAAAAAATGAATTTTCGGTGAATAGTGTATTTATTTAAAAATTAAATTTAAAAAAAATTAGAAAATTATTTTTATAAAATGGAGTTCATTTTTTAAATCAGAGAATTGATATTTGGTTAATGTGAAGTTTTGGGATTTTTCTGAGAAAGTTGAATTTTCAGTGAATAGTAAAAATACAGTTTTAGGGTTTCGGTATGTTTAATGACATCATAATTGTGTCATGATGATTCCATGAGATATTTTAAGTGATGGTCGACTAAAGGGGATGAATTATTGTATGATGTGTCCCAAGTGGCCAATACCATGGGAAAATACCATGGGCAAGCCCATGGTTTTTTCAAAACCACCAATGAGGTGTCCCTTGGTCATTAATGCCTTGTCCCCTCACTTTCCCTATAAATACCAAGCAATCCTCTCATCCATTCGACTCCCCACTCTCCCCCAACGAATTTCTGGTCTCATTACCTCCCAAGGAGTCCTTCCAAGGTGCCCCCAAGCCCTTAAGGTCCCATCCTTTGAGTTTTAAGAGTTACGTTTTAAGGTAAGGGATCCTACCTCTCTCTTTCTTTTCAAGTACTCTCGTTTATGTCATTTCTTCTAAGATCCATGTTCTTATGTTGGGTATGTTATTTTATATTCATCCTAATTCCCTTTTTAAGTTCATATGATGAGAGATACTCTCTTACTCTCATCATTTTTTTTTATGAATGTTTAAGTGGCGCCGTTAGGCTGCCGAATTTTTGTAAAGGATTCCTTCACCCTTCTCATTTTCAAAGTTCTACTTTCATGTCAAGTCTTTCAAGTTTATTTTTATTATGTTGGGGTATGATATCTATATCTATCATACTGAAATTTTATGTTCATATGATGAGAGACCCTATTTGATCTCGTCAAATCATTTTTTGTTGAAGTTTAAGTGACGTCGTTAGGCTGCCAAATTTTCATAAGAGAAATCTTATTTTTTTGTCTTCCTTTAATGTTCTTAATTTCATATGGTATGTCTTTCAAATTTCATTACCATGTTCTTAAATCCTTTATATTCTGTCCCTCTACTGTTTTATGGGTCATTTATGAATGTTTGACCCATGTCCCTTCTCTTTTCAATGTTTTCTAAAACCTCGAAACATAGCTGTTATGCTGCAGAATTTCCGTCTCAAAATGTCTCTCTCTTTTTCTAATGTTATTTTATTTTATTAAGTGAATACTCAAATCTCTCTATTCTATAGGTGTATTCACATATATACCAATTTGTTCTATTTTAAATTCTAGGATTTACATACATGAGACCTTCTTTCCCTTTCTGTGGGTTTAAAGTGACATAAAAATCATGTCTTTAAAGCAGTTTTTAAAAACGTTATGATTATGAAATGAAACCCATTTCTTTTATGCTATATGGGTTGTTTATGAAATTATTGATGATGATATATGTGGCTCACATGATGATAAAGACAAATTTAAGGGTGCGCCCTGATAGCGCTCCAATGCATTGGGTAAAGACTTAATCTCTAGAGATGACCATTTAGACTGATACCTTGGTGAATAACCTTGGTAATTTTTAATGACACCTTGGGGATGGACCTTGGTGAAACAAAATGATTGTCAATATTAAATGTTGTAGCCACATATTCATGTTATGAAAAATTTTATTTTTATTATGATATATCTCATGATTTCTTTCTCATGCCTTAAAGTTCTTTTCATGACCTTATTGAAGTATCTCAAGTTCACATGTAAAATGTTTCTCTTGTTTACCTTACTGAGCATTCTGCTCACCCTTTATTTTGATGTATGTCCCTAGGTTATGAGATTCAGTAATGAACCTAGGATGAACATGAGGAGAATCCTTTCAAGTGTTTAAGAAGAATGTTTTATGTTTTCATGTTTTAAGTTCCTGGTTTTCAAGACACTAAACCTTAAAGATCCTCGGTTTTGTAAAATGTAATGAAAGTTTATGTGATAAAAAGGCGGGATGCTATAAACATCAATTATATTGAGGTGGTGAATATCTTAACTAATACTTTATTGAATCTTTATAGTAGTATGAGATTTTATCTCAACTCACTCTGCCTTATACACCACAGTTGAATTGTGTTAGTTACTGGAGGAACCCTACACTATTGAACATCGTAAGGTTGGTGATGAGTCACGTGACCCTTCCATTATCCTTTTGTGGGTATGCATTACACATGACATCATACTTATTAAACTGAGTACCAAATAAAGTGTAAAATGGTATTACCTTTGAGTTATGGAGTGGAAAGAAACAAGTTTTGTCACATGTTCATGCATGGGATTGTGGGGAATTTTTTAAAGCTTGCTTGAGAAACAAACTAGCATTATATAAGGCATGAAGTGTCTTTATAGGTTATCCTAAGGAAACAAGGCGGAACTATCTATACAACCTTTAGGATTAGAAAATAATTGTCATATGACAATATGTCTTTCTTGAGAGGGATCACATCCTCATGGAGGATAATGGGATAAAGAATGAATTCAATGAAGTTAATGATCAATATACACAAGAGTTGGTACAAAATCATACTCTATAGTTCCCCATGGAATAAGTTGCTCCCAAAATAAAAGTGTCATGTATGAGAACTAGAGAGGTAAGAGAACCAGAGTGATATAGTTTTTTAGTCACCGATGATGGTGACTCATTATTGGTTGACAATAATGATCTTCTCTCTTGAAAGGAAGATTTAGAGAGCTCAGAAGCTACAAGATGGAAATAAGACATGAATTCTAATATGGATTCCATATTTCCAGACCAATTTCGGGTTCTGATCGATCCGCCATTTCATGTAAATCTAGATGGGTGTAAATGGGTATTCAAGAGAAAATTAGACATGGAAGGTAAAGTAAATACCTATAAATCATGTCTAGTGGATAAACCGTTTATAAAATGTCAAGGCATTGACTATAATGAAACCTTTTCTCTAATTTCCATGTATAAATCCATCAAAAAAAATTCCATTGAAACTTACTATGACTATAATATTTGAAAAATGGATTTCAAACCTATCATCCATAAGGGTAAACTTGAAGAGGATGTGTATATGACACAACCAGAAGGGTTTGTGACTCCAAGAAATGCCAAAAAGTTATAAAAGTTACATAGATCCATCTATAGATTAAAGAAAGCATCTAGGTCATAGAGCATTTGATTTGAGGAAGCCATAAAATAATTTTGTTTCATTAAGAATGAATATGAGCCATGTATTTACAATCAATTTAATGGGAGCATAGTTGTCTTCACAGTAGTATATATTGATGAAATATTACTAATTGGAAATGATATACCAACCTAACATGATGTTATGGCATGGTTGAGAAAATGATTCTCTATGAAGGACTTAGGTGAAGCAGTCTACATTCTAGGGATCAAGATCATGCATGATAGATCCAAGAGGTTACTTGGACTAAGTCAAGGTATATACATTGACCATATACTAAATAGGTTCATTATGAAACAATCTAATAGGGGATTGGTTATAGTGTCATAAGGTATACATCTTTCTAAGAAAATGTATCCTTAGACACAAGAAGAAATAGAGAGAGAGAGTAATACTTCATATGCTCCTATGATAGGATCTATCATGCATGTCATGTTATGTACAAGGCTTGATGTCACCTATTCTTTGAGCATGGTAGGAAAATATCAAGTAGATCCAGGTGAACAGCATTGGACTATTGTTAAGGGTATCCTGAAGTATATGATGTGAACTAAGGACATATTTCCGGTGTATAGAGGAGATGAAGAGATAGCCATCAGTGGTTATATAGTTGATATCTTTTAGACAGATCAAAATAATCTAAAATCATAGTCTAGATATGTATTTTTTTTATAATGGAGCAGCTATGAGCTGGAAGAGTTCAAAGGATATAGTTGTTACTGATTCTACAGTAGAGTCCGAGTATATTGTGGCTTCTGATGCAGCCAAGGAAGCAGTTTGGATTTGTAACTTTTTCCAAGAGCTTGATGTGGTTCCTAGAATTCAAGACTCTATCACAGTTTACTGTGATAACACTATAGTGGTGGATCATTCTAAAGAGTTGAGGTCACACTAAAGTATAAATCCTATACTTTGGAATTTTCTTGTCTTGAGGGTTTTTTCTCAATGAGGTAAAGTTACAGTGCGAAGATTATCCATAGAGGAAAACATAGTGGACCCCTTAATGAAGGAATTATCTCAGTAGAGTCTTGAGTATCATGTGAGAGCTAGTGGACTGAAAGTTTTCATTAATTGGATCTAGTGTAAGTGGGAGTCTATTGGAGATGATGCCCCAAAACCGAATTTATTAGTACATTATTACATATTTTCATTATTAATGAAGTTTACTTATCACATAATTATTGTTCCTATATATGTAATTTTCATGTGATAATGTCCTAAGAATATATGTCACACTGAAAGGTTATAGCAATTCTCCACTATGATGAGAATCAGGATGTGCCACAACAGTATTCTTGAATATTTTTCTATATATAGATGATATTACCTGATGATACATAGATGATATAGTCTATTAGGGTTAGTAATATAATAATACATTCAGACACCTTCTCATGGTGTTCTCCCTAAGTAATCTTTAATATATGAGGTTATGAGAATAGGTCTGTCAATAGGAAATCAATATTTCCATGTGTCATTGAATGTTCCTATCTTTATATGTGTGTATTGATCCTTATACTTTAATATCATCATTAATTGATATCATGACTCATGTAATTTTATGTATTGATGAAAACCATGATGGAATATGTTCACAGTGAGGTAGGATACATTGGATACGTTACAAGTGATATTTTATTAATAGATAATGTGAGAAAGGAATTATCCCTTATGTCACTTAATTGGAGTTGATATCTTAGTCCCTTTGATGGGAATGGAGCTAACTAGATAAATCCATGACCATGCTGGGTGAGTTTATTTCTAGAAATTTAAAGAAAGAGGCATCGAGCAAATAAGTTGATGGAACTAGCAAGAAACCTTCATGATTTGAGATATCGTGATAAAGGTATTATATTACATGGTAAGCATTCATGATAGGATGGATGTTTTTTATACATTAACTTTTTTCTCTATGGGATTCTTGAAATGTTGCTAGATTCTAACCTTAGATGTTAGTATGTTAAGCCTAATGTCAGTGAGAAATTGGACTATAGGGTCACACACTAAGTGTATCTGAAATCTTAGTTAAATTTGAGTATTGAATTTAACAAGTTGAATTAAATATTATTTATTCAGGTTTGGTTAATTTCCATGATTTAATCACAAGTTATTTGAAATAATAAGCAAGTTAAATAATGATAACAAATATATATTTACACGTTTTATCAAATATAATATTTATTATATTTATCGATGAATAATTCAAGGATATTTATTTATTAAATAAATAGTCATTATTCAAGGATCGGTAAATATCGATGAGGGAAAGCGGACCAAGATTAATGGTTAGATTGGAAATGGTATAAAATATATTTATTTATATTCTTAGAGAATTGTGCATGTCAAGATGATTATTATTATTATTATTATTTGACATGGGGCTGATAAAGAATTTTTATGTATGGAAAGGGATTGTGTATGATTTTCCAACCCTAAACCTACCATAATAAATATCAAATTATAACACTTTTCAAAATCACTCTTGTTGTGCACAATAGATATAGAGAGACTCTATCAAGATCTAGGGAGTTATAGAGATCTAGAACTCACTCTCTCATTCTCCTCTCTCAAGTCATCAAGAGAAAATTAATAGTTTTTCCTCCTTCGAGAAGAATTATATTTCGATTAACCACGAACAATGCAAGCGATCAGGATCAGCTATGCTAGCACCCAACAATTTTATGTCGATGCTCAAAGATTGTGGTGCATGTCTGGATCACTACTAGAGAGATTCTACACTTGGATCCTATAGTGAAATGATGTTATGATGAGATCTAGTCAACTAGATCATCAATGAAGAGATAATTTCATGTTGGAGTAATTTTATATCTACTCATAAATTAATTATAAATTACATGTGAAGATACTCTACTTTAGGTTCTGGAATCTTTCTCTACTCAAGTAATCTGTGGTTTTCATTGGGCATGGCATTTTATCATGTGTGGAAATGATTACATATAAATTAGGACTAAAAGAAAAGTTGTTCATTCCATCCAAGGTGCTTCTACTACACCCAATACCTACAAAAAGGTCATTACAAGAAGAGGAATATTCAATAATTGTAGAAAAACTATTCGTAGTATTTGAAAACAAAATTAAATATGATTTACGCTTCTTAATACCCATGATGTAGGGGTAAAACTCTATAATTTAATCATATCAAATATATTTTCATTCCTTTAATTGGTTATTCCTTTTTATTTTTTTATAGATCATTGGTTTCTCATTTCAATTAATTTGGATACTCCAAATATTTATTTTCTGGATTTAATGCATGGATACCCAACAAATTGACCATACGTGCTAACTTTTATTAATTTTTAATACACTACATGAAAAATTTTACAAATAAAATTCAAGTTCTATATTTTATATTAGGTTTTAATGAAAAAAATTATGATCAGGCGGTGTTTAAATATTATAAAAATCATGGCATAAGGACAGTCTATGAGAAAAATAATCCTATCAACTTATATAAATGTATAAGTATTATGGTATATATAATAATATTTCACTATAAAAACATATATCAAAACATATTACTTATTTTTCTCAATGTTTATGTAGTGTCTGAAATAAACTAATGGTAAAGATTGTGGTTATTACATTTTCAAATTTATGAAGGATATCGTATTACATCAAAAAACTAATATCCTTGAAGATGTATTTTCAATGATAATTACAATTTCATTTAAAAAAATAATTAACCCTTTATTTATTTATATTTATCCAGTAATACCAGGATTTTCAACAATCCTCATATTCAAAATAGGAAATATATTTTTTTAGATTTGAATGGGTAGAATACATGGTGTCAGAATGTATACAGACATCATGAAGAGGTGAATTCTTATTGCTTATTTAGTAATTTTCTCATCATTTTATCTATTATTTTTTAGTTAAATGGCTTATCTTTTTTATCTGATACTTATTTAGTTAATTTTCATAGAGATCCTATAGAAATGACTTCTTCATGAATTGTTTTTCTTCGACCATTTTGTGTTCTATTAGGAGCACAGAATAATCAGAGAAAAAACAATTCTTGATAATGTCTTCAGTAAGGATGATGCACTCAGGTGCTATTTTTTCATCATATAGCTATTTTTTATTTTATTTTTTTATGTTCAATGGTGTGTATTTTCAGCTTACAACTAACTCAAAGTGCGTGTTTTTTATCTAAATTGACATTTTAGTTAAGAAGATGCATGACGCGCTCAAAACTGAGAAAACACAGATAGATTTTTTATACTTTAAGAAAAAATATATAATTCATTTTTTATGTGTAGTAATTAGTTATACCTCAATATAATACACAATGTGACTAGTATGACTCAAAATTAGTGTTTTCAATTTAAAATATGTTTCACTCACTGAAAACTAAGAAAAGTGCTTATATTTTCTTAATACTTTAGGAAAATGATCCTTATATAATTTTTGATGTATAGGAACCAACTGTCCGTCAATATGATGCACGATGTGACTGATATGACTAAAAACGTGTGCTTCCATATTGAAATGACAGTTTAGTTCAAAAGATGTGTGGCATACTCAAAAATGATAAAATGAATTCAAATTGTTTTAATACTTCAAGATAATGATCCATAAGTCATTTGTGATGTGTAGAAATTTGTTTCTCATCAATCTGATACACGGTGTGACCAGTATGACTCCAACTGTGTGGTTTCAATTTAAAAATGACATTTTAGTGAAAAAAGAAGCATGACATAATCAAAACTGAGCAAACATGTTCAGATTATTTTGATACTTTATAAAAATGATCCATAAGTCATTTTTTATGTGTAAGAAGCAATCATACCTCAATATGATACATGGTGTGACCAGTATTACTTGAAATGAGTGTTTTCGATTTAAAAATGAAATTTTAGTTAAAAACGTGTGTCGCTCACTAAAAAATGAGAAAATGTGCTTGGATTTTCTTGATACTTTAATAAAATCATCCTTATTTCATTCGTGATGTGTAGGAATCAATCACACATTAGTCTAATGCACGGTGTGACTGGTATGACTCAAAGTTCGTGTTTCTAGTTTAAAATGACATTTTAGTTAAAAAGGCATGTGATGTGCTCGAAATAGAGAAAAAATGTAATGTCCCAGAAATTCCATGAATTTTTTTTAATTAAATGGGATTATTTCAAGACCAAACTCTAAGACGACATGTAATTTCGAGGCCTGAAGTTCCTGGAATGGATTTTCAAATTTTTTTAGGTTTATTAAATAATCGTGCAAGCAGGTTTTTCTATCTTTAAAAATGGTGCCTGGATCGAAAATTTGAGGGCACCATTGAACTCAGAGCATTGGGATTCGCCTAGAAATGTATTAATGTTGGTCGGCACGGGCCAGCAGTGGAAGTTAGTTTTTTTCCATAAATAAAATAATTAACAATTATTTTATTTTATTTTCAAATCCTTATAACTCCTAAACGGTAACTCGAATTGTAAATCTGAGAGAACCGTTGAGCTCATGGGGGCATGTTTCCCTTAGGAGAAGCTTAACCTCGACCAGCACGGGTCGAGGGTGTAAGATAGTTTTTGAGTTTTTTTAAGCGAATTAAAATGGCACGCATGTGCGGTTCTGGAAACTTCTAAACGAGTGCCCAGATTAAAAATATGAGAGAACTGTTGCATCCGGAATAGTGACATTACCTAAGAATGGACCTAATTTCGACCGATGAGGGCCGATCGAAAAAGTTAGTTTTCATACTTTTTGGAAGAGAAATAAAATAAATTAAAAATTTATTTTATTTCCCTTTCCTCACCGTTGAGCGGTGGCACGCCAGCACTGCAGTGCAGCGACAAGGTGGCAAGAAACCCCGTCAATGAGGATCTTAAGGGATCAGTGTGAAGACTCATTAATTGAAGAGTAACAGATATGTTGTTTCACTAATGAAACAGTGTAACAATGTGACAATGTAGTGTAACAGAAACGCTGCGACACATTTCTCTTTTAATGAGATAACGGGTTGGAAAATTAGAGTTGGAATTTCTCTGATGAACGATGAAGGATTTTCTCTCCAACAAAGAATGTCGGTAGATCAGAAAGCGGCGATGATGCCTTGGAGGAAGGATCCAGGACCGGAGGTCGACGAATGCCAACGGCTTTGAACGGATCGACACCAACAACGAATCTTCTCCATATAGGGGGTTTATTTTAAGTGAACATCTACTTTTCCCCATCTTTCTTTTAAAAGAAGGATGTGGGTTAACTCACAAACAAGTTAACCCATGGATCGGCTATTCCTGCAGGGTGGTTAGTGATGCTGGATAAAAAGGGGGTATCTTGTCTTATTGATTATTCTACTTTTTCTCCGTGACCCACTAACAAGAACGCATCTGGATCAACATGAAAAAAAGACATGGATCGTTCATTGGGTGTTTTTTGTGACCCCTCTATCTCTCTCTCTTGCTCTGTTCGTCATGGTGCAACGGCGACGATGCATCGGCCAAGGAAGCACCAGGCGAAAGGACCACAGCAAGGCGGGCCGCGACGACCAACCACGGCGGCAGCACCCAGCCGCAGCACCCCAGCCACGGTGGTAGGAGGGAGGTGGCATGCTGGTAGCATGCCACGATGACACCAAGGGTCGTCGGAACCCAGTCCAGTGGCTAGTGGCAACAGGGCCGCGTCACCCAGGCCGCGGGCAGCGGCGACGGGCCACGGCACGAAGTTGTGGCAGACAGGGGGGAAGGAGGTCCCGTGGCAGTGCCACGGGTCAGTGCTGGCCACGTAGAGCGGCCACGTGGAACGTGGGTCAGCCGCGTTCATCAAGAGGGTGAATCCCTACGGGGAGCGGGTCAACGCCGCTTATGTCATATTAACCGGGATAAGGTCAGCGCAATCACTAACTCCGCCCAGCTGGAGGAAGTTGGCTGCTCAAGCGGTCGGGCTGGGGCACGAGCTGGGCTACAGGGTGGCCCGGGCTGGAAAGAAACTAGCCCGTTATGTGGGCCAGGTCGGGGGGTGGCTCGGGATGGATTAACTCGGCCTGCTATTGCGGGTCGGGCTGGTAAATTATCATTGGGGCGCTAAGTGGCCTGAGCTGGGAACAATTCGCTCCGCTATTGCGGGTCGGGATGGCAAATTAACACTGGGCCGCTGAGCGGCTTGGGCAGGGAACAAACCGGCTTGTCAGTTGCGGTTCGGGCCGGATGGGACCGGGTTGTTGGGTGACTCGGTGGGCTGGAACCCCGGCCGAACCAGGCCGGGTCCAGCAAGGCCGAATGGGCCTGGTCCAGTAAGCTTGAATGGGCATGGCCCGCTGGCCAAGCTGGACCGGTTCGGGTCAGGTCAGTCGAACCAGGTCGGGTTGGTCAGGTCGGACCGGGCCCGGACGCAAGCGGCCCCCGTTTACTAAAACGCCACTACCTCTCAAACTATGTGTCTGATTGACGAACCATTTGCAGCATTGGAACCCTTGCGACGAGGCGGTTCTTTTGGAATACTCTAAGGAGGCTTTCATAGAAGTTGGTATATGATGAATGTCTTGAGGAGCGGTTTCTCTCGGAATCAAGCGCACTACGTGCGGAGATCCTATGGTGACTGTGACCTGAAGACCGTTGACAAGCGACCTTATGTGGATCACTTATGATGGACCAATGGGAAGTGGCTCTGTGTGACCCGATAGGCCCACGGTGGGGAGCAGCTCTGTGTGACCCAATAGACCCATGGTACTCATCGGGAAGGAGTACCTCAGTACGATGGTCAAAGTGGTAAGTGGCTCTATGTTACCCTACAGGCCCACGATGGGGAGCGGCTCTGTGTGACCCAGCATACCCACAGTACTCATCAGGGATGAGTACCACAATAGTCTTGGGCTAGTGGGAAGTGGCTCTATGTGACCCGGCAGGCCCATGGTGGGGAGCGGCTCTGTGTGGCCCAGCATACCCATGATACTCATCAGGGAGGAGTACCCCAACAGCCCAAGGTGTTTAGTGTTGTGACTGATGTTCTTACTTTATATACTTTAGACTATACCTGATTAGTGTTCCCCTACCGGGTATGGTGTGGGTCCTCAATATGCGAAGTAGTACTCCCATGTCGCAACAGGGTGCGGGTCCTTCATGAGTTGTACTCCCTGTTGGAACCAGGGCGGGGGTCCTCTCTTACAGAGTAATTAATACTCTCCCTCGTCTCTAAGTAGCGATGAGGATAGGGCCCTCCATAGGATTTGGATCTCCCTTTACTGTCAGACATAGCTACGAGGAGTGGGCCCCTCCACTTGAATAAAATTGATACCTAAGTAGGAGCAAGTGCTCCCTTAATGAGACTGAGGTGTGTGTCACTCCTTACAGGAGCGACTGAGATATCACAGGTTAGTCTAGAGTAGTGCTCCCTCAACCGAGCGCAGTGGTGAGGAGTGGACCTCTTCAATTGGGTTTCCTTAGTCTTGCATTGGGTGCAAGACTATGATGACTAGACCTCTAGTGTTGGTCACTAAAGTTGGACCTAGTAGAATGTTCACGATGGAGTGTATCTCTCGGACGGGTTCCACCAGAGACGGCTGAGCTCGTGGAGTGTGATCTCCTGGTTTATGTGTTGTCTCTCAAACCTATGATGAGAATCTTGATACTGGCTATGAGGTTTGAACTTTATGATTCCTAGTGTCTGAAACGAGTATATCTTGATGTTCATGGTATATGTATAGTCATATACCTGAGTAGTGATGACTGTGAATTCCTTCATGGTTTCTCTCTTGTGATTTATCTTGTGGTTTCAGGGTCCCCTACTGAGTATTGTTTTACTCACCCCTGAATGGGCTTCGCCCACATGTGTTGTGTCTGGTGCAAATGACAGACACTTCGACAGAGACCTCGGCAGCCCGGGACCAGGCGATGCCCAATGAGATACGATAGGAAGGACTTACTTCCACAGCTTCTGATAGCCACTCCTTGCCTACCCTTCAGGTGGGTCTTCTGTGGACGTCTTATAGAGATATTTTGTACTTTTCTATTTTCAATTTGTCTTTTGTTGGGTTTGTATTCTGGTTTATTTAACTTACAGCTTGTACCTTTACTCATTGGTTGTTTAGTGGTATGCATGTTTTCCTTTCCAACTATTTGGGATGTGGTTGTGTGTGTGTGCGTGCATACAGGTACTCAGGAAAATGTCTCTCACTCATGGGATAATGTCTTCGGTGCTAGTTGTTAGCCCCTAGACTTTGGGAGGCGGGCTTGGGGTAGTCACGGCACAGGCCCCGGGGGACGGGTCATGACAAAAAAAATCAGATAGTTTTGATACTTCATGAAAATAATACATAAGTCATTTTTTGATGTGTAAGAATCAACCACGCTTCAATCCATCACACGGTGTAACCAGTATGACTCAAAGTTTGTGTTTTTATTTAAAAACTAAATTTTAGTTAAAAAAACGTGTGACATACCCAAGATCAAGAAAACACATTTAGATTATTTTAATACCTTAGGAAAATGATCCATAAGTCATTTGTAGCATGTAGGAATTAGTCGCACCTCAATCTGATACACGGTGTGACCGGTAGGACTCGAAATATTTGGTTTCAATTTAAAAATGACATTTTAGTTAAAAATGTGTGTCACTCACGAAAAACCAAGGAAACGCACTTGGATTGTCTTGATGTTTTAGAAAAATGATCTAAAAGTCATTTTTGACACGGAAGATTTAGCTTCACATCAATGCTACACATAGTGTGCCTAGTATGACACAAAGTACATGTTTTCAGTTTAAAAATGACATTTTAGTTAAAAATATGTGTACTCATTGAAAATGTGGAAAAACACTCGGGTTGTCTTGATACCTTGAGACAATTATCCTTAACTCATTTTGACGTGTAGGAATCATACAAGCATCAATATGATGCACGGTGTGACCGATATGACTCAAAGTGTGTTTTTATTTAAAATTGATATTTTAGTTCAAATCACACATCACATACTCAAAATCAAGAAAATGCATTCAGGTTGTTTTTGTAATTTAGGAAAATGAACCATAAATCATTTGTGACATGTAGAAATCAATCATACCTCAATATGATACATGGTGTGTCCAGTATGACTTGAAATGTGTGCTTTCAGTTTAAAAATGACATTCTAGTTAAAAAGACATGTGATGTACTCAAACTGAGAAAACACATTCAGATTGTTTTCATAATTTAGGAAAATGATTTATAATTCATTTGAGATGTATAGGAACATTTGTACCTCAGTCTGACGCACGGTGCGACTAGTATGAATCGAAATGGGTGTTTTCAGTTTAAAAATAAAATTTTAGTTAAAAATGTGTCTCACTTGCTAAAAACAAAATAAATGAACTCACATTATCTCAATACTTTAGAAAAAATGATATATAAGTCATTAATGACGTGTAGAAATCATCATCACATCAATCTGACACACGGTGTGACCGGTATGACTCAAAGTGTGTGTTTTCGGTTTAAAAGTGATATTTTAGTTTAAAATGTGTGTCAATCACTGAAAACCTAACAAAGACACTCATATTTTCTTGATAATTTATAAAAATGATCCTTCAATCACTTATGATTTCTAGGAATCAACTGCATGTCAATCTAAAACATGATGTGATCAGTATGACTCAAAGTGTGTTTGTTTATTTAAAATTGACATTTTAGTTCAAAAGAAATGTGACATACTCAAAACTGAGAAAATACGTTCATATTGATACTTTATGGAAAATATTTATAAGTCATTTTTGACATATAAGAATCATTCACACTGCAATCTAATACACAGTGTGATCGATATGACTAAAAAATGCGTGGTTTCAGTTTAAAAATGACATTTTAGTATAAAAATACACAACATACTCAAAACTAAGAAAATACATTCAGATTGCTTTCATACTTTAGGAAAATGATCAATAAGTTATTTGTGATATGTAGGAATCAGTCATACCTCAATTCGATACAATGTGTGATCAGAATTACTCGAAGTGTGTGTTTTTAGTTTAAAAATGACATTTTAGTTAAAAATATGTGTCACTCACTTAAAACCGAGAAAACACACTTAGATTGTCATGATACATTAGGAAAATGATCCCTGATTCTTTTTTTGATATCTAGAAATAAGTCACACGTCAATCTAACACATGATGTGACTGATATGTCTCAAAGTGCATGTTTTTAATTTAAAAATGACATTTTAGTTAAAAATGTGTGTCACTCACTGAAAATCTATAAAGCACACTTGGATTTTCTTGATACTTTAGGAAAATGATCCTTAATCCACTTTAATGTATAGGAATCAACCACATGTTAATTTGACACACGGTGTGACTGGTATAACTCAAAGTTTTAGTTTTTATTTAAATTTGACATTTTAGTTCAAAAGACGCGTGACATACTCAAAACTGAGAAAATACATTCAGATTGTTTTGATACTCTAGGACAACAATCTTTAAATCATTTTTCCCATGTAGAGATCGGTCGTACCTCAATCCGATAAACGGTGTGACTGGTATGACTCAAAATGTGTGACTTCGGTTTAAAAATGACATTTTTGTTAAAAAGATCTATGACATACTCAGAACTGAGCAAACACATTCAGATTGTTTTGGAACTTTAAGAAAATGATCTATAAGTCATTTTTGATATGTAGGAATCAATTGTTCCTCAATCTGATATGAGTGACCGATATGACTTGAAATGTGTGTTTTCAGTTTAAAAATGACATTTTAGTTAAAATAGTGTTTCACTCACTGAAAACCGAGATGACACGAGGACAATGATCCATAAGTTATTTGTAACATGTAAGAATAAATCGCACGTCAATCTAACACACGATGTGGCCAGTATGGTTCAAAGTGCATGTTTTCTATTTAAAATGACATTTTAGTTAAAAACATGTTTCACTCACTAAAACACTAGAAAATGCACTCTGGTTGTCCTGATACTTTAGTAAAACGGTCCTCATGTCATTTTTTATGTGTAGGAATTAACCGCGTGTCAATCTGATACACAGTGTGACTGGTATGACTCAAAGTGTGTGTTTTTATTTAAAATTGACATTTTAGTCCAAAACACATTTCACAAACTTAAAACTGAGCCAATGCACTCAGATTGTCTTGATACTTTAAGAAAATGATTCATAAATCATTTGTAATGTGCATAAATCAACCACACATTAATATGACTCATGATGTGCCCGACATGACTCGATGTGTATGTTTTTAGTTTAAAATTGACACTTTAGTTCAATATAAACGTCGCATACTTACAACTGAATTAATGTGCTCATATTGTTTAGATACTTTAGGACAATGATCCATAAATCTTTTGTGACGTGTAAAAATTAAACGCACATTAATCTGACACACGGTGTGTCCGATATGACTCGAAGTGTATATTTTCAGTTTAAAAGTGATATTTTATCACTACAAAAAAATATAATTTAACGACGTTTTTAGTGACGTTTTGTGAAAAACGTTGCTAATTTAGCAGTGTTTCCTGAAAAACATCAATTAGTGTTGTTTCTTGAAAAGCATCGTTAATTTAGCGACGTTTTCTGAAAAGCATCGCTAATTTAGCGACCTTTCCTAAAAAGCATCGCTAATTTAGAGACGTTTCCTGAAAAGCGTCGCTAATTTAGCGACGTTTCCTGAAAAGCGTCGCTAAATTAACGAGGTTTCCTGAAAAGCGTCGCTAAATTAGCGAGGTTTCCTGAAAAGCGTTGCTAAATTAGCAAGGTTTCCTGAAAAGCTTCGGTAATTTAGCGAGGTTTCCTGAAATGCGTCACTAATTTAGCGACGTTTCCTGAAAAGTGTCACTAAATTAGGGGCATTTTTCAGGAAATATCGCTAAAAATATTAATATTTATATAGTTCATTTCCCCATATCGTTGTAAATATACATTTATATATATGTGTGTGTTAATATATATAAACAGACACAATATATAAAAATATATACATTTACACACACACATAAATATAAACAAAGACACATATATATAAAAATATATACATTTACACACACACATATATTTATATATAAAAACACATATATTTTTTAAATTTAGTCACAATTTTAAGAAAACGTGGCTATTTTAGTTACATTTTTACCATCATTTTAAAACGTGGGTAATTATATAAATGTACACACACATGTATAATATAAAATATATATATATATATATATATATATATAAACATAATATATATATATATAATATAAACACGTATATATAAAATATAAACATATATATAATATAAAATATAAACATATATGTAAAGTATAATAAAATATAATATAAACTTATATATAAATATAAATATAAAATATAAAATATAAACATCTATATATTAATATATATAAACACATACACATATATGTAAATATATATTAACACACACATATATAAATATATATACATATATTTATATTTAAAAACACAAATATATTTTAAATTTACTCATGTTTTTAAGAAAATGTAGCTATCTTAGTGACATTTTTTACCAGTGTTTTAAAATGTATATAATTATATATATATATATATAATGCTAATTATATATATGTATACGTACACATATATATTTACACACACAAACACACACATATAAACATATATATGTGTATATATATATATCAATATAAAGATATAATATATATAAAATATAAACATAAAATATAAACATATATATATAATATAATATAAACATATATAAATATATATAAACATAAAATATAAATATAAACATATATACATATATACATATATATATTAATATAGGTATATTAATATATAAAACTATATATATATATTTATATATATAATATTAAATTTTAAGTACTGAACTGTATTTATATATATATATATATGTATGTATGTATGTATACATTTATACACACAAACTTATATATATATATATATAAAGATATAATATATATAAAATATAAACATATATAAATATATATAAATAAACATATAAATAAACATAAAATATAAACATAATATAAAATATATATAAGCATAAAATATAAACACACACGTATATAGAATATAATATACACATATATATATATTAATATATGTATATAAAAATATAATAAGTTAATTTTATAAATACTGAAATCTATTTATATATATAAGCATAACATAATAATAAAATTATTATAGTTGAGTTGGCCAATTTATTTGTTGAAGTCAATGGACGAGGTGTGGGGCGTGTTATTGGGAGTATTGGATGTGGTACGGGAGGGGACTTAGAGGTGGGATGGGAGGGAAGCTGGGGGAGGCGCGACAATAGGGCGTTGCCCTGGGGGGCAGGGAGGGGTGCTGGAGGGGGGACAGGAGGGTTGAGAAGGACTGGATGAGGTGTCACTAAATCGTGACGTTTATAAATGTCGCTATTTTAGCGAGGTCTTTTTAGAAATATCGGTAAATGAGGTGTTGCTAAATAGAGACATTTATAAACGTCGCCAATTTAGCGATGTTTACAAACATTGTCAAATAGCGACGTTTATAACGTCGCTAAATTAGCAACGTCTGTATATGTCGCTAAATGTGCGACACGTTTTTCAGGAATGTCGATAAATGAATTAGCAACGTCTGTATATGTCGCTAAATGTGCGACACGTTTTTCAGGAATGTCGATAAATGAATTAGCAACGTTTATAAACGTCGCCAATTGATGTTTTTTTGTAGTGTATTAATTTATTGTTTCATATTTATATTTAATTTATTTCTTTATAATATTACTAACATAAGAATTGTTTTGTATATAGGTTCACTCTTTTGCTCAAGATGATGTGGTTTGTTCGGCAACTGACGGCGTGATTGAGTTCTTTTGAGAGGGGGTCGGGGACCAAAGACAACAAAACATTGATGTTTTTGAATTTGTTGATGTTTGTGATAAATTTTACGTACCAACGTACAAACCAATATTTGAAATGCCTATAATATAGTGGTTTTTTCTTGTATTTGTGGTGAGAATTTAATTTCAATTAAATTTTGTATTTGTTGCTATAGGGTGTTGTAATTTTAGCAGCACACTACTACGCACATAACTTTTATCACCACTATTTCTAATGTTGATAAAATGGTCTTTCATCATCACTAAAAACATGATGGTAAAGGGGGTCCTTTATCAACACTAAAAAAACAATGATAAAGATCCCCCTTTATCATTACTATTTTTAACGGTGATGTAAGGCTCTGTTATCAGCAATATTTTTTACGCTGATAAAAGACGTCGATTTTTAAAGGTGGTTACAACATCAACGCTTATTTAGCACTGATGAAGACCATGTCTAGTGGTGTTAAGGCCCATATTTGTAGTAGTGAGTCCGACATTCTGTGTTTTTGGGCATGATCAATGGTGTTAAGGCCTTTTGGCATGATTGTTTGGAGAGGGAATAAAGAATGAAAATCATGAATTTTCTATGGGTAAAATAATGAAAAAATAATTTTTAAGGCATAATCTCTTGATCAAGAGCGTGTTTTGTTAGAAAACTTATTCACAATTTATAATTATTGTTTTAAAAATATCATTTGGTTTATTAAAAAGGAAGAAAAGTGGTGTGGAAATGTAGGAAGTAGTTTAACATGGAAAAATAAGATTGATGAAGGAGGTGTAATAAGAGTGTCGGTGCGTGAAAAGTAGTGGAGCAGCGCACTGGAGGGGCGCCATCAATGAGCGTGCCTATCAGCCCTCAAATGTGACAAAGGGGTCGCCCTCCCATCCATTTATGGGGCAATAACACGGTTTTTTAATTTGCATTGTTTGCGAATCTCAAAGTGATGGGAAATTATGGGAATGATGGTGTCACATCACGTGACAAAAGAAATCGATATTTTATTCCTGGTTAAAAATTCATGGTTTTGACCTTATTTAATTTCTAAATTATAGAAATTCATTTGTAAAAAACTTGAATTGAAATATGTGAAGGTGATGGAAGATAAGGACCATTCATAATTTGATGTCAGTCCAATGGTTTGACATTTAATAACCACATAAAAACTATTTAAGTATAAATATATAAACACACACATACATATATTATTAATATTGAAAACAATTTATGAAAAAATTTATTTGTATAAAATATATTATATTTATATTAAAAGGTTAGGTTACAACCGTCAAATGACGCCTCACGCATGTTACAAGAAAACTTGCAAATAAATAGTCTGAGGACTCGATCCCGCGACTGACGCCCCAAAACCCCTCCCTCCCTGACACCCTAGCCACACACGAGAGACATATATTTATATTAATATATCTACTAATATATATATTCTTTCCATAAATGTTAATACAGACACATAACGATTTTCACTTATAATTGGAAATTTAAATAAGTAAAACTAGTTGAATATATAAATACATATATTAATAAATAAGTATATGAATATACATACACACACAGGAACAATAGCAGTTTTCACTCAAGAATGCCTTTGCATGCACTCAAAACTCTATGGTAGTCTCCATGTTGTTAGGTTGATTTACGCTCATTGGAATCAAAATGATGTGTTTAAGTGACAAGGTGGGTCGACTGAAATATTCTTATTTGCTTAAAAAGATAAAATGGTAAAAAAGATAAAATGGTAAATTCCTCCTAAACGGAGTGTCAGATCAAAAAACGGGTTGCGTCGTTGAGTTCAGAATGAGTGTGTTTATCACAAGATAACATTGATGTAATTTTATGACGATGTTGAGTCATTACACAGTGGTTACAACTCAATTTTAGAGAATAAAAATGAATATATTTTTATAATGCATTTCTCAAACTTTAAACAAAAAATATGTCTGTTTTGATTCAGTTGGATTTGGTGACACCGATATTTATTGGAACGAGCCCCATGAAGTTTTTTAGGGGCACTAATAAAAGTCAAGATGAGTTTTGCAACTACTACTACAGATCTCACAATATTCGGTGTTATCCTTTATCAGCGCAAAAAAAAAAGTGGTGATAATTATGACTTTTATCAACGCTAAAAAAATCATGAAAAAAGACATCTTTTGTTAGTATTATTTTAGCGTTGATAAAGACACTCACTTATCAGCGTTTTTCTTAGCGGTGATAAATGTGTAAACCGGTTTTTTTTAGCTTTGGTAAAAGGTATACTTCATAAACAAACACTTTATATACTAATAAATATCATATTATAGTATATGAGTATATTTATATTGATATAGATATTTTTTTCTTAAATATGATTTATATAACACTAAATATGTATTTGCACTTAATATGTAATAGATATAGTGAAAATTGGTCTATAAACAATTTAAAATTAATATTGATAAAATAATTAATATTTTTTTGATTAATAGAATAAAATATCAATCAATTAATTAATATCTTAAGATAAGTTGAAAATATGACTTGAATTTCAAACAATAATATCTCTTGATTTGAATGCATGTTTGAGCTCCACGAGATGTTAAATCAAAATTTGCAAAGAGATTTACAATGTCTAACTCTTGGCGCACTTTATACCCCATTTGTTTTTAGTCAAAAAAGGTCCGGAAGTCCTTCAAAATTGAGTTTTTAGTTGAGATTTCATAAGTTTTGAACATTTGATGGAATTTCAGTGTCGTTTAAGAGACTTTTTATATTTTTTTGGGTGAAGACTAAATTTAATCCCCGGATTACATTTATATGGATATTATGGTGTTGAAATTTTAAACGTTTTTCATATTGTAGTGTTATCTATAAATTATATATATGCTTGTGCGCGCGCGCCCACACACACATTTTCATATATACACATATAAAAATTTAATTGTACATATAAATGTGTAAACTTTTTTACATGTAAAATGTCCTTTTAAATATATAAACCTTATGGAAATTAAACATTAATTATCCATTTTATTTACCTTATAATAATTTGTGAATATATATATATATATATATATACCCATACAAATGTATATATAATGTTTATATATAAATTTATGTGCGTGTGTATTAATCAACAAATACATATTTATGCATATATTCAAATATTTTATGTAAATAAATATCAATATAATAATATATATATATATATATATATTTTAATATATAACAAGTAAAATCCTCTAAGCAAGTGATAGTTGTGCCGAATATGTGTGTGTGTGTGTGAATTTTTATACACTGCAACACATATATACTAAAAAATATATACATTCAAATATATAAACACACATACACACACATAGCGAGAGAGAGAGAGTCACATACACGTGTACACACACACACACACACAAACATATTTTCAATAAATATGCATTTTATAAATACATTATAAAAAATTTATATGTAAATATACTATTATATGTAAATATATAAAGGTATATGTAAATATATACAATTTATAAATGGATTTAAAAATAATTATATAATTATATGACTAAATATATAAATAAAAATGATGTATGTAAATATATATAAATAAATAGTTGTGTCATAAAATATTGAAGTAAACAAGATGAGGCAGTGGTAAGGGCATTCACCATGCAAAAGGAGGTTTCTTGTTCAAATCTTCACAAGCACGTTTAGTTGAGCAAGGTTATTGACGAGTTAAATTTTGGAATTAGCACAGATATAGGCTTCAATAAGCATTGATAGAGAGATGTTTTATAGCAGATTTTGACATTCACTACCGTAAATACGACCTTTATCAACGCTAGAAAAGGACATTAATAATGCTAAAAAAATATTGTTAATCGAGCCGAAGATAAAGGGGGGTCCCTTTTATCAACCCTTCGAAAAGCGGTGATAAAATGGTTCTTTATCAGCGCTTTTTTTTAGCGTTGATAAAAGACCACTTTTATCAGCGCTTTTGTTGAGCGCTGATAAAAGTTTAAAAATCATTAAAAAAATAATTTTTTTTTACAATTCGGGGAGGCTTCAACATCGCCCCACCCCCCTTCAACAGCGTCCCCTTTATCAGCGCTCTGAAAAGTGCTGATAAAGACCCCTTTTATCAGTGCTAAAAAAAGTGCTGATAAAATGTTTCTTTATTAGCGCTGATAAAAGACCACTTTTATCAGCGCTTTTGTTGAGCGTTGATAAAAGTTTAAAAATCATTAAAAAAAATATATTTTTGCAATTCGGGGAGGCTTCAACAGTGCCCTCACCCCCTTTAACAGTGCCCCAACCACCACACCGCACCCCCCCAGCCACCACCCTCGCCCGCACCCTTTAACAGCGCCCCCACCCCCCTTTAACAGCGCCCCGACCACCACACTGCACCCCCCCAGCCACCACCCTCGCCCGCACCCTTTAACAGCGCCCCCACCCCCCTTTAACAGCGCCCCGACCACCACACTGCACCCCCCCAGCCACCACCCTCGCCCACACCCTTTAACAGCGCCCCCACCCCCCTTTAACAGCGCCCCGACCACCACACCGCACGCCCCCCAGCCACCACCCTCGCCCACACCCTTTAACAGCGCCCCCACCCCCCTTTAACAGCGCTATCTGTTATTCCACCCACGCACGCGACCTGCCCCCTGTATTCGAACTTGGGACCTGTTGTCTGCGCACCCTAAGCCTTTACCACTCCACCATATTGTTTTGTTCTTCATATATTAATATATTTATTTATTTATATATATATTTAGTTATATTTACTCGTATATTAATATATATGTATATATATATATATATATCAACATATATATATATATATATATATTTATATTAATATATATATATATATAGTTATATTAATATATATATTTAGTTATATTAATATATATATATCCGTATATTAATATATATAGTTATATTTATATATTAATATATTTATTCGTATATTAATATATATTTATAAAATCGGTTTTGAATGCATTTATAAAATATGCTTTTTATGTGTGTTTATAAATAAATAAATACATATATACAACACACACATATATTATAGGTATATCTGTATGTATAATTATACATATTTATATATATTTACAAATATTATATATTAATATGTATATACATATGTTTAGAATATATAGATAATATATATCAGTTTGTCAATACAGACACACACAAATATATATACACACACACACACACACACACACACACATGTACACATTATGTGGGTAAAAAATGGAGAAACCCTAAAAACCCGTAAATACAGTCAGAAAGTCAAATAAACCCTAAACTCAGGGTAACGACGAAAACTTCTGATCCGAGAGTCCTTTCCAGCTCTGTGACCAGTTAAATCAAAGATAATCAAATGATATTTGATTTGATAGGTGGTGGAGGCCGAACATACAGGTAGATCATAAGTTACAGCTGTTTGAAAAAATAGCAGACAAGACAAAAGTGATAGAAATGGGGGCTTGAAAAACCTAACAAACCGTAGAGTCACTGAAACGGGCATAATTTTTGCTCTGGGTGTCCGTTTCAGCTCGTGAATATTCAAACTGAAACTCATGGAACGAACTATGATATAACAGGTTCCGAAGGCCAAACAGACACAAGCATCGAGAGTTATGACCGTTTTAAGAAAAATTTGGCAGGGGTTCAGACATAAAAACTGAGTTTTGGAGGCCTTCTGGTAGTTTTTTGAGATTTTGGGGTCCCAAACTTGATTGTAGCTTTGTTCCAGTCAGCCTGCTGCATAGATCTCTCCACTACCTTCGATTTGATATGTAGTAGAGTCCAAACAGATACCCAGAGCGAAAGTTATGACTGTTTGAAGTTGTAGTTTTTTTTGGAGTGGTATAACTGATATATCATTCGTTCCTTTGATCTTCTCTCGGTTTCGACTGAATGTGGCCTTCACTCATTTCACGATCTTCGATTTGATTGGTCGCGGCGCTTAAACAGACACCTGAAGTAAAAGTTATGCATGTTTTAGTCAGTTGCGGGTTTCTTAGGTTTTTAGGCGCTGTGAGGGTTGCAAAATTTAAAACGACAATAACTTCTGATCCGAGTGTCCGTTTTGACTCTACCACATATCAAATTGAATCTTGTGAAAATTTACACACTATGGTAACCACTAGAACCCCTTCTCACGTTCTTCAAGGCCTAAAAAGACCCAAAATCCCTCCGGACGGTCATAAGTTTGGCTCCGGGCGTCCATTTTGCCATAACTTCTGCTCTGGGTGTCCATTTTGCCTCAACCACATATCAAATGGAATCTTACAACTAGACCTACACTACAGTGACCACTGGAACACCTTCTCATATTCTTCAAGGCACGAAAAGGTCCTTAATCCCTCCAAATGACTATAATTTCTGCTCCGGGTGTCCGTTTTGCGTTTACCACATATCAAATCGATATAAAACATATTTAAAACATATTTATTATATTTATATCAATATAAATATACTTATATGTCACCATATTATTTTTTATGAAATACATTTTTTTTTGAAATATACACTTTATCAACGCTAGGAAAAAAACTCACTGATAAAGCCCCCCCTTTATCAACGCTACTAAAAAAAGCGCTGATAAATGGGGGCCTTTATGAGCGCTTTTTTAGTGCTGATAAAGGGTGGTGCTTCGAAAACCCCATTTTGTGGTAGTGATTCTAGATTTACTTCTTTTTTTTTGGGGTTTTATCTGTGCAAGAAATTAGTGATGATAAAAGTGGTCTTTATCAACGCTAAAAGCACACACTGATAAAGGCTGCGGTTGTTGTCAAAAAATATCTTGAGTCCTATTAATGCTATAAATTAGCATTGATGAATGATTCTTTTATGAGCACTTTTTTAGCGCTCATAAAACCACATAACTTTAAAAGGTGCTTAAAACATCATTGCTTTTTTAACACTAATAACAATGATTTCCAACGCTGTTAAAATGATTTTTTAGAGTAGTAAACTTTGGGCCTCAAATCCATTTATGGATGAGAAAACATTAATATCATTTAAACGGTGCATTGTACCATGAAATAAACCACATGACTGATTCTGAAACGTGGTGTTTTCGTTTGGATGAGAGTTTGGAAATTCTCATAGATCGTCAGACTATCCCAACACATTATGATAGATTATATATTTTTTTCAACACCTATGCTTGTTTTTGATGCATGGAATGTTAAAGTTTATAAAATTATCTATTCTATTTTGGTTCCACTCTTATATGGGTTCTAAAGATTTTGGTTTTTAGTGAAAAGGGTCTGGGTTTTGAAGTTGGAGAAGTGGTTTAAAGGCTCGGTTGTGTGGTACCTGGAAAACAGCCACCGACTAATCGGTGGCCAAGGCAGAATGCATGACATTCTTCTAGGAACACCGGCCGACCGGTGGTGCCATCAACTCGTCAATGAGGCCCATCGTCTCGCTAGTGTGCCCAGTCCAGAGTTCAATTAATGCACCATGTGGGTTTTAATTATACAGGTTCTGCCACCTCTTTTAACACCCAAATATGACCCCTTGAGCCTATTTCGAATTAGATAGCTCCCTCTTGGTCTATAAATCTCTCCCATACATCTCCCCCGATCCATCAACCATTGACCTTTCCAACAACGTTTGACCAGTAAGTTCTTAGATCTATGCCATTTTCCTCTTCTTTGTAAAATGAGCATAGATCTATGTTGGATCAGTGTTTTCTGTGATGATCTAGTGATGAATTCCTCCTTTCTTCATAGATTGATGGTGGATCTAGCACATTGAAGTTGTTTCTTTATCAAAACCGAGATCTACCTTTGACAATGAGCGTACAATGAGTAAGTATAGATAAATCATCTTCCTAGACCCATTATTTATGGAGGATCGATGATAGATCCTTAATTTTTTGATGAATTTATGGTAGATTAGTGGTGACATCGACGTGTCAATGACAACCTCTCTTGACCGGTGATAGGATTCTAAAGAACGATGGGCATTTCCAAGTATGTTCTATAGATCAATCATCTTGAGATCCTCTTCTTCTCAATTCCCATCTTGAATCTCTTCTCTATTGAAGGATTCGTGATGGATTGATTATCATTTTCTAGACCCAAGAGTTTATTCCAGATTCAATGATGAATTCACAATTCATTCTTGAATCGACAATGAATCTAGTGAATTGGTGTCCCTTCCTTCGTCATGCCTTAAAATTGACCCCATTGATAGAATCTATAATGTATGTGAATCTAGAATAACCTTCTTGAAATGAAATTCTATTTAAACTTCATTTAAAACCTCTTTCTTGATGAATCAAAACTATAGATAAACATCCTTAACGTATGAGCTCGTTCTCTATGGGTGTGCGACGTGTTCAGTCTCCAATCCTTTGATGAACATTCGAGTTCTTTTTCGACAATCTTGTGGTAGGAAGTTCCTTACCATTTGAGGCTCTCGTATACACTTGTTTCCATGGTATGATTCATGTGCTGGAATGGTTTTTTTATTTTTTATTGATGGTGATTGATTGTGGGTGTGTGCATTGCAGATATACCCAAATATGATCCTTTCTTCCATGATAATTGCTAGAGTAGCATGTTACCATGCTTGATGTTGATTCACATGTTGTTATATGAAGATATTATATTTATCATGTTGCTATGATATGTTTGTTTATCATGCTCTACTATGTTGTGTATTATCTTTCCTTTAGAGGTTTGGTTCTTGGTGCACGTGACAAGTGACCATCATGGTATGATTACCCCTTAGAGTGGGAGTGCACATGATGTGCGACGATGGCGACAGTGGACCCCTGCATAGGGTAGGAGCATGATAGCCTTGTGGTCAGGGTGGAACTCAATGCCTTAAGGATATCAAGGAACATTCCAAAATTTGATGTCTTGAGGACACTAAGTGGCATGATCGTCTCAAAGGCTTTAGGATACCGAGGGATATGTCACCAGCATTGTGGCTAGTTCTTTATTATTTTTGATGACCCTTGATCATCCTTTCAGTATGGAACTAAAGCAGGTACAACTGGGGGTTTTGTGGTGGTTTAGTTAGCGCATGACCGATCATTACATGATTGTCTGTTTGTTATGATTTCTTTATCATTTATTGTTATCATGAAAAACACCTATTATACATGTGCACATTTGTTATGGACACATTGGTGGTGTCCTATTGGATTTTATTACTCACCCTATACTGACATTTTTATGTGTGTGAAAACTTCATGTATAGGGATCTAGGAAAGGGCAAGGGGACCATAGACGATTGTTGAGATAAGGATCATGGAGTTAGGAGCGGTACAAGAATGTACTCCAAATGATACTATTGTTTATTTATTTTTCACCTTATTTCACTTATACTTAGATTTGGCTTTCCACACTGGGAGCCCTATTTACTTATTTGTATGAATGGTACGCCATATACATAGTTTTCACATGTTAAATTTGATTATTATATTTTATTATATTCTATTGTATTATTATTTGTGAAAGGACATGATATTGATAGTATAACATTCCCACTGAAGAACTTATACCCTCACTTCTAGTCGATAACCTCTTTCATATGGGGAGGAACGCATGATGTCATGTGAATCTACGAATCATACCTAGTGGTTCAGATTGGGGCATTATAAAATGGTATCAGAGGATAGTTTTTTTTTCTTCTTTTTTTGAACTAACTTGGGACTTGGTATAAGGTGATAGCTATGTGGGACTCGGGTAGGAGGGTTTCCATGTGCCTTTCTAACACATGTATAATGAACCACTGATTTACCGTTAATGGGATTTCTATTACAGTTTTATGAGATTTTGTGTGCATTTATGCATTATGATTAGGCACATAGGATCACATTCCCTATATATATACCTATTGTTGTGCTATATATTAGATGTTTAATTTAATGCCTTGATTTTTTCTATCTGTTCAGAATAGAATTGTATTCTCTGCTGTGTGATATAACTATTTCCATGTTGTTATGATATATTTGTGCCGGAACTAATCAGTACAACTTGATCATGATGTTATGTTATATATATATATATGTGACTATAAGTAATGTGTAGGAATATATACCTTGGTTAGTGATAGGAGGGTTAAACCTTGGGTTGTGGGTAGAATCATAGGGAAACCTTTGTGTGACCTCTTAGATTGATTATGATATATCTTAAATATTCTAAATGCTTCCCTTTTGGTTACATAAGAAGCTGCCTTATAGAAGATTGATGGGACTGCCAACTGATGTGGTTCAGAGTAATCCCGCTAGGGAGGATTCCCTAATTCCACCGCCTTATTTTCTAGAGAGTATTATAGAGCATTCTCTCACACCTACTTCAATAATAGGACCACTCCTATCAAGAGTCCATCTGCTAGTTCCTTCCCAGGATGGTGGGGGTGACAAGGTCTATGGTTGACTATGATAGAGACTTCCAGCTCCAAAATACACTAGCCTTTCAAGGCACTAGTAGACTATAAGATGTTGAGGACTGTATATACAATATTGAGGGTGACTTTGACCTCATTGAGATACCTAAGGACCTAAAGGTAAAGCTGGCAGCGTTCATGTTGCAGGGACCCGCTAGGAATTGGTGGAGCATCACGAGGTAGGCTGTAAAACATGATGGTCTCACGTAGGAGGCCTTAAAGGACCTTTTCTACATAGAATTATTACTTTATATAAAGAATCTTGACATAGTGTATGAGTTCATGTAGATACAGTAGGGGTCTATGATATTATCTTTATACTCTACTTGTTTCACAAAGATTCTCCACTTTACTCCGCTCTTAGATAGAAACAAGGAAAAGAAGTCCATGATGTTTGAGATCAGACTTCATCCCAACATCAAACATCAGGTCTGAAGTTTCAACCTAGCTACATACCCATAGGTTCTGTGTAATTACTTGATGATTGAGAAAGTTCTAGAGGAGGATTGAGTAGTTGGTTTTCTTCCACCCTTCCGTATGTAGGCGGGTGGAATTCCTATGACTATGGTGGGCGTATCCTATATTAGAAGGACGTGGAAGACTAGAGACCTGTAATGGAGTAGTGGCATGCTATTTGAGTAGAATACGACTTCTTCATCCCCCTCAAGAGGAGTTCCATAGTGCTTCAACTGTGGAAATGTTGGGCTTTATTGCAATTTTTTTACATCACCTCAGATCATGTGTTGTCAATTCTATAAGATAGGGAATCTCAAATAGTTTTTATCTAGGGATTCAAGGCTGAGGTTCCGCATGGGTGAAGGATAGACATGATCCATGACCCAGGGATTTGGTCGGGTCCTCAACAACAGACTCAAATGATGATGACCCAGACTAGTCATGTGTCTCAGGGAAAGGGTTGTGAAGCTGAGAAAGGCCGTTTTTTATGCAGTGGATCAAACTCCAATATATGGTGGTGAGGGACCATCTATTATTCTAGGTATGTTTTTGATCACCTATACTTTATATACTACCTTGTTTGATACTAGTGATTTCTTTATATCAGCACAAGTTGTTGCTGGAATTAACTTACCAATCAAGTTATCCTCTGAGCTACTTTCCCTTGATACATTTTGGGCATGAAAGTGGGCTATCTATACTGATTCCAATAGTGTCTCTTAGTTTATAATGGTTATGTAAATCTATGGGACTTCATGATTTTGGATATGATGAGATTCAATGTGATTCTCAACATGGGATGACTAACTAGCTTCCGAGATCACATTGATTGCTATCAGAGACAAGTATATTTTACTTCACCAAAGGGAGAGAATTATGTAACATACAAAGAATGGAAACTAAGGGTAGGTATAATTATTTTAGACTCGAGCCAGCCCAGGATGATCATGACACAAATGTTGGTCTCAAATCTTTTAGCAAGATCAGTGGCAACACCTCATTTTTTCCTCCAATTGTGGATCTCTATCAGGAAGTATTTCCAGATGATTTTATAGGACCTCCTCCTGATATAGTATTTTACTTTGAGATAGAGATCATGTATGGAATGAAACCTATTTCAATACCCCTTATCTTATAGCAATAACTGAGTTAAAGGAGATCATGGTGCATCTTAAGGGATTGGAGTAGAAGAGATTTATCATGATGAGTAATTCACTATGGGGTGAACCCATCTTGTTTTCCAATAAGATGAACAATATTATTCGACTCTATTTAGATTACCGAAAGTTAAACAAGGTGACGATGAAGAACAAAAATCCATTTCCCACGATCAATGATCTTTCTGATCAGTTACAGGGAGCCCAATGGTTCTCTAAGATTGATCTTTAATCGCACTATCACCAGTTGCAGGTTAGAGAGGAGGACATCACAAAGACAGTATTTTGGAGTAGGGTTGGGATATATGAGTACTTGATGATGATATTTGGAATGAAAAATGCACCAATGGTGTTCATGGATCTCATGAATAAAATATTCCACCCACATCTAGAATCATTCATCGTGGTGTTCATTGAAGACAACCTCATCTAATCACCAACCTCATAACATCATGCTAGACATCTCGAGATAGTACTGAGTATGTTTCGAGAAAATCTACTATATACCAAGCTATGGAAGTTTAATTTATAGATTCATGAGGTGAAATTATTGGGTCATATGATGTATGAGATAGGTATATCCATGGACCTAGATAAAGTGAAGGCAGTGATGTTTTGGATATATCCCTAGAACATGTTTGAGACTAGGATCTTATGGTTTTATCCAGATCCTATTGATGTTTTGTAATGACCCAATTTTTTAATGATAATCGTTTCTTTAAAATGTGTGTTATATTATATTATACACAATAAAACTATATATCTTTAACAATGAAGTGAATATAATGGAAATGTGGCCATCTGGATTTGACCGTTATATGACCATTGGTCAATTATGACCATTGGTCAATATGATCATTGGGAACTATACTCTTGGTAATAATTTTAACATTATAATTAGTGTTTATAAGTAAAAATGAAAAAGGACAATTAATGTAGAAAGGAGAAGCGATGACCCCAATAAGTAGAGTCATGTCATATGAATCTCTTTTGTCAGAACTTGGAAGGGAGGTACTGTCACTAGGGTTCTCCATTGACCAAGCCCAAGATGAGCTTCAACAAGTGAATATTGAACAAAATCACCTATGGGAGAAGTTAAAGTTAGTAGAAATTACCACTCAGTTGATGTTACCCAAGCCTCCCCATGAATTTATCACCACCACACACCCTACCCTTAGGTCATACACGAGTGTTATAAAGGGTTATGTGTCCTGACCTTAGTTACTTAAAGTGTAATTACTTTGTATAAATTAAATTTTTGTTCCATCAATTCCATTTTAATAATAGTTTTACTTCATAAAATATAGGTTTAATTGAGGTGGAATTTGAAAAATTGACTTTTAAGACCCAAATTTTACTTTCCAGAAAAGATATAAATATTTATAATAAACTAAGGTATTATGAATAATACTTATTTTAATGAAATAGTATGATAAAGACACTTTTATTTAAATACAAATGATAAAATAATTTTATTATGTCCTTAACAATCTTTAAGTGTCAAAATTTTTGCTATGCAAATTCAACCCGCTATTTTTTTAATAAATAAGGATTTTTATAGTTAAAAGTTAAAATTCTCATACTTAGATAATTATTATGATAAAATAAACATCTTTTTTTAAATCATCATGTTGAATTCATGTTAGGGTGAATTTATGAGAGTTTTCTAAAATAATTTTTTTTACGAATAGTAAAAATATAGTTTGAGGTTTTCAGTATGTTTAATGACTTCATAATTATTTCATAATGATGTAATAATTAGTTAACCACAACCCACAACTCAAAATATTTTATTTTATTAATATCAAGTATTTTAATAGATTTTAATCAATTTCCAAACCTATAAGTTACTTTTCAAAGTCTAAAAGGGAAACTTTAACATTATAAATCTTATTTTGTGGAAAATTTACTTTTCCTTGCCAAAATATGTAATATAATATGATGTTAGGTTCTTGGGGTGCTTTATACCCCATTTGTTTTAGTTAAAGGCTCAAAATTACTTCAAAATTGAGTTTTTAGTTGGGATATCATAAGTTTTGAACATTTGATGAAATTTCAGTCTCGTTTAAGATGGTATTCTTGTCATTTTTTTTGGAGAAGACTAAATTTATTTCTCAAGATTCAATTTATATGAATATTATGGTGTTTAAATTTTAAATTTTTTTATTTTGTAGTGTTATTGATAAATTACACACACGCACACATATTTTCATGTATTCACATATAACAATTTATTTGTACATATAAATATGTAAACATATTTATATGTAAAATGTATTTTTAAAAATATAAACCATATGAAAATAAAACATTTATTATTTATTTTATTTAAAATGAAAAATTATCTATTTTATTTATCTTAAAAGAATTTATGAATATATATATACCTATACAAATGTATATATAATGTTTATATATAAATATATATGCGTGCATATTAATAAACATATATATATTTATGTATATATTCTAATATTTTATGTAAATATATATATATATATATATATGTGGATATATATATTAAAATAATTATATTTTTAAAAATACATAAGCATATATATAAATATTTTAATATATAACAAGCAAAATCCTCTAAGCTATTGATAACTGTGCCGGTTGTGTGTGTATATATGTAGGTATTTTTATACATTTCCACAAATATATACTAATATATATATATATATATATATATATATTCATTTATATAGACACACACGCATCTATATATATATATATATAGATAGAGGGAGTCACACACACACACAAATGTATTTATAATAAATATGCAATTTATAACTCTATTATAAAAAATTTATATGTCAATATATAAAGATATATGTAAATATATAAACATGTTTTGTAAATGTATTTAAAAATAATTATATAAGGTATGTGAATCTAGAATGACCTTCTTCGAAAACCCCATTTTGTGGTAGTGATTCTAGATTTACTTCTTTTTTTTGGGTTTTATCTGTGCACGAAATTAGTGATAATAAAAGTGGTCTTTATCAGCGCTAAAAAATGCACTGATAAAGGCCGTGGTTATTTCCAAAAAGTATCTTGAGTTCTATTAATGTTATAAATTAGCGCTGATGAATGATTATTTTATGAGCACTTTTTTAGTGCTCATAAAACCACATAACTTTAAAAGGTGATTAAAACATCATTGCTTTTTTTAACACTGATAACAATGATTTAAAACGCTGTTAAAAGGATTTTTTAGAGTAGTAGACTTTGGGCCTCAAATCCATTTATGGATGAGAAAACATTAATATCATTTAAATGGTGCATTGTACCATGGAATAGACTACATGATTGATTCTGAAACAGGGTGTTTTCATTTGGATGAGAGTTTGGAAAATTCTCAGAGATCGTCAGACTATCCCAACAAATTATGATAGCTTATATATTTTTTGCAACACCCGTGCTTGTTTTTGATGCATGGAATGTTAAAGTTTATAAAATTATCAATTCTATTTTGGTTCCACTCTTATATGGGTTCTAAAGAGTTTGGTTTTTAGTGAAAAGGGACTGGGTTTTGAAGTTGGATAAGTGGTTTAAAGGATCGGTTGTGTGGTAGATGGAAAACATCCACCGACCAACCAGTGACCAAGGCAGAATGCATGACATTCTTCTAGGAACACTGGCCGAACGATGGTGCCATCAAATCATCAATGTGACCCATCAGCTCGCTAGTGTGCCCAGTCCAGAGTGCAATTAATGCACCCTGTGGGTTTTAATTATACAGGTTATGCCACCTCCTTTAACACCCAAATATGACCCCTTGAGCCCATTTCAAATTAGAGAGCTCCCTCTTGGTCTCTAAAGATCTCCCATACATCTCCCCCGATCCATCAACCTTTGACCTCTCTGATAACATTTGACCAGTAAGTTCTTCTCAGATCTATGCCATTTTCTTCTTTCTTCTTTGTAAAATGAGCATAGATCTATGTTGGATCGGTGTTTTCCATGATGATCTGGTGATTAATTCCTCCTTTATTCATAGATCGATGGTGGATATAGCATGTTGAAGTTGTTTCTTTATCAAAACCAAGATCTACCTTTGACAATGAGCGTACAACGAGTAAGTATAGATAAATAATCTTCCTAGACCTCTTCTTTATGGAAGATCGATGATAGAGCCTTAGTTTGTTGATGAATTCATGGTAGATTGGTGGTGACATTGATGTGTCAATTACAACCTCTCTTGACCGATGATAGGATTCTAAAGAACGGTGGGCATTTCCAGGTATGTTCTATAGATCGATTATCTTGAGATCCTCTTCTTCTTGATTCCCATATTGAACCTCTTCTCCATTGAAGGATTCGTGATGGAATGATTATCATTGGCTAGACCCGAGAGTTTATTCCAGATTCAATGATGAATTCACAATTCGTTCTTGAATCGACAATGAATCTAGTGAATTGGTGTTCCTTCGACATGCCTCAAAATTGACTCCATTGACAGAATCTATAAGGTATATGAATATAGAATGACCTTCTTGAAATTGATTTCTCTTTAAAATTCATTTAAAACATCTTCCTTGATGAATTATAATTATAGATAAACATCCTTGAAGTGTGATCACGTTCTCCATGGGTGTACGACGTGTTCAGTCTCCGATCCTTTGATGAACATTCGAGTTCTTTTTCGACAATCTTGTGGTAGGAAGTTCCTTATCATTTAGGGATCTCATATACACTTGTTTCCATGGTATGATTCATGTGTTGGCATGGTTTTTTTATTATTGATTGATGTTGATTGATTGTGGGTGTGTGCATTGAATATATACCCAAATATGATCCTTGCTTCCATGATAATTTCTAGAGTAGCATGTTACCATGCTTGATGTTGATTCACGTGTTGTTATATGATGATACTATATTTCTCATGTTGCTATGCTATGTTTGTTTATCATGCTCTACCTTGTTGTGTATTATCTTTCCTTTAGAGGTTTGTTTCTTGGTACACATGAAAAGTAACCATCATGGTATGATTACCCCTTAGAGTGGGAGTGCACATGATGTGCGATGATAATGACAGTGGACCCCTGCATAGGGTAGGAGCATGATAGCCTTGTGATCCGGGTGGAACTCAATGCCTTAAGGATATCAAGGAACATGAAAAAAGTTGATGTCTTGAGGAAACTGAGTGGCATGATCATCTCAAAGGCTTGAGGATACTGAGGGATATGTCACCAGCCTTGTGTCTAGTTCCTAATCATTTCCGATGACCCTTGATCATCCTTTCGATATGAAACTAAAGCAGGTACAACTGGGGGTTTTGTGGTGGCTTGGTTAGTGCATGACCGATCATTACATGATTGTCTATTTTTTATGATTTCTTTCTCATTTATTGTTATCATGAAAAATACCTATTATACATGATCACATTTATTATGGACACATTGGTGGTGTCCTATTGGATTTTATTACTCACACCCTGTACTGACATTTTGATGCGTGTGAAAACTTCATGTATAGGGATCTAGGAAAGGGAAAGGGGACCATGGAAGACTGTTGATATGAGGATCATGGAGTTAGGATTGGTACAAGAATGTACTTCAAATGATACTGTTGTTTATTTATTCTTTGCCTTATTTCACTTATACTTAGATTTGGCTTGCCACACTGGGAGCTCTATTTACTTATTTGTATGAATGGTACGCCATATACATAGTTTCCACATGTTAAATTTGATTATAATATTTTATTATATTCTATTATATTATTATTTGTGAAAATAAATGATATTGAGAGTATAACCTTCCCCCTGAAGGACTTAAACCCTCACTTTTAGTCTATAACCTCTTTCATATGGGGAGGCACGCATGATGTCATGTGAATCTCCAGATCATACTTAGTGGTTAGGATTGGGGAATTATAAATGGTATTAGAGGATAGTTTTCTTTTATTTTTATTTTTTTGGACTAACCTGGGACTTGGTAGAGGGAGATAGCTATGCGGGACCCAGGTAGGAGGGTTTCCATGTGCCTTTCTAACACATGTATAATGAACCACTAAGTTACCTTTGATGGGATTTCTATTATAGTTTTATGATATTTTGTGTGCATTTATGCATTATGATTAGGCACATAGGATCACATTCCCTATATATACCTGTTATTGTGCTATATATTAGCTGTTTAATTTAATGCCTTGATTTGTGTTATCTGTTCGGAATAGACTTGTATTCTATGATGTGTGATATAACTATTTCCATGTTGTTATGATATGTTTGTGCTGGAACTAATTAGTATAACTTGATCATGATGTTATGTTATATATATATATGTGACTATAACTAATGTGTAGGAATAGAGACCTTGGTTAGTGATAGGAGGGTTAAACCTTGGGTTGTGGGTAGAATTCTAGGGAAACCTTTGTGTGATCTCTTAGATTGATTATGATATATCTTAAATATTCTGAATGCTTCCCTTTGCGTTACATAAGAACCTTCCTCATAGAAGACTGATGGGACTACCGAATGATGTGGGTCAAGGTACTCCCTCTAGGGAGGACACCCTAGTTCCACTGCCTTATTTTCTAGAGGGTGTTGTAGATTATTCTCTCACACATGCTTCGATAGTAGGACCACTCCTATTAATAGTCCATCTGCTAGTTTCTTCCCAGGATGGTGGGGTGCCAAGGTCTATGGTTGACTATGCTAGAGACTTACAACTCCAACATCCACTAGCCTTTTAGGGCACTAGTATACTATAGGATGTTGAGTACTGGATAGACAACATTGAGGGTGACTTTGTCTTCATTGAGATACCTAAGGACCTAAAGGTGAAGATGGCGGTGTTCATGTTGCAGGGACCTGCCAGGAATTGGTGGAGCATCACGGGGTAGGCTTGAAAACATGATGGTCTCACCTAGGAGGCCTTAAAGGACCTTTTCAACATAGAATTATTACTTAATATAAAGAATCTTGACAGAGTGTAGGAGTTCATGGAGATACAATAGGGGTCTATGATAGTATCTTCATACTCTACTCGTTTCACAAAGATTCTCCACTTTACTCTGCTCTTAGATAGAAACAAGGAAAATAAGGCTAGGATGTATGAGATTAGACTTCATCCAAACATCAAACATCAGGTATTAAGTTTAAACCTAGCTACATACCCATAGGTTCTATGTAAGAACTTGATGATTGAGAAAGTTCTAGAGGAGGATTGAGTAGTTGGTTTTCTTCCACCCTTCAGTATGTAGGCGGGTGGACCTCCTATAACTATGGTGGGAGTCTCCTATATTAGAAGGATGAGGAATACCATAGACCTGTAATAGAGTAGTGGCATGCTGTTTGAGCAGAATATGACTTCTTCATCCCCCTCAGGAGGAGTTCCATAGTGCTTCAACTGTGGAAAGGTTGGGCATTTTTGCAAGTTTTGTACATCACCTCAAATCAGGTGTTTTCAATTCTGTAAGATAGGGAATCTAAAACATTTTTTATCTAGGGATTCGAGGTCGAGGTTCCACAGGGGTGAAGGATAGACATGATCCATGACCCAAGGATTTGGCCAGGTCCTCAGCAACAAACTCAAATGACGATGACTCAGACTAGTCATGTGTCTCAGGGAAAGAGTTATGGAGCTGAGGAAGGCCATTTTTATGCAGTGGATCAAACTCCAATAGATAGTGGTGAGGGACCATATACTATTCTAGGTATGTTTTTTTATCATCTCTACTTTATATACTACCTTGTTTGATACTAGTGATTTCTTTATATCTGCACAAGTTGTTGTTGGACTTAACTTACCAATAAAGTTATCCTCTGAGATAATTTCCCTTGATACATTTTGGGAATGAAAGTGGGATATCTATACTGATTCCAATAGTTTCTCTTAGTTTATAATGGTTATGGACATCTGTGGGACTTCATGATTCTGGATATGATGATATTCAATGTGATTCTCAGCATGGGACGACTAACTAGATTTTGAGATCACATTGATTTATATCAGAGACAAGTATCATTTGATTAACCAAAGGGAGAGAAGTATGTGACATCCAAAGAATGGAAACTAAGGGCAGGTAGAGTTATTTTAGACTTGAGCCAGCCTGAGATGACCATTACACAAATGCTGATCTCAGATCTTTTAGCGAGATTAGTGGAAGCAACTTATCTTTTCCTCCAATTGTGGATCTCTATCAGGATGTATTTATAGATGAATTCATAGGACCTACTCCTGATATAGTATTTGAATTTGAGATAGAGATCATATCTGGAATGAAAACTATTTCAATACCCCTTATCATATAGTAATAACTGAGTTAAAGGAGATCATGTTGCATCTCAAGGGATTGGAGCAGACGAGATTTATCATGCTGAGTAATTCACTATGGGGTGAACCCATATTGTTTTACAATAAGACATACGATATTATTCTAATCTATGTAGATTACTGAAAGTTAAACAAGGTGACGATGAAGAGAAAAAATCCATTTCCCATGATCAATGATCTTTTTGATTAGTTATAAGGAGCCCGATGGTTCTATAAGATTGATCTTTAATCGCACTATCACCAGTTGCGGGTTAGAGAGGAGGATATCACAAAGACAATATTTTGGAGTAGGCATGGGCTATACGATTACTTGATGATTCTATTTGTATTGAAGAATGCACCATTGGTGTTCATGGATCTCATGAACAAGATCTTCTACCCATATCATCATGGTGTTCATTAAAGACATCCTCATCTAATCACCAACCTCATAATATCATGCTAGACATATCAAGATAGTCCTAAGTATGTTTCAAGAAGATATACTATATACCAAGATATGGAAGTTTAATTTATGGATTCATGAGGTGAAATTATTGGGTAATATGATGTCTGAGATAGGTATATCCATGGACCTAGAGAAAGTGGAGATAGTGATGTTTTGGATATGTCCCTAGAACATGTTTAATACCAGGATCTTTATGGTTTTATCCAGATCATATTGATGTTTTGTAATGACCTAATTTTTTTTAATGATAATTGTTTTATGAAAATGTGTGTTATATTATATTATACGTCATAAAACTATATCTTTTTAATAATTAAGTGAATATAATGGAAATGTGGCCATCTGGATTCGACCGTTATATGACCATTGGTCAATTATGACTGTTGGTCAATATGATCATTGGGAACTATACTCTTGGTAATAATTTTAACATTATAATTAGTGTTTATAAGTAAAAAAATGAAAAAGGAAAATTAATGCAGAAAGGAGAAGCGATGACCTCAATAAGTAGAGTCATGTCGTATGAATCCCTTTTTTTAGAACTTGGGAGGGAGGTAGCATCACTAGGGTTGTCTGTTGACCAAGACCAAGACAAGCTTCAACAAGTGAATCTTGAACAAAATCACCTATGGGAGAAGTTCAAGTTAGTGGAAATTACCACTCCGTTGATATTAGCCAAGCCTCCCCATGAATCTATCACCATTGCACACCCTACCCTTAGGTCGTACAGGATTGTTATAAGGGGTTAAGTGTCCCGAAATTAGTTACATAAAGTATAATTCCTTTGTATAAATTAATTTTTTGTTCCATAAATTCCATTTTAAGAATAGTTTTACTTAATAAAATATAGGTTTAATTGAGGTGGAATTTGAAAAATTGGCCTTTAAGACCCAAATTTTACTCTTCATAAAAGATATAAATCTTTATAATAAACTAAGGTATTATGAATAATACTTATTTTAATTAAATAGTATGATAAATACACTTTTATTTAAATATAAATGATAAAATAATTTTATTATGTCCTTAAAAATCTTTAAGAGTCAAAATTTTTTCTATGCATATTCAACCCGCTATTTTTTAATAAATAAGGATTTTTATAGTTAAAAGTTAAAATTATCATATTTAGATAATTATTATGATAAAATAAACATCTTTTTTGAAATCAAAATGTTGAATTCAGGTTAGGGTGAATTTATGAGAATTTTCTAAAATACTTTATTTTTCCATGAATAGTAAAAATATAGTTTGAGGTTTTCGGTATGTTTAATGACTTCATAATTATTTTATAATGATGTAATAATTAGTTAACCACAATCCAAAATCCATAACTTAAAATATTTTATTTTATTAATATCAAGTATTTTAATATATTTTAATCAATTTCCAAACCTATAAGTTACTTTCCAAAGTCTAAAATGGAAACTTTAACATTAAAAATCTTATTCTGTGGAAAATTTACTTTTCCTTGCCAAAATATGTAATATAATATGATGTTAGGTTCTTGGGGTGCTTTATACCCCATTTTTTTTAGTTAAAAAAGGCTCAAAATTACTTCAAAATTGAGTTTTTAGTTGGGATATCATAAGTTTTGAACATTTGATGAAATTTTAGTCTCGTTTAAGAGAGTATTCTTATCCTTTTTTAGCAAAGACTAAATTTATTCCTCAAGATTAAATTTATATGGATATTATGGTGTTGAAATTTTAACAATTTTTATTTTTTAGTGTTATTGATAAATTACACACACACACACACACACTTTTTCATATATTCACAAATAAAAATCTATTTGTACATATAAATATGTAAAAATATTTATATATAAAATGTATTTTTAAATATATAAACCATATGTAAATAAAACATTTATTATTTATTTTATTTAAAATGAAAAATTATCTATTTTATTTATCTTAAAATAATTTATGAATATATATATACCTATACAAATGTATATATAATGTTTATATATAAATATATATGCGTGCATATTAATAAATAGATATATATATTTTTATATATATATTCTAATATTTTATGTAAATAAATATTAATATATATATATATATGTGAATATATATATTAAAATAATTATATTTTGAAAAATACATATATATAAATATTTTAATATATAACAAGTAAAATCCTCTAAACTAGTGATAACTATGCGAGTTGTGTGTGTATATATGTATGTATTTTTATACATTTCCACAAATATATACAAATATATACAAATATATATATATATATTCATATATATAGAAACACACATCTACAAATATATATATGTATATATATATAGATATAGAGAGTCACACACACACACACGTACAAACACACACACACAAATGTATTTATAATAAACATGCAATTTATAACTCTATTATAAAAAATTTATATGTCAATATATAAAGATATATGTAAATATATAAACATGTTTTGTAAATATATTTAAAAATAAATATATAATTATACGAATAAATATATAAATAAAAATTATGTATGTAAATATATATAAATAAATAAATATATCATAAAATATTGAAGTAAATAAGATGAGGTAGTGGTAAGGGTGTTCACCGTGCACAAGGAGGTTGCTGGTTCAAATATTCATGGGCCTGTCTGGCCAAATAGGGTTTCTAATGAGTTAATTTATGGAATCATCCTAGATATAGGCTTTAATAAGCATTGATAGGGGGAGGTTATCATGGTTTTTGGTATTACAAATTTATTTTTTTGGGGTTTTATCAGTGCTAGAAATTAACACTGATAAAAGCGGTCTTTATCAGTGTTAAAAACACAATGATAAAGGCTTCATTTATTGCCAAAAAATATTTTGATTTTCATTAACAATATAAATTAGCATTTATGAAGAATTCCTTTATCAAAACCTTTTTAGCACTCATAAAATCACATAACTTTTAAAGGTTCTTAAAACGTCAGTGCTTTTTTAGTGCTAATAATTGTGATTTATAGCACTATTAAAATATTTTTCTATATTAGTGAACTTAGGGAATTAGGGCCATTTATGTATGAGAAAACATTAATATCATTTAAATGGTGCATTGTACAAGGAAATAGGCTGAAATAATGATTTTGAAACATGGTGTTTTCTTTTAGATGAGAGTTTTGGAAATTTTTGAAGATTAGTAGACTATCCCAACACATAATGATAATTTATATTTGTTTTTATAACACACATGATTGTTTTTGAAGTATGTAATGTTAAAGTTTATAAAATTATCTGTTCTCTTTTGGTTCCACTTGTATATGGGTTCTAAAGAGTTTTATTTTCAGTAAAAAGGGTTCAGGTTTTGAAGTTGGATAAATGGTTTAAAGGATCAGTTGTGTGGTGGATGGAAAATATCCACCGACCAGCTGGTGGCTGAGGCAGAATAGATGAAATTCTTCTAGGCACATTAGCCGGTCGGTGGTGCCACCAACCCTTCGATGAGGCCCATTGAATTTCCAGTGCACCTAGTCCAGGGTGTAATTAATTCACCCCATGGGTTTTAATTATACATGTTCTTCCACCACCTTTAACAACTAATTCTTACCCCCTTGATCCTATTTTGAATTTAAGAGGCCTCTCTTGGTATCTAAAGCTCCCCCATCTATCTCCACTTGACCCATAAACCTTTGACTAATCCTGCAGTGTTTGACCAGTAAGTTCTTCTTAGATCTATTCTATTTTCCTCTTCATATTTGTGAAATGAGCATAGATCTATGTTGGATCAGTTCTTTACTTGATGATACAATGAAAATTACTCCTTTTTCATAGATTTATGGAAGATATAGTGTGTTAACATTGTTTTTTTTATCAAATTGAGATCAACCTTCAGCAATGAGTTTACAATGTGTAAGTGTAGATGAATCATATTACTCAACCTCTTCTTGATGGAGGATCAATGATATAACCTTAATCTGTTGATGAATTCATGGTATATTGGTAGTGACATCGACGTGTCAATGACAACCTCTATTGACTAGAGATAAAATTATCAAGAACAATGGGTGTTTCCAAGTATGTTCCACAGATCTATCATCCTGATATCCTCTTCTTTATTCTAATCTTGAATCTCTTTTACATTGAAGGATTCATGATGGATTAATGATTGTTAGATAGTCCTAAGGCTTCCTTATAGAATAAATGATAAATTCATGATTCATTTTTGAATCTCCAATGAATATAGTGAATTTGAGTTCCTTCCTTCTACATGCCTTGGAATTAACTCCATTGAAAGAATCTATAAGGTATGTGAATATAGAACAACCTTCTTGACTTGGAATTCTCTTTATAATCCATTCTAAACCTATTTCTTTATAAATCATCACCAAAGAAAAACAACCTTAACATGTGATATCCTTCTCTATGGGTGTGTAACGTGTTTGGTCTCTGATCTTTTGATAAACATTGGAGTTATTTTTTGACAACCTTATAGTAGGAAGTTCCTTACCATTTGAGGATCTCATATACACTTGTTTCCATGGTATGATTCATGTGTTGGAATTGTTTTTTTATTCTTGATTTATGGTGATTGCTTGTGGGTATGCGCGTTTCTGATATACCCATACACGATACTTGCTTCCACAAGAATTTATAGAGTATCATGTTACCATGCTTGATGTTGATTCACATATTGTTATATGATGATACTATATTTATCTTTTTTCCATGTTATGTTTGTTTATCATGCCCTAGCTTGTTGTTTATTATCTTGCCTTTGGAGGTTTGGTTTTTGGTACATGTGATAAGTGACCATCATGGTATTATTACCCATTAGAGGGGGTGTTAGCATGATATACGATGATGACGTTGGTGATCCCTATATAGGGTAGGATCATGATAGCCTTATGTCTCAGACAGAACTTGATTCCTTGAGGATATTGAGGAATGTTACAAAACTTGATGCCTTGAGGAGAATGAGGGACATGTCTCCAACATTGTACCTAGTTCTTGATCATTTTTTATGACCCTTGACCATCCTTCTGATATGGAACTGAAGCAGGTATGACCGAGGGTTTTTATGGTGGCTTGGTTAGTACACAACCACTCGATAAATGATTGTTTGTTTGTTATATTTTCCTTTTCATTTATTATTATCATGGAATACACCTATTTTACATGTGTTCATTTGTTAAGGACACATTATTAGTGTCTTATTGGGTTTTATTATCCACACTATATACTGGAATTTAGATGCACATGGAAAATTAATGTATAGGGATCCAAGAAAGAGAAAGGGTCCCATGGAAGACTATTGAGATGAGGAGTATGGATTTAGGTGTGGTATCAGAATGTACAATAGAGGATACTGTGGTTTATCTATTATTTACCTTCTTGTACTTATACTTGGATTTGGCTTGCCACACAGGGATCCCTGTTTACTTATTTGTATGACTAGTATGCCATCAACATAGTTTTTTCATGTTTACTTTGATTATTATATTATATTATATTATTATTTGTGAAAGGACATGATATTGAGTGTATATCCTCCCCATTGACGAAATTTGACCCTCACTACTAGTTTAAAACCTCTTTCATATGAAGAGTCATGCTTGATGCCATGTGAATCTCTAGATCAGACCCGATGGTTCATATTGAGGCATTAAAAAAATGGTATCATAGGATAGTTTTGTTCCTTTTCTTTATTTTTGGACTAACCTGAGACATGGAAGAAGGAGATAATTGTGTGGGACTTAGGTAGGGGAGTTTCCATGTTCCTGTCCAACACATGTGTAATGGATCACTGAGTTACCATTGAAAGGATTTATGTTATAGTTTTATGAGATTTTGTGTGAATTCATGCATCATTATTAGGAACATAGGATCAAATTACATATATATACATATTTTTGTGATACATATTAGCTCTTTAATTTAATTCCTTGATTTTCTCTACCTGTTTGGGATAGACTTGTATTCTCTGATGTGTGATATAAATATTTCCATGTTTTTATGATATATCTGTGCTGAAATTAATTAGTAGAACCTGAGAATGTTGTTATATATATATATATATATATGTGATTGTGACTAATGTACAGGAATGAAGACCTTGGTTAGTGTTAGGAGGGTAAAACCTTGGGTTATGGGCAAACTACCAGGGAAAACTTTGTGTGATCCCTTAGACTGATTATGATATATCTTAAATGTTCTAAATACTTCTATTTATGTTACAGAAGACGACTCCTTGTAGAAGACCAATGAGACCACCAAATGACGTGGGACGTGGTACTCCCTCTAGGGAGGATGCCTCAAATCCACCACCTGATGTTCTGGAGGGTGTTGTAGAGTATTATCCCACACCTTCTTTGATAGTAGGCCCACTCTAGTCAGGAGTTCATCCGCTAGTTCTTGCCTAGGGCAGAGGGGTGCCAAAGTCCATAGTTGACTATGCTAGAGACTTCTATCTCCAATATCCACTAGAATCTTAGGGAACTGGAAGACCACATGATGCTAAGTATTATATAGACATTATCAAGGGTGTCTTCGACTTCATTGAGACACCTTAATACCAAAAGGTAAAGTTGGGAGAGTTCATGTTGTAGGGACCCTCTAGGCACTAGTGGAGTGTCATGGGATAGGATAACAGACATGAGGGTCTCACTTGGGAGGCCTTCAATGACCTATTCTATGTGGAATTCTTACCCAATACAAATAATCTTGATAGAGTGTAGGATTTCATGGTCAGATAGCAGGGTTCTATAATATTATCTTCATACTTTTCTTGTTTCACATAAATTCTCCACTTTTCTCTGCTCTTGGATGGAAATAAGGAAAAAAAGGCTAGGATGTTTGAGATCAAACTTTATCTTAGCATCAAGCATTATGTTCAGATTTTTGACCTAGATATATACCCATAGGTTCTATGTAATGACTTGATTGTCAAGAAAGTTATGGAGGAGGATCGAACATTTGGTTTTCTTTCAGCCTTTAATATGCAGGCAGGTGGACCTCCTATGACTATGGTGGGAATCTCCTCTAGTAGTACAATGAGGAAGACTAGAGACATGCAATAGAGTAGTGGTATGATGGCGGAGAGGAATATTACTTCTTAATCCTCCTCATGAGGTGTTCTATAGTTCTTCAACTATGGAAAGGTTAGGCACTATTGCAAGTTATATACATCAACTTAGACCATGTTCCATCAGTGTAGTAAGACGGGGTATCTCCAGTAATTTTTGTCTAGGGATTCCAGGATAAGGTTCCACATTGGTGGAGGATAGAAATGATCTACGACCCAGGGATCTATCTGGGGTCCTCAAAAACATACTTAGGTGATGAAGACTCAGAATGGTCATCCATCTCAGGAATATGGTCACGAAGCTAAGGCGGGCCGTGTTTATGTAGTGGATCAAACTCCAACAGATGGTGGTGAGGGAATATCTACTATTCTAGGTACATTTTTTATAACCTCCACTTTATCTATTGCCTTGTTTAATACTGATGCTTCTAATTCCTTTATATCTGCAAAAGTTGTTTGTGGAATTAACTTACTAGTCAAGTTATCCAATGATTTACTTTCCCTTGATACATCTTTGGGCACAAAATCATATTGTCTTCAATGATTCCCATAGAATCCCTTAGTTCTTGATGTTTATAAACATCTATGGGACTTCATTATTATGGAGATGATGAGCTTCAATGCGATTCATAGCATGGGATGAGTAACTAGCTTCTAAGATCACATTTATTGCTATCAGATATAGGTATCATTTACTTCACTGAAGGGAGAGAAGTATGAGATGACCAGAGAACATGAATTGAGAGCAGGAAGATTTGGTTCACACAAGAACTACCTCAGGATGACCACAATGTAGATGGAAGTCTTGGATCTTTTAGTAGGATCAGTGGTATCCCCTTATCTTTTCCTTTAGCCATGGATCTCTATTAAGACGTATTTCTAGCTGAAATCATAGGACTTACCCTAGATAGAGTAGTTTCCTTTGAGATGGATCACATGCTGGGCGTGGAACCTATTTCAACACCCCTTATCATATGGCACCAACTGAGTTAAAGGAGGTACTACAAAAAATAAGGAGATTAGAGAAGGATATTTTTTTCATTCATAGGGGCTTATAACCCCCTCTAAACACTTAAGAAGTGGTTACCCATAATCTCCACTAAAGTGGCCACCTACTTTGAGTAGGGGTAGTTTTAGTTAAGTGTTGGAAAAATGTTTATGAGTTTAGAGAATCTTAAATTAGAGCGGGTTAAAATCACATTTAATTTCACCCTAAATTCACTAAAACAGGTGGATTAGGGGTGGTTTTAACTACCCCTAATTCCGATAAGAATTTAGGGGTTGTTAGAACCGTCCCTAGGGAGAGCATGTTTAGGGGTGGTTATAACCACCCCTAAATTTTACTTTTTTTAAAATTTTTTATATACACACCACCACACTACACCCAGACACCCTGGGACATCAAACCAAACCCACCTTATAGATCCCTAGGGAAAACCCATGACTACCCATCTCTACACTAGACCCTGGACACCCTCAGGACATCAACCCATACCCCACCAACAACCCATGACAGATCCTCAAGGACAACCAACGACACCCCCTCTAACCCCTAGGGAAAACCCATCTAGATCCCACCTCGACAACCCATGAAACCCCTTGGACAACTCCAAGACAACCACCCAACACCTCCCCCAAGACACTTGACAAGGCCCCTAGGTATCCCCTCATGGGTGCCAGTGAGCCCGTCCACCCCACTGCTCGCGACTCGGGGAGAAAAAATCCCCCCATTTGGATTTGATGTTGGGATCGACCAAATGCAGGATAAATGCCGTAGCCACTATGCTTGATGCTATTTTCTATATTATATAGAATAAATTTAATTTATTTAGATATAGATATAGTTGAATATATATATATATATATATATAAATTTGTGTGTAGAAATATAAACAATATAATATATTTTTATATATAATATATTTGTGTATAATATTTATTTGTGTATAACATTTATTTTCATATAATATATACTATATATATTTGTGTACAATATATATATATATATTATATATGTGTATATATAATATACATAAATAATTATATTTACATATATAAATATATATTTATACATATATTTATAAATACATTTATATTTGTGTGTGTGTGTGTATTTATGTATTTATATAATATTTATAGATATAATATAATTATAAAATATATAATTATATAATTATTTTTATATACTTACATATACGCGTGAGTGTGTGTGTAACAATAATATTATTAATTAATATTATTATCATTACACCTATTTTTTAAATTGTAAAAATTATATGTTGGTTATATAAATACTATAAATTTATATATTTTATTATTTATATTATTAATATATTATATAAATAAATTTATATTATATATTTATGTATGTAATTATATACATTTATATTATATCATGTATACACACATATATATACAGAAAAAATTAAATACATTCATATAATTGGAAATATATAATACAATTCAATGATATATATATATATATATATATATTTACTAAATTAATTTATAATAAATATGGTATACCAAAATATATATAAAATAATTATATAATATATAAAAATTTATATATAATAAAATATTTATAATATATATATAATTTTGTCTATATTATATATATTTTTATACATAATATAATATAAATGTATTTATACATAAATATACAATAAAAATGTAGTTAATATAATATATGTATAATATAAATCATAATATAAATGTATAGTACTAATAAAACCATATATAAATTTTAGATATTTGAATAAATATATTTATAATTACATTTATATTATGTATACCAATATTTATATATGTATACATTTTTGTTTATATGTATAAGTATTTATTTAAATTATTTGTATAATGTATTTATATATATATCTTTATAATGTATTTAAATACACATAAATAATGTGTTTATGTAATATATATACACACACACACATGCACATGTACACATATATATTATAAAATTTGAATTTATATGAGATTTATTTTAAAAAATAAAAAAATAGAGGGGGTTAAAACACCCCACTAATCTAAGGGATTAGAAGTGGTTCATGAACCCCTCTAATGTCATAAATTAAAGGGGGTTCAAAACCCCCTCTAATCAAAGGAATTAGTGGTGGTTCATGAACCCCCTCTAATCTAAGGCATTAGTAGTGGTTCATGAACCCCCTCTAATTTAAGAGATTATCAGGGGTTGTGAACCCCCACTATTTCCTTAAAAAAACAAATTCCATTATATATATACATAACCTCTAAAATACAAACAAATATTATATATATAGCCTCTAAAAATATAAATTAATATTATATATATAGTGCCTCTAAAATAAAAAAAAACACATAGTGCCACTAATTATTAAGTTTGTGGAAATTTTGACATAATTGCCTCTAAAATCCAACCAAATATTAAAAAATTGATGATAAAAATTTTATAGGGGGTTGGGAACCCACTATAAATTCAATGATTAGCGGGTTTGTGCATAATCCCTTATAATTTATATAGAAAATATATTTAGAGGGGGTTGTGTATAAACCCCACTAAAAAACCACCTTTAATCGCCCCGTATTTTGTAGTGAGGGCTTGGATTAGAAGGGATTTATTAGGTTGAGTAATTCACCATGGGGTGCACCTATCTTGTTTACAAATAAGATGGATGATACTCCTCAGCTTTGTATATATTACCAAAAGTTAAACTAGGTGACAGTGAAGAAAAAATTTCAATTTCCCATGATTGACGATCTTTCTGATTAGTTACAGAGAGACCTATGGTTATATAAGATTTATCTTCGATCAGACTATCACCAGTTATAGGTTATAGAGGAGGACATCCTGAATATATTGTTTCAGAGCAAGTATGAGCTATATGAGTACTTGGTGATGATGTTTGGATTGATGAATGCATCGATGGTGTTTATGGATCTCATGAATAAGATCTTCCACCCATATCTAGACTCCCTCATCGTGGTGTTCATTAAAGAAATCCTCATCTACTCATTGAACTTAGAGAATCATTCCAAACATCTCGAGATAATCTTGAGCATGCTTCGAGCAGATTGACTATATGCCAAGCTATAGAAGTGTAATTCCTAGATTTAGGAGGTTAAATTCTTGGGGCAAGTGGTGTTTGAGACAGGTATATCCATTGACCTAGAGAAAGTGGAGGTAGTGATGTTTTAGACAGTCCCTAGAATGTGTTTGAGATCAGGATATTTTTGGGCTTATCTAGATACTATCTACATTTTATCCAGAACTTCTCTTGTTTGTTAGTTCCCATGTTTTTAAAGACCTGGAAATTCTATGTAATTTTTTTTATTTATATAAGAATTTTACGAGTCTGTGAAAATTGATAGTGTGTGATTCCGAGGCCCAGTGTGCCCGGAATGAATTTCTGAACTTTTTTTCAGGTACGTTCAGTAAATGTGTGAGCGGGTTTTTGTAACTTTTGAACCGGTGCTCGGAATTGAAATCTGAGGACACTGTTGAACTCACAGCGCCGATATTCACTTAAGGAGACCTTCACCTCGACCGCAGTTGGACGGGGGTGGAAGTTAGTTTATGTGTTTTTTGTGGAAATAAAAATAAAATAAAGAATAACTTTTATTTTATTTTTATTAAAACCTCTCTACATGGGTTATGGAGGTGGGGACCACCCGAACTAAAACCCCCCAAATTGAATTCTAGTGGTGGGGACCACCCGAACCCTCTTTAATGGGAGAAAACCTTTAAACTCCCAATTTAATTAATTGAGACAACTAAAATTAATTAAATGTGTCAAAATTTAATTGTGCCAACATAAATTGATCTTTTAAACTTATTTTAATTTATATTGGAACCTATTTACCTTTGAGAGGGTTGGGTTGGAAAAGGAGATGGGTAGAACTTGGGATAATTGTGGAGGATCATTCTCTCCAATGAAGAAAACCTCCCAAAAAAGATAATTCTCCAACGAAGACACACCATCTCCAATGGGGGACATCTTCAATGATGATGAACTGACGTTCGTCCTTCCCTCCCCACTGATGTCAACAAACCTTGTAGGTAGGGGTGTGATTTCGATTAATCATCATTAATTTTCTTTCACGTTGAATCTCCTCCCATGAGATGCTTGCTACCGCTCTAATGTGGAGGGTGCAGGCCAAACGAACATGGACTGACCTCTCAAAAAATCCTTGTAGTTCTTGATTTGTTCTTTGCGATTGAGGAGGACGGCGACCGACACTGATGGGGCTCAGGAACTGTGGCTGGAACCACATCCGGTCATGACGAAGGTGGCGGCTCGACCATGCCGTAGGAGAAGGGCTGCGGCCTGTCAGCTGTGGGGGAGCAAGGGCAGCGGCCGGCAAAGGTGGTCCGCATGAAGGGGACGGCGGCGCGCGTCCGTGCCGCCCGACGAGCAAGAGCCACGACCTTGTGCTGCGGCGACGAAGGGAGGGTGGTTGGTTGAGTCGGCCGCCGACAAAGGCATGACACATGACCGCGCGCATGGAGGAGGGGACTGGCCGGGCCGCATCGGCGGGCCGGGCCGAACCCAGTGAGTTGGGTCGGGCCAGGTCGGTCGGACCGGGTCGGACAAAACCCAGACCAACTTCAACCCATTTTCGCTCTTTCGGCCATATCTTGAGCTTTGGGAAACCGTTTGAAAATCCGTTTGCGGTGCCAGAAACCTTGGATCGAGATGGTACTTTTGGTATACCCCACTTGAGTTTTGGATAAAGTTGGGGTACAGCTGGGTTGGATCGAACAATAATTAAACTGGGCCCTCAGGACAAAAAGGCCAATAACTTACAGACCGGGCGTCTGATTGACGCACCGTCTGTTGTGTTGATACCCCTTTTTCATGGAAGTCCTTTGGGATACTTCTTCGTGGGACTTCGTGGCAGTTGGAGTATAGACATGTGGCTTCAGGAGAGGACCCTCCTGGAATCAAGCAAGCTTAGTGCGGGAACCCTGTAGCTAGCTGTATCACGAGAAAGGGATCCTATGTGGGTCTGTGATTTGGGATCCTTTGTGGGTTTGTGTTCGAGATTCTCACTTGGATCCGCTCTATGAATCCACATGGGACTACTCTAGGATCCTATGTGGGTCTAATGTACTAGGATCCTATGTGGGTTTGATGCTGTACTAGGATCCTATGTGGGTTTGATGATGTACTAGGATCCTATGTGGGTCTGATGATTTAGGATCCTATGTGGGTCTGCCTCTTAACAGAGTAAGATGATTCGGTAGTTACATCTAATCATCTTTACTACCGTACCTAAGTTATACTTGGTGTAAGATGAGTCTTTACCTTTGTGGTGATACCTTTGTGGTATTCTTCTGTGTGGCGTACCTGTGTGGTACTTTCCTTCGTGGTGATACCTTGGTGGTATTATTTTGTGTGGTGAACCTGTGTGATACTTTCCTTCATGGTGATACATTGGTGGTATTCTTCTATGTGGAGAACCTATGTGGTACTTTCCTTCGTGGTGATACCTTGGTGGTATTATTCTTTGTAGCGAACCTATGTGGTACTTTCCTTCATGGTGATACCTTGGTGGTATTATTCTGTGCGGAAAACCTGTGTGGTACTTTCCTTCATGGTGATACCTTGGTGGTATTCTTATGTGTGGAGAACCTGTGTGGTACTTTCCTTCATGGTGATAACTCTGTGGCATTCTTCTGTGTGGCGTTACCTTTGTGGTACTTACCATTGTGGTGTTACCGTTGTGGTATTATTTCCTTCCTGTAATAATTGAGCTTTGAGCAAATGAGTTGGGCCTTGTGTTTCCTCATGAATGAGATGGGTATACTTGATAACTTAGGTATATGTATAGGCATATACCTAAGTAGGGTTGACAGTTGTTTTCATGCTTTGTGGTTTATCCTTTGTGAATTTTATGAGACCTTTGAGGGTCTCGGGGTCCCTATTGAGTATCATTATGCTCACCCCTGCACAGGATATTCCCAAACCTTATTGTGTTTGGTGCAGACGACGGACAACGCTTACTAGGGTTGAGGGTACCAGGACTGGAGGTAGCTCAGAGGTGGACCTTAGACGAGGCGTACTACAAAGATGACCGTTCGAGAGCTGTACCTACCCTTCAGGTAGGATCCTTGGTGGGTGTTCACCGGAGCTGTTCAGCTTACTTGTAATTTCTAGTTTTCTTGTACTTTCCAGTTGGGCTTGTATTCTGGCCCATTTTACTTACATTACACACTCTTTTTACTATTCAGTTTACTCATGTACGTATCTTGATGTGTGCTTGGATGCGTGAGTTTACAAGTTATAAAGGCAATGCCTTCCCAATTTTAGGGAATACGCCTTCGGTGCTAGTCGCCAGCCCCTGGCCTATAGAAGGTGGGCTTGGGGTAGCCACAACACGGGCCCCGGGGGATGGTTCGTGACAAATTAGTATCAGAGGGAGGTTCTACCGAAGAACATTGGACTCTGATCTTTTAACAGCAATAGTTTTAACTTTAGTGAGTGTGGTTATCAGTTTAGGGAATCCAGTTTTGGTGCGGTGGCTGACGTATCCATACACCAAGACCCTGACTTCTGATTTCTGACTCAGTGCATGAAAACAATGATTGCATGTGTGTTTTGAAAAGTTTTCTTTGTGATCTCTTTGAGTCAGCTCACCAGGTATAACTTATTGAACATGGTTCACCTATTCCTTTTCAGGATGCCTCCACTCAGATAGCCAGTTAGAGTTCTGGGTATAGTACGCGATGATAGCCCACCGAGTGACGAGGCCTCGGTGCAGGGCCCTTTATCGGTAGGGGCACCAGAAGAGGCACCAGCGGTACCATTACCCATTGGGACACTGATGCCACCGACCCCAATAACAGAGAGTGCACACTGCTTGAGCACATTGCATGAGTTCCAGCGCCAGAGGCCACCCAGGTTCAAGGGTGAGATGGACCCACAGGTGACTGAGGATTGGTTGGAGGCTGTGGTGAGAGTCATCTGACTAGTAGGGTCACCAGCTGATCTCATGGTGATCCTTGCCGCTAGTCTTCTACAGGAGGTAGCAGGCAGTTGGTGGAGCTTGATGCTTCTGGATCACAACGAGGTGACGCTTCTCTGGGCAGACTTTGAGAGCCTGTTTCAGGGAGAGTTTGTCCCAACGACTCTATGCATAGTACGCATACAGGAGCTTCTTCATCTGCTGTAGGGCAGCATGACTGTGGCTCAGTACTCAATGACGTTCACCGACCTCTCGCGCTACTCTATTGATATGCTGCGGGACCCATTCTTCAGGGCCCGAACCTTCGGGTAAGGAATCAGGTGGGAGATTAGGGATTCTATGATTTCTCTCAGCATCCTAACGGAGGCGGGGGTGTTAGAGCGACCCCTCTTAGTGGAGAGTTTTCTTACTGAGCAGTCACCAGCAGTGAGACCCACCACCGAGCGTCACGTAGTGGAGTATTCTGTAGCTAGTAGCAGACATATGTCACAAAGGTCGAAGAGGACCAGACCTACAAGTGGACGACCGCATGATTCAGGGTCGGTTGTGCGGGGTACTGGAGACAGATCTAGTCATGCGAGGAGAAGGAAGTGTTACACATGCGGCGGGCAGGGTCACATGGCTCGTGACTATCCGACCTGCCGTACGATTGATCAGCAGACGGTCGAAGGACCCCTTAGGCAGAGACAAAAGTTCGACCAAGGAGGTCCGTAGGGAGAAAGCGGACGTGGCAGAGGAGTTGGCCATGCAGCTGACGGTGGGCGATGATTTGAGATGTTACCGCCACCACCACTAGGTGGTCCACCCCGACCATAGGGAGTAGGTGGAAATGGGCGAGCTCAGCTTCAGGCAGCTGAGGCCTATGACCATAGAAATCTGGAGATAATACGAGGTACGATCTGTGTCTATTCCACCTTAGCTACAGTACTTATAGACATAGTTTCCTGTGATTCTTTTATTGCCACTGCCCTCATTCGGAGCTTGGAGATTCTGATGGAGTTGTTGGCTCGATCCTTATGGCTAGAGATTCCTACGGGAGAGGATTTGATGATTAAACCCTGGTTCCGAGAGTGTGAGCTTAATCTAGGTGGTGAGATCTTTGGCTGGGGTCTCCTAGTAGCGGCATCAAGGCCTTAAGACATCATCTTGAGTATGGACTGGTTATCTACAGTCCATGCCCAGATTGACTATTTTAGGCACAAAATGCGGTGTGTCCATACGGATGGGACTAGGTTTACCTTCACCGGTGAGAATGGAGCCTTTACAGCACAGGATGGACTTACCTGAAGGAGAGTGCAACCGATCACTCATCAGTTGGCTAGCCTTACCCTCAGAGCAGTTGATGTAGAGAGTCCGAGCTATCCTGTAGTGGCGGACTAGTATATGGATGTCTTCCCTGATGATGTTTTGGGTCTACCTCCTCACAGAGAGGTGGAATTTTACATTGAATTGTACCCCGATATGGCACCGATATCTACACCAGCATATCAGATGGCTCCCATGGAGCTTCGTGAGCTGTGAGTATAGTTGGAGGACTTACAGGGGAAAAGGTTCATCCAACCCAATGTTTCTCCTTGGGAAGCCCTGATTTTGTTTTCCAAGAAGGCGGATGGGAGCTTGAGACTTTGTATTGACTATCGGTGCCTGAACCAGGTGACTATGAAGAACAAATACCCACTCCTGAGGATCGATGAACTCTTTGATTAGTTGAAGGGAGCACAGTGGTTCTCGAAGATAGACCTCAGATCAGGATAGCACCAGCTCAGAGTACAGGAAGAGGATGTGCATAAGGTGGATTTCAGATGTCGGTACAACCATTATGAGTTTCTGGTCATACCGTTCAGTGTGACCAATGATCCATCAGTGTTCATGGGACTCATGAACAGGATCTTCCAGCCATACCTTGATCGTTTTGTAGTAGTCTTCATCGACGAAATTCTGATCTACTCGGCTACTAAGGAGGAGCATGCCTATCATTTGTAGATAGTTCTGGACACACTACGAGAGCACCAACTTTATGGTAAGCTCTCGAAGTGCCAGTTTTGGATCCGGGAGGTTCAATTTATGGGACATGTCATCTCAGAGGCTGGAGTTGCAGTGGATCCAGAAAATATTGAGGCAGTACTTTCTTGGGAGTCACTTAGGAGTGTGATGGAGGTACGAAGTTTCCTGGGGTTGTCTAGATACTACCAGAGATTTGTGCTAGATTTCTCTAGAGTTGCAGCACCTTTATCAGCGTTGACGAAGAAGGGGCAACCCTTCATGTGGTTGGAGAGATGCCATAGAAGTTTTCAGGAGCTGAGGCAGAGGCCGACTAGTGCTTCTATCTTGAGGCTTCCAGAGGAGGGTGTTGGGTACGTTGTCTACTGCGATGCATTAGGGACTAGACTCGGATGTGTCCTGATGCAGGAGAGAGCATTTATCGCATATGGTTCTTGATATCTGAGACAAGATAAGAAGAACTACACTACCCTTGAGTTCATCCAGGACTATGACTTCAAGATAGTCTATACTCCTGGGAAGGGGAACATTGTAGCAGATACACTCAATATGAGATCTGGTATACAGATGCTAGGTGAGGTGATGGATCAGCTGGCCGCTTTGCAGATATCCTTTGAGGATCGAGATGAAGTAGCCTTTCTTTAGTCTCTTACAGTCACTCCCCCACTTCTTTAGTGAGTCAGGGAGGCACAACGTGGGGAAAATGACTATGAGGCTCGACGTGCTCAGATATCCACAGGACAGGCACCTAATGGATTTTCTGAAGGTGGGGAGAACGTCATACTTTTTAGAGGATGTACCATGGTACCAGTGTAGCTTCGGGAGGAAGTGTTGAGGGAGTTCCACACATCCCCTCTAGCGGTACATCCAGGAGTGGAAAATATGTACCAAGACATCTGACGACAACATTAGTGGCCGAGAATGAAGAAAACAGTAGCAGAGTTTGTCTCTCAGTGCCTCACTTTTCAGAAAATGAAGGCAGAGCATCAGGTACCAGCAGGCTTAGTTCATCCTTTAGAGGTCCCATATTGGAAGTGGTATGGGATATCCATGGAATTCATGACAGGACTTCCACGTACATCCTGGGGCATGATTCTATTTGGGTGATCATCGACCGACTCACCAAGTTGGCCCACTTCTTACTGATCAGAGAGTAAGGTTCAGTAGAGAGCTTGGGACCCCTCTATTTGTAGGAGATTGTGAGGCTACATGGAGTACCCTCGATGATTGTCTCCGATATTGATGCACGCTTTACTTCCCGGCTATGGAAGGGGTTGCAGGAGGCTTTCGGGATGCAACTTCATTTGAGCACCGCCTTCCATCCTCAGATGGATGGCCAGAATGTACGGGCCATTCAGACCCTTAAGGACATGCTGCGTACTTGCGTCCTTGACTTTGGTCACAGTTGTGAGGGTCACTTGCCCTTGGTGGAGTTTTCATACAATAACAACCATCACTTCACCATTGGGATGGCACCTTTAGAGGTGTTGTACGACCGACCTTGCAGATCACCTTTGTGCTGGACTGACCTAGGGGAGTCAGCACTCATGAGACCAGATATGGTACAGGCTACCACAGAAAAGGTGCAGATCATACAGGAGTGGATGAAAAATGAACAAAGTAGGCAGAAGTCTTATGCCGATAGGAGACAGAGACCTTTGGAGTTTGAGGATGGTGACCACGTCTTCCTACGGGTCTCACCCTGATGAGGTTTGTGGAGATTTTTCTAGGGCGAAAAGTTATCTTTGAGGTTCATTGGACCCTTATAGGTCCTCAGCAGAGTTGGTGAGGTGGCTTACCACCTAGCACTTCCCCCTTAGTTGCATCGGGTGCATGACGTCTTCCGTGTATCCCAGCTGAGGAGATACATGCATGACCCTTATCACATCATCGACCACGGTGAGTTGGACATCGATGATGGGGCAACGTTTACGGAGGTTCCGGTGGAGATTGAGGATCGACAGGAGAGAGTCATTCATGGGAGATCAATACCCTTAGTGTGTGTACGTTGGCAACATGGGAACCTCTAGGAGAGAACATGAGAGCGGGAGGCTCAAATACATGCTCAGTACCCCCACTTGTTCCCTTAGTTTGAGTTATGGCTTACGGGGACGCAAAGCCCTGATATGGGGAGAATGTAAAGACCCTAAAATTCCATGTAATTTTTTTTATTTATATGGGAATTTTACAAGTCCGTGAAAATTATCGACGTGTGATTTCAAGGCTCGGTGTGCCCGAAATGAATTTCTGAACTTTTTTTCGGGTACGTTTAGTAAACGTGAAAGCGGGTTTTTGTAACTTTTGAATAGGTGCTCGGAATTGAAATCCAAGGACACTGTTGAACTCACAACGCCGATATTTTCTTAAGGAGACCTTCACCTCGACCACAGTTGGTCGAGGGTGGAAGTTAAATTACATGTTTTTCATGGAAATAAAAATAAAATAAAGAATAAATTTTATTTTATTTTTATTGAAACCTCTCTACATGGGTTATGGAGGTGGGGTCCACCCGAACTAAACCCCCCCAAATTTAATTCTAGTGGTGGGGACCACCCAAACCCTCATTAATGGGAGAAAACCTTTCAACTCACCATTTAATTAATTGAGCCAACTAAAATTAATTAAATGTGTCAAAATTTAATTGAGCCAACTAAAATTAATTAAATGTGTCAACATTTAATTTTTCCGACATAAATTAATCTATTAAACTTATTTTAATTTATATTGGCACCTCTTTACCTTTGAGAGGGTTGGGTTGGCAAAGGAGAAGGGGTGAACTTGGGATAATTGTGGAGGATCATTCTCTCCAACGAAGAACACATCCCAACGAAGATCATTCTCCAACAAAGAACGTGCCATATTCTCCAAAGAAGAACGCTCCATCTTCAATGAGGGACATCTTCAATAACAACGAACCAACATTCTTCCTTCCCTCCTCACCGACATTAAAAAACCTTCGAGGTAGGGGTGTGATTTCGATTAATCATCGTTAATTTTATTTCACTTTGAATCTCCTCCCATGAGCCGCTTTCTACCGCTATAACACGAGGGGTTTGGGCCAAATGAAAATTTCCCGACCTCTACACAAATCCTTGTGGTTATTGACGTGTTCTTCGCGATGTAGGAGGATGACGACTGACCCCAGTGGGGCTCGGGAACAACGGCTGACACCACGACCGACCGCGACGAAGGCGGTGGCGTGACTGTGCCATCGGAGAAGGGCCGAAGTGGATCAAGGGTGGAGGATGGTGGAGGTTGGTCACACAAAGGGGATGGAGGCACAAATACATGCCACCCAACGAGCGTCCATGCCGCCCAACGAGCATCCACGCTGCCCGGTGAGCAAGAGCCGCGACCTTGTGCCACGACGGCGATGGTGTGACGCACGACCGCGCTGCGTGGAGAAGGGGACAGGTCGTCTAGATAGTCGTGGAGGGCCGCCTCACCTCAGGCCAGATCCAGAGGGCTGGGTCAACCCGAACCAGGTTGGGTCGGCCCAGGCCGGGTCGGTCTGATCAGGTCGGACCGGACCCAGACCAACTTCGACCCATTTTCACTCTTTCAGCCATATCTTGATCTTCAGGCGTCCGTTTGACGAACCGTCTGTGGTGCCAGAAACCTTGGATCGAGACGTTCCTTTTGGTATACCCCAATTAAGTTTTGGATAAAGTTGGGGTATGGCCGGGTTGGATTGAACACGAATCCAACTAGGCCCTCGAGACAAAAAGGGCAATAACTTACAGACCGAGCGCCCAATTGATGCACCATCTGTTGCCTTGAGACCCATTTTTCATGGTGGTCCTTTGGGATAATTATTCATGAGACTTAATGGTAGTTGGATTATCGACATGTGTCTTGAGGAGCGGACCCTCCTAGAATCAAGCGAGCTTAGTGCGGGAACCCTGTAGCTGGCTGTAACATGAGAAAGGGATCCTATGTGGGTCTATTCTTTGGGATCCTTTGTGGGTCTGTGTTCGAGAGTCTCACTTGGATCCACTCTAGGAATCCAAGTGGGACTACTCTAGGATCCTACGTGGGTATGCGGTACTAGGATCCTATGTGGGTCAGATACTGTACTAGGATCCTATATGGGTCTGATGATGTACTAGGATCCTACGTGGGTATGATGATTTAGAAACTTACTTGGGTCTGCCTCATAACTGAGTAAGATGATTCAGTAGTTACATATAATCATCTTTACTACCATACCTAAGTTATACCTAGTGTGAGATGAGTCTTTACCTTCATGGTGATACCCTTGTGGTATTCTTCTGTGCGTCGTACCTATGTGGTACTTTCCTTCGTGGTGATACCTTGGTGGTATTCTTCTGTGTGGCGAACCTGTGTGGTACTTTCCTTTGTGGTGATACCTTGGTGGTATTATTCTATGCGGAAAACCTATGTGGTACTTTCCTTCATGGTGATACCTTTGTGGTATTCTTCTATGTGGTGAACCTATGTGGTACTTTCTTTCATGGTGGTACCTTGGTGGTATTCTTCTGTGTGGAGAACCTATGTGGTACTTTACTTCAAGGTGATAACTTTGTGGTATTATTCTGTGTGGATAACCTGTGTGGTACTTTTCTTCATGGTGATACCTTTGTGGTATTCTTCTATGTGGTTTTACCTTTGTGGTACTTACCATTGTGGTGTTACCTTCATGGTATTCTTTCCTTTGTGGAATAATTGAGCTTTGAGATAATGAGTTGGGCCATGTGTTTCCTCATGAATGATATGGGTATACTTTATAACTTAGGTATATGTATGAGCATATAACTAAGTAGGTTTGACATTTGTTTTCATTCTTTTTGGTTTATCCTTTGTGGATTTTGTGAGATCTTTGAGGGTCTCGGGGTCCCTACTGAGTATCATTATACTCACCCCTGTATGGGCTATGCCTGTACCTTATTGTTTTTGGTGAAGATGACAGATACCACTGACCGAGGATGAGGGTACTAGGACTAGAGGTATCTTGGAGGTGGAACTTAGATGAGGCATACTGTAGAGAAGACCGTTCAAGAGTTGTACCTACCCTTCAGGTAGGATCCTTGGCGGGTGTTCACCGGAGCTGTTCAACTTACTTGTACTTTCTAGTTTTCTTGTAATTTCCAGTTGGGCTTGTATTCTGGCCCCTTTTACTTATAGTACACACTCTTTTTTACTATTCACTTTAATCATGTACATATCTTGTTGTGTGCTTGGTTGCATGAGTTTACAGGTTATAAAGGCAATTCCTTCCCAGTTTTAGGGAATACGCCTTTAGTACTAGTTGCCAGCCCCTGGCCTATAAAAGGCGGGCTTGGGGTAGTTACAGCATAGGCCCCAGGGGATGGGTCGTTCCAATGTCTGCACTAAAAAAGAATGAAGTGAAGTTTCATTGGTTAGACTAGTGTGAAGAGGCATTTGTTGAGTTGAATTGGAGGTTTAATACAACTTCATAGATGATACTTACTGATATATGAATTTTTTATTCATTATACTGTTATGAATCTGACATTGCTTTGTGAGTAGTATGAATACAAAGGGAGAAGATAGTTGTATATTGGTCACATCAGTTGCAACCACCTGAGTGGAACTATCCTACCCATGAATTAGAGATAGTATCCATGGTCCATACATTGAAGTTTTTAAGACACTATTTCTTCAGCGAGTGGTTTATTTTTTAAACTGACCACAAGAGATTTTATTACATTTTCACATAGAAGGACCTAAACTTGAGGAAGAGACTCTGGGTATAATATCTATAGTCATTCAAATTTGAGATGGATTATGCACCTTTTAAGGGTAACATCATTACATATTCTCTTATACATAAGACATAGGTAGCTTAGGAGATCAGTGAGTGGCCTTTGGAGTAATAGCAGTGCATGATGAGCTTTTTAATTGATTGAAGGATGGATGATTATGAATATTAAGGATTAATGACATGTTCTTTAGTGTTGGTCACATATTATTTGGTATAATGGGTAAAAGGTTGGACAAGACACTGACCAAGAGAGTGTTGTGATTCCGAAACAATTAATTAGAGGTAATTCGATACATGTTTGGTCATTGGACAATGATGATGTGATCCTTATACATAAGATAATTGTAGTCCTTACATCAATCAAGGATTATTTGATGATATAATTCCATACCTCTAGGTGGTTGGTACATCCTAGAGTGATAAATATGTATCATGACTTTTAGAAATAGTTCTGGTGGCCAGGGATGAAGAAGAACATTATTGGATTTGTTTTCTGGTGCCTTACCTACCTAAGGATAAAGGTCAAACACCAATTCCTTAGTGGTTTGTTCTAGCCACTTATGATTCCTATAAAGATGGTAGGAAGTGACAATGTACTTTTTTATGTGTTTAACCAGAATCTTGAGGATTCATGACATTGTTAGACTCATATTGATCTGTTAGACTCACTCAGTAGAAGACCTGGGAAAGATTCATGTCCATGAGATAATATGCTTTCATGGAGTTCCCTTGATCACTATATCTGATAGAGATGTATGTTTTACATTGTGGTTTTGGTAGATCTTACAAAAGGCCTTAGGGACTTAGCTAAGATTGAGCATAATGTACCATCCTCAGACTGACGAACAGTCTGAGCAGAGGATTCACATATGGTTGGATATGATTTAGTCTTATGATATGGAATTTTTTGTATCTTAGGATGATCACCAATCCTTGGTTGATTTCTCATAAGAAAAAGTTACTAGGGTTCAATTTCAATGGAACCTTATGACACTCTTTATGGGAGTCCATCTCATTCATCACTCCACTAACATGAGGATGGTGAGACAACATTAGTGGGGATTAGTATGGTATATAAGAGATTCAAGAGAGTGAAAATAATTCAAGAGAGGTTGAACATAGCTCAGAGTTGGTAGAATTCATATGTTAACCTCATTAAGAGACCTTTGGAATTTTTTGTAGGCGATCATGTCTTTTTGAGAGTGACTCCTCAGTTGGGTCATTGACATTTGAGGAAGTAGGGGAAACTAGCATCACACTATGTTGGAACCTTAAATATTACAGAGAAGGCCAGGACAATGGTGTATTTTCTAGATATTACTTCTCAATACCAAGGTAAACACGATGTGTTTCATTTGTCACAACTCTGGAGGTACTTACCTAATCCTACGCATGTCATCGATTGTGAGGATTTTTATCTAGAGCCCAACACATCATATGAGGAGTGCTCGATGAATATAGTAGACTGGGGTAAGAAATACCTTTAAGAGAAGATAATACTACTATTATATATTCTATAGAATCATGGATGGATCTAGAATAAGACTTGGGAGTGAGAGGATAATGTTTGGGCTTAGTGGCATGAGTAGTTTGAATAGAACCTTTGAAAGTACTTCTCGGGGATGAGAAGTTATTAGAGATGGAGAATTGCAATATCCATGATTTTTTTGATATATATAATATTAAAGTTTATAAAGTTATCATTTCTATTTTTGTTTCAATATTATATTAGTTTTAAAGAGTTTGGTTTTTGGTTAAAAGTGTTCAGGTTCCGAAGTTGGAGAAGTGGTTTAAGGGCTTGGTTGTGTGGTGGCTGGAAAATAGCCACTAGCTAGCTAGTGGAACCCACTGACCAGTCAGTGGGGTTCCAAGAGGTGTGATGGCTATAATAAACCCCACCATTTGGCTGGTGTTCCCAAATTGGGGGTGAAATTAATTCACCCCATTGGTTTTAATTATACGAGTTCTCCACCCCTTTAACACCCAAATGTGACCCCTTAACCCTATTTAAAATTAGATATCTCCCTCTTGGTGTATAAAGCTCTCATATCCATCTCCCCTTGATTGATAAACCTTTGAACTATCTGGTGGCATTTGAACTATAAGTTATTCTTAGATCTATTCTATTTTCCACTTCTTCATTGTGAAATGAGCATAAATTTATGTTGTATCTGTGTTTTCCTTGATGATCATGTGATGAATTCCTACTTTCTTCATAGATCGGTGGCATATCTAGAATGTTGATGTAATTTCAAGATCATAATGAGATATACTTTCAACAAAAAACATACAACGAGTAGGTATTTACAAATAATATTCCTAGACCTCTTCTCGATAGCAGATCGATGATAGAGCCTTAATACATCAAATAATTCATGGTAGATTGGTGGTGAAATCATTGTGTTAATGAAAACCTATCTTGACTGAAGATAAAATTCTCAAGAATGGTGGGAATTTCTGGGTAAGTTATATAGATCAATCATCTTGAGAGCCTCTTCTTATTGATTCTCACCTCGATTCCATTTTTTTCAATGTATTAGTGATGGATTTATAATTGTTGGATACAACCGAGGATTCCTTCTAGAATCAATGATGAATTCATGATTCTTTCTTGAATTGAAAATGAATATGGTGAATTAAAATTCCTTTCTTTGACATACCTATGAATTGAATCTATATTTAGAATCCTTAAGGTATGTGAATCTAGAACAAACTTATTGACTTTTAATTCTCTTGAGACTCTATTATATACCTATTTCTTGATGTACCAGAATCGGGTCTAGGCATCCTTAACATTTGAGCTTGTTTTTTCATGGATGTGTGACGTGTTCATTCTCCAATACTTTAACGAGACTTGGAGTTATTTTTCGACAACATTGAGGCAAGAAGTTCTTTTCCATTTTGGACTCTTGTATACACTTGTTTCCATGGTATGATTCACGTGTTGGCATGTATTTTTGTTATTATTAGTTGATGATTACGTGTGGGTGTTTTCATTACCTATATACACATATATGATCCTTGTTTCCATGATAATTTCTAGAGTAACTTGTTACCATGCTTTATGTTGATTCACTTATTGTTATATGATGCTAATGTATTTATCATGATATTATGTTATTCTTTTTTTATCACACTCTACCCTGTTGTTTATTATCTTAAATTTAGAGGTTTCATTCTTGGTACATGTAACAAGTGACTATCATTGTATGATTATCACTTAGAGGGGGAGTGTTCATGATGTGCTACAATGATGATGGTCAACCCCTATATAGGTATAAGCATGATAGACTTATAACCTGGACAAAACTCAATGCCATGAGGATACTAAGGAATGTGCTGGAACTCAATGACTTGAGGATATTGAGTAACATGATCATCTTGATTCCTTGGGGATACTGGGGGAAATTTTTTAATCCTTGTGGCTAGTTTGTGATAATTTTTGATGAACCTTGATCATACATTCAGTATGGAGCCGAAGCAGGTATAACCAAGGATTTTATAGTGGCTTGGTTAGCACATGATCACTCAGTACTTGATTTATTGTTTTTATTCTTACTTTCACATTTATTTTTATCATGGAATACATATGTTGTACATGTGCATATTTTTTTGAGGATGCATTAGTGGTTTCACATTGAGTTTTATTACTCACACCTTGTATGATCATTTCAATGCATATACAGACTTCATGTATAGGGATATAGGAAAGGGAAAGGGGCCTATAGTAGATGGTTGAGATGAGTAGCATGGAGTTGGGAGTGGTACCAGAATGTACTACAGAGATCATGATTTTTTATTTATTTTTACCTACCTGCACTTATACATGGGTTTGTCTTGACACACTGGGATCCCTATTTACTTATCTGTATGATCGTTATTCTATATATATAGTTTCCATATGTTTACTTTGATTATTATATTTTAGTATATTATGTTATATTATTATTTGTTCAAGGATATGATACTGAGGATATAGTATCCCCAATGATGGATTTAGATTTTTGTTGTTAGTCGGCATCCTTTTGCGTATGGGGAGGAATGTATGATGTCACATGACTCTACAACTTCGACTTGATGGTTTGGGTTAGGGAATTAAATTTTTAATGAAGGATATAGGAGTTATATAACTCCCTCCCATTTTCCATCTTTTATATCACACATACACACACACTCTCTCTATATCTCTACCTCAGGGTCTGTCATAGCTTGAAAAGGAGATGGTAGTGGGTGACATTTATCTAGAAGATGGATTAAAAGTATGTTTCTTTGAACAAACTTATAAAGACCCCACAATTTTTCCATTTTTTCATTTTCATTTGAATTTTATATCCAAACTAATCCACTAAAATTTACAATTTTATATACATATATAATCAAACATCATGATGGATGGGTCCATGAAAACCATCCTATATAGCCACTAGATGGAACACCATCATAACTTCACTCAAAAGAAATAAAATCTACAGAATGAAACCCATGCTACGATGACTAGAACTTGGAAAGCAAGTGCATCCAAGTCACTAAACTGCAATATAAAACTTCCATAAGAGGCAGATAATAAATATCAATTGAAATGATAAAAAAATAAACGAGGCACAAGAACAATACAAGAGATCATGAGGTTTTGACTTGAATCACTACCCCATGGGGGTAATGATGCATTGCTTTATTCAGAGTAAAAGATGCTAGTTACAATAAAGACAATACATCACAATGTAATTTTACCCTATTAATATAGTGTAGCCCAATTAGTACTTCTAGTCACCATAACCATCCAATATATATGGGCTATAATCCACCTAAGTCAGTCTTCACAGATGAACCTCCACTTGGTCAAAGGATCTCCCTGACTTAACTAGATCACCCACGACATAGTTCCTTTCTTCTAATGATTTCTAAAGATACCCCTCATAGATTATCATATGATGAATGATATTCTAGTGAAAAACTACACTAAAAATTCTAGGAAATATCCACCTATAGATTTTGATGACCCTAACATAAACCACTACCGTTTCCATCAAACCCTTCTAGAAATCAAAAATTAGGCCTCTATATTTCCTTATTTCAGTGGTCCTAGTTTCTTAATCTGGACAATGATCCTCACAGATCAAGCCCAATAATCTTCCATATGAGAATTATTATCGCTCTACTTCAACATAATTCCTTCATTAGTATTTAATTTCTATTGAGTATATACATGGTTCATGAACCATAATTTTCAATCATTCTAGTCACACTGAGGTGAAGAACCACCCCAATAATTCCTTACCAAGAACCATTGTCAGTATGTTTATCATATTTCAAACTTTTTCAATAATCTAAAAGATTGACACTCCATACCCTAACAACTTATGGATAAAGTGTAAAATCAACTGAATGTGATTTTTCCAAGAATGAAACATTGGATTTTCTACCAAGTGAATCATGTTTTTTAAATCACAAAACAATGTTCCAATATTCGATCTTATTCCCAGATCCTCCAACAATCCTACCATATATACCAAATCATTCCCTACTTCTATCAATTCAATGTATTCTACTTCTGTTTTCAAGAGAGTGACTACCAATTAAAGATTTGAGATATAACTCACTAAAATTAATCCAAAATTAAACACATAAACATAATTTATCTTCTTTGAATCTAAATATTTACCAAAGTTTGATTCTGAAAAACCTTATAATGAATCGTTTATTCCAAAGAAAAGTGGAATTCTCCTAGAAACCTTTTTTGGAATTGGAACCCTAGAACCAACATATAGGATTTTTTATTACCTCTATTCATGTATTTTAATATTAATGAAATTTCTTATCAGCATGGCATAGTATGTGAAAATTTATTAAGGGTATTTGTCACACTGAAAGGTCATAAGAGTTCCTCGCTATGATGATAACCTAGATGTTACACAATAGTATTATTAAATATAGGTTCTATATCCAGATGATATCATTTTAGGGGACAGAAATGATACAGGATATTAGAGTTTTAGACTCATAGAACTTAAAGACACTTTCTCATGGTGTACGCTCTTGGTCATCTTTAGTGTAGGAGATTGTGAGAACATGACCTGAAAATAGAAAATCTATATTTATATGTGTCATTGGATATTCCTATCTACATACATGTGTAATGAACTACATTAAGATTAGTATTAAATCATGTTTTGAGTCTTTTACTTTGATGTATTGATGAAAACTGTGATGAAATATGATCACAGTGAGGTAGGATACATTGGGTGAGTCATGAGTGATGTTGTATTAATGAATAATAGGATAAGGGATTTATCCATTCTATTATTTTATATAAGTAGATATCTTAGGAAATTTTATGGGAATTGAGCACCTTATTTAAGTCCATGACCATGATGAAATTATTGGGAAGTTAATTTCTAGAATGTTAAAGAAATAAACATCGAGTATATTGGTTGATGACACTAGAATATAACTTTCTTGATTAGAGATATAAAGATAAAGGGATTACATCACATAGTGTATATATGTAGAATGTTACATATTATTGAAAAATTATTTTTTTCTCTATGGGAGCCTTTTTTTATTGCTATAATATAACCTTAGACTTTATGCAGTGCAAACTAATGTCACTAAGAAAGGGGCCTAGAGGGTCACCCACTAAGTGTATTCCGAACCTCTATTAAATTCCATATGAATTTAAAATGTTGGATAAATATTATTCCTGTATATGGTTTAATAATTAGTTTGATAAAAAAATATTCAATCATCAGTCATTCGAGAGAATATATATGCAAGTTGAATATTTAAAAAACATTTATTCACCAGGTAATTATTTAATTAATTACTTTAATATAAAATATTTATTTATTCTATTTTATTCACAAGGTAATAAATTATTTATCTATTTAGTTACATGAATATTTAATAAATATTTATTCACTAATTTAGTGAATATAATATTAATATATTTAATGGTGAATAATGTAGTGGTATTTATTTAATTAAATAAATATTCATTATTCAAAGACTGATAAATATTGAGGAGGATTGTTATATCAAGTTTTATAGTCCAACGAGAAATTCCATATTAAATATTATTTGAATAAATGTTAATTTATTTATTCAAGAAAATAATGTTTATTTTATTCATGAGTTTAACACATGTCAAGTAAATAATAATAATAATAATATTATTTAAATATGGGATTTTCTAGGGATTAAGAAAAATAATAAGTAGCCTTGTGTAATTATTATTTTCTAACTGTAGAATTATACAAACCTAGTTATGATATTTTACATGAGCATGTGCAAGAAAATACACATTATTTTTTTTGTGTACAACAAATTCTAGAGAGGAATCTCTCAAGCCCTAGAGAGATATCTCCCTACAACTCTTTGAAGAGCATAAAGAAATTATCTTCCTATAACAAAACAAATTATTCTTCCTTGAAGGATTATTTTGCAATCAATAAAGATAATCGTAAGAATTTGATTCATCCATGCTAGCACCTAGAAAAATCCATGATGAAAATCACAAGTTCACAATGCATGTGTGAATCCTCTCTTGAGGGAATCTACCCTTGATTCCTTTAATACAATGACAACATGATAAGAGGTCTTCAACCAATCATTGACAATAAAGAAAGAATTCAACGCAAGGTAATTCTATATTTAAATAAATAAATTATTAATTACTTTTGAAAAGATCCCCTCTTCTTGGTTTCAGGTTCCATTAAATTAATCTTCTTATTAATTTTGTTGGTCATGACGATTCTTCATCATGTACATCAAAAATAATTCATCAATTATGAAAAAACACTGAGTTGGCTATGTATCCACTGGTGCTTCCACTGCACCTAGAACCTTCACGTGGTATCAAAGAAATATCATGAAAATTTATAATTATTTTTTACTCATTGATTGATTATACATAGTTGTTGTTAGTTTTAAATTCTACTTTATTTATTCTTTAAATATAAAAGTTTAATTAACATGTTTTAAATATATTAATTCTCTTCATTCAAGTTTCATATCTTCTTAAACATATTAAAAATAGATGAAGAATTATTAGAGATACCATCATGAGGTGTTGAGGATTCTGGATGGTAGACAAGGATACATGGCATGTGACCGAAAGTATACAACGAGTATCCACGTTCATTGAACCTAGACGTATCATGGGATAAATAAAACACCAAGACCTAATAACATATGGAACATTTAATTCACACTTTGTGTTGACTTAACCAACCTAGCACATGGTTGGTTAGACCACATGATGTGTAGCTGGCATACACACCATATCGTCTACATAGTTTAACAGTGAAATTCGTGCTAACTGTGTGGTCAAATACAAAACATAACACCACGTGAGACTGATAACTTAAATTATTAATGAGATACACAATGCTTAGTTGGAATACACACTGTGTGACCCATTAATTCCAATAACTTAAGAATATTCCAAGTCTACAAGTGATCTATATAGACAGACAAAAAAGTAGAAAACACGACATGTAGCTTGTTAGAACACACTGTGTTTCCTAGAAGAGATAAACATTGATCCGCTAGGCATTTATCCAGAATAAAAATCAAGTGATAAACACAAAATGTATCTCATTAGTACATTCCATGTAGTTACCCAATAAAGGATAAAATTAGATTTCATAATTAATAATTAATCACAATGTTAAAAACCATATTACACTATTGAAATATGATGTGTTGACTATGTAACCAAGGTTTATAGAATTAATAAATTCTTAATTAATTCCATGTAATTATTTATAATTACTATAAAATATTTTTATTTCCCACATCTCATTTATGATGGGTATCTCCAAGATACTTCAAATGCTCATTATGATAAAGGAAATTTGTTAATTAAGATCTTAATAATAAAGAAATAATTGAAGTGAATGCTATGTTGGAGTGACTCCATGAACCAATTTTTTTTAATTTTTTTTATAATTATAAATATTTTTGTTTTTATTCTGAATAAAAATGATATTTATTTAACTGTTTTTCATTTATTTATTATTATTCTTATTATTCTTTATAATTTTTTTGGTTACATTTTGAATAAAATTAATTTTATAAAGTTTTTACTTTTACCCTTATGTATCCTATATAAATTTCACCTTAACTTTATGCAATAAATATCTTACCCTTATGTGGGAATATCATGTACCCTTCCATAGCATTTTTTACATTTATACATGCTATATTAATTCTGATTTACCTTTATGAAGCACATGGGATTAAGTTTTTACCCTTACACATGTCTTGGATAGTTTTTTCCTTTTCTCATGAATGTAAGAAACCTTACATAGGATATATAAATTTATTTTTACCTTTATTTATGTTTCTATTTACATTTATGTGGCATGTTAAAATCATCTCTTACCTTTACACATGATGTTGAAACTATAACTTAACTTTACATAAGTTATAAAATTTAGTGTTTACCTTCATGAAAGATTTAGAAAATTAAGGTTACCTTTATATATTGTTTAAAATTTAAATTTTACCATTATACATGGAATTTAAATGAACATTACATAGGTATAAAAAATTGGTTTTTCCATATTGATCTATTTCACGATTTTCTTGGTATTTTGAATTACAAATTTTTTATGTTAAGTGTTTAAATTGTTTTAATGATCTATAAATAAATATAAATCATAAAAAATTTATTAGAAGTGTTATTTTAAAGTTTTAAATATATTTAAATAAATATGTAATGTTTTTTTCATTTATACATGAACTTGTTTTATGTATTTTGAAAATTAAAATATAATTATTATGAGTTGATTTATTTGATTTTATTGTTTCTAAATTCATGTTTTAAGTCTACCAAACTTATTTAAAATTTTTTATTAATGTAATATATTTAAGATTTATATTATCACATATATATTTTTGGAAATAAATTTTAAATTCAAATTTTGGAATTTCATAGTATGAAACCATGCAATATTTTTGGATCTCTTTAACTTATTATCATAGAGTTGTTTTGAAATATTTAATGAGCGATTTCAAACTATTTTGATTTGTTCAAATTATTTTAAATTTCAAATGATAATATTATTGATAATCCATTTCTACCCATATCATTGGAAATTCTGGATTATTGTTATTATTATCTTGAATTTGAATTGCCTAACAATTTACTTGGCTATGTTTAGTTATTCTTATTTAAAGAGTTTGAGTAGGCTTGAACTGGTGCACACAATATGATTGTGAACTTACACTATGATACAATAAAAGATAAAGAGAACTTCCACTTCATGAACTATAAATCCTATATAAGTACTGTAATAAACATTCTTAAGAGAAGCTACATCTTTCTTCATCATTTTCTAAAGTACATTATTGGATCTACCACACTTAATTATTCAAATCCATTTGAAGGGATAAGAATAATTTTTATTCACCAACATATCTATCTAAAGCTCTCCAATAGTTATTTATTTATTTTATTTACTTCTTCTAGTCTAGGTAGTGTTGTTTGTGTTGTGTCAGAATGACTATAATAAAGACATAAGAGGGGGTGGGGGGTGAATTGTGTCCTTTTAAAAATCATGAAAAATTTTAAACGACCCTCTTGAATTAAGTGATTATTTCCTTATATCTTAAAGATGAGTATAAAGTGGAAAATAAATAAAGTAAAGAACTAGAAACTATGATGTATAGTGGTTCGGGGCATAAAAATACCCCAGTCTACTCCACCAATGCTCTCTCTACGTGCTTAATGATTTTCACTAGCAGGTTCTTTTCCCATGGACCTATGAAACTGAGTGAAGGTAGTTGAAACCATACAACAAGGATTTTATAGGTCATTATGGATATTTTAAATGGAACAAAAATATATACAGCTTAGTACAAGAATCTTACACTCCATCAATAATGAGTATGAGAAGTTGAAACTTCAAAAGAAAATAGATGATATGTAGAAGTTGAATACTGGTTTAGATTAGAGTTTCAATAGTAACTAATAGATGTATATGTTCTTAAATAATACACAGTAATAGTAAAATAACTTTTAACATCACACAGGTTTCTTCTTCTTCTTGTTCTTTGCATGGTGAGAGAATAAAGTATATAAATAGTATTTAAATTCTCTCTTAAAAACTAACAAGAAATAGTTTTGAAACACTTTATTTTCATAAGAGTTTCAAAGTCTATAAACTTATGCATATATTTTTCCTACTAGAGAAATATATAAAAAATAAATAAATATCCATTAGTTTCACAGACACCACTTCCTTCAGATATTCCAAAATAAATTGAGTCAGTAGTTTCCATAGATTTCTCCAAGAATAACACAACACCATTAAAATATTTTATTTATGAAAATAAATTAAAAATAAATTCCATCAAACAAATTCAAATTCTTATGATATTTCATCCTCATTTTTGGATGATCCTCTAAAAGTGATTTAAATACCATTCAAAATTTCCTTTAAAACACTTGAAATAATCTTTGAAAACCAGCAACAATATCTGCATGTAAATTCAAATATTTGAATTTAAATAATCATGAGTCCTCCGATTTCACTTGAAAAATGGTGTTGAAATAATAAAATCATTTTATCTTTAAATAATACAAAAAAAATTAGAAATAAACCTTGTAATTAAAAATAATTTATCTAGTTGATAAACCACTATAATTATTCCAGATAAAATTTAGCACCTTTAAAATACCAAGAATCGAAAAAAGAGTATTGTATCATGCTCAAAATACACAGGAAGATGGTATTCCATAATTCCATGATTTTTCAATAAATAAATATTCAATTTTCATAAGAATACTAATTGTCCATAAAAAATAATATCTTCAAGAGACCTTATTTTCTTGCTTGTTCATGGTGATATCATATGCAGTGAGTCTTAACATTCTTCTTATGAAAAGTCTCAATATTTTGATTCTATGATATCCAAATATTTCATATCCGTACAAATTCCATCACAGTGAGTCATTTTAGTCCATTGTAGTGATGGGATATTAGTATGATTATCATCATAATTTCCCTGTATGGTTCATTACCTTCAGTATTCCCTATATGGAAATGGTATTCTTCAGCTTGTTCATCATGTGAGGTAAAAGATCCATTTTGTATCATTCCATATGAAGCATGAGTTTCAATATTGATAAATTATAATATTTATCATTTTTAAGATTAATTTTGAGTTCCTAGGTGTGTGAAAACACTTCTATAAATGCAGTAAGAAACGTTTTTCCATTTATCATTCTAAAAACATAGTATACTATTCATTGAGTTATCATGTAGCGAGCCTCCACATCATGGTTGTGATCCAAACAGATTTTGTAAGATTTAGAAGATCACAAAACTTCTTTTATTTATCATCCAGAAGGTCATGCATGTTTGGAGGACATTGATATTCTATTTCTAGATTCAAACATCATAAACAATCTTCCATGCACAACATGCTTGAGAAAACCAATATGAGTGGATATTCTCTAGCTTCTTCAGGACGTGAGGAAATATCTCCTACATGTCTACCAACATGAATTTCGGAATCTATGAATGATATATCAACAAGTCACAACATCTTTAGCATCATTCTCCATTTTGGTAGTAGCAACGGTGTTAGGAACTTCAACTCTACAACAAAAAACGTATGGTTCTAGTTTCCAAACATTGGGTACAAACGTTGGGTATATACTTGATGCAAAGTAGGGTTAATTTCCAATGTAGGGATCAACACATGAAAAGTAGGTTCATTATCCATATTTTCAAGTTAAAATTAGGGGTTTTAACCATAAATTTGACTTCAAAATCAAGGTTCCTCTGAAATAGGGTTCCCAACATAGAGATCAAAACCCTCTAAAAATATGAATATATTACCTTCATAATTAACTTAAATTTTAGAGGCTCTTAACAACAAATTAATAATTTGTACTAAAATACTTATATTTATAAAACATTGAGAAATTTTTAATTGATTAATAAGAGAATCAATATGAACTCCACATCTCTTGATATCTTTTAAAAATATAATAAATAAAATTCTGAAAAAAACTGCAATTGGGAAACATCACTACAGAACATCATATATTTTATTGACCATAAAAATGAACTTTTAGAATATAATTTAAAATAAAGAAATCAATATAAATGTATTTTCTTCCCATCGCACTAGGTTGTAAGGGATTTGGATTTCTATAGAATATTAATTAAATAATATACTGTATCTTTCCAAATATGTAAACTGTACAAACCATCAATGGTTACAGAAACTTCAGTGATTTTTTAGAGCACCAATAAGATCTTTTTAGACTTTCATAAAAACAAATGAAATTTAGATAATTATCTTATTAGTACAATGTGACATATCTCATGTGAATCTGTATACTATATACTGATATATAATCAAAATACAGAGGTGAGTTTGAGCTGAAAAACTACACTATTAATGAACAACTTATAACAGCTTGGATGATTTTTTCTCCATAGAAAAAACTGAATTAGATTTAGAAATAAATAAATAAATGAAAATAATACTAATATATTTCCAACAGAATAGACAGGGTAAGAATATGATCAATAGAATGTTATATATAAAATAAATACAAAGGAATACTAAATTTGAAATCAATTAAAATAAACTTATTAGTAAACAGAGAACGAGTTGAAGAAATTATAAAAAAAAACCAATATGAGAATGGAAATGAGGAAATCAATAGTATGAATATAATATTTTCACAAAATAGGTTATACCACCTATAAATGGTAACCGTTGGTTATGTTCACCTAACCAAAAGGCACAACACATAGGTTGGGGCTACTCCTTGTAGAGATGCCTAGGTTTTTTCTGCTCCCAAAAAAGGATAGTCAGGTTTGGGGCTACTCCCATATAAAAGTCTTGGGCTTGGGATTGTACCCATTGTAAAAGTATCTCTATATTATATTGGGTTTTTCACTCCATTGGCTGGGGTGTGAAGAATAAAGTAATATTTTTTAGATCCGAACTAGTATAAAATTTCCTGTGTTCATCTGTTTATTTTTTATGCATTCACTCTTCATACTTTCACTATTTTCAATCATTTAATATATAATTTCTTAATATTTTTAATCCACTAAATTATTAAATTATTTTAATAAATTTGATATTTTTTATGAAAAGATAATTGAACCCTTGTCTATTTACATCAACCCTATCTGACCCAACACTTGGTATCATAAGTTGACCTAAAACGAATAGTTTTTTTTATTTTTCTATGAGATAAGTTGTATCTAAGTCCTTAACAAAATTAATGAAAGATATATTTCAATAATATAAAGTCATGAGTTTGAATTCTTGAATCCCATGAGACCAAAACATTTCAATGTAAGTGACAATGGTTATTAGAGAGATTGAATGAAGAAATTTTTGAAGAATATAGGTATTTAATTTTAGACTAACATGGCTATAATTTATAAAATACCTAAGGTTGATCTTAAAACATTAACTAGAAATGATTCTAAAAAAATTATTTTTAATTATAAGGTTATGGATAATATTTTTATATCTCTTAGCAGAAGTGTTTGTAGTCATATATCTTCTTATAAAATCACTTCTAACATCTTGAGGACTTCAAAATTCACCCATTAGGGAACTAATAAATTGAAGAAAAATAAACTTGGAATTCACAGGGATAAATTTAAAGAATTTATATTGTATTACCATGAATGTGTCAATGATATATATAACATATTCAAAAATATTGTCAATAGTATGGTTTTAATTGGTGAAACTATGAAGAATGAAGTGCTGATCGAAAAAATACTTTGAGCCTTACCAAATAAATGACATTCAAAGAAAGTATAAATTGAAGAAAGTAAATATTTCAAATAATTATCCTTGTATGAGATTATTGGATCTCTATTACAATACAAGATTTAATTAAATAATAATTAGATCAATTAATCTATAAAAAATAATGGGAGTTACTTTTAAATTTAAATATGTTTATGCTAACTCTTTTAGTGATTCCTTATATTCTTTTTGATCAGTGAAGGATAGAGATCTACATCAAGTTGCAAAATTAATTCAAGGACTTGTAAAGAAAAATCATGGCACCAAAAGTATGAAGGGAGAAGTAATAGATACATGAAACCCTTCAAAAAAAGGAATGAAAGTTAAATCTTACATTAATTGTTATAAATATAGTAAACTAAACCTTACCAAATATGAGTGTCCAAGATTTAAAGATCAAAGAGGAAAATATAATAAATATAAAAAGAATAAATAATTTTTTAAAGGTTGGAGTTACACTAAAGATTTAGACTCTAATAACTAATTTAGACGTGAGAAAGAGACTAGTAACCTTGCTTCAAGGGGAAATTATCTTCAGGAAATATTTTTTTTAATGATATGTTAAATCCTATTAATCTGTGTTTAATGGATGTATCAAGTAAGGTTAGTAGTGTTTCTAATTATGATTCTGATTCTAAATCATCTTCTAGTTCTGATTGTGATAAATATAAATTTAATGAATTAAGTGAATTATATGATGAATTTCAATAAGAAATGGAAAAGATTCCTAAAAAATATAAAGAATTGACAAGTATTATAAAAATATTTATAAAGAAATAAAAATATCTTTTTAGTAAATGAAAAGTTGAAAAATTATATTTCTAAGTTTTATAAAGAAAAATAGAAAATGATTTTTTTATAAATTGATTTTTCTAAACAAGAAAATAATAATCATAGTATAAAAAAATATGATTTTAATAATATGAGTAAATTATTTGATGATTTTGAAATTATTAAAATGGAAAATATGAAACATAAGGATGAAATTATGTGTTTGAATGAAATGAAATATAAATTTACTATTGGTAGTCAATCATTAGATGAATTTATGATATTACAAAAAATGTCGAAATCAAGGAATAAAATATTTTTTCTTGCTTATGATAGTATATTTAGTCAAATGTATAAAATTAGATTTGTTAAAGGTGAAAATGAAGGAATATTATCTATTACTACTTTATATGTGGATTATTTGACATTATGATAATGATTGTTCATTACAATTTGTTCAATCATTTGGTCACATAAAGGATTTTATTTCTAAATCTACTTTTAAAGTTTAGAGGACTAACCTTTCTACAACATGGGTGCCTAAAGGAACTTTTTTGAATCCCATTGGACTAAAATTGATCTATATTCCCAAGTAGGTATTTTTATTATTTTATATATAGTATGAATATTAATATTTTTTTATCATATGCAATGTTGGTATGTGTTTTAAAATTTATTTTATTTTGGTCTCTAATCATGTATTCTTTGTTTTATTGTTTGGTTCACTAATATGTGATCTAACTCTTTGATAGGTTTTTTTAATTATTTTAATATTCAATTCATGCTTTCATGGATCCTTTTGGAAGAAAATAATTAATTAAGGGGGAGCTATCTATTTTTTGTAATTCTATTGTTTAATTCATGGAGAGATTTACTATTTTAATTTTTTAAAGTTTTATATGATTAAATTCAGGGTGATATTATTTATTTAAAATATGATTAATTATTTTTAAGGGTTTAACATATTTTCTAATTTGAATATTTTTGATCACTTACATAAAGGGGGATAAATTTTGAATGTGATATTTTGTTTTTTAATTATCAAAAGGGGGATAATTTTGGAGTGGCTCCTTGAACCACTTTATTTATTTTTGTTTTTATAATTAAAAATATGGTTGTTTTTTATTTTTAATAAAAAAATTATTGATTTAGTTTCTATTTAATTTAATTAATTAATTTATTATTATTCTTATTATTCATTATAATTATTTTGGTTATATTTTATGAAAAATTAATTTTTTAATGTTTTTCCTTTTACCCTTACATATCCTTTGTAAATTTCACCTTATATTTAATGAAGAAAACATCTTACCCTTATTCAAGCATATCATGTACCCTTATGCAATATTTTTTGTACCTTTGTGCATGCTATATCAATTCTGAGTTATAATTATGCCACACATGGAATTCCATTTTTATACTTACACATGTCTTGGAGAGTTCTATATACCTTTATGAATGCATGGAAGTATCCTTATACATGCAATAGAAATTCATGTTTACCTTTACGCATGTTTATGTTAACCTTTTCACCACATGTTAAAATCATATCTTAAATTTATGAATGATGTTGAAACAACTTACCGTCATATAAACTATAAAATTTAGTCCTTACCTTTATACAACCATTAGAAAATGCGGGTTACCTTTATATATATATATTTTAAATTTTAATTTTACCTTTACACATGGAATTTAAATGACCTTTACATAGGTAGGAAAAACTAGTTTTTTCCATATTTCACTATTTTATGATTTCTTAGTAGTTTGAATTACTTATTTCTTGTGTTAAGTGTTTAATTTTTTTAACGATTCTATAAATAAATATAAATCATATAAAATCTATTTAAAGACTTTTTATAAAGGTTTAAACATATTTAAATGAAGATCTAATTTTTCTTCATTTATGCATGAACTTGCTACAAGTATTTCAAAAATTAAAATATATTTACTTTGATTTGTTTTATTTGATTTTATTGACCTAAACTCATGTTTTAATTATAATAATCTTATTAAAACTTTTTTTAATATAATATCATTAATATTTATATTACAAAATATATATTTTTTGAAGGAAATTTAAAATTTAAAATTTGAATTTTTATATTATGAAATCGTATGAGATTTATGGATCTCTTTGACCTATTATCATGGAGTTGTTTTGAAATATTTAATGATTTATTTCAACCTATATTGATTTATTTAAATGATTTTAAATTTCAAATGATTGTATTATCAATAATTTGTTTCTCTCTCTCTACCTCCTCAATAATTCTAGATTATTGTTATTATTATCTTGAATTTGAATTTTCTAACAATTTACTTGGCTTTATTTAATTATTCTTATTTAAAGTGATCAATATGGCTTAAAATGGTACACATAATACAATTGTAAACTTACATTGTGATACGATAAAAGTGAAGGAGAATTTCCATTGCATGAACTGTTTATCATATCAAAACACTACATGCCACATTCTTAAGAGAAGCTACATCATTATTCATCAATTATTGAATTACATTTATGGATTGTTGAAACTTCATTATTCAAATACATTTAAAGGGATAATAAGAGTTTTTCTACACCATCATATATTTATGCAACTCTCTAGCAGTTATTTATTTATTTATTTAGGGGTGGGTAGAGTTTTACACACACAATATTTTTACATGATAGGTTATACCACCCATAAAAATTAGTTATTGGATATTCTCACCTGAAAAAAGATAAGACATAGAGTTTGGTGATGATCCTTGTAGAAAATATTATGTTTTTTCTCCTCTTGCAAAAGGCTAGTTTGTTTTGGGGCTGATCTCATGTAAAATTATTGGGTTTGGGATTATAAATATTTCAAAAGTCTCTTTATATTATAGTGGGTTATATACTTCATCGATTGGGGTGTGAAGAATAGAGTATGATCATTTAGATCCAAACTACTATAAAATTATTTGTGCTTATCTCTTTATTTTTTATGTATTAACTCTTTACACATCCAATATTCTTAATATTTCAATAAAGAATTGTTTAATATTATTAATCCACCAAATTCTATAATCATTTTTAATAACTTTTATATTTTTTAAGAATAGAAAATTAACTTCCCCTCTTTTATATTTCCATCAACCTTATTTGACCTAACACTTGGTATTATAGGTTGAACTTAAAAAGACAATTTAATATTTGTTTTTATTTATTTCTAAGATAAGTTGTATCCTAGTCCCTAACAATACTATGAAAAGATATAGTTCTATAATAGAATGTTTGGAGATTAAATTATTTAATTTGGTGAGACCACCTCATTTTAATGGATGTGACTATAGTTACTAGAGAGATCATATAGAGGTATTTTTGAAGAATATAGGTATTGAATGTTGGACTATCATGGATAGACATTATAAAATACCCGAGGTTGATCTTGAATATTTAAATATAAATGATGATAGAAAATATATTTTGAATTATAGAGTTATGAATTATATTTATTGCTCTATTGGTAGAAGTGTTTATAATCATATATCTTCTTGTAATACTACTTATGACATCTATAGGACTTTAAAAGTCACTCATTAGGGAACTAAAAAATTACAGAGAACTAAACTTGGAATTTAAAGGTATGAATTTCAATAATTTAGAATGCCTAACTCTGAAAGTGTTAATGATATGTATACTAGATTCATAATTATTTTCAATAGCATGGTTAAACTTGGTGAAACTATGAAGAATGAAGTATTGGTAAAAATAATTATTTGATACTTTCCAAATAAGTTACATTCAAGTAAATTATCTATTTGAAGAAAAGAAATATTTTATAGAATACTCCTAGGATAAGATGATGTGATATCTATTACAATACAATCTTAAGTTTAAGAAAAATGACATTGATTCATCTGAAAAAAGAAATGGAGTTGATTTTAAATATAAATATTTTTATTCTAAATCTTATAAAGATTCCTTATATTTTTCTAGCTTAGAGAAGGATGATTATTTATATCAAGTTGAAAAATAAATTCAAGGACTCATAATTTTTTTTACTAAAACAGATGAAGAAAAAATCAAGAGATACAAGAAGCACTTTAAAAGAAAAGGCATGAAAGGTAAATATACTATTATTTGTTATGAATTTAAGAAACCTAACCATACAAATATGTGTGTTTTATATTGAAAAATTGAATATAAAAAGAGAATACAGATAAAAATAAGAAAACATTTTTTGGAGGTTGGAGTTTCACTGAATATTCAAACACTATTAATGAATATAAAAGTGAGAAGGAGATTAGAAACCCTTCTTTGATGAGAAACTATTCCAAGAAAATAGATTTATTTGATAATATGTTAAAGCCTAATAATCTATGTTTAATGGCTACATTAATTAGTTCATATATTTAGGATTATGATTCTGAATCTTCTTCTAGTTATGATTGTAAAGACCCGTAAAATTCAAGGGAAATTTTTTCTTAATTTTCTTTGGGATTTTACAAGAACACGGTTTCTGACGGCACTTGATTCTGAGGCCCGGTGTGCCCGGAATTGTTATCTGAAGTTTAGCTCGGGTACGTTCAGTGAACGAACGAGCAAGATTTTATAACTTTTGGACCGGTGCTCGGAATTGAATTCCGAGGGCGCCGATGGAACCGCAGCGCCGATAATTGCTTAGGAACACCTTTTCTGGAGTTGCGATTACACGGGAGAAGTTGTTAAAAATTTTGGAAGTTAAAAATAAAATTGAGCTACAAATTTTATTTTTCTTTCTAAGTGGTAGTCCTTGAGTGGAAGTTGGGAAACCACCCAACTTCCCATGATAGGTTATGAGGGCGGTGGGGCCCACACGAACCCCAACCCTTCATATTCCCTAAACTCCCTTAACCCTCCTTTTTATGACAACTTGAGTTAATTAATTAAGTGGTTTAATTCAATTTTTGAATTTTAAACTTAAGTCATGAGTAATAAAATAAGTAAAGCACTTATTTTATTTTTGGTTGGAGCTTGTTGTGTTGAGAGTGGATTGGGAGAAAAAAGGGAGTCTTGAAGTTCTTCTTCTTTGTCTAAGAACGTGAATAACGCGAAGAACACGAAGAACGCACCGATATCCGACGAAGAACACCGAATCCTCATAGATCGACTACGTGACGCCGTGTACCGCGACGCCAACGAACCCCCCCTTCCGTGACGCCTTCTTCCGCGACGATAAATTCTGCGACGAACCCTCGTTCAATGAATTCGACGAGGTAGGGGATTTTATTATTGTTTTTATTCGTGAATTCTTCCGTCATCGTTCTACGTTTCAAATTGGACCGCTTGCTATCAATTAACGGGAGGGGGCCGGACCACACAAACATGGCCGACCCTCCTCCCTTAATTCTGTTGTCGACCTTGTAGGGGTTTGGAACGGGGATGGCACGGTGCCGTCGCACCACGCAGGATCATGCGACAAGGGTGCGCGGCGCCGTCGTGCCGCGCCGGAGAACCCCGAAGGCACCGCGGCCGGAGCGGGGCCGCGACGGAGGGGCGCGGTGCCGTCGCGCCGCGCCGGTCGGACCAAGGCCGCGACCTGAGGCCACGACGGAGCAGGGAGCGGCGGCCGGTTTCCGGCCACCGGCGTCAGAGCAGGGGGACAGGACTAGCCGGTCCCATGGAAGCAACAGCCGGCCAGCCGGAGGGGGCCGACTGGTTAGAGGAGAAGCCGAGGGTTCGTAACCCCCGGCTAGCCGGACAGCAGCGGCCCCCCACATGGGGGTCGCGATTACGTAACAGGGGGGCAACACGCCCCCCCCCCAAACCGCTCGGCCGTTTCGGCCGAGCCACCGGGCCGTGCCCAAGAGGGCCGGACCAAGACCCGGTTCGGGATGACCCGGTTCGGGCCGACCCAGGGGGTCTCGGGCCGGGTCGGTCCGGGCCCAAAACCCCCACTTCCAGACCTCTTTCGGTCGTTTGCCCATAACTTGGGCTACCGACCTATGATCGACACACCGTCAGCTGCGATGCGATCCTTGGATCGAGACGGTCGTTTTGATATATTACACTCAAAGTTTTGGAGTACTTTGGGTTCAGTTGGGTTGGTTCGAGTACGAAACCAACCGGGCCCTCGGAGCGGAAACACTTATAACTTGAGCTCCGGACGTACGATTGACGTGCCGTAGACTTGATGGATTCCTCTTAGTGAGACAGACCTTTTGGCTTACTCTGATCGAGGTTTGGACGCAGTTGGAGTATGGTCGGGTTGGTTTTGACTTAAAAACCAACCGGGCCCGTGGAACGAAAAAGCCAATAACTCTCAGACCGGGCGTCCGATTGACGCGCCGTCTGTAACGTTGAGTTCCTGTTGACGATACGAAAATTTTGGATACATCAACTATGGACTTTGTGTCAGTTGATGTATCAGCCCCTCGGCTCGTGGAGCGGACCCTCCCGAACGAGCTTGCTATATGCGAGAACCCTAGAGCTGGCTGCGACTGCGACGATGATGACGACTGTTCAGAAATCCTCCATGGATTCAATGACAATGAATACAACACTCAGTGATCCTACGTGGATCAGTGCTACCAATCCTGTGTGGGTCAGATCCTGTGTGGGTCAGCGCTCAGCAGTCCTGTGTGGGCCAGCGCCTGCCGATCCTATGTGGGTCAGATCCTGTGTGGGTCATTGCGGGGGTTAGTTACCTATCGATCCTTTGTGGGTCATTGTGGGGGTTAGTTACCTATCGATCCTTTGTGGGTCATTGCGGGTGTTAGTACCTATCGATCCTGTGTGGGTCCAATGGCTTAGATGAATCAGTGGATTCACCTGATCATCTCTATCGTCTTACGAAGAAGTATACCTGTGTGAGCTGAGTCTTGACTTTCAATATTGTCTTCAATAAGTTTGACTTGATATCCTGTGTGGATTACTTTATGCTTTCCCGTGTGGATTGGGTTGTGTTTTCCTGTGTGGACTGGGTTGTACTTGGGCTCGGATGTTGGAACTGAATTAATGACTTAGGTATATGTATGGGCATATACCTAAGTAGTGTCGGATGCTACTTCATGTTGTATCTTTTCTTTGTGGATTTTGGGAGACCTACGGGGGTCTCGGGGTCCCTACTGAGTAGCTTATACTCACCCCTGCATGGGCTATGCCTGCACTACATTGTGTTGGTTGCAGACGACGGACATCGCTGATCGTGGTTGAGGCTTGCGGAGCAGGTCGGTACCTGGAGGTGGACCACTGGGCGGGACGTACTCGGAACGGATGGCTGGACCCGAGGAGCTGTGGAGGCTATCTGTTCCCACCCTTCAGGTGGGACTTCCAGTGGATGGCTCGATGTTTTGGCTTTACTTTTCAGTTGTTGTACTCTCTTTTTCAGTTGTACTTTACTTTCAGTTTGGGTTTGTATTCTGGCCCACTTACATTTCCGCACTTACTATTGTACCTAGTTTTACTTAGTGTTTAATTCTACTTGATTACTCTTTCTGTTTGTTTAATTTACAAAGACAATGACTTCCCCTTTTTATCAGGATTTATGCCTTGGTGCTAGTCGCCAGCCCCTGGCCTATGGAAGGCGGGCTTGGGGTAGTCACGGCACGGGCCCCGAGGTCAGGTCATGACAATTTGGTATCAAAGGAGTTCGGTTCTACCGCAAAACTCAGGACTCTGATATTTTTCTATGTGAATAAATAGTGTTAAGAGTATTGAGTGTGGTTGTTAGTCCAGGGAGTCCAGTGTTGGTGCGGCGGCCGACGTATCCGTACACCAGGACCCTGAATTCTGATTTCCGACTTAGTGCATGAAAATATTGATTGCATGTGTGTTTCAAGTTTTCTTTGTGATTACTTTGTGTCAGCTCACCAGGTATACTGTATTAACCGTGGCACACCTGTTTCTTTTCAGGATGACCCCACAATGGTAGCCAGCTAGGGTTCCGAGAGTTATACGGGACGACAGCCTACCGAGTGACAAGGCCTCGACACAGGGCCCTTTGACAGCAGAGGCACCGACGGTACCTCTACCCGCCGAGCCACTGATGCTACCAGCCCCAGCCGCTGATAGTGCACATCACCTTACTTCACTGCACGAGTTTCAACGTCAGCGACCGCCCAGGTTCCGTTGGGAGATGGACCCTCAGGCAGCCGAGGATTGGCTGGAGGTAGTTGTACGAGTTTTCCATTTGGTAGGGACACCGACAGACCTCATGGTGATCCTTGCAGCGAGTCTCCTGCACGCGGCAGCAAGAAGATGGTGGAGTTTGATGCTCCAGGTACACGATGAGGCATCTCTCATCTGGACAGACTTTGAGAGCCTCTTCCGCTCAGAGTTTGTCCCAGCCACCCTCCGTGCTGTGCGCATCCAGGAGCTTCTACAGCTGCGGCAGGGAAGCTTGACGGTCACCCAGTACTCGGCGAGATTTACTGATCTCTCGTGCTATTTGACGGACATGGTACGGGACCCATTCTTCCAGGCCCGGAACTTCGAGCAGGGATTAAGGCATGAGATCAGGGCATCTCTGATCTCCCTCAGCATTCCGACACAGGTAGGGGTACTGGAGCAAGCCCTTCTCATCGAGAACTTTCTTGCTGAGTCTACACCAGCGGCGAGACCTACCGCAGGGCAGCACATAGCAGAGTCTTCTGCAGCTGGCAGTCGACGGATGACACATGTGTCCAGGCGGACCAGACCCTCAGGTGGACGACCTCATGAAACTGGCTCAGAGGTGCGGGGCACTCAGCGCAGAGCCAATCTTTCGAGAGGCAGACAGTGCTACACATACGGAGGGCAGGGCCACATGGCTCGTGACTGCCTGACCCACCGTGCGGAGGAGCAGAAGACGGTTGAGGGAACACCCAGGCAGAGGCAGAGGGTCGACCATGGCGGTCCGTAGGGATCAGGTGGACGAGGCAGAGGAGCTGACCGAGCAGTAGGTGGTGGGCGATGCTTTGAGGCCTTACCACCACCACTATAAGGAGGACCACCCCGACCACAAGGAGATGGAGGGCAAAGGCAGGCATAGCTTCAGGCAGCGGAGGCCTATGACCTCGGCGCACCCGAGATGATTCGAGGTACTATCTGTGTCTACTCCACCCTTGCTGCAGTTCTTATAGACACAGGAGTGAGTCATTATTTCATTGCCGCTGCCCTTGTTCGAAGCTCTGAGATTCCGACAGAGCTTTTGGCTCGATCCTTACGGCTAGAGACTCCTACGGGAGCAGACTCGACGATTACGCACTGGTGCCGGCAGTGTGAGCTTACTCTAGGAGGCAAGAGATTCGGCTGGGATCTTCTTGTAGCGACGTCGAGGCCTTACGATGTCATCTTGGTCATGGATTGGTTATCTACAGTCCATGCTCATATTGATTGCATTAGGCGCAAGATGCGATGTGTTCGCACCAATGGGAGCAGGTTCACCTTCACCGGCAAGAAGGGAGACTTTGCAGCACTGGATGGACTCACGCAGAGGAGAGGAAAACCCATCACTCATCAGTTGGCTAGCCTCATCCTAGGAGTAGTTGACGTGCAGAGTCCGAGCTTACCTGCAGTGGTGGATCAATATGCGGATGTTTTTCCCGACGATGTTCCAGGACTACCTCCTTGCAGATAGGTAGACTTTTATATTGACCTGTACCCCGAGACAGCCCCGATATCCACCCCAGCATATAGAATGGAACCCGCCGAGCTTCGAGAGCTACGGGTATAGCTGGAGGACTTTCAGGGCAAGGGATTCATTCGACATAGTGTTTCACCCTGGGCATCCTTGATATTGTTCGCCAAGAAGGCGGACGGGAGCTTGCGACTGTGTGTTGATTATCATCGCCTGAACCAGGTGACAGTGAGGAACAAGTATCCGCTACCGAGGATTGATGACCTCTTCGATCAGCTCAAGGGAGCATGGCGGTTCTCAAAGATAGACCTCAGGTCAGGCTATCATCAGCTCAGAGTTCGGGATGAGGACGTGCTGAAGATGGCCTTTAGATGTCGGTATGACCACTATGAGTTCTTGGTTATGCCATTAGGCATAACCAATGCTCCAGCAGTGTTAATGGGCCTCATGAACATAATATTTCAGCCTTACCTCAATCTATTTGTCATGGTCTTCATCGATGACATTTTGATATACTCGACGACAGAGGAGGAGCACGCCTACCACTTGCGGGTTGTACTGGACACACTCCGAGAGAAGCAACTTTATGGTAAGCTCTCGAAGTGTCAGTTTTGGATACGCGAGGTCCACTTCTTGGGACACGTCATCTCTGAGGCAGGAGTTGCGGTGGACCCTGCGAAGATCAAGGCAGTTCTAGCTTGGGAGCCACCCAGGAGCGTGACGGAGGTGCGGAGTTTCTTGGGACTAGCCGGGTACTACCAGAGATTTGTGACATACTTCTCTAGAGTTGCGGCACCACTTTCAGCTTTGACGAAGAAGGGGAAACCCTTCGTGTGGTCAGACAGATGTCAGCAGAGCTTCTAGGAGCTGAGACAACGATTGACCGGCGCACCTATCTTGATGATACCGGAGGAGGGAGTAGGGTACGCAGTCTACTGCGATGCATCAGGGACCAGACTCGGATGTGTCCTAATGAAGGAACGGGCCGTGATCGCTTATGGATCACCTCAGTTGAGGCAGTATGAGCAGAAATACGCTACCCATGTCATGGAGTTAGCAGTAGTGGTCTTCGTTCTGAAGATGTGGCGACACTATCTGATTGGAGAGCGCTTTACAGTCTATTCTGACCACCAGAGTCTCAGGTACATCTTCTCGCAGAAGGACCTGAACCTGAGACAGCGAAGATGGCTCGAGTTCCTCCAGGATTATGACTTTGATATAGTCTATACTCCTGGGGAGGGGAACGTAGTAGCCGATGCACTCAGTAGGAGGACGGGCATTCAGCTGGTTGGGGAGGTGACAAAGCAGCTAGCCGCTTTGCAGACATCCTTTGTGGATAGAGATGGAGCAGCCTTTCTACAGTCACTCACAGTCACTCCTCCAATTCTACAGCAGGTCAGAGAGGCACAACATGGGGATGATGACTGTGAGACGCGGTGTGCACAGATATCCTCAGGACAGGCACCTGATGGATTCTCTGTGGGAGGGGAGCACGTCATCCTTTTCAGAGGATGTACCATGGTACCAGATACTTTACATGAGGAGGTGTTGAGGGAGTTACACACTTCCCCTCTAGCGGTACATCCAGGAGTGGCGAAGATGTACCAGGACCTCAGATGACAGCACTGGTGGCCGGGTATGAAAAAGGCTGTAGCAGAGTTCGTTTCTCGATGCCTCACCAGCCAGCAAGTGAAGGCAGAGCACCAGGTACAGCAGGCTTGGTACAAACCTTGGAGGTCCCAGAGTGGAAGTGGGATGGGATATCTATGGACTTCGTGACTGGACTTCCTTGCACTTCCAGAGGTCACGACTCCATTTGGGTGATTTTTGACCGACTCACCAAGTCGGCCCACTTCTTACCCATCAGAGAGCAGGGCTCAGTGGAGATCTTGGGACACCTCTAAGTTCAGGAGATTATATGACTACATGGTGTGCCATCGTCCATCGTCTCCGATCGAGATGCACGCTTTACTTCCCGGATTTGGAAGGGGTTTCAAGAGGCATTCGGGACGCAGCTACGTCTGAGCACCGCTTTTCACCCTCAGACGGATGGTCATACGGAGAGGACCATTCAGACTCTCTAGGACATGCTCCGTGCATGTTTCCTCGACTTTGGTTGTAGTTGGGAGGATCACCTACCCTTGGTGGAGTTCGTGTACAACAACAGCTACCACTCCACCATATGGATGGCACCATACGAGGCGTTGTACGGCCGGCCTTGGAGATCACCTCTGTGCTGAAAAAACCCTGGGGAGTCAGCACTTGTGGGATCAGAGATGGTCCAGGCCACGACAGAGAAGTTTCAGGTCATCCAGGAGTGGATAAGGACAGCTTAGATCTGGCAGAAGTCTTATGCTGACAAGAGGCAGAGGCCACTGGAGTTCGAGGATGGCGACCACGTCTTCTTGCGGGTCTCACCTCGACGTGGATTACGGAGATTTTGCCGAGGCGACAAGTTGTCTCCACGCTTCATCGGACCATTACAGGTCCTCAGTAGGATTGGCAAGGTGGATTATCGCCTGGATCTACCACCTCAGTTGCACCGAGTGCACGACATCTTCCACGTATCTCAGCTGAGGAGATATGTGCACGAACCGACGCATATCATTGACCATGGGGAGCTGGACATAGACGATGGGACGACTTTTGCGGAGGTCCCAGCGGAGATCGAGGATCAAAAGGAGCGGGTCCTATGTGGACGGTCGATTCCTCTAGTGCGCATCAGATGGCAACACGGGAACCTCCAGGAGAGAACTTGGGAGCGGGAGGCTTAGATGCGTGCACAGTACCCACATTTGTTCCCCTAGTTTATGATGTATATTTACAGGGAAGTAAAGCCCTGAGGTGGGAGTAATGTAAAGACCTGTAAAATTCAAGGGAAGTTTTTTCTTAATTTTCTTTGGGATTTTACAAGAACATGGTTTCTGACGGCACTTGATTCTGAGTCCCGGTGTGCCTGGAATTTTTATCCGAAGTTTAGCTCAGCTACGTTCAGTGAACGAACGAGCGGGATTTTCTAACTTTTGGACTGGTGCTCGGAATCGAATTCCGAGGGCGCCGATGGAACCGCAGCGCCGATAATTTCTTAGGAACACCTTTTCCGGAGTTGCGTTTACACAGGAGAAGTTGTTAAAAATTGTGGAAGTTAAAAATAAAATTGAGCTACAAATTTTATTTTTCTTTCTAAGTGGTAGTCCTTGAGTGGAAGTTGGGAAATCACCCAACTTCCCATGAGAGGTTATGAGGGCGGTGGGACCCACATGAACCCCACCCCTTCATATTCCCTAAACTCCCTTAACCCTCCTTTTTATGACAACTTGAGTTAATTAATTAAGTGGTTTAATTAAATTTTTGAATTTCAAACTTAAGTCATGAGTAATAAATTAAGTGAAGCACTTATTTTATTTTTGGTTGGATCTTGTTGTGTTGAGAGTGGGTTAGGAGAAAAAGGGGAGTCTTGAAGTTCTTCTTCTTCATCGAAGAATGCGAAGAACGCGAAGAACGCAAAGAACGCGAAGAACGTGAAGAACGCACCGATCTCCGATGAAGAACGCCGAATCCTTAGAGATCGACTACGCGACATTGTGTACCACGACGCCAATGACCCTCCCCTTCTGCGACGCCTTCTTCCACGATGATAAATTCCGCAAAGAACCCTCGCTCAACGAATTCAACGAGGTAGGGGATTTTATTATTGTTTTTATTCATGAATTCTTCCGTCATCATTCCATGTTTCAAATTGGACCGCTTGCTATCAATTAATGGGAGGGGGTCAGACTGCACAAACACGGCCGACCCTCCTCCCTTAATTCTATTGTCGACCTTGTAGTGGTTTGGAATGGGGATGACAGGGTGCCGTCGCACCGCGCGGGATCATGCGGCAAGGATGCGCGGCGCCGTCACGCCGTGCCGTTGAAATCGAACAAAGGCGCGGCACCGTCGCGCGGCGCCGGAGAAACCCGAAGGCACTGCGGCCGGAGCAGGGCCACAGCGGAGGGGGGCGGCGCTGTCGCGCCGTGCCGGTCGGACCAAGGCCGCGACGGAGCAGGGAGCAGCGGCCGGTTTCCGGCCGCCGGCGTCGGAGCAGGGGGACGGGACCAGCCGGTCCCGTGGCGGCAGCAGCCGGATGACCGGTTAGAGGAGAAGCCGGGGGTTCGTAACCCCCGGATGGCTGGACAACAGCGGCCCCCACATGGGGGCCGCGGTTACGTAACAGGGGGGCAGCGCCCCCCCCCCCCCAAACTGCTCGGCCGTTTCGGCCGAGCCGCGCAGGACGGGCCAGGCCGGGCCCAAGCGGACCGGACCCAGACTTGGTTCGGGTCGACCCGGTTCGGGCCGACCTAGGGGGTCTCAGGCCGGGTTGGTCCGGGCCTAAAACCCCCACTTCCGGACCTCTTTCGGTCTTTTTCCCATAACTTGGGCTACAGACCTCCGATCGACTCATCGTCAGCTGTGATGCGATCCTTGGATTGAGACGATAGTTTTGATATATTACACTCAATGTTTAGGAGTACTTTGTGTTTGGACAGGTTGGTTCGAGTACGAAACCAACCGGGCCCTCGGAGCGGAAACGCTTATAACTTGAGCTCCAGACATCCGATTGGCGTACCGTCGACTTGATGGATTCCTCTTAGTGAGACAGACCTTTTGGATTACTCTGCTCGAGGTTTGGACGCAGTTGGAGTATGTTCGGGTTGGTTTTGACTTAAAAACCAACCGGACCCCTGGAAAGAAAAATCCAATAACTCTCAGACTGGGCGTCCGATTGATGCGCCGTCTGTAACGTTGAGTTCCTGTTGACGATATAGAACTTTTGGATACATCAACTCCGTAATTTTTTGTCAGTTGATGTATCAGCCCCTCGGCTCGTGGAGTGGACCCTCTCGAACGAGCTTGCTGTGTGCGGGAACCCTAGAGCTGGCTGCGACTACGACGACGATGACGACTGTACAGAAATCCTCCGTGGATTCGATGGCAACGACTACAACACTCAGAGATCCTACGTGGATCAGTGCTACCGATCTTGTGTGGGTCAGATCCTGTGTGGTTCAGCGCTCAGCGGTCCTGTGTGGGCCAGCGCCTACCGATCCTGTGTGGGTCAGATCCTGTGTTAGTCATTGTAGGGGTTAGTTACCTATCGATCCTTTGTGGGTCATTGCGGGGGTTAGTTACCTATCGATCCTTTGTGGGTCATTATGGGGGTTAGTACCTATCGATCCTGTGTGGGTCCGACGGCTTAGATGAATCAGTGGATTCACCTGATCATCTCTATCGTCTTACGAAGAAGTATACCTGTGTGAGATAAGTCTTGAATTTCAATATTATCTTCGATAAGTTTGACTTGATATCCTATGTGGATTACTTTATGTTTTCCTGTGTGGATTGGGTTGTGTTTTCCTGTATGGACTGGGTTGTACTTGGGCTCGGATGTTGGAACTGAATTGATGACTTAGGTATATGTATGGGCATATACCTAAGTAGTGTCGGATGTTACTTCGTGTTGTATCTTTCCTTTGTGGATTCTGGGAGACCTATGGGGGTCTCGGGGTCCCTAATGAGTAGTTTATACTCACCCCTGCATGGGCTATGCCCGCACTACGTTGTGTTGGTTGCAGACGACGGACATCGCTGATCGTGGTTGAGGCTTGCGGAGCAGGTCTGTACCTGGAGGTGGACTACTAGGCGGGACGTACTCGGAGCGGACGGCTGGACCCGAGGAGCTGTGGAGGCTATCTGTTCCCACCCTTCAGGTGGGACTTCCAGTGGACGGCTCGACGTTGGGGCTTTACTTTTCAGTTGCTATACTTTCTTTTTCAGTTGTACTTTACTTTCAGTTTGGGTTTGTATTCTGGACCACTTACATTTCCGCACTTACTATTGTACCTAGTTTTACTTAGTGTTTACTTCTGCTTGCTTACTCTGTCTGTTTGTTTACTTTACAAAGGAAATGCCTTCCCCTTTTTATCTGGATTTACACCTTGGTGATAGTCGCCAGCCCCTGGCCTATGGAAGGCGGGCTTGAGGTAGTCACGGTACTGGTCCCGAGGTCGGGTCGTGACAATGATTGTGCTGAATTTGAAGTTAAATAATTAAGTGAATTATGCATTGTGCTTTTAGAGAAAATAGAAAATATTGTCGAAAATATGAGAAGTTGAATAAGGAATATAAGAAGGTTTTTAAATAGAATAAAAATATTATTTTAGGAAATGAAAATTTCAAAAATTCTATTTATGATTTTGATAAAGTAAAAGTGAAAATGATGTTTTTGAAAATTTATTTGTTTAGACTATAAAAACATAACCCTAGTTTGAAAAACTATGATTCTAGGACTAAGGATAATTTTTTTTAATTATTTTGAAATTATTAAAAAATAAAATATGAATTTTAATGATCGAACTATGAGTTTAAAGGAAATGTTATTTAAACTTACTACTCGTAGTCAATATTTAGATGAATTAATGATATTACAAAAAATTTATAAATCAACAACTAATAGAAAATGTTTTTGTTATGATACTAGATTAATTAAAATGTATAAAAATAGATTTTTTAAAGGTAAAAATGAAGGTATCTCATCTGTAACTTGCATTATATGTGGATTATTGATAAATTACACGACTTATTATTCATTACAATTTTTTGTAATAATTTCATTACAGAGATGCTTTTATTTCTAAATCTAATTTTAAAATTAATAAGACTGACCTATCTACATCATGAGAGACTAATGATAATTTTAAATACTATTAGACCAAAACTAATATGGATGCTCAAGTTTGTTTTTTAATTATTTTTTTTCCAACATGCATATTCATGTTGTATTATCATATGGTATGCTAGCATGTGATTTGAAATTTTATTTATTTTATTTAGTGTGTATGAATTTTATGTTTTATTATTTGGTTCACCAGAGTGTCCTACAACTATTTAATATGTTTTTAAATTCTTTTAATATCTTATTACTTGAATATTAAAACATATTTTCATGGATTATTTTGGAAGAAAACAATTAATTAAGGGGTCGATATCAATTTTTTTTCTATATTATTGTTTAATTTAGGCGGAGTTTTAATATTTTAATTATTTAAAGTTTTATATGATTAAATTCATGAGGATATTATTTGTTTAAAATATGTTTTATTATTTTTAAGGAGAGAACATGTTTTATAATTTTAATATTTTTGATTAATTTAAAAAAGGGTGAGTAATTTTGAAATTGATATTTTTCTTTTTAATTATTACAAACGAGGAGAATGTTGAAGTATCTACTTGAACGAGTTTATTTATTTTTGTTTTGATAATTAAAAATATTTTTTTTATAGTTTTTTTATTTAATTTTTACTTAATTGTTTAGTATTTATTTCTTACTATTATTTATATTTTTTTTGGATATAGTTTGGAAAAATTAATTTTCTAAACTTTTTCCTTTTACCCTTACATAACCTATGTAAATTACACCTTACCTTTATGTAAGAAAGCATCATAGACTTACTTGAGGATATCGTGTAACATTATGCAACATTTTTTTCCTTTACGTATGTTATATCAATTCTGAGTTACCTTTACACAACACATGAAATTTAGTTTTTAATCTTACTCATGTCTTGGATAGTTCTGTTTACCTTTACAAATTCATATAAACACCCTTAAACATTCTATATAAATTCATGTTTATCTTTATGTATGTTTCCACTTACCTTTATGACTCATTTTAAAATCACATCTTACCTTTATGCATGATGTTGAAATAAACAAATTACCTTTAAATAAGCCATACAATTGAGTGTTTACCTTTATTCAACCTTTAGAAAATTTAGGTTACCATTAAATATTGTTTAAAATATCAATTTTACCTTTATGCATGCAATTTAAATGACCTTTACATAGGTATGAAAAACTTGTTTTTCCAAATTGTTTTGTTTCATGATTTTCTTGATATTTTGATCTACATATTTCTTGTTTTAAGCTTTTAAATTGTTTTAACGATTATATAAATACATATAAATCACATAAAATTTATGTGAAATATTTTTATAAATTTTTAAACAAATTTAAATTATGATCTAATTTATTCTTGATTCACACATGAACTTGATGCAAGTTTTTTTAAAATTAAAATATATTTATTATGAGTTGATTTCTTATATTTTATTATTTTTAAATTCATGTTTTACGTTCAACAAATTTATTCAAACTATTTTTCAATAAATTATTTTTAATATTGATATTTTCACATATGTATTTTAGGAAAGAAATTTGAAATTCAAAATTTGAATTTTTACATTATAAAACTATGTGATATTTTTGGATCTCTTTGATCTATTATCATAGAGTTATTTTTAAATATTTAATGAGTGATTTAAAACTATTTTTATTAGTTAAAATGATTTTAAAATTCAAATGATAATATTATCAATAATATATTTCTCTCTCTCCTTGATAATTATGTATTATTGTTATTATTATCTTGAATTTGAATTACCTAACAATTTACTTGATTGTGCTGATTTATTATTATTTCAAGAGACCAGGAAGGCTTGAACTAGTGCACATAATATGATTGTGAACTTGCACTGTGATATGATATAAGATAAGAACTTCCATTACATTAATTGTACATCTTATAGAAGTACTACAAGAAACTTTCTTAAAAGAGGTTATATAATTTTTCATCGTTTTCTAAATTACATTACTGGATCAACCATAATTCATCATTTTATTCTATTTAAAGGCATAATAAGAACTTTTTTACACCCACATATCTATATACAATTCTACAAAGGTTATTTATTATCTTTGATTTATTTTTTACTGGGTTGGGTATTGTTATATGCACATAATCTTTTCACACAATAGGTTATACCACCTATAAAAAGTATTCATTGTTTATTCTCACCTGAACAAAATAAATATCACATAGGTTGGGTATTCTCTTTGCAAAAAGTCTTGGGTTTTTTTGAATCCCATAGAAGGCTAGTTAGGTTTGGGGATACTCCCATGTAAAAGTCCTGAGTTTGGTATTGTACCCATTGTAAAATTATCTCTATATTATAGTGGGTTCCTTACTACATTAGTTGGGGTGTGAAGACTAGAGTATGATTGTTCAAATATAAACTAATATAAAATTATCTATGTTTATCTCTTTATTTTTTATGCATTCAGTCTTCAAAATTCTATGATTATTAATCTTTTAATAAATAATTATTTACTCTTCCTAATCCACCAAATTCATAAATAATTTTTAATATCTATGATATTTTTTAATAAAAGTAAATTCATTCCATCTTATCTATTTCTATCAACCATCTCTGACATAACATGAATTTTATTGTACTTTTATAGATTCATTGAATTATATGTGGATGACTATGAGCTTATACTATTCTATATATGTGATTTATTTATTTAATTTATTTATGCATGTTTTTTTTGTAATAATTTGGCATATTAAATAAGGGTATGTGATTCATTATTATCTTCACATTATGTACAGTTGTGTGTTCCCATAGTTCCTTTTATGTAAACATAATTAACCAATCCTTTGGTTCCCCTCACACATGTATGAGTAAAATTATATAATGGATGGATCCTGTTGCTGAGTCACGGTGGTTCAAGTTCGGAGCTGAGGTGAAACCATTCTAGGAGGTACACATGAGCACAAGTGGAATACTGTAACTCAAACCACACTTGGTTCCATGAGTTAATTCCCTAGGTTCAAGGGTTGGTTTATAATCCTTTAGAAAAACCAACCATTAGGGAATCTCATGGTCATTCCACTTTATTTATTTTATTTTTATTTGTTGTAAGGTTAATTATTTATTTATGTTTAAATAATCAAATAAATTAATTAGAAATCATGAAATATGGAATTATTATTTTTTATAATATGTGTAAAATTTATCTAGACATGGTTAATCACTTAAGTAAAATCCACTTAATATTAACAATAACGTGACAAGATAAAATTGATAGTTTATACATAAATATAAAAATTTTCAAAGTAAAATATTAATTTCATTTATAATTCCACTACTTGGGTATAAATTGAACCATAGTTCATTTTTCTTGACCAACATTCAGTGGGGTGCTTTCCATCATCAGTGAATCTCTATATTTCATTTTGGGTTGACTTAAATTAGCTTGCATTAAGGGCTCATCACCTTCACATGACTTAGTTCAACTAGAAGGCAAAGTGTTCAGAAAATCCTATTATAGGATTTCAATATTGGTAAGTCTACTCAATGGATCAATGAGATGTGAGTTAATGTAGTTGACAAGTTACACCTACCTAAATACCTTCATGTAGCTTGTCAAACCTTCATCTAGGTTATGAGTAGGGAAAAATGGATCCTTTCCTCTAGGATATTCGTGTGATAGGATATTTTTAAATCAATTATAGAGGATATTGGGTTGTGATAAAATAGTGGAAAATCAAGAAATTAAATTACATTTATCAAGTAATTTTGTAATCCTAATAAAGTACTAAAATTATGCTCTTACTTATTATATAAATGAAAACCCACACAACTTTGACTATAAAACTATAATCCATATTAGAGAATGATAACCTTATAACTGGCTCAAATTTCAATGAATTGTATAGGTGCTTTCACGTTATACTACACCATGAATAAAAATTATATGTGCTAGAAAACCCTCTCAATGAGGTGTTTGACAAAGAGGCCAGTGTGGAAGAACTTTCTCTCTATATGAAACATTTATATTATGCCATAGATTTACAATGTTTCATGTTGTCACCCATGTATAGTGATATTTTAAAACAACATGAGGATATGAATGTGTATATAATTATGTCTCAACATTGTGATTTTTATCATGAAAAGGATATAAAAGAGAGATATAAGATCTCTAATGAACTATTTATGTTCAATATTGATAATTTAGTGCCATTTGGGCCTCATTTAGTCAACATGATTGGCTATATTGAGTTCTTAGATATATTTGGGTTTATGATCCCCGATGAACTACACAAAAATCTCATTTTATCCTCATTACCTAAGAGTTTATCTTTTTTTGTTATTAATTATAATATAAAAAATAATGATAAGAATCTTTCATAATTTCTTACTCTTATTCACCAAGTTGTTAAAGACATAGGGAGTGAAAATCTTGTGGTCTTTATGGTGAATAAAAAAGGAGTAATGGAGAAAAGGGCCCCAAGACTCATTCTAAGTATAAGGTTCCCAAGAACCATCCTTCCAAGAAAAGGAATGTATAAAATAGGAAAAGGTAAAGGATATAATATGTTTTGAACATGAAAATATGGTATACTAGAAGAATAAATATACCCAGTCAAATAATTTAGGGGAAGCTTCAGGTGAATTCTTTATCGAGTGCAATATTTCTATATATGCACATAGGGTATTAGATATAACTTGTGGTTCTCACATTTTGTATTAAAATGTCGGAACCAAGTAGATTTCAAAATATTTACAAAGGGGAGGTGGGTTTATGAGATTATAATAGTGTGAGGATGGATGCTATGGCCATTGGATACTACCAACTTCTCTTTACAACCAGGATGGTCTTAGTTTTAAAATATTATAATTTTGTTCCAACCATTACAAAGAACATAATTTCTATATCCTTCCTAGATACAAATGGTTTTATTTTCATATTTGGAAATAAAATTTGTTTATTTTATAAATTCAACATATTTTATTTTATGAAACATTTAAATTATGTATTAAATTATGAAAACCAAGTATTGGAAATTGAGAATGAATCAAGTTTACATGACTCATTTCACACCCAGTTGTGGAATCACCATCTTATACATGTAAATGAGAAGCATATAAAAAATATCTAACAAGATATTTACTTAGAATTTTTTAGATAAAACCAATTTATATATATAATTTTTTTACAAGTAAAAATGATCAAGAAACTTCATGGAAGATAAGATGAAAGATATACAATGATTATAGAATTAGTACATATAGGTGTGTGTATAACATTTATAGTAAAAGATATAGGTGGGTATTATTAATTCATTAATTTTATAGATTACTTGAGTAGATATGGATATGTATAATTGATGATGTATGATTCTGAATCCTTTAATAAATTAAAAGAGTTCAATAATTAAGTAGAGAATCAACTTGTTAAGAAGGTAAAAAAGATTCAATATGATCAGGGTGGTGAGTATCTTAACTAAAAATTTATAAACTTTCTATGGTAGTTTGGGATTATATCTTAACTCACTCCTCTTAATACACCATAGTGTAATGGTGTAAGTGAGATGAGGAACTATACCTTTATTTACATAGTATGTTTGATGATAATCCATACAAGTCTTAGATTATCCTTTTTGGGATATACATTACAAATTAAAATACACATTCTAAAATGTGTACCAACTAAGGAAAAAAAAGGGATACCATATGAGTTAATGTATGGAAATAAATCCATGTTGTCACATACTCATTCATGGGGTTGTGAGGAATTTGTTAAGGCCAAATTTGGAAACAAACTAGCACACCTAGGTGTGAAGTGTATCTTTATAGGTTATCCCAAGGAAACAAGGGGATACTATCTATAAAACTCTTTAGACAAGATGGAGACTATTAAAATATGATCCATTTTTCTTGAGAGGGAGCACATAATCAAGAAGGATAGTGGGAGTAATATTTATTTCAAGGATATTGATGCTCAAGATACACAAATGTTGGTAAAGGAATAGATTCAACAAGTCCACATGGAAGATGTTGTTCCTGAAACACAAGTATTGAATAGGAACACCAAATAGGTTATAAAACCATAATGATTTGGTTTTCTAGTCACCGAATATGGTGACTCATTATTATTTGATAATAATTAATGTATTTCCTACATGGAGGTAGTAGATAGCTCAGAAATTATAAGATAGAAAGAACCCATAAATTCTGAGATGAATTCTATGCATTAGAACCAATTCTAGGTTCTGGTCAATCCTCCAATTAGTGTAAATCTTGTTGGGTGAAAATGGGTATTCAAGAGAAAACTGGATATAAAAGGTAATTTAATTACCTATAAAGTAAGGTTAATGTCTAAAGGGTTTAAACAACATCCTGAAATTTACTATAAAATACATTTTCCCTAGTTATTATGTTTTAATCCATTCGAATTATACTTTCCATAATAGCTTTTCATGACTATGAGATTTGTAAGATGATTGTAAAAAGAGATTTACTTAACAAAAACCTTTAAGAAAATGTCTATATGAAACAAACTGAAAAGTTTGCGACTCCAAGAAATTCCAATAAAATATACAAGTTATATAGATCCATTTATGGGTTAAATCAAGAATCTAGGTCATGGAAAATTTGATTCGATGAACCCATAAGAGATTTTGGGTTCATAAATAATGAATGGGAGCCATTTGTTTACAATTAGTTTAGTGGGACTAAGATTCTATTCCTAGTAGTATATGTTGATGACATATTACTTATTGTAAATGAAATACCAGTCTTACAATCAATTAAGGATTTGTTAAACAAGTGCTTATCCATGAAGGACTTAGGTCAAAAAACATATATCCTTAGATTCATGATCATTAATGGTAGATCCAAAAGGCTGTTTAGACTAATAAAAAGTACATACATTGACTAGATACTAAAGTAATTTAGTATGGAATAATCCAAGAGGGGATTGGTTTTAGTGTCACATATACATATCTATAAGAAAATGTGTCCTCAGATACAACAATAGGGAGAGATATAATGAGTAGTATCCCATATTCATATGAAATTAGATCGATCATGTATTCCATGTTATGTACTAGGATTGATGTTACCTACACTTTAATCATAATAGATAGATATTAAGCCGATCGAGAACAAAATTGGTCTATTGTTAAGGTTATCCATAAGTATCTAAGGCATACTAAGGATATCTTCCTAGCATGTAGAGGAGATAAGGAACTAGTTATCAAATGATATACCGATTCTACTTTCCAAATATATCAAAATTATCTAAACATGTAGTCAGGATATGTCTTCAGTCTTAGCAGAAGAGTTATGAGCTGAGTGAGTTCAAAATATCCAGTTTTCAGTGATTCTATAGAAGATTCTAAATATATAGCATCTTCTGATGTGGATGTTTAATCAAATTGTATTTGAAACTTTTTCTAAGAGTTTTATGTGGTGCATAAAAGTAAAGATCCCATCACATTGTACCATGATAATACTATAATAGTAGCTCTCAAAAAAGAGCCAAGGTTACATCAATAGATGAAATACATACTCAAAAAATATCACCTTTTAATGTATTTTTCTAAAAGGGGGTTAAGTCATTGTGAGTAGAGATTCCATGGAAAAAATTTGGTGGTATCCTTTATTAAATCATAATCTCAGCAGAAGTATAAACATCATGTGAGAGATAGAAGACTAAAGGTTGTTAATAATTAGTTATAGTTAAAGTGGGATTATATTGGAGTTAGTGACTCATAACCAACTTCTATGTAATTTATGTTCACTTGTATTTATGTATTTGAATATTAATAAAAGTTTTTATCACATCATAATTTTTCTTCTATGTGACATAGTATGTGATAATGTCCTTAGGGAACTTTTTTGCACTGAAAGGTAATTAGAGTTCCCCAATATGATGAAAACCTAAAAGTACCATGATAGTATTCTTAAATATAAGTCATATAGCCAAAATATATCATTTTATGGGACACAAATGATATATTATATTAGGGGTGAAGACTCATAGGACTTTGAGACAATTTCTAATGGTGTACGCCCTTGGTAATTTTTAGTGATGAATATTATAATAACATGACCCACCAATAGGAAATCCACATTTGTATGTGTTATTGGATATTCCTATTAGAAAAAATGTATAATTATTCTTAGTCTTTAATATTATTATTAATTCTTGTCATGAGTTGCGTAATTTAATGTATTGATGAAAATTGTGATGACATATGCTCATAGTGAGATCTGATACATTGGGTTCATCAAGAGTGATGTTTTATTAATAAATAATGTGAGAAAGGATTTATCCCTAATATTTTTAATGTAATTATATATATCAGGATCTTTATAATAATTTAACTACCTAAGTAAGTCCATTTCCATGGTAGTGTTGTCAATAAGTTCATTTTTGAAAATTCAAAGAAAGAGACATCGAGCAGATAGGTTGATGAAGCTAACCTACTTGATTATAGATATTGAGATAAATATATTATATCACACTGTGTACATTTTTTGGAGGTTAAATTTTATTGTGAAATTAACTTATTTCTCTATGGGAAACTTGGCGTGTTGCTATACGCAATCCTTGGATTTTAGGCAGTGTAGCCTAATGACACTAAGAAAGGGGCCTAGAAGATTACACACTAATTTTATTCAGAACCTTAGTTAAAATCCATATTTATTTAACATGTTGGATAAATATTATCCCCATATTCAATTTAATAAATATTCATGTTAGTTTGATCACAAATATTCAATCACCTATTATTCAAGAGAATATATATACGAGTTGAATATTTAATAAATATTTAATCACCAAGTAATTATTTATTTAATTACATGAATATAAAATATTTATTTATTCTGGTTTATTCACAAGATTTTTTTTATTTATTTAGCTATATGAATATTTAATAAATATTTATTCACTAATTCAGAGAATATAATATTTATATATTTATTCATGAATAATGTAGTGGTATTTATTTATCTAAATAAATAATCATTATTCAAGGATAGATAAATATCGAGGAGGATTGGCGGACCAAGTTTTATGGTCCAGTGAAAAATGTCATATGAAATATTATTTGAATAAATATCAATTTATTTATTCAAGAAAAAAAATATTTATTTTATCCATGAGTTTAGAAAATTTCAATTAAATTATAATAATAAAATTATAATTTAAACATAGGGTTCATCAGGGATTAAGAAAAATAATAAATGGGCTTATATAATTATTATTTTATAACCCTTTCATTATATGAACTTGGTTATGATATTTTCTATGTGTGTTCCTTTTTTGCGCACAATGAATTTTAGAGAGGATTATCTCAAGACCCAGAGAGCTCTCTCCCTATAACACTCTGTTGAATCCATAACAATTTTCCTTCATTGGAATGAATCCTTCTCCCGTAAATGATTCAGTTGTGATCAATGTCAATCATCACAAGTGTTAGATTCATCTGTTATAACACCCATATAATTATATGATAATGGTTATAGGTTCATGAAGAATGTGTGAATCACCACTAGAGGGAATCTACCCATGATTGTTCTGACACAATGATAGTATGACAATATGTCTTCAACTGATCATCAATAATGAAGAAATAATTCAACACAAGGAAATTTTTTATTTAAATAAATTAATTATAAATTATATGTAAAAATATACCCTATTATTGGTTTTGGGTTCTTTTCAATTAATCTTCAAATTAAATTTGTTGGTCACGATGATTCCTCATCATGTACATCACAAATTATTCATCAATTATGAAAAAAACTCCAAGTTGTACATGCCTCCATTGGAACTTCCACTATACCTATAACCTTCACTCTTTAAGTACCATAGAATCCACTTCACTGACTCAAAATTATCTCTTATGGGGTTTTACATACACCTGATGAAAAATACCACTACTTTCACAATTTTCGGACTTCTACATACCATAGAATACATCATACTCCAAACAATTGATGCTTTTGAAACCTTCTCCATGTACCTGTAGGTTTTGGGATATTGGGGAAGTAGCCAGACCCACACCAATGATTCTTTTCATTAGTTTTTTTAAATTTATCCTTATAACTAGATTAATATAAACCCTACAATCCTCAAGATATAATATTCCACATATAATTTATAATTAACTTATATAAATAAAAAATTTATTTTCTTGCAATTATTTATTCATTATTTGATCAGTTGACTACTCTTTTTATACCACCATTATGATGAAGGATTCAAGGGTATAATCCCTCTAGCAGTATTCTGAACATGATCCATGAACCATGTAATATCCCCATAGAATCACTAGGATATTTCATGAATGGTTCTCACTACTTGCGTCATTCATCATTGATTTCAAAAATAAACCTTAACAATCTTAAAGGATTATTGTATTTATCTTTAGGACTTGTGAGGGAGGATGAAGATCATTTCTCACTATTTTTGAGATAATTCTTGAGAAAGTTCTCTTTAGGTTTTAGAGAATTATCTTTAATATTAAAAACAATAATATTATTATTTCCTTGATGTGTTAAATACTCATAGATAATCTAAATATCATTTATTTAAATAATATTTAATAAATCATTCCAAATTGACCCTTAACTAAGTCCTTTAATACTCTTTGGATTTTATTAAACCCTGAATAATAATGATTTATTTAAATAAATAAATTTCAATATTTTATCCATTCAATAAATATCTATGTGATCAACATAATCTAAATAATTATTATTTCTCAAAACTTGAGAGAATAATATCTATTATAATACTAAATTCATATATAATTTAACCATGATTCTAGACACACTTAGTGTGTGACCCTCTAGGCCTTTTTCTCAAGGGAATTAAGATAACTCACATAAAGTCTATGATCAACATATAGAATCACATCAATACACCCATAGAGAGAGATGTTAATTTCATAATGACAACAAACTCTTATAAACACTCACTATGTATTATAATCCCTTTATCTTAATATCTCATCAAATAGGTTGCACACTTGTGTTATCAACCTTTATTCTAGATATATCATTATTTGAATTCCCTAAAATGAAATTGTTGAAAAAACCACTATAAACATGGACTTAATTTGATAGTTCTATTCCAATTAGTGGACTTACGATATTTACATCCATTAACTCAGAAGAAAAAAATAATCTTTTTTGATTTATTCATTAATTCCATATCACTTGTGATGCAGCCAATGTATCTCACCTCTCCAATAGATTGTATCGTAACAATTTTCATTAAAAAATATAAGTTTGTGACTCATGATATGAATTGATAATAATCTAAATCCTAAGGATCAATACACACATCAACAAAATCATTCTACTTTAATGGTCTTGTAGATCAGATAAAAACCAACACTCATCCTGGAAAGGGAAGGATCTCTCAATGGCTAGAAGACGTTTCCTTTTCAAGTTCGCAATCATCTCTAAGATGGATTACTCCTTCATGAGATAAAAATTTCCCATGGTTTTGATTTAAAATCTCAATGTTTTCATAAGAAAATTTGTTTAGAGTGATAATATACTCGAACAGAAGATGGTCACTATCCCTTGGAAAAAATGATGTCAACTACTTTCCAATAGAGGCATGGGAATCCAGAATATAAATTTCTTTAATGAGTCTCTACAAGCTCAGTTTACTTAGATCTAAATTAATAGTAATTCGATATCTCTATTCTTCCTCAGAGCTATATTTTTGGAAATATTTAAATAGGGAAATTTTTCCTACATGGACTCATGAATTTGTCTTGTAATTAAGACTTCTTACCATAAAATCATGATATTATTTCATTAGATTTTAAATAAAAAGTATTCTCTCAAATTTTGTCTTGATAAATGGACTGGATATGCAATTATTAAGGAGTTTAATCCTTAGGACTCTTCCCCAGATTCTAAAATCACCATCAAGGATTTCATTTATTCTCTATGAACGCAACTACAGGATGAGGTCAGGAAAATTAGAAGTGGATATAACTTTACATCATACAAAAAAATTATGATCTAGGAACCATCCAAGAATATATTTCTCAATAGTCTCTTTTTCTATTAGTTCGATTATATAATCTCTAATTGTGATTTTTATTAAATCAAAAATTTTAATAAATCCTAGATCAGGACCATGAACTGGTCTCTTATTTAGAGTATAGAACATAGCAGAATTCCTACAAATAAATGTTTTCAATTATTTATTATCTCTCTTTGTTTCACATGTACCCTATAAAATTAACATTGTGAGTATTCAAATCACCCATTCCTTAGTTGTGCTACTACTTCGGTGATGTGGAAGGATATGAATGATCTATTTGAACTTCTGATGCTGAGAGTAGAGAACCTTTGTCTTCTTATCCACCATGTCATTGAAGATGCACTACCCCATCAGTTTAGAAACCTTTTTTTGGTTTCGGTGGACAAGTTGCTTCATATTATCTGGTTTTTATATAATGATTTTTTTCATCACTATAATGATTTTAAAATTTAGTCTTCTCTTGTGAAGGTAATTGTCTCATTCAAAGATTATAATGTGATTCAAAGTAATAAATATGACAACAGTGTTCATGATTTTACTATCTTGAGAATATTGGGTATTTCTAGAAATTACATTCTACCGGATTGAACCTTGGAAGTTTTTTAGAAACCTCCTATTCATAATAGGATTAAAGTCAATCTTGATGGGATGTTGAAAGGGATCCCATGTCCTTTGAGATGTGGTGCTGTATTTCGTGATCATGATGGAAGGATTATTGGATGCTAATACAGATGATGTGGAATGACATCATCTCTTGAAGATGAAATTAAAGGCATTATTAATATAGTCTCTTTTTCATGTTCCAGGGGATGAAACAATTTATGTTTGGAAAGTGACTCCACTACTATCATCCAAGCCATCAGAAATGGTACATTACATCTATCATAGAGACTCACTGCTTGATGTATGGAATGTATGGACTTTCTTATGGGCCTTATCTTCATTATCATACATGTCTACTAGGAGGAGAATCATGTGGGAAATGGTCTCTCCAATAAAGTAATTGGTATGAAGCTCACTTGGTTTGATGATCTCCCTTATGAATTGGTTCTACTACATGAAAAAGATTACACTAAATCCCCTCTCATCATATTTTTTAAAAAATTTGTTTTCTCTATTTAATGACTTGGATATTCTATCCATGAGACCTCTTAAAAAAATCATCTATAGAACATATATTTAAGAAAGTAATCATAACACTTAAAGGTTCTCATAATATTGTAGAACTACTATGAACATTCAACGTGAAAAATACTATAAGGACATTCTCATATTAAAGTAATGCATAAGAATAAACATAATGTGATAAGATTTTTATTAATATTAAAATCCATTAATATACAGGTAATTGAAAGTAAAAAGTAGTTAGTTCTATGACACCAACTTCAATAGTTATCGACCTTCTCTTCTGTTTCTGATGAATTATTCTAATTACATTTGAAGTATTCACCCAGGTGTATGGACACTGGTTTTACTTCTGATATACTAAAACACTCCACTATCTTCTAGAAGTAGTATTCCTAGGTTAAGTACAAAGTACCAGATCTTAGGTTCCTAATGATCCTAATCTCTAAAATATGCTTATCCAGACCAAGTTCCTTCATCTTTTAATTCCATAAAATTTAGCTCTTAGTTCATTTATCATTCCATTCACCTGACTTGAAATATGCATGCCACTGATATAGAGAATTAGGATAATAAAACTCCCATAACTAAACTAATTTTTGTAATAATAATGGTCAACATTTATCATGATGAAATTTTATTCCTTCATGAAGTTTTTAAACTTCATTTTCTAATTCCTTGGTGCTTGCTTCAAATTGTAAAGGCTACATTTGAGTCGACACACAAGTCCTTGGTTCTGGTGAACATTGAGACCACAATTTTTCTCCATATTGATATCGTTATCTATGTCCCAATGAAGGAATTATATCTCTAAATCCAACTAATCTTGATGAATTTATTTCAATGAAACTATTCTTAACACCATTTAGATAGACATTTACTTAAATATCAGTGAGAAGTTTTGTGAATCCACTTTATATATTCTTCCGGTATGACCACATGAAGTTATTTTTCAAACTAACAAAAGTACCCCCAACATAAATAGACTACCAGATGATGTGTAGTGAAAATATTCCTTCAAATTAGTGTACTAGAAGTAATAAGTATTTTTACCCTACCCACCACACAAAGTAAATATCACACAAAACTCAAGAAACAATCTCAAATATTCATAGTAATAGAATTACAAACAATATAAGTAACAAATTTAAGGAAATAACACAAGATATTAATAGGCTTCAGATGATTTGTCATATGTGGATGGGAGAAACACTATGACTAATTTATATTCAATTAAATTAAAATATTACATTACATTGAAAAAACTATCAGTAATATTTCATTACATAGGATTAACACATTGAAATAAATAGATCCACTATGCACTTTGATCATGCACTCTATAGTAAACAGGTACACTATGTAGAAGGACCACATTTCCTTTTATAGGAAAATTCATCTGATTTTCTAGGTAACACCACTTTCCCACTTTCATAGAGATAACTCTAAATAGAATTTGACTGGTCATCTCATGTCTCTTTATTGAACTCAACTACTAGCTTTAGTAAACTCTTCCAGGCACTCCATTCTAGATGCTTCTCCTTTTCTCAAAAATTTCTATGCCTTCATGTGTTTTTAAGAAGATATGAACTTGAGATGGTCCTTCTGTCACTTAGAGAGACTCAAATAACACTATTTTCACAATGAGTCTAACCACTTTCCATTGAAAAATTTCCAGTAAATGTAATTCTTGTGAATGTACTTTCAGTAAGCTGAGTTTGAAGTTGGGATACCAAATTTTTTGAACATTCAGTGGAATTTCAACTTCATTTTAGAGACCCTTATTATCTTTTTTTGATGGGGATTAGATTTATTGCCTAGGATTACATTCATATGGATATTATATTGTTGAAAATTTGATATTTTTAATATTGTAGAGATATTTATAAATTAATATATACAGACACACACACACACACTTTCATATATTCACATATAAAAATTTAATTATACAAATAAATATTTAAACATATCTACATATAAAATGTATTTTTAAATATATAAATTATTTTGAAATAAAAATTTATCATCCAATTTATTTAAATTAATAATTTATTCATTTTATTTACCTTATAAAAATTTATGAATATATATACATAAATAAATGTATATATAAGGTTTATATATAAATATACACGTGTGTATGAATAAAAACAAATATTTATGTATATATTCTAATAATATATATAAATAAATATTAATATATATATATATATATATTAAAATAAGTTTATATTGTAATATATATATATATACATATATATAAATATGTGAATATTTAACAAGTTAAATCCTTTAGGCTAGTGGTAACTATGATGGTTGTGGGTCAATATATATGTATGTATCTTTATACATTGAAAATTACATATATTAAAAAATATATATACATTCACACACGCAAAAAAAAACACACACAAATGTATTTTCAATATATATTCATTCTATAAATACATTGTGAAAAATTTATATGTAAATAACAAATTATACATAAATACATAAATATATATAAATATATTAATATATATGTAAATATATAAACATAGTTTATAAATGTATTTAAAAATAATTATGTAATTATATGAATAAATATATAAATAAAAAATACGTATGTAAATATATATAAATAAATAGATATATCATAAAATGTCAAAGTAAACAAGATAAAGAAGTGGTAAGGGAGTTCACTGTGTATAAGGAGGTCGCTGGTTCAAATCTTCACAAGCACACCTAATTAAGCACAGTTGTTGAAGAGTTAATTTATGTAATTAGCATTGATATTGGCTTTAATAAAATTTGACACAAGGTGTGGGGGGGGGGCTACCATAGGTTTTGGAATTCCAGATTTAAGTTTTTTGGGAGTTTTTTTGGTAGTAGATACTAGCAATGATAATAAAATCATTTATGAGTGCTAAAAAATGCACTGATAAATGATGCATTTGTTTTCAAAAAATATTTTGAGTTTTATTAGAACTGATAAAGGGTGATTTTATCAGTTCTTCTTTTTATATTTGATAAACTATCATGAATTTTAAATGCTCATAAAACTTCAGTTATTTTTTAGAATTGATAATAGTGATTTATATTGTTGATAAAAACCTATTTTGTTGTAGTGAAATGTGGTCCTTTATACTATTTATGGATTATAAAATGTTAATATCATTTAAAAAGTGTGTCTTATTTGGAAAAAAATTACACCATTAATTCTAAAATGGTGTATTTTTTTAGATGAGAGTTTGAAAATTTTTAGATATTGTCATACTATCTTGAAAAATTGTGATAGATTATACATTTTAATGAAGGATGCGGGAATGAAATAACTCTATCCCCATTTCTCTCTCCTCTCTCTCTCTCATACACACTCTCCCTCTCTCAACCTTGGGGGTTGTTAGAGATTGGAAAGGAAGTAGAAGTGGGTGACATACATTGGAAAGCTCTATTTGAGGTATGGTTCTATGAGATAACTTTCAACAACCCCTTTATTTTGCTGTTATTTTCATTTTTGTTTGAATTTTAGATCTATAATAATCCACTAAAATTTATTATTTTATATTCAAATGTAATTTAAAATCATGATATTTGGGTCCATGATAACCATATGATATAATCACTAGATGAAACACCACTAAAAATTCATTGGGAGGAAACAAAATCTCATCAATGAACCCCATAGCACAATGCCCTGAACTTGGATTAAAAGTGAACCTAAGTCACCACACAACAATTTAAAACCTCTATAAGAGGTTGAAAGTAACTATGATATGTAATGATCAAAAAATAAATGAGGCACAATAACAACACAATAGGTTATGTGGTTCATAATTTCATCCTACTCTATGGGGGAATTATATATTACTTTATTTAGAGTAAAGGGGGATGATTAAAATGAAGTAAATACATCATAATGTGATTTCATCCTAAAAATATAGTAGATTATAATGAGTGCTTCTAGCCACCACCATCAACCTATCTATATGGGACAAAATCCACCTTAGATTATCTTTATAGATGAACCTTTACTTGTTCAAAGGATTTCACTGACTTAACTTGCTCAACCACCACATTATTCCATGCTTATGATGAATCAAAAGATATCCCTTTGGGATTATCATCTATTGAATGATCTTCTAGTAAAAATATCCACTAAACCTTATGGATAAAAAATGCCTATATATTTTTGATAACCTGAACCTATTCTATTCCTACTTCGATAAACCCCTTCCAAAAATTGGAAATTAGGCCTATGGATTTCCTCTTTCCGGCGCTCTTAGTTTTCTCATCCAGAAAATGACCCTCACATGGCCAACCTAAATATATCCTACATGAGGATTATTATCTGGGCTTGTGACTAATTCCTTATGTCATATTCCATAAACTTATTTTTTCCTCTCAAATTTCTATTAAGAATCTATATAGTTTCGCAACCATACTTTTTGGACATCCTAGTCCCACTGAGGCACAACAATGCCCCAATACTTCCTTATAAATACAATTTTCTAGAATTTACATTAGATTTGAACACTTTCAATATCCCATGGGTCTAATACTTCATACTCTAAAAACATCCAGATGAAGTGGAAATTCAGATGGATGTGTTTTATTTAAGAACAAAACAACAAATTTTCAGCTAATTGAATCACACTCTATGAATAAAAAAACCACACTCCAGCTTCTAGTTTTCTTTTGAGATCCTCCAAAAACCTTCCAAAATAAACCAAAACCTTCTATGCTTCCATCAATTTGATGTACTCCACTTCAATTGTTGAGAGTGAAACTACTAGTTAAAGATTTAACATTTAACTCACCGAAGTTCATCCAAAAGAAAACACATAACTTTTCATTATCATATATGAATTTAAATCATCACTAAAGTTTGAGTTTGAGAAGCCTTAAAATGGATCGTCTGTTCTAAAGTAATGCAACATGTTCTAAAAACCCTTAAATTACTAGAGAATCCAATTTACATCCTCCCAGTTATCTGTTCCAAGGTTTGAAAAAAAAACTACTAAAAATTACCACTACTTTTATAATGTCTGGATGAGTACATACCATGGAATACATCATAATTTTGATAGTTGATGCATATAGATATAGTTTTTTTGGAATAGTGGAAGCAGTTAGACCCATGATCAATAATGTTTTTTCACCAGTTTCATTTAATTTATCTTCAAAACAAGATGAGTATAAACACTATAATCCTTGATATAGGGTATTTAACATATAATTTTATAATTAATTTATATAAATAATAATTTCCTTTTCCTGAAATTATTTATTCATTATTTGATCAGTTGACCACTTCTGTCATATCATCATTACAATGAAGGATATGAGGGTATAATCTCTCTAGTGGTAATCCACACATGATACATGAACCTTGTAATGTTGATGTAGATTAAATGAGTGCTAACAAAGATGTTTCTCACCACTTACATCATTCACTTTTGATTGAAATAACAAACCTTCTATTCATAAAGGATTCTTCTAGTTCTCTTGGGGACTTTATAGGGAGGAGGAAGATCATTGCTCTATGTTCATGAGATTGTTTTATAGAAACTTTTCCCTAGGGTTGAGATAATTCTCTTGAGAGGATTTTTTGAGCACTATAACCATCTATCTCTAGAAATTATATAACCTTGTTTATATAGCTAGGTTAGAGAATTGTTTATTTCAAATATGCCCTTATCCAATCTAGTAATCCTTAGGAAACCCCATATTTAATATTAATAAAAATAATATTATTATTTAATTGACATACACAATATAAAAAAATAATTTAAATATCATTTATTTAAATGATATTTAATATATCATTCTTAATTCAACCTTAACTCGGTCCACCAATCCTATTAGGCATTTATCAAACCTTAAATAATAACGATTTATTTAAATAAATAAACATCACCATATTATCCAATCTAAAAATATCTACATGATAAAAAATATGGAATAATTATTATTCATCAAAACTTGAGAAAAATATTTATTCCAATATTAAATTCATATATAATTTAATTGAGGTTCTAGAAACACATAGTGTGTGGCCCTCTAGGCCTCATTATCAATAGAATTAGGCTAACTAACCTAAACTTTATGATTAGAGTCTAGAAACACATCAAGATACCCATATATAATGATGTTAATGTTTTAATGATAATAAAATCCTATAAATTCTAAACATTCAATACAATCCATTTATCTCAATATCTCATTAAGCATGTTGCACAATTGTTTCCTTAACCTATAATATTGATATATCATTCTTTGAATTACTTGAAATGGTCTCATCGATAAAAATGACAGGGCCATGGACTTAATCATAATGATTTATTCCAATCAAAGGGATTGTGATATTTACTTCCATTAACTCAGAAGGGAAAATCCTTTATTGATTTCTTCATCAATTCACATCACTTGTGATATAACCAATGTATCCTACCTCACAACATGAATATATCATCATGGTTTTCATCAATACATCTAAGTACTTGAATCATGATATGCATTAATAATAATATCAATTATAAGGAAAAATACACACATATTTAAATATAAATACCCAATAACACAAATAATATATGGAATTTCTACAGACATTTCTATTCTCAAAACCTCCTCTCTGGGAGATTACCAAGTGAAAAATTAACGAGAAGAAGTCTCAATGTATTATGATCCTCCAATAACAGATAGACTTTATAATATATGTCCATTAGAATGATTTCCTTTGACAATATAACATATATTTATGAATGTCATCATAACACATCAAGGTTAAAATCATAGCGGGGAACTGTTATGACCTTTCAATGTGATAGATACTCTAATAACATTATCATATTAAAATAATAAATTAGAATACACATCATGTGATAATATTTTTATTAATATTCAAAACCATGAATACATAATTAATCCAAAGTATAAAGTAGTTGGTTCTGAGGAACCAACTTCAATAGTACTAGACATCTACTTCCATTTGTGGCGACTTCTCTTTTCTAAGCTTGAAGTGTCTATCTAGGGTCATGGATACTTATTTTTATTCTAAAATGAAGTGATACACTATCTTCTAGATGTTTTCTATCTGGGTTAGGTACAATGTAACATCCCACCACTCACTCATTGGCTTGTGAAGAGGTGTTGGGTGTTGCTGGGCTTAGGTGATATCCCCAAGACACCAAAGGCTAGAAATAGATGCCAAGGGCTTCAATAACATATGGGGGATGATTTTACCTTTGAAATATAAACATAAAACACATGCATAAAATAACCAAAAAACCTCAATCTGATGCATGAGTATAAAATAAAATTCAACACATAACTAATCCACCAATCATATTAGAGTAAAAGAGGAAACCAAATGACATAACCAAAGGAATTAAATGAAAAGAAAACAAAAGGATACCATGAAATCCAAACAGAAAATCCTGATCAGCTTCAAGATCTAACTCGACAAGCCACACCCACGGTATTGATAAGAGTCACTAAAGAATAGATATACATTTCCTTTACCCATGTCTTGATAAATTACATCTACAAACACACAATAGTTCCCAAGTAGGGGGTGAGTCTAAACTCAGTAGGATTTCTCCAATGAACTCCCTACTCACTCCAATAGGACAATAAATGGTTAGTAAAATTTATATAAAAAAATTAAAACTACTTAAAATAATCTATATCAAATTCAAAATAGTTTTCCATGAAAAGCAATAAAATAACCCTTAAAAAACCTTTGTTAATTCCATTTGGAATACCCATTCCATGATTCCACACATCCACACATCCACACATGCACAAATACATACCTAGGTGATAGTTTCATACTCATGATAATCCTCTCATCAATCTACCAATTTATCACAAGGTAAACAATACCAGGTGACCTAATGAAACACTCCCCTTCCATAGGGTCATGTTTAAGGAAAATGAACCCACACCAACCATGTATACCAAAATCTATGCTATGACATTTTACATAAAAACTTTATTTATTTAAAAAATTTTAAAAACCATTTTCTATGTATCAAATCAAAACCATAATTTTAAAATCACCATTTTAAAATTATCATAAAAGAGGACCCCCCCAAATCTAATTTCCACAAGTTATCAAAACTATCACTAAAGTGGTTTTTAAAAATAATCACACAAGGTATTCATAATAATGTTAAGAAAAACATTCATTTCAAGATAATAATTCTAGTTCTAATCAAGAGGAGTTGAGAGAGAATCCACCTACCTCACCAATGTTGGAGAAAAACAAATAAAGGCCAAATGATTCTCTAGATTCGATTACAAACCACCTTTCCTTACATAGATCCTATAAGGATTCATACAAATCTCAATAGGAATCCATCAAAGAATAAGGATAAAACCCTAGTGGATTAGATCTTAGGTTATAGATAAGGATAATATATTTAAGAAGAATGAAAAAGAATAGAGACTTACTTGTGAATCTAGATCTCCAAAGGGATTTGAATCACCTAAAACTTACCCCCAGATTGAAGGGAATCACCTATCAAGCCTTGGGAGTAAAAAGAATTTGGGATTATGAAATATTAGGCAATTAAAAGGGGTCCTAGAACTTAATCCTAGTTATATCCATATATTTCGGACCTAAAACTTTATGCCACATGGTTAGGATGAACAATTTAGTAGACTGTGCACAAATTGTGTAGTGATACTACCTTAAGCCAACCCCTCACATGGTTGGCTCATACGATTATAAAAACTATGCTCTAACTATGAATTTCACTATATCCAAACATGCATGGTTTTCTCTATAAATATACATGGTTTGGAAAAACCATGCACCAACCATGTGTATATACTTTCCCTCCTACCATAAGTTTCATGATTTCCTAGATTGGGTTTATAGTTTGAACTAAGTGTGCTCAAAATGTGCACCTCCAGAAAAAACTAAAAAGTATTCCAAAACCCCTCTGAACCTTCTGAAACTCATCCTGATCATTATATATACTTAAAATAAATCAATAAAGGGTCAAGTACCTGAAATTTAGGGTGCTATATTCTCTCAACCATTGGATTTTCCGTCCATAGAAAATAGAAAGACAGATTTGTCCTCGAAGAGTTTGGAACATTTCTCCATCATTTCTTTTTCATGCTCCCATGTTTCTTCCTGAATATGATAATGTTTCTATAAAAACCGTACTAGATTAATGAATTTACCATGAAATACTTCCTCTTATCTATCCACAATCTATACCGACACATGAATCAAAGTATCATTCAGATCTAGGTCTATGCGATCCCATCAAACCACAAGGTTAAGATCAGGTTGGTTCTTCTTTAATTGAGATAAATGAAACACATTATGCACTTAACTAAACCTTGGTGGAAAATCTAATTGATATTCAACCTCAAAAACTCATTCAAGTATCAAAAAAGGTCCTATGTACCATAGAGAAAAATTACCCTACTTACTAAAATGAAGATTCCCAAATCTTGGAGAGATTCTAAAAAACACAAGATCACTCACCTCAAATGACAACAGTCACCGATGATGACCCACATACAATTTTTGTTGACTCAAAGCTGTCTCCATTTTCTTCTTGATCAAATGAATGTTTTTTGTTGTCTATTGCACATGGTTTGGTCCAACCAATGAAGTATCACCTGTTTCTACCCAAAAAATTATATAATGAAATGGACACCCATACAATGATTCAAAATGATCCATTTGCATCAAGGGCCGATAAATGTTGTTGTATGAGAACTATACTAATGGTATGTGATCTTCCCATGAGGCACCAAAATATATTAAAAATACCTAAGCATGTACTCCAATGTTTGGTTCATCCTTTTGGGTTGTCCATCCATTTGAGGATGATACACCATGATCATAGTAAACTGAGTCCTAAGGGATTACTATAAGGATTTCTAAAAATGATATGTAAACCTGGAGTATCATTTGGATACAATCAATACTATAACTCCATGTATCTTTACAACTCCTTGAATATAGATTTTAGAAAAGTACTCCACCGTATGGGATTCACAAATAGGGATAAAATGAAATGAATTCATGAGACGATCCACAATTATCCATATAGAATCATGTTTCCTAATCATTACTGGTAGACTTTTCACAAAATCCATAGTTATCTTCTCCCATTTCCACACTATAATTAGTAAATAATATAACATGCATGCAGTCCATTGGTGTCACAACTCTACTTTCTAACAATTGAGGTATCTCGAAACAAACTTTATCACCTCCCTTTTTATGCCAACCCAACAAAACTGTACTTTCATTACTCTATACATATTTTGAATTCCTGGATGAAAATACCATTTTGAATGTTGGTAAACATTAAGATTTTTTTTTCTTGAAAAAACCAAAGGTACCATGATCTAATCTCTAAAACTTAAAGCCGAACTACCATCCATCTTCCATCCCTCAATGGTCTCCCCACAGTTGAGTTTTAGCCTCATGGAAACACATTCAGGGTCAGATATCTGAGCCTCTTTCACATGATGAACCAAATAAAAAATAAATGAAAATGGGGAGACACATGAAACATCACCCTAGTCGTTACAATCTAGGTGAATGTATGGTATGATCGATATTTGTTGTCACTTATCTGAATATTATTTATCCAATCGATTATAAGAATTCCTAATAATGAATCCAACACTAAATTTTCTTTATGTGGTGTATACATCAAATCAAAGTAAAATTTTTTAAGGTATTCCATCCATCTTCTTTACTATAGATTCAAATATCTTTTTGATAAAACGTGTTTCAAGCTCTTGTGATCCGTAAACACCATGAATTCCTCACCAAAAAATATAATAACGCCAAGTATTAAAAGAATAGACTAAAATATCTAATTATAAATCATGTGTTGGGTAGTTATTATAATGTATCCATAACTAACATGAGATATAAGAAACAATATAATCTCCCTATATGAGAACACATCCCAACCTGGATCCTGATGCATCACAATAGACTACATTTCCCTATCTAGATTTTGGAAACGTAAGGATGGGTATTGATGTAAGTATAAACTTAAGTTATTTAAAGGATTTCTAACATTCATCATTCTACTAGAAAGGACCAAATTTACTTTTCAAAGCTATCATCAGTGGTTATAAACATGAAAAATCACACACAAAACATCTGTAGTATCCTACTATCCCATAAAAATATATATCTCAAAGACATTCTTTGGTGGTTTCCAAGAGATAACAACCTCTATATTTTCTAGATCTATAGAAACTCCTTTTTTATAAATTAAATATCCAAGTAAATGCACCTATTATATCTAGTAGTCTCACTTGGATAACTTGGAACACATATGATTCTCCCATAAGATACTCAACACTATAGTCAAGTGTTTCTCATGATCCACCTTTATCCTTGAATACACAAGAATATCATCTAAAAACACCACTATAAAGGAATCTTGTTACTTTTTAAATATCTGATTCATCAATTTCATAATTATAGATAGTGAATTCATAAGACCAAAATGTATAACAGTAAACTCATAATGTTCATATATTCTTTTTAATGTTTTCTTCAGAATATCTTCCTTCCGAACCAGCAATTGGTGATATCCCGAATGAAATTTAATTTTAAAGAACCACTAGGCTCCCCTAAATTGATCAAATAGATTATTAATGAATTGAATAGGATTCTTATTATTTATCTTAACTTGGGTGTGATTATGATAATATACACAAAGCCTAAGAGTTCCATCCACCTTTTTCACAAAAAAGGACTAGTTATTCCTATGAATACGTGATCAGTCAGATGAACCCTTTAATTTCTAACTCTTCTAACTGATCCTTCAATTCCCTCAATTATGTTGGTTCCATATGATATGATGGAAATAAAATTGGAATAGTCCAAGATATGAGATCAATCATAAAATTTACATCTATTGGTGGAAACCATGTGAATATTTTAGGAAAAACATCAATGAACTGGTCAACTATGGTTAGAAAATATATATTCATGATCTAACATACCAATGAAAAAGAAAATGATATCAACTAGTAATAGGTATTTCCAACCACTCATACCAAGGGTCCTAATCTTCTTGCATCCACTTTCCATTCTTCTTTAAAGATATATCTAACACCATGAGAAGATTTGAAACTCACCTACTGTGCATAATAATTGACATGGGACTCAAAGTTTTTCATCCAATCCATTATCATAATCAAGTCATAGACATCTATATATATCATAGAGAAATAACTTACCAACCCATTCCCATAGATTATTATCAAACACACTGAAAATTTCAAGTATATTCATTCTCATTGTTCCAAAGGTATTTTTGGAGTTTCAAAATAGAAGGAATGTTCCCATATAAAATCTTTCATCAGTCTAGAATTAAAAATAATCATACCTATCACTATCTAGGATCCCAATTGATCATCCATGATTGATTAGCTCCATACAATTTCTTAATTACTAAACTTTTCTCTTTATTACCTTGTTGAAATTACACAGGTTGAGGGGTCACGGTGTTACTAGAATCATAATATATTTCTCAGTTTTGCCGATGAGAGTTATTCTGCTACAATTGTCCTATCGAGGCATACGATGTTTGAGAAGCATGATATGTGTCTCTAGAACCTGACCTTGGAGAACTGTGACAATAACACTAAATATGTCCCATCTTTTAGCAGTTGGGACATGATCTAGGTGGTTCCATACAACCTCTCTTTATATACTTAAAATAACCACACATAAATCATCTGGGATTAATATTTGGATGAGGAAGTAATTTGAAAAATCCCATAATATAATTATGAGACATAATACCCCCTTGGGAATAGGTGTCCCTCCTCCGCTTGTTTCTAACATTGGAGTTCCCACCTATTCTCATAGTAATAAACATGATTACTATGAACTTGTTTCCCAATATGTCTCTTTCTGACACCATTTCTCTGTTGACCATCTATGTATAATTCATTATTCAAAGAATAAAAATCTTTGAGAAAATTTTTCATTTCAACCCTGACTAAAAAATGCATGCCTTAAATGAAACACTTGTAGAAACTTCCAGTGGAAAGAAGGATAAAATCATAAATTTTTCCACATACTCTATTACCAAGAGATTTTTATTCTTCAAACCAAATAAGTATGTTGTACTAGAAATTTTGAATTCGTGAGGATATAATTATTTGTTGAACATTTCTTCAAAATTATCCCATGTAATGCCTTGGTCCAATTTAGCCTAAACAACTAAATCCCAAAACTGGAATGAAATATCCTACTGCATATACATTTCCAACTTACTTTCAACTCTGCTAGTGTTCCAAGGAAATCAATGATTCAATTCAACATATTCAGCCACACATTCATATTTTATGGCTCTGAATCACCCTGAAAGATAGAAAGATTCTGTTTTTGGAACTCAACCAAATGACCCACTTGTCTTAGTTTATCCTTTTTTTTCCCTCTATCCACAACCTAAAAATCCTAGATAATACTTTGGACCAACTGTTGGTTCACCTGTGGATTAGTTGCAACCACATTCTCAGCATACACTTTTGTTTGGTCTTTATGAATCCCACCTGGTTCCATTAACTATAACAAAAAAAACTCCATTTAGTCTCACTCTCTAATAACTGAAGTCTTATATATTTTTAATTACCATTTCAATAAGTTCCACAATCATCTTTATAAATAATAAACTATTTTAACCATTTTAAAAATACCGCCATCAATACTTTTCAAAATCTCACTATTTGAAAACATTTTTAACACTTTCAAAAAGAATTATTTCTTACCATTTCCATAAAACATTAATTCAATAATGAACAATGCAGTCCTAGTGGGAAGTCATACTATTAATGCATTTCATGCAACTCTCATTGGATAAACCCATGATGATGAGGTGACAACTCACCTAGAAACATATTAAAACACTCTTGTACCTAAACACCCTGGTAACTTGAAGTTATGCATAAATAGGTTAGCTATGCATTTTTATTCTATACATTTCATGTTTTTACAATGCTATATTTTTTTTATACCATTCCAAGAAACAAAAAAACCTATCAAGGAAGAACAATTTCCAACTCTTGGACTGAATTTAATTGTTACCCCAGGATTGAACAAACTGACATAATTTGTAACATCCCGTCCCTCACCCATTTTCTTGGGAAGAGGTGGTGGGTGTTACTGGCCATTGGTGACACCCCCAAGACACCAAATGCTAGAAATAAATGACAAGGGCCTCAAGAAAATTTGGGGGATGATTTTTAATTTGAAATATAAAAATATAAACCACACATATAATAAGAAAACAAACCTCTATATAATGAATGAGTATAAAATAAAACTCAATAGATAACCAAGAAAACAACCATATCAGAGTATAAATAGAAACCAAGTGACATAACCAAAGGAATAAAAATACAACAAAACCCAAAGACACCAAGACATCCAACCAGAAACTCCCGACCTGCTCCAATCTCCAACTTGACAAGCCACACCCATAGTATCAAGAAGCATCACTAAAGAAATGTGATACCTTTAATTTACCTAAATCTTGATAGATGACATCTTTAAATAAAAAATAGTTCCCAAGTAGTGCATGAGTCTAAATTTAGTATGATTTTCCCAATGAATTCTAAACTCACACCACTAGGATAGGAACAAAATAACATCATTTATAGGAAACAATTTAAAACTAGTTAAAAAATTTTATATCAAATCCAAAACATTTTTCCATGAAAAGAAATAAAACAAGACTTAAAAAACATTTATTAATTCCATTTGGAATACTCAATACATGATTACGCACATCCACACATCCACACATGCATGTCCAAGTGATAGTTCCATACTCATAAGCGGTCTCTCGTCGATTTACCAAGTCGCCACATGGTAACAAATACTTGGTTCACCAATGCCACACATCCCTTCCATAGGGTAGTTTCTAATGAAAATTAATTCACACCAACCATGTATGCTAAAATCTATTCCAATCTCTTTCACATAAAACATTTATTTCTTGAAGAAATTTTAAACAACCATTTTCCATTTATCAAATCAAAACCATAATTTTAAAATCACCATTTTAAAATTATCATTAAAGAGGATTTTGATGTCACTATTTTTCAATGCATTTTTCCACATCATTTATTATATTTTATTAGCCTTTTAATATCAAAATAATGATTTTAATTAACATTTATTAAATGTTTTTCTTTTTATACATAATTAATAAAACAATGGGTTTTTGTGAAAATATGTATTTTATTGATATTGTTTTTTCATTTTAAATAATTTTAAAATTAAATAATTCATTATTCTTTAACATTCATTATTTATTCAGACCAACAATTCAAAATTCACTGTAGATAAATAGGACCCATAATAGATGAATAATCAAAAAACTTGAATTAGCACAAATCAAACACATTATCACTGTAATACTCAAGCCACACCCCCACTAAAAGATACCACTCACCATCAGACCAACCTCGTGTTATCATGGATCTTTTCAAGGCCACTTCACCACACCTGTTTAAGGCCAAGCCCCACTGAGAATTTCCACCACCATTCACCGTCCACGCCCTACCTTCCCATCAGCCACCACACGATGTCTCCACTAGAGAAGCTGAACCACACCGAGCCCTAATCTACTGCACCACTATTGTCTGCACCACCGTCACCATCCACTGGTTGGGCTCTCAGGTGTAAGAGAACCCATCCCTTCATGATCCCCCTCTACACCCACAATTTTGAACCCCCCCTCATTTCTCATTATATATATATGTTTTTTATAATATATAATATAATATAATATAATATAATATAATATATAATAATAATAAATATAATAATATTAATAATCATAATAATAAAATAAATATTAAATTAGGTACATTTAAAATTTTAAATACATTTGTTTATATACAACTAAATTAATTAATATATTTATAAAAGTTTTAATATAATTTTGAAATATTTTTATAAATATTAATAGGTTTTTATAATTATTTTAAAAAATATTAATAGGTTTTTAAAATAATTTAATAAATATTATTTTTGTAAATAGTTTTATTATGTGTTATAATGAATATAATTTTTATTAAGTAATATTTGTTTTGAACTGCTTTTTTCTTTTTGAGGGTCGAGCTGCATGAAAGACTTCATTCTGTTGAGGGGAACTTATGTTTGGGACACCCAGAAAGAGGAGGAGGCATAATGAAGGTGCCATGAGGAGGTCAAACAGGTGACCCTGGAAGCAGTGACATGGGTTTACGACAAGTATTGGAAGTCTTTAGAAGCATCCAGAGTGGGAGAGGACCACATAAAGAGAAACAAATCATTTCCCATTCACTCGAGACACATTATAGAACCATCGAGAAGGATAAATAGTGAAGAATTGATTTCATACCACACATCATCACACCACTTAACTATTCATATGGCAGTATATCGAATCTCTTCATTCACCATTGCAGTTAGTAGAGTACGGAGACCAAAAGGTCGAAGTTACTAGAGATCGAGCAGGGAGATGGAGAACACTCTTTTTTCTCTATTTCCTTCTATTTTTTTTATTTTGTACAACATGAATTAATTTTTTTAAATTATAATGATAATTTAAGTTTAACCATGATTCTTGAATAATCTCCTTAGGGGGAATAGGTTGAGCTGGTTAAATATGACATTTCTTTGTTCATGTATGTGTTTGTCTTTGGGGAAGCCTCTCTCTCTTTCACTATTTGGACAATTATTATTTGAAAAAAATTAATAATTAGTGAAATATTATCTTGATCAAATATAAAATGAAATTTTATTTAATATAAGGATTTTACTGAAAGGTGAATCAAGATCTAGATAGAGACACACTGAGTTTAACCGATATTTTGAACCAAGTGACTTCTGATTTGATCTTACTTGGTGATGGGATGATTTCTATAGTTGATAAAATGTAGGAATTATTTTGTCACAGGTTGACCATATGAAAAATCTAGCTAGAAACATTCAATCATATCTAGATGTGTAAATTAAAATGCATGAACAAGGGAAAATAGTATTGAAGCTAGCTAGCCGATTTCCCCCTTCTCATTATTTTTTTATTCTCACTGTCCTGTTGTTTTTGTCTGTCTCACATTTTTGCACACACATTCACTTCCATACTCACACACAATCTTCATTTTATTCACTGCTACACCACCATTTTCTGTTTATTGTTGGTTTTCAAATTTTTTTCTTTGTATTTGGTAAATAGAGAAAATAGTACTTACCTATGGTTCAAACATTCATACCAAAGTACTAGTGTAGGTGTAAGTAGGTTTTAAAAATATTAAAATTTTTACGCTCAATGATGCAATCATCAAAATTTAGTGCCATTTATGGGGAAACAAGGTTTTCCTAAGTGGATTTTTCCATTTTTTTCTTAAAAAAAAAACAAAAACAAAAAACAAAAAACACACTAAAAAAAGTACTAAAATGGATATTGTATTTTATTTTGTTACTGATATCTATTTATCTGATATGAAAGAATTGTATGTGGATGTGTCATTGTTTCAATTTTGGTTACAAATCTGACCAATAAGAGTGATCTAAAATGATACAAGGTATGTGATACATTAAACTAAACAGTAGTATCCACAATGATTCAATCAAATCAAAGAGGGTAAAGATGGTAAGGTACCTTACAAGAAGTATTTTCTAGCTACAAAGAGAATCATAAACTTACTTGGGCCTACCTATATCGATTAAGAGGACCAACAAAGCATAATAGTTCCCCAAAAATCCATTAATGTTGCACATTTTAGAAAAAAACTTAGGATAAATAAGAAAATAAGAAGAAACAAGAAGTTGGATCTACCTATTTTTGACCCTGAATTACCCTTTGATTACTACTAGAAATTCAAGATCTATATGTAGAATCCTACTTCAAGAGTTGTAAAGAGATGGAATAAGAATACATTGAATAAGTGGGTGTAATTTGGGATATCATTTTATTTATAGCACTTAATTTGAGGGTTTTTTGTGTTCTAACTTGTCTAATGATTTTTTCACGTTTCAACAAGATGATCTAGAACAAGACATCTTGGAAGACACCACATCAAAGGTCATTTTCTTTGAATAAATTCTTAAGGAGGTTGACTACCTTCCTCCTACAACAGACATACTCCCAATAGAACTAATTACTCTCAGAGAGGAGGAAGATAACCTCACATGAGCCTCAGCCCAGTTGGTGAGGTATCCTTAAGTGCATCCACAAGACCCAGGTTCAAAACTAGGTAGAGGAATATTTCCAGGGTACTGTAGCAGTACTGTACAGGCACTGTAGCAGAACTGTACATTGTACAGGTGCTGTAGCAGAACTGTACACTGTACAGGTACTGTAGTAGGTACTGTTTAGTACTGTAGAAGCTGGAACTGTTCACCTTGGGCCATCATTTTGGGCTTGGATTCCTTAAGGCTTTCGGGCTACCCAGGCCTTCGGGTCAGTAGTGCTTTCAGGCCACCTTTAAGGCCTTCAAGCCACCTCATGGCCTTAAGGCCACATGCAGTTTCCCCAAACACACTACAAAAATGGACCAGCCCTAGAAGAGGATTCAGAGTAGGTTCACTCACTAGAGCAGAGCCAAATGGATTTGTTAGAATGAGAGGGTATGGCTATGCCATTGAGACCAGCTTGTACTTGCACTAGAAGGCTAGCCAGACGGCCATGCGAAGGTGGAGAGCTACTATCATGATGTAGATACTGGGGAGGGGCAGTTCCTTGTAGATAGTATGGTTGAATTCCTTATGACCTTTGGGTTATGTAATCTCCTAATCCTACGGGCCATTTAATCTCTGAGCCTACGGGCCTTTTAAGGGTTCCCCCTCATCCCTTGAAAGGGGTATTATCAAAATCAATAAAAATTAAGGCTTTTAGTCCATTCGGGGGGGGGGGAGGAGCAAGACAACCAAACTCAGGGAGAATTTCACTTTATTGAACAAGATTTTCTTTTATATGAGTCTAATTTTTATGTTACTGATAATAATTTTTATCCTCCCTTCATAGGTTCTAAATAGTTAGCTAAAATTCATTTATTAATAGAGAGTCATGATGAAGAAACCCCTACGGAAGAAAAATAGGAGTGTTTAGATTTGTGTACAGATGTCAAAGAGGATGTTGAAACATTTACTATAGTCAATATGGAAGCTTTATTTTGGACTAAACTAGAAGAAAAGTGTCATCCTAGAATTCTATCATTTCAACCTATTAACTCCCAACCTTAAGTAGAAGAATAGGGGAAACACCCCTACATTTCGATTTCCCCTACTTCACATCACAAGAAGTAATTCACTTATAATGATAGGGAATTGATGGAAGATGTATATGGGTTACCTCAACAATTGCGAATCTTTGAAGTTGAAAAGAACCACATATGGTGGTTCTCAATCAAGAATCCACACCCCCCATTAAATTGGGGTTGATCCACTAACTTTCCAGCTATGGACAATGAAACTACAACACCCATTTATATGGTTTTATTTTTCCTGAATATCCAAGAAATATCCCCTCATCTCCATGGGACTCAAATTCTCGATGTTTCTCTTTATTGAGAATAAAACACTCACTTACAAATATTTTAAAGTATTTCAATGTTGGATTATTTTTTCACCACATCTTTCATTAAGTATTTTATTCCTTTGATCACAAGAGATCCCTATTAGATATGTAGGCCAATGTCAAGACTGATTTATTCCATAATTTCTCTTATAGGTATTTTTTTAAAAAAAATTCTGGTCATGTTGTTAATGATATGATTTCTACTCTAAACCACTCCATTTAATTGAGGAGTTATTAATATTGAAACTTGATGCCTTGTCCTGTTTTTCTTGAGATAACCTTACACTTTAATATTTGTGAATTATATACCATTATCATTATGCAAATTTAGAGTCTTCTGTCCATGTATCCTTTCAAATTCCCTCTGATACTCTTTTATGAAACTGAACACATCAGAATTGTGGGAAATGAGAAATACCCATTAAATCCTGCTGAAATAATTAATGAAAAGAATATAATACCTCTTCTAGTCAAATTATCTTAGTGAGATAAGTCCACGTACATCTACATGCACCAATTCAATCACTTTTGTTGAATTTTGTTCCTTTTCCTTGTACATTTTCTAATGATATCCCCCTGTTGAAAAGCATCATATATATGAGTACATTAACATGACTTCTTAGGGAGATCTTGAGTTACATATCTTTTGAGAAGATCTTTTAGGGATTGTTGGTATAAATTATCAATTCATTTATGCGACACTTTTTTTTCTTTATCACTGAATAAAAATCACATATATTCTTATCCACTTACAAGGTAGAGATTATCCTTTATTCTTTTACCCTATATAACAAATGCACCATATCTTCCTTTATAGATACACATATTCTTAGTAAATATTATAGCATGCTTTGATTCAGATAGTTTACTAACACTAAAAAATTTGTGAATGAGACCTTCAACAACTAGGACATCATCACGTCTTATTTCTTTGCCCCTAAAATTGGCTTTTACCAAGCCAATAATATTTAGGCCTTTATCATTTAAAAATTTAACAACACCTTCCTTATCAAATTTTGTGACTGTAACAAGATCCTTATTTCCTATCATATGGGATGTGTATCCACTATCAAGGATCTATATAACAGAACAATATGATGCTTTAAGGGAAATCTCCACAACCACAACCTACTCAACTATTTTATTTTTGATCTATGTTTCTGACTTCATACCCAATATGGATTGATAATATTGGTCTTCCATGGAGTATAATGGACTATATTCATCTTGAATATCTAAAACTAAATTTTTCATTTTCATCTCAGTTAATGATAAATTGATCTTGTTCTTATGACCACATTTAGCCTGCTTCAGCACATTTCTCTACATTATTGATGAACAATATCTTTCTATGTGTCTGAATCCTCTACACCTAAAATAGTGAACATAAAGTGATGTCCTAGAAAATTTATCTCTATATGGATGCCTCTATTGGTATTTTACCCTTTGGTCACTCTTGGTAATGGAACATACATTTTTTCAATGTCCCATATTTCCATAATAATAACATCAAATGTAGGGTTCATTCCTATGTGTCACTAATGAAATACTAGTTTTCCATTGGATTCTTTGAATATTATGGTTCTTATTCAAACCCAAATCAGTAATCAATCTCAGAGTGGGTGATTATGGTATGACTTAAACCATTACTAATTCCTATTTTTGATCAAGCCCCACATTATTTGTATCATTCAGATCTATCATTTTCTTCTGATCTTTCACTTTTCTTTATATACTGACAACTTCCTCTTCAAGTTATTCAATATGTTTGATTTGATCTTTTTTAGTGTTAGTCAAACTATCAATTTCTCTTTTATATTATTCAATTTTTAGCTTGTACTCAACAATATTTTTTTGAGTTCACTAGCATTAAATACTTAAGGTTTTCAATTTCATCATTCAGATCAGACTTTTCTTCTTCCTCATACTATATATAAAGTTTGGATTCTTGAACCACTTTGTTGGATTTCTTCGTTTTGTCTCTCGAAACATCTATCTCATCAAGATTTTATCCTAATTAATCATTAATATCAGATCTTCCTTTGAATTATTATTCATCATTTTAGTTTTCTTCCCTTTTTTGGGAGCTACCCACAACTTCCCCCATATCATTTTCTCAATGATCTTTGTAATTCTTTATCTCTTTAACCTCATATTCTTCTAAACTATCATATTATTGTGAAAGAAGATTCCCTTTTTGAAGAAATTTCTCTTTAATTTTTTCTTACCTTTCACATATGTTGAGTACTTCTTCATTGGAATTTAAACTTCATCCAATTCACATTGTTGAATCTTCTTGGGGAACCTTTCTGCAAGATGTCTAACATATCCACATAAAAATTATAAAAGCGAGAGTTTCCCTTTGAAATTTACTTTTCATCTTTTATGATTAGAGGAAAAGAATGACAACACCTCATAAATATATTCTTCTTCCTAACCATATTAAATGGTGAGAATATTCATGGCCATAAATTCCATTTCTTTGGACTTCCATTTTTCTATAGATGCATTTTCTTTATTTCTCATCTTGTATGAAAAAATAGTACTATACAAGCTATCCAATGTCAGCTCCTTTTGGATGTTTATCTTACAATATAGAAACTTTCATATTGAACTAAGGTGGAGGTCTTCTAAAGATGTGATTTAAAATGTTTATATCTTCAATAATTTCTCTATGACCATGTATGTCTTCCACAACAACATTCACCCGATAAAAGAACGCATGAAAAGAATCATTAGGGTGCATTCTATGATCCTCATACTTGTTCCATAGAACCTAAAAATATTATTATTTGACTTTTGAGTCACCCTCATAAATATTCAGAAACTTTTCCCACATAGAATGTGATGACTTAAAAGACATAACTATCATATATATTTAGTTGGATAGGGATTCCCCTAAAGTATTGATTCATTTAGCGCATACATCCAATTCCCTTTGGTAAGCTTATGATAAAGCACCACCATCAAAACTGTCTGAAATACCATGCATAACTACTATAAAGACATATATACCCAAAGATCAAAATTAGTACTACATTCAATTCTTCCACAATTGAAAATCACTTCTATCATAGATTGGAATACCTTTATGATTGAAAACCTCTATTGAAACCCCTTAGATATAAACAAGGAAATTTACTTTTTCCTCTAATACAAAGTGTTATCCCAACTAGGTTAAATACCCTAAGAGGGGGGGGGGGGGAATCAAGGTATGATAGATTAAAAAAATACCCCTTTAGATCTTATTTCATCATAAAAAACACTATTTACTACCTTTCACATAGAAATGTATGAATAGAAATGAAATCATGCATGAGACACAATGATTTTTCTTAGTTCACCTTCACTGGGAAACTTACAAGGAGCATAAAACATCAATTTACCAATGTACAAAACTTACTAAGGTTCACCACTAATTCAACATTTGGTATAGATCAATTATATGCCTAGGCTCACAACCTTTACAAAGTTTAGGGATAAATCATTGCTTCCCAAGGGTTAGTCCCTCAATTTCTCTTTCTATGGATCATTACTGATGGAAATGATCACTTTCCTCATCTTCCTTTTATCAATGATATATAAAGGATTCAAAAACATTTTATAGAAATTTAGGTCCCTTCATTATCAATAATTAACACATACTCAACTATAGGTAGATGCTCTGTTGAAGTTATTCTTTCATCCACTTGATGAATACAACTTTACCACAATTCCACTAGTCAATAACTTCTCAACACTTTTATGATGCTCACTTCCTTCATGAAGCTCACAAAACCTTTTCAAAAGTACCAAATTATTGAAAAGTATCTACTACCTTTGATAACCCCATAACTTTCATGAAGCTCAACTCTTTCACAAAGATCAACTAGCCTTCATGAAGCAACCTTCTTTCATGAAGATCAAACACTTTCGCGAATCTTACTTAGCCTTCGAAAATCTCACAAATTTTGGTTTGGATTTTATAGACTTCACAAAATTAATTTATTGATGATTTTTTTGCAAGAAAAACCTTCATGAACCACATTAAAAAATTCATAGCCTTAGAATCTATGTTGAGTCTTGATATCTTTTTTGAAGGGGGTAGAGGCCTATTTATAGGTTTTTCCTCCCATTCAAGAAGATTTCATCTATGTCATCCTCTTTTCATGATGCTCCAAGGAAATTTCACTATCCATAAAGCTTCTCATAGTCATGGAGAGTACTATGTTTTCATTGTACATTCATGATGCTCCAAACCTTCTCATAGTCACAGAGATTATCACTAACCCTTCATGCATTCAGGATGCATGTTTGTGATGATCCAAACCTTCATGAAACACCCTTATTAAAACCCAATCTTCACAAAACTCATGCCTTTACCATATTTTTATGAGGAATTTATGGAAATCCAAATCTTAAAATGATAAAGACAACCTAAAAATTATATAACCCAAAAATTTGGAAAACATTGTGAAATGATTCCACCTTATATACACAATTTTCTACACCACTTCTAGGGAATCCATTCCTTTGTCTTGGATCTTTTTCAACATACCTTGTTAACAATATCTCTAGAAATCTATAACTGAACACAGAAAATTTATTTTTCAACAAACACAATCAAACCAAAATACTACAATGTTATCTTGAGGTATTTTTTCCCAATAATAACTATACTATATTCGAGATTACCAATCACATTCTTCTCAAATAAAATTCCATTTTACTAGAAAAACCTTTAGAACTCCCCAATTTCTTATACCCCACCGTTTTATAATTGAAAGTACTTTAATTTTCATCTGACCTCTTACTACACCATGTCACTCTAGTAGATGAAAGTCTCAAACACCTCAAAATCATGACTTTAAATTTACACACACACTTTGTGTGTGGAATTTTAAATGAATATAAAATGAAAGAGTGATCCATTATGAGAACACACTAGAGTTTCCCCCTAAACATCCTTGTGAACCAAATTAAAATTTTGGTACATTGGTGTTTCCCTTTATTTTGGAAGGATTCCATCCACTACTTTTGAAAGATTTAATCCTTTCACTTTCTACTCCATGATTCCAGCCATTAACAAAACTTTAGCCTTTAAGATCGAAATCCATTTCTCTCTGAGATACCTAGACAGTCATGCTATAAATTTTTTGAAGTCAACACTCTGGTATGTATTTATCAATTTGATGAACCTGTGATATAGTGCATCCCATCGTCCAATCCTATTTTGATGATTATGGATCTATGTTAAATTTTACATACACCATAAGAAAAATTACTACAAAATAGTGGTATATTAAAATTTTCTGGTTTTCATGGGATGAGAGATAAATAACACCCAACCTCAGCTATGTATGACCAAGAAGATGAGTTGATGCTTTAGAAACTTGAGAACATTCAAGCTAAAATATCAATAAATAAAGAGATATTGGGGAATTTTATCAAAATCACTAAGGAGAAAAATAAGGAAACCTAATTCAACTTATCAAGAATAGATGATAGGTTTTAAGGGATTTCATAAAATACTCAAGCATGCTTTAAAAAATTTAAAACTTAAGTAGAGCTAATATAAATGAAAGATATTGTGGAAAGTAAAGAATTGATACCAAAATATGATGGAATTCACTCCATGGAGCGTGTTATTTCAGTTACCATAATAGAAAGTAAGGAACATGATGTTAGACACCATTAAGTGTTGGATATATATCTTATAAAGAGATAAATTATCAAAATTAAAGACATTAAGAAAGATTAATTTAAATAATAAAATTATTTAAAATCCATTGAGAATTAAAAATTAGGAAAATATGTTGAAATTGGTATTTTGGATGTGAAACAACCTAATAAGAATGGAAAGAGTGGCTAAAACAAAGTGTAATTCTTCAAAAAGAGTTGAAAAAATTTGGTTAACTTACCCAAACACAAAAATAATCTTAGAAGTTGATCAAAGAGCACCCATTAGCCTTGGTGGTTTATTTCGAGGCTCAACCATGTCCAAAACCATTGATCATAATGAGGAATTAAATACCATGATGGGAGATACAAAGTAGATGAAAATGTATCACATGAAGTTAAAAGGGTTAAATTTATTAGGGAACAAATAAATATTGAAATAAAGGATATAAATATGGTAAATATTTAATGGAAAAAACCAAAATTGTTTAAAATAAATCTTTTTAAAGATTATTTTGACATTAAAAATAGGTAAATTGAAATGTAAGGTTGTACACATCAAGTGGGATAACATGGAGATAGATTCAATTAAGAATATTTAGATCTGAAAAATTTGATCATAAAAGAAAAATAAATGATAGTGGAGTCACTTGGGTCCCCATTAAAGAAGAACCATTTTCGATGGGATCAGGGTTGAGCATGAAGAGGAAGAAGATAGGTTGAAACTATAAAATATTTTATTCTTATGAGGTAACCCAAGTTTAAATCCTTTATTTTTTACATTTTTTTAAATACATCCACCACACTAAGTATGCTTGTATTTTTGATAGGGTATTAATTATAAAATAATGTAAAGAACATTTGGAGAAAAAGTACACACACACTACCAAGGAAAAGAATCTACAATAGAAGGGGAAGTGTTCTACTATCCCTTTTATTTCCAAAATAATTGAATTTGTTGATAAAATTATATATTTATCTCCCTAATTGTGATTATATTGATCACACACTCTAAATAAAGTGTGGGGGAAGGAAGAAAATTGTGTAGTTTTTTGTTATTTTAAGATGAGCACATTTAGTATATCTATCCACAAAACTAAAAGAGAAAATTTCACCTTAAAGTCATTAAAACCATTGTTTCCAGAACTTTACTATTGAGGGTTAATAGGATAGGAAACAGGTAAATAAAAAATTCACATTTTTTTATTGTCTTAATGAACCTTACCTTTAGTTATTTATTTTTTCTTAAAAAATTATCAATTGAGTGCTTAACCTAATTTTTTTTGGATAAATTCCTAAACTTGGAGTAGTGTGTGTATTTGTATTCAAATTATATTATCTTGAAATGGATTGACATAATAGTGTGTGAGAGAAATGCTTAAAATCCATTAATAAGAGTAAAAGAAAATCTAAGAACCAACTATCTGACCCTACTTCCATGCCATGACTGTTCCAATTAGTCATTGTGTATACCAATGTCTTGGGATTTATTAGTTCTAGATTATCCTCACACAATTGTTAAATAATAAAATGGCACATATTATGGTTAAAAATCATTTGAAATATTTTCCAAGTCATTAAAAGGGATGAAAGGGAAGGAGAATGTTGAACTCATGTGAAAAAAATGAAAATGATATTATCTAGTTAGTGACTTGTGATGAGTCATTGATTAGGTGAAATTTTTCAGTGGGATAGTGATCTTAAGTGAATGGAAGTTAAAAAGGTTTATTTCATGAAAATATTGGGATTCAAATAACTCATTGGAAATTAAAATTCAATTTTTAAGGATTGGAATTGGATGAAGATGAATTCTTAGTTAGATGGTTGTTGATAGAACTTACTTAAGAAAAAATAAGGCTCAATTTTAGATGAATTCACATAGAATATTTTTTTGAATTATTTTTCATTAATAATTTGTATATATTTTTTCTGTTTTTGTGAGTTTATATGAGTAAATAATGTTTGTTATTGATATTTTTGTTTATTTTTTAAATAAAACTTATTTTTAAACATTTTTATTCTTTAAAACTATTGAAAATTTAATTTTATTGAATATATTAATTTGATACCTGAATTATAGGAACTGAGTTGTTTAATTTTATTCTTTAAATGATTAAATGAAGATTTGGTTACTATGGATATACTCGAAGTAAATATAAAAAAAAGGAAATCAAAAATTTTAATATAAAAAAGGATAAACTCTTACCAGTCAACCATGGTTCTTCAAAATTCATAAAAAGGGTAAAGTTAAAAAAAACCCCCTTAATAGGCCAAGGTAAAACATATAAAAAAAATCCAATGAGCTTGCGAATTCATAGACACATGAAAAAATATAGGTTGACATTACACCATACAAAAAGTCTCCTAACACCACCCCATACACTATAATTTACTGAGAAATGGGAAACATCAAGGATTATTAAGATTATCCCTTTTCTATAGAAAAATTTATGTGGGAATCATGATGATATAGGAATAAAATTGTTCAAACTGGGTGAATTATGAGATGTCCTGAAGTCCCACTACTATTGGATTGTTACTTTCCCAATATTTGATGTTGAAAATATTCACACTGACCCACTCCAAGAAATCGATTGAGCATACATGGAATTTTGAAATACCCTACCACAATTATAAAACTCTAGAAGCCTCATTATGTTTTAAGATTTATACACACCACACCCCTAATTCTAGGATTCCACCACTATTATAGATCAATAGGAAAAAGGGATATTAATACACCCAAAGGTGCATTTCCAATATATCTTTAAGAATTACAGTATAGTCTTGACTCATCACCAATATATTCTCAATCTACTTTAATGAGACCATAGGTTCCAACATAATCTTAGGGTTTTCCAACACCATCTTGAATCCCAACACTACCTTAGGGAAAGGTAATTAATTCTCAAAAATTGAATGTAATCTTAGGAGTTCTCAACTGACCCACATAGTAGGTAATTTATTTAATTCAGAGTGGGGACAATTGAGTTACAATTTAATATTAGGATCACATAAAACTTACATATGGATGACATAAAATAAGGATGCATATTTTTATATAGATTATGTTCTCCTAAATTAAGAAATTAGTTATTTAAGGGCTAGGTGGAATCATACCTTGGAGTGAGAGGAAGATACCAACTCAATTAGGTCCCCTCAAGGTTGGAGAAGTGGGGAACCTTATAGAATAATGTATACACTTTCTGGATGAACCCATGAATCATTTGATCATACCCAAACATGTCCATTCTATTTCCCTTTATATATTCATATTCATACACATGACCAAGGTTTTACCCATTCTAGATTCCCATTCCCCTCAACCATACCACTCCATTCTCCCCTAGCTCACATTTTCTTACATTTATCTCTATATTTCTCCTATAAACTTCATCTATTAGAATTCTATCAATAAAGGAGTGTCAACATCATTATAAGTAGTGGAGCCTGTTCTACATCAATGTATAGGATTATCATTTTCTCTCTCTCTATATATATTTTTAATATTCTCGTCTAGTATTGTAATATAGAGGAACAAAATGATATGATTGATTATTTGGAACATGGATTTGAATTAGTCCTGATTTTTTCTTAATGAATTTTACAAATTTGATTTTATTTACATGGTTTGAGGGAAATGATATGGTAATGAGAATTGAATCCCAGACCAAGCACATAATACATGGCCACTACACCACGATGGATGATAATTATATGGGTGAATTGGAAACTAAATTACATAAAAAGTTCCAAAGCACTTCCCATAAGGGAGAATAAAATGATTACTAGGACTCTTGAACTTATGAGTAAGCACTTGACTACCATTATATTGAATTTTGAGGGATTACTAATGTTTCTATGGAATTTCAATTGGTTAATCCACTTGATGTACACCATAAGGTCAATAATTTATCCAAATTCATGTCCCTAATTATACATTTATTAAACTCATTTTATTTGTTTTCTTTTTCATTTGACTAGTCCATTTTCACACACACACACACACTAAATCTAAAATCACCAAAAACATTTTAATTCTTGTTGTGAACATACACACAAATACCCTTCCATTTATGAGATGACCCAATTATTACATACTTACAAAATAAATCATTACACATGAATATTCATTACATATAATAATAAATCACACCTAGAAAACCTATTGGTTTAGTTTATTTATAAATCAGATACATAAATGATATATTCTACAACCCATTGAACATTTCTCCATAATTGCACTAAACATGACCCACCTTCTAGAAATATCACATGTTATACTCTTCTTCATAACCTGAGGAATAGAAAACATAGGAAAGGATGAGATGAGACACTTAGAAATGGGTGAATATAATATATATCTATCAAATATCACAATTGAGTATAGCATGAACATATGGGTATGGGATCATAATCAATGTATATAAATATAATATAAATGAAATATTAAAAAATAATATATAGATCACAAATCAAGAGTCATTAAATTAGTATTTTTACATAACATAAGAAATGAGGTATATGAAAGTGGAAACATGAGACAATTGTAATGACCCCTCCCTTTAAAGGTACCTTTCCTAGGATAACAATAAATAAATAGAGACAATGAACCCTTTAATCCCACAACCAATAGGACATGGGTTGGAGAATAACATTGAGGGTATATAAATTACACACATGGAAGGCATTACCCTCAATATAAATTGAAATAATAATAGATAATATGATAAAACACCAACCACCGACTCGTGCTTATAACACCAAACTCAATCACCCACCAGCACCTGTGAACCTATAAAATAGTTTATATATACGTAGGGTGAGTATAACATGTATACTTAGTAGGATACTCCTAAAAAACTCTCATAAAAAAATGTTTAATAAGTATACTAAATCCCAATGAATAATTAAATGAAACCAAATCATCACTTAAATAGGTAAAGTCATTTTCCTATACTCACCATGGATCACTATCCATGTAATGTATAGAAGTAATTAATTATTTATCAAAATAATATCTATGTAAATATAGGTACCCTGATTCCACTTCGCCACTAGTTTTTCACTCTCAAACACCAATGACTCACATTTAATTTGTAGGTTCTGGGAACAGTGGAAGTGTGTGGATGGGAGTACCCAACTTTAATTTTTCCATTAACAACGATCAATATGAGATCCATCATGATAATAAAACGCTGATTCTTCAAAATTTAGTGATGAATTAAAGAAAAGAGGAGAGTCTCAGAACCATAGAGAGGATCATCATATGTCAGTTAAAATTAATTTAATTAAAAGAAAATAATTAACTTGATGGAATTATCTCTTCGTTGTTGTTTCCAGTCACGATCTGATGTGATCCGTTGTTGCTTCATAGAAGCCAAGTGTAGGCTTCCTCTATTAGTGATCCACACATGTTTCACATATCTTTGGACATCACTGAAGGGATATCAGGGTGATAGCGTAGAAGAGACTTTGCTTGTGATGTCCGCCTTCGATCGCCTAAAGATCCGCTTCCAAAGCTCTCTCCTTGATCTGGTGGAAGAGGATCTATCTCGTAACTTGAGAGAGTTCTTGGAGGAAAAAAGAATTCTCTCTTGGATTGAGAGATTTTTCCAGATCTATTGTGCACAACCACAAATAATTTCTAGGTTAATGAGAATAATATAATTGTGATTTTAATTACTTAGAATTATATAATGAATTAATTACCCGAAAACATTTATTCAATTCATTTAATTCTTAGTAATACCCCATGTATAATAATAAAAGTTGATTATTATTATCACTTGACATGTGCCCAAAAAATTACACCTAATATTATTTCTCACAAATCCCCAAAAAACTAAGCGGCGCGTATATTAATATACATGGCATGTAATTTTGTTTTTACATTTTATTTATTTCCTCCACCGCATTTATTAGACCTTGAATAATGTCTATTTATTTATTAAATAAATATCACTGCATTACTCACTAATAAATATATTATTTTGACCATAATATATTCTCTCGAATAACTAGTTTCAAAATAAATTCCATCATACATCCTTGAATAATTATTAAACCACAATCTGGAATAATATTTATTCAACTTGTTAAATGAATATTTAACTAAGATACCTGGACACACTTTTTGTGTGACCCTCTTGGCCTATTTCTCAGGAAAATTAGGTGGATCCTGCATAAAGTCCAAGGTTAGCATCTAGAAACACACCAAGGCACCCATATAGATAGAAGTTAACACCACAATGAAGTGTCACCTCCTACGAATACTTACCATTTAATATAATTCATCTGTCTCGATATCTCCAATCAAGCGGGTTGCATGATAGTTCCATCAACCCATGTTCTCAATTATTGTTTCTTTGATTTCTTGGAATTGAACTTTCCCATTCCTTACCATGTCCATGGATTTATTTAGGCTATATCAATTCCATAAAAGGGCCTAAGATATAAACTTCTGTTATGGAACACAAGGGAAAAATCCTTTATCGCATTATCTATTAATGTAGTATTACTCGTGATGCACCCAACACATCCTACCTCACTTTGAATAGTGTGGCATTACAATTTTTGTCAATACATCTAAGTGAGTGAATTGTAATAACCATTAATAATAATCTTAAAGTCTAAGGACCAATACACACATCCGTAGATAGGAACATACAATGACACTATGAAATGTGGATTTCCTACTGGTGGGTCTTGTTCTCATAATATCCTCTTGGATATTACCAATGGAGCACACCATAAGAAGGTTCCTCAAAGTTTTATGAGTCCTCACCCCTAATGACTGTATTATTTTTGTCCCTCAAATAACATCATTCGGACATAGAACATATATTCAAGAATAGTGTTATGGCACTTTCGGGTTCTCATCATTGTAGGGATCCACAATGACCCTTTTGTAAAACAACCATCCTCAGGAAATTATCACTTGCATTTTCACACAGAAGAACAATCAAGATGGGATAAGATATTTATTAATGAATAAAGTACAAAGTAGTTTGTTCTAGGCCACCAACTCCAATAGACTCCCACTTGGACTAGAGAAAATTGCTTACAACCTTTAACTCACTAGCTCTCACATGATATTCATGCTTCTGCTGAGATAGGTCTTTAGTCATGGGATCCACCAATTTCTCTTCCATGGACACTCTTCTCACTATAACTTCAACCCTTTGATAGAAATCCATCAAGAGGTTATACATTCAGAGAATGTGATTTTTCTATTGATTTGACCTTGGTTATTTTGCAAGAGCCACCGCTGTAGTATTGTCACAATACATTGTGATAGGGTCTCTACTACTTGTCACCACATCAAGATCTTGGAAAAAGTTCCAAATCCATACCACTTCCTTGGTTACATAAAATTCCACTATATATTTGAACTCTGCTATAGAATCAGCAACAAGTGACTTCTTTGAACTCTTCCAGCTCACAACTCCTCTGTTGAGACAGAAAACACATCTAGATTGCGACTTCAGATCATTTTGATCTATCTGAAAACCCGCATCAGCATAACCTCTGATGAAAAGCTCCTAATATTCAATATAAACCATGAACATATCATCAATTATTCTCAAATACTTAAGGATATTCTTAACAGCTGTACAATGCTATTCTCCTAGATCTTCTTGATATTTTCCTACCATTCTCAGTGCATAGGCCACATTAATCCTAGTATAAAAAATGGCATACATGATGGATCCTATAGCCGAAGCATATGGGATCTTAATCATCCTATATTTCTCCTCTTGTGTCTAAGGACACATATTCTTAGAAAGATGTAGGCCATGTGACACTAGAACCAATCCCCTCTTGAATTTTTCCATACTAAATATCTTCAGTATCTGGTCAATGTATGTACGTTGACTTAGTCCAAGCATCCTCTTGGATCTATCACGAATGATCTTGATCCCTAGAAAGTAGGCTACTTCACCTAAGTACTTCATATAGAAACACTTGTTCAACTAGTCTTTAACTGACTGTAATACTGGTACATCGTTTCTGATAAGTAGTATGTCAATCAACATATACTACTAGGATAATGACCGCATTACCATTAAACTTATTATAAACATATGGCTCACATTATCTCTTAATGAAACCAAATTACTTTATGAATTCATCAAATCAAATGTTCTTTGAACTGGATGATTTATTTAATCCATAAATGGATTTATACAACTTGCAAACCCTTTTGGCTTCACCTCGTGTCACAAACCCTTTTAGTTTTGTTGAATAGACATCTTTATAAAGGTTCCCATTAAGGAATTATGTTTTGACATCCATTTTCCAAATATCATAGTCATGGTAAGATACTATGTCAAGTATTATTCTTATGGATTTAAATATGGAAACTGGTGAAAATGTTTTATCATAGTCAATTCCTTAACGCTGTCTGAATCCTTTAGACACTAGCCTTTCTTTATAGGTTCTAACTTGACCTTCCATGTATATCTTTCTCTTAAGTACCCATTTTCATCCAATAGGCTTTACATGAACTAGCTCATTGACCAGAACTCCGACTTGGTTCTGATACACATAATCCATCTCAGAATTCTTAGCTTCTATCCATCCTAAAGCTTATCATCTCTCTACTGCTTCCTTGTAGGACATAGGTTCATCATTGTCCAAAAATAATGATTCACCATCCTCGGTGACTAGGAAACCAAATCTCTCTGGTTCCCTTACCTCTCTTGAGATACTACATAGTACTTGTGTTTCTGGAACCTCTTCCATGGGGACCTGTGGAACTTTTTCCTATACCAACTTCTGTGTATCTTGAGTATCAACTTCATCGAAGTCAATATCTCTCCTACTATCATTTTTGAGAATGTACTCCCTCTCAAGAAATATGACTTGTCTGGCAACAATCAATTTATTTTTTGAAGGATTATATAGGAAATATCCTTTTGTTTCATTGGGATATCCTATAAAGATACCCCTTGTGCCCTAAGGTGCTAGTTTTTGTCTGATAAGGCCTTAACAAATTCCTCACATCCCCATACACATGTGTGCAAAAAATGGATTTATTTCCATTCCATAACTTAGAGGGAATTTCATTTTCTACCTTAGTTGGTACCCAGTTTAATGTGTATGATGTAGTTTCTAATGCATATCTCCAAAATGATAATGGAAGATCTATATGACTCATCATCGAACTCACCATGTCCAACAAGGTTTTTTTCCTCCTTTAACTAACACTATTCCACTATGGTTTATAAAGAGGAGTGAGTTGATATAGAATCCCAAAGTCCCATAGAAGGTCGATGAACTCTTGGTTCAGAGATTCCCCACCTCAATCTGATCGAAGCTTCTTTATCTTCTTACCAAGTTGATTATCTACTTCATTCTTTAATTCCTTAAATTTCTCTAATGACTCTGACTTATACCTCATTAAGTAGATATATCCATATATACTCAAATCATTAGTAAAAGTAATGAAGTAAGAATATCCACCTCTATAATTTACTGAAAATGGTCCACACACATCCGTGTGCACCAATCCTAGAAGCTCTGTGGCCCTTTCACCATGTCCACTGAAAGGTGGCTTGGTCATTTTACCTTATAAACAATCATGACATCTATCAAGTGGTTTTAGCTCAGTAGAGTCTAAATAACTATCTTGGTAGATCTTTTTCAAGCGCTTATCATTTACATGAACAAGACGGTGATTCCAAAGTTGGGTGTTGTATGAGTCATGTGAGTTTGTTTTGTTATCGATTTTCAACGCATATTTTTCATAATTTAATACATAAAAACCATTATTTAAATGTTCCATACCATAAAATACGTTGTTATTATAAAATATACAACCCTTATTTCCAAACTTGAAAATAAATCCATCCATATCCAAACATGATATAAAAATTATGTTCTTGGTAACACTAGGCACATAATAAGAATTATGTAAAACCAAAAGCATACCAGTTGGAAATGAGAAATGGTAATCTCCAATGGCTAACACAGCCAGTCTTGTGCCATTGGAAATTCGAAGATCCACATCTCCTCTGGAGATATTTCTAAATCTACTTGGTTCTTGGATTTGAATATAGATGTGAGCCCCACAAGTTGTATCTAATACCCAATGTGTAGAAATGGAAATATTACACTCGATTACAAACACAAATTTATCATCCCCATTATTATAGGTGCAATTTCTCTTCCAATGGCCTGGCTTACCACATTAAAAACATACCATCTCCCATTCCTTACCCCACCTTTAGATCATCCCCTTCTTTGAGGGATAGTGCTCGGGGGCTTTAGACCGTTTATAAATCCTTTCCCCCTTTGTCTTGTACTTCCTTTCTTTATTCACCCTAAGGGCTGTGGTTTTTTCACAACCCATATCCTTATCTACTTGGAAAATTAAGGTCAGAAGTTCCGATAGAATCTTCTCATTATTTCTCATGTTGTATTTGATAATAAAGATAGATAAGTTCTTGATCAGTGAGGATAGGATGAGATCTGTACACAACTCATCTAGGAACTTAGTCCCTAAGATGTCTAGGCGTTCAATGTATCCAATAAGCTTGACTACATGAGGCCCATCTAGCGCAGAACCTGCAATCTTAGTTGTGAACAAAGAGTTTTAGATCTCATATCTCTCCTATATCGCCTTCTCTTGATAGAGATCCTTAAGGTGATACATCATGCTATATGCGTCCATGTTTTCATGTTGATTCAAGAGATAATTAGAAATGGATGATAGCATTAATCATTGGACATATGTGGAATTATCCATATGTTTCATATAAAGAGATAGTTCTTCATCACTGACCTCTTTTTTAGGTGCAACTAGAATAGGCTCCTCCAGCACATACAATTTCCTCTTGTGGAGAAGGATGGTGCGTAAACTCCTCTACCACTCCTGGAAATTGGTGTCGGTGAGAAGGTTTTCCTTCTTAAGTATGGTTCAAAATGATATGTTTTATGTCATTTTTCCTTTCCATTTCGAAAAATTAAGATGAGAAAAGGTTTAATACTTTATCATGATAAAATTGAGACAAATAAATAAGTTGATACTTATTAGTCTCCCACTATTTTATCAAAATACAATATCCCTCACCATTGACTTTGGAATATTCTACTACCTAAATATTCTAGTAGAAAGGATCTATATTTCCCTTGTCATTACCCCAACTAGGGTTGGTCAAGCAACTTGAAGGGTTTTAGGTAGGCATTCTAAATTCCAACTACATTAACTCGTAGCTCATTGATCCGCTGAGTGGACTCCCCAATCCTGAAATCCTTTTATTTTGGATTTCATCAACCTTTACCTCTTGGTCACACCAAGTCCTACTGTGGTGGTCAACCCTTCATGTGAACCAAGTCAAGTCAACCCAAAACCTTGAATTAGAATTCCTTGATAATTGAAAGCACCCCAACAAGGGTTGGTCAAGAACTTTGAACTATGGTTCGATTCTAACCAAGATTATGGAAGGCTATAACAACTTAATATTTCTTTGAGATATTTTATAATTATACATAATTTCCATTTTATTATCTTTGATTACATGATTGTTAATATTAAGTGGGATATACTTAAGTGATTAACCATGTCTAATATAATATTTACGTATAAGCTGATCTTATTTTAGTTCTATCTTCCTTACTTGTTTAATTTATTAATTATGTGATCGAAACAACACACACATAATAAATAAACCTTTGAACTGATAAAATAAAATAAATGGCATGATCACAAGCTTGTTCTATTGGTTATTTTATCTATAGGTTGATAAACTAACCCAAGACCTAGGGGAGAAATACCTTGAACCTTTTTGGGTTTGTGTTTATAGACTTCCACTTGTACACCTTTGTATCTCCTTGGGATTGGTTTTACCTTGGCTCCTAACTAGAGCCTCCTCCACCAGATTGGGAGATCCATTCATTATATATGATTTTATCTCACTCACAGGTGAGGGGTAAAATAGGGTTTTACATAAATGAATCTTTGGGCACGTAGGCCATACATATTAATGAGGAGAAGGCTCACATGCCAACAAATTTAATTTAAATAAAAAAACTAAAAGAAAACATCCATATACAAAGGTACTGGTCTAGCTCATGATCATCCATGCATGAAATTATATTTAGACATAAATAAAACTAGAATTCAATTCTTTAACCATTATTGTTTAAGATAAATCACACTCAAATCAATTAATTATCTTTAATTAATCAATCATTTTATCTTAAAACCTTTTTTGAATTAATTTAATATTCTTACACATCATAATTTTAAACAAATAAATTCATTTAAAATTATACTTGTATATAACTTTTACCCTTGGAGGAAACCCGATGAATTCCTGTTCAAAACTACCCAATGAGAAGAAATGAACATTACAAAGATGTGAAATTAAACCCATATATATAAAACACTTATCACGTGTTGTGCCTCAACTTTACACCCACACTATGGTACACGTATTAATGTTTTTTATAATATAATAATAAATTTTTATAAATATGCATAATTTGGATGAGTACATGGTGTTTAGTTCCAACTACATGGCGTGTACTGTGACGTCCCGGACCCAGCTGCCCTTCAACCCGAGCCCTGAGCCTGGTCGGCCACATGATCCCTGGATCGTCTCCCCATAGGCCAGGGGCTGCCGACTAGCAGTGGGGGTGTAATGGTAAGTCAGTGGGGAGACTGTACCCCCATGTCAGAGTACGCATCGGAATAGCAGCAAGTAGTGGAAATAGCAGAAACACAACCAATGGACTAACAGGAGAAAAAGGGGAAACATACAACCAAACAACAGAAGTAAGGAAACCCTGATAAATATAAAAAAGCCTCATAGGCAGTGTCTGATACAAAATTGATGCATGTAATGATAGTACAATGGAAATAGAAGACAAGCATGCTATACAATAACACAAAAAGAAAAAAAGTAGTCCACGAGCATCTCTAGCCAAGCTCGATCCTCTGCTATGGATCTCTAGCTAGAACATACATGTATCAACAACCTGAAGCTGGGCCTTTTCCCCTACTAGTACCTACAATAGTAATGTCTACATGGGTGCCCAAGAGGTCGCCCGGGTAGGGTGTGAGACAAGTCTCAGTAGGCCACCACCAACGATGTCTACGTGTAATAAAAATAGGTGTTCGCAAGCAAAGTGAGTAATATACTGCAAGTAAGTAAAGAAAAGTAATTAAACAACCCTACAGCTCAGGTTCTGGAAGGACACCTGGAGGGTCTACCTGCTTCAGCTCATGGCTGGTAAACTGAATGATCACCAGAGGTATAAGTACATAGATATAGGTTATCACTAGCACGAGGTAAGCATGCCTATTGTCCATGCTTCTCATATCAGTAATAATCATCACTGACACGAGGTATGAATACATCTCATCCACAAGCACTGAAACTGGCATGGGGTAAAAATGCCTCCCACCCATAAAGGTTATATGGGCATGAGGTATAAATGCCTCTCGTCCTCAATCGCTGTAGCTGGCCTGGGGTAGAAATTCCTCCCACCCGTAAAGATTATACGGGAACGAGGTATAAATGCCCCTTGTCCTCAATCACTGATATTTATCTGGAACAGGGTAAGAATGCCTCCCTCCCACACACAGGTTATCACAAGCATGTCAACACAGCAAAACATAACCATTCACATCACATTATATAAGGAAAACCATCTTATATCATATCACATTAGCGAAGCAAGGCATATCCATATTATAATATCACATAAGAAAAGCATGGCATGCATGCATTTCAATTCATTAAAGGGTTTCAGGATCTCTCATCCTAGCCAACCTCTAACCAAGTCATCTCATTTGCCGAACATGGAAAATGCCCTTTTAAGACATTTCATTAAGGTTTAAAGGTAAAAAGGGACCAATTCTCAAGGCATAACACCTATGGTTGACCACTCCCGGTTCATAACAAATCCAGACACCCTAACAAGGTTGGATTCATCACTCTTATACCACACGGGTCATTTAGATATGAAGCAGTCATTATAAATATAGGGCTTGGCGAAAGAAAAACCATGGTACGAAAATAATAACTCAATAAGGTGAAAAACCAAAATGGAAACCACGTGACCACCTACCTTAGGGCTTTAGGCGTAGGCTCACTTGATATCAACCTCAGATTCATAGTAGATTGGACGAGATCTGAGTTCCAGTCCAATGCCCTGAAAATAGGGCATATGAGCCTACATCAAAATAAAAAGACAGAAGGCAAGATTTGCCGATGAAGGAAGGGTGCGTGAGGTTAGACTTACCTTGGCCCTTCCAACGCTTCCGACGGATCAAGAATAAGACTCCGGACGAAGGCTCCACCAAGAGAAGAGTGAGAGGAGGGTTTTGGAACTCAAAGAGGTGTTCGCCCCTGGTTCTGTCTGCTGGTGGAAGAAGGAAAGGCTCATAAGCCTTATAAATTAATTAAGGGAAAAAGGTAATTTTACCCAGATCTGGGTCGCACGGTTTAGGCGCACGGTTTACCAAACCATACGCAAACCGTGCACACTTCCCTACCTCTAGAAAAGGGGTCGCACGAGTTAGTTGCACGGTTTACCCAAACCGTGCACAAACCATGCGCACCTCCCTGCTTCCAGACCAAAGGCCACATGGTTTACCCAAACCGTGTGCAAGCCATGCGCAGGCTGTACGCCCCTGTATGCAAGTCCATTTCTCAAACTCCCGGGCTCCGAATGAACCCTGGACACTCCCCAGACCTTTATTAGGATGTTACACACATTAAAAAAGCTTAAAGGAAATATTTGAAAGAAACAATAATGATCTGTACCTTTGCTAAAGAGTCGAGTCATTACAACGTCCCCTCCTTAAAGTAACTCATCCCCGAGTTGGCCTTCCAAGGGTACAAAGGTGTTATCAATGAAAATATCTGGCCACTAAGAATGTATATCATCCTCTCGCTCCCAGGTCTTGTCCTATACTTGGCCATGCTACCATAGCACCCGTACAAGAGGAACGGACCTGCCACGGAGTGTCTTCACGCTCTGATCAACAATTCACATCGGATATTCCTCAAAGGAATCATCCATATTCAGTTCAACCTCATCAGTATGAAAAACATGATTCGGATCTGAAATGTACCGGCATAGCTGAGATACATGAAAAACATCATGCATGGCCTGGTATCTCTGCGGAAGTGCAAGCTGGTAAGCTACTGGTCCAATTCGCTTCACCACCTCAAAGGGTCCTACGAACCTCGGTAAAAGCTTACCCTGCTTTTGTATACGTCTCTGCCCCAACCTGGGTGAGACCTTCAAGAAAACCCGGTTCCCAACCTCGAACTCAAGAGGTTGCCGATGCTTGTTAGCATAAGACTACTGTCTAGATTGAGCTGTCTGCATACGCTTCCTAATAAGCTGTATCTGCTCCGTAGTCTCCTGCACAATATGTGGTCCTAGAAAATCTGCCTCCCTTACTTCAAGCCAACAAAAAGGCGAGCGACAAGGCCTACCATATAAGGCTTCATAGGGAGCCATCTCAATGGTATCCTGGAAGCTATTGTTATAACTGAACTCGACAATAGGAATGTTTTTATCCCATGAACCTCCAAAATCAAGAACACAGGCACGTAACATATCCTCTAGTACCTGTATAGACTGCTCGGTCTGTCTGTTAGTCTGCGGGTGATAGGCCGTGCTCAAAAGTACCTGCGTACCCAAGGCCTTCTGTAAACCCTACCAGAACCGAGATGTAAAATGAGGATCTCTGTTCAAGACAACAGAATGATGTGCTCCATGAAGGCGCACTATTTCCTTAACATATAGTCTTCCCAAGTCGTCAACCGTGAAGGTCCCCACATTGGTAAGAAATGCACGACCTTTGTCAGATGGTCGACGATAACCCATACTGCATCATTTTCATGAGGTGACCTAGGTAAACTGGTTACAAAGTCCATAGAAACATCATCCCATTTCCACTCCGGAATGGAAAACAGCTGCAAAAACCCTGCTGGACACTGATGTTCCCCCTTCACCTGCTGACAGGTGGAACAACGCGTGATAAAACTGGCTATCTCCCGTTTCATGCTAGGCCACCAGTACTGTCATCACAAATCATGATACATTTTGGTGATGCCTGGGTGAACTACCCATGATGAGGCATAGAAATCCCTCATCAGCTCCTCTCTGATGTCTGCTGGGACCCATACACGCCCACGGAACAATAAGGTATCACCTTTTTCCACAGTCCATAATGTAGAGGCATCATCAGCGGCACTTTCTCGTAGAACAAGGCCTTCCGGATCTGATAACTGTCTAGCCCTGACCTGTTTCAACAGAGTAGATGTCACTGCTAAGGCTAAGAGAATAGTTTGATCCCGATCCTCTTGAACCTCAATGTGCATCTCCAAAAATATGGCTATCAGTTTCCACTCCTCATTAGATTCCCAAACCACTTGCGACTGAGTTTTTAGACTTAGCACATTGGCTACTGAATTTCCTTTCCTAGGAGTGTAGGCCAGTTCAAAATCAAAGGATTGCAGGTACTCGACCCACCTGCGTTGCCTGAGATTTAGATCCTGCTGAGTGAAGATATATTTGAGGCTTTTGTGGTCAGTGAATACCACAAAATGATCTCCCAAAAAATAGTGTCTCCAAAAGCGTAAGGAATGTATGACCGCTGCGAGCTCGAGGTCATGCATCGGATAATTCCATTCATGAGCCTTTAACTGACGAGAACCATATGCAAGGACTCGCCTGTCCTGCATCAAGACAGCTCTAAGCCCGATACCAGACGTGTCACAAAAGAGCGTATAAGATTTTCCTAGATCCTGCAAGATCAGTATCGGTGCTGAAGTTAGTGTGACCTGAAGTTCCTAAAAAGCTACTTTACAAGGTCCTAACCAATCTAATATCACCCCCTTTTTGTTCAAAGTTGTAAGCGGTGCTGCTAGGCATGAAAAGTCCTGAATAAAACGCCTATAATATCTAGTAATCCCCAAGAAACTCCTGATATCAAAGACGTTCTTGGGATGCTCCCAAGAAATTACAGCACCCACCTTCTCAGGGTCAACTGGAACTCCAGACTCAGAGATAATGTGACCTAGGAAGTGAACCTTATTTATACAGAAGTGGAATTTACTGAGCTTAGTATAAAGCTGATGCTCTCTTAGTGTATTCAACACGGTCTCAATATGGGTTGCATGGTCATGTCTCGAGCGTGAATAGACTAAGATATCATCCACAAATACAACCACAAAATAATCAAGGTAAGGGTAAAAAATCAGATTCATAAGAGCCATAAACACTACAGGTGCATTTGTAAGCCCAAACAACATGACTAGGTACTCATAGAGACCATACCTACTTCTGAATGCCGTGCAAAGTATGTCTGAAGTCCTAACACGCACCTGGTGATAAACCGACCTCAAATCTATCTTTGAAAACACCTTCACTCCTTGTAGTTGATCGAAGAGGTCGTTAATTCGAGGTAAAGGGTACAGATTCTTAATAGTCAGCTGATTTAACTTACGATAATCCACGCAAAGATGAAGGGTACCATCTGCCTTCTTGGCATAGAGAGCCGGTGATCCCCAAGGAGAAGTACTGGGACGTATAAATCCTTTTTCTTCCAGGTCCTTCTGCTGACTCTTGAGCTCCAAGAGTTCCTTAGGTGTCATCCTATAAGGAGGAATGGTCACTAGTGCTGCTCCTGGTATAAGCTCAATAGTAAACTCCACCTCTCACACTGGAGGTAGACCAGAGAAATCATCAGGAAAGACATCACTTAAATGCTCCACCATGGGAGGATAAACAGAGGGTTGTAACCCTTGTTCATCGAGATAAATATTGGAAACATGTGCCGTTACACCACCTAAACTTTGGTGTTCTAGTCCTGCTCGTGTCTCACTAATATCACATTCACCCTTATGCATATGCGAGTCACCCTCTGGTGACGTAAACGCCACCCTATGATGATACCAGTCAATCCAGGCTATATAGGGAACTAACCAGTCTATCCCAATTATTACATCAAAACCTGTCATATCCAGAACATAAAGGTTCCACACGAAGAGGTAACCACCCACCTCGAGGGGACAATTCTGACAATGAAGAACTCCCTCTGAACGGATACCCAACAGGGTATCTAACATGATCATACCATGATATAACTCAACGTCGAGGCTCAAACTTCTGATAATCGCCTCCGATATAAAAGAGTGAGAAGCGCCTATGTCAAACAAAGCAGATACTAATGTAGAGGAAACTAGAACTGTACCTCGTATAGTAGATGGTCTGGCGTACTGCTCCTGCCGTGTAGGCTCGACTGCATACAACTGGCTGGCACCATGGCCCTGAGTCACAGCCTGGCTACCTTGAGCAGACCCGCCCTGCTGGTGTTGAGAGTTATACGCCTGATTACCTCTGCCTCAACTGCCGTCACAACCTGATTGACTGGCGGTATTCCATCCGCCTGACTGACATGATCCTGCCGATCTAGTGCCAGATCATGCAGTAGGTAAAGATCCCTGTGCACTGGACCCTGGGGGAAAAGTCCTGCAGAAGTGGTGGAGATGACCCAACCTACCACAACCTATGCACTCCACTGGGTTCCACGTACACTGCCTCTTCATATGTCCTGGCACCCCACATTGGTGACAGATAAAAGTACCACCAGAGAAAAGGGTCTGACCTCCACTAACACCGTGAGAGTCCTCAAAACTCCACTTCTTCCCAGAAGCATATCCACTAGAACCCTTCGGCGCCGAACCGCCCTGGTTCGTATTGTCCGCTTCTCTCAATTTCCTCTCTGTGATCAGCGCCTGATTGATAATCTCTAAAACAATCGTCAACCTAAACACGTTAACTTGCGACCTGATGGCATAACACAACCCATCCTCAAAACGCCTAGCGGCCGTGAGATCATCATCAGCTAGTGTAGGAGCAAAACGCTGTAACTCAGTGAAACATGATGAATATTCCATGACTATCATGGTCCCTTGTTGCAGATTCATAAACTCCCTATCTCTGTTAGCCCTCAAAGTATGGGGAAAGAAATAATCATAGAAGACGATCTGGAAATCTGTCCAGATCATATCTCTCTGCTGTCCTGACTGGGTGATGACATCCCACCACCTCCTAGCTGAACCACATAGCATATAAGCTGCGAGCTTGACCCTCCGCTCTGGAGGCATCTCAAGGTGCTCGAATATGGTCCGAATAGCTTCCAACCAGGACTCTGCAGTAAGTGGTACGCCATATCCCATAAATGTAGGAGGATGCTGCGACTGAAACTCGTGGGTCAACTCTGCCATACTCGGGGCAGGTCGTACTCCACCTTGCATACCTTGCATCATACACAAGAAGTTCTCACGGAACTGGGCATCAATGCCCATCTCAGGAATAGCAAGAGGATCCACAGGTGTCTCAACAGGAAGATAAACTGGCAGCTCTGGGCCTGCCACCTCAGGAACGTGATTGTCGCCACCTTCTGCATGCGCGACTCGAGGAAGTCTCGAAGGCATAGTGCTACAATGCCAAACTAACGTCTCAAAAGAAGAAACCAACAAAATTAAAGGATGAAATCTAGAATCTAGGACAGGTACTAAGCCTTCCTACCCCTAAGATCACCTATCCACACCCATAGGAATTCTTAGCAAGGCCTAAAACTTTTCCAATTTAACTCAGTCTAGTGATATGGAATTTCCCAGCCTATAAGGGCCCATACTCCTCATGAATTGAAAGATGACACACACATGGATGTCATTCCTTATTTACTTGTGCTAATAAAGCATTTAAATTTCCTTTTACGAAATATATTGGTTTAGTTGGAATGTCATTTTCCGATCCATAAGGGCCCATACACCTTATGAACCAAAGAGTGACACCCACTAAAACCACATCATTCCTCAATCCACAACAAGCATGAAGGGATAGCACAAAGGCAAAAAAATAACCAAGTCATGGAAATAAACAACAGGTAATGCTCGCTCAAAATTTAAACGTGACATGGAAAGATGCATGACCTAATCACATTGTGCCTATCGTGATGCATGTTATAATGCATAACCCTCATTTCATTGGGTCAAACCATGAAATCCAAATTCCAACATTGCAAATCTCAATAACATCACAAAACATGTGAATCACCCAATGGTGAAACGATATCAATAGTAAATAGAAGAATCAATAACAACATAAAAATAGGCAACTTGGTCTTTTCCCCATACATGGGTTCGTGACACCCAAGCATGGATCATGGATGAGTCCCTAATAATTCTCATTCTCCAAGTATATTGTCACCAAATAGTAAAGAAAGAAAGAAATAAAAACCTATGATACCACTTTGTGACGTCCAGGACCTCGCTGCCCCTCAACCCGAGCCCCGAGCCTGGTTGGCCACATGACCCCTGGCTCGTCTCCCCATAGGCTAGGGGCTGTCGACTAGCAGCGGGGGTGTAATGGTAAGTCAGTGGGGAGACTATACCCCCATGTTAGAGTACAAAGAGGAATAACAACTAGTAGTGAAAATATAAGAAACACAACCAATGGACTAACATGAGAAAAAGGGGAAACATACAACCAAACAACAGAAGTAATGAAACCTTAATAAATATACCAAATCCTCATAGGTAGTGTCTAATACAAAATGGATGAATGGCATGCTAGTATAATAGAAATAGAAGACAAGCATGCTATAAAATAACACAATAAGAACAAAAGTATTCCACGAGCATCTCTATTCAATCTCGATCCTCTACTATGGATCTCTAGCTAGAACATACATGTATCAACAACCTGAATCTGGTCCTTTTCCCCTACTAGTACCTGCAGCAGTAAAGTCTACACGGGTGCCTAAGAGGCCGCCCAGGTAGGGTGTGAGACAAGTCTCTGTAGGCCACCACCAGCGATGTCTACGTGTAATCCAAACAGGTGTTCGCAACCAAAGTGATCAATAGAATGCAAGTAAAGAAAAGTAATTAAACAACCCTCCCGCTCAGGTTCTAGAAGGACACCTAGCAGGTCTACCTACTTCAGATCATGGATGGTAAACTGAATGATCACTATAGGTATAAGTACATAGATATAGGTTATCACTGGCACGAGGTAGGCATGACTCTCGTCCATGCTTCTCATATCGGTAATAAGAATCACTGGCACGAGGTATGAATGCCTCTCATCCACAAGCACTGTAACTGGTGTGGGGTAAAAATGCCTCCCACCCATAAAGGTTATATGGGCATGAGGTATAAATGCCTCTCGTCCTCAATCACTGTAGCTGGCCTGGGGTAGAAATTCCTCCCACCGGTAAAGGTTATATGGGAACGAGGTATAAATGCCTCTCATACTCAATCACTAAGATTAATCTGGCACGGGGTAAGAATGCCTCCCACCCACCCACGGGTTATCACAATCATGTCAACACACCAAGGCATAACCATTCACATCACATTATATAAGGAAAAACATCTTATATCATATCACATTAGCGAAGCAAGGAATATCCATCTTATAATATCACATAAGCAAAGCATGGCATACATGCATTTCAATTCATTAAAGGGTTTCAGGATCTCTCATCCTAGCCAACCTCTAACCAAGTCATCTCATTTTCTGAACATGGAAAATGCCCTTTCAAGACATTTCATTAAGGTTCAAAGGTAAAATGGGGCCAATTATCAAGGCATAACACCTATGGTTGACCACTCCCAATCCATAACAAATCCAAACACCCTAAAAAGGTTGGATTCATTACTCTTATACCACACGGGTCATTTAGATATGAAGGAGTCATTATAAATACGGGGTTTGGTGAAAGAAAAATCATGGTACGACAACAATAACTCAATAAGGCGAAAACCCAAAATGGAAACCACATGACCACCTACCTTAGGGCTGTAGGCGTAGGCTCGCTTGATATTAACCTCAGATTCACAGTAGATTGGAATAGATCTGAGTTCCAGTCCAATGCCCTAAAAATAGGGTATATGAGCCTGCATCAAAATAACAAGACGGAAGGAAAGATTTGCTGATGAAGGATGGGTGCGTGAGGTTAGCCTTAACTTGGCCCTTCCAACACTTTCAATGGATCAAGAATCGGACTCCGGATGAAGGCTACACCAAGATAAGAGTGAGAGGATGGTTTTGGAACTCAAAGAGGAGTTCTCCCCTGGTTCTGTCTGCTGGAGGAAGAAGGAAAGGCTCATAAGACTTATAAATTAATTAAGGGAAAAAAGGTAAATTTACCCAGATCTGGTTGCACGGTTTACCAAACCGTGTGCAAACCGTGCGCACTTCCCTGCCTCTAGAAAAAGGGTCGCACAGGTTAGGCGCATGGTTTTCCCAAACCGTACGCAAACCGTGCACACCTCCCTACTTCCTGACCAAAGGCCGCATGGTTTACCCAAACCATGCGCGAGCCATGCGCAGGCCGTGCACCCCTATCTGCAAGTCAATTTCTCAAACTCCCGGGCTTCGAACCAACCCTGGACACTCCCCAAACCTTCCTTAGGATGTTACACACTTTAAACAAGCTTAAAGGAAAGATTTGAAAGAAAAACTAACGATCTGTACCTTTGTTAAAGAGTCGGGTCGTTACATGTACTATCGTTCACCATCCATCCGAAGTACACGCCCATGGATATAGTGTGTGAGTGTAATTTGGAAAACTTCGGAGTACACGGTGTGTCTAGTGGGACACATGCCATGTAGTATCCCTGTTACATGGTCTCTAGCAAGAAAAGCTGTGTATGGGGTACATGGTCTAAACCTAACCTGAAGGGACTACACACTGTGTCTAGTGGGCCACATGACCTGTAATCCAGAAACTACACGCCACCTATTCCTGGTGAACACATAGAGTCATTTAAGACTTAGATAGACTCCAACACATGGATTGGTTTGGAGGACCAGTCCCAGTGCTTGGAACATAGACTATACAACATGTACTGCCGAATACACACTATGTGTTCTGGTGTTGTATGAACAAGAAGCTTTGGAACCTTTGTATGAGATACTATATTTTATTTTAATAAAAAATAATATAAAAGATCATTTATGTAAGGGGAACGAGAAACAAAAGAGGAGGAACAGATCTCAAGATTCAGATTTTCAGAACGATTAACTTGAATTGAAACAACTAAATTATTAAATGCATAAATCATCAATGAAAAAATAAATAATTATAATCAATGATATGAACCCTATGATACCACTTGTAGGTTCCGGGTGTAGTAGAAGCTTGTGGATGGGAGTACCCAACTTTAATTTTTCCATTTACAACGATCAATCTGAGATCCGTCACGATAATAAAATACTGGATCTTCAGAATAAAACGAAGAACGAAAGAAAATAGGGGAGTCCCAAAACCATAGATAGGATCATCATATGTTGGTTATAATTAATTTAATTAAAAGACAAGAATTACCTTGATGGAATTATCTCTTTTTTGATGTTTCTGATCAGGATCCGATGTGATCTGTCATTGCATCGTAGAAGCCAAGTGTAGGATTCCTCTAGCGTTTATCCACGCATGTTCCATGTATCTCTGGACATCACTGAAGGGATCTCAGGGTGCTAGCATGGAAGATCATTCACTTGCGATGTCTGCCTTTGATCACCTAAAGATCAGCTTCTAAAACACTCTCCTTGATCTGGTTGAGAAGGATCTCTCTCATAACTTGAGAGCATTCTTGGAGGAAAAAATAATTCTCTCTTGGATTGAGAGCTTTTTCCAGATCTGTTATTCACAACCCCAAAGAATTTCTAGGTTAATGAGAAAAATATAATTGGGATTTTAATTACTTAGAATAATAAAATGAATTATTTACCCGAAAGAATTTATTTATTTCATTTAATTATTTGTAAGACACCATGTCTAATAATATCAGTTAACTATTATTATCACTTGACATACAGCCAGTGAATTAAACCTAATATTATTTAATTTAATATTTAATATTATTTCTCACAAATCCCTATAAAACTACACGACGTGTATATTAATATAAACGGGGTGCACTTTTGTTTTTCCATCTTCTTTATTTCATCCGCCACATTAATCAGACCTTGAATAATGTCTATTTATTTCTTAAATAAATATCATTGCGTTACTCACTAATAAATATATTTTTCCGCCCAAAATATATTCTCTAGAATAACTAGTTTTGAAATAAATGCGACCAGACATCCTTGAATAGTTATTAAACCACAATCGGTAATAATATTTATTCAACTTGTTAAATGAATATTTAACTAAGATACTTGGACACACTTTTTGTGTGACCCTCTAGGCCTCTTTCTCAGTGGAATTAGGCAAAGCCTGCCTAAATTCCATGGTTAGCATCTAGAAACATGCCAAGGCACCCATAGAGATAGAAGTTAATGCCACAATGACGTGTCACCTCCTACGGATGCTTACCGTGTAATGTAATCCCTTTGTCTTGATATCTCCAATCAAGTGGGTTGCATAATAGTGCTATCAACCAATGTGTTCGATTATTCTTTCTTTGACTTCCCAAAATTGAACCTTCCCATTACTCACCATGGCCATGGATTTATTTAGTCTATATAAATTCTATCAAAGGGCCTAATATATCAACTTCCATTATGGAACATAAGGGAAAAATCCTTTCTCGCATTATCTATTAATGCAGTATTACTTGTGATGCACCCAACATATCCTACCTCACTAGGAACAGTGTGTCGTCATAGTTTTTATCAATACATCTAATTGCACGAGTTATAAAAACCATTAATAATAATCTTAAAGTCTAAGGACCAATACATACATCCGCATATAGGAACATCCAATGACACTATGAAATGTGGATTTCCTACTGGCGAGTCTCATTCTCATAATATCCTCTTGGATATTACCAAGGGTGAACACCATGAGAAGGTGACTCAAAGGTTTATGAGTACTCACCCCTAATGGCATGTATTATTTGTAACCCCCAAATAACATCATCCTACCATAGAACATATATTCAAGAATAATGTTATGGCACTTCCAAGTTATCATCATAGTAGGGATCTACTATGACCCTTTGGTGCAATAGCTATCCTTAGGACATTATCACATGCATTGTCACATAGTAGAACAATCAAGATTTGATAAGGCATTTAATAATGAATAAAGTAAAAAGTAGTTGGTTCTAGGCCACCAACTCCAACATAATTCTCATCCCTTCCATAAATGATCCTAATATTATGTAATCACATCACATATATTCTGTATCTTGTGAATCCTGACACAACCTAATCATCATCAAATCTATAACCAAGTATATGTTTAAAAGCCACTAGAGCTTGTGTAAATACATTATACCTCAAGAAATAAAAAACCATGCTTGTAAAATAGTGGTAAGTCATAACCACCTTGAACAGATACAATTATGTTCTATTACCTCAAGACATTACAATCCACACATAATTTTTTCAAAAAACTGAGATTTGTCATAGCCCTAGAAGGAACACACCCTATACCACAAGCCATTATAGATAAAGATATGCTTACATATAAAATATAGCCAAAGTGAGAGTGGGGGAGTCAGATAAGTCATCCATCCATTCCCTTAACATCCTATATGTTGGAGAAAACACTCCCAAATAATTTGGGATATGGTTTCCCTACTGATGTCAGTGGTGAAGCGTATGAAAACATAAAATATTGATTTTTTTCATACAAAACCACACTAAGGTAAATTACGTTTCCTAAGACTCATTTATGAGTTTCAATCCTATAAAGTATTCAATTAAGCATGGATATCAAATATATGAAGTGATTTTATAGATTGAATTCATGTAGTAGTAGAAAAACACATGAATACATGAGTGACCACATGGATTGACTACATGGATTGACCACACAAGAAAAAGATAAACCACATGAAAAAATTAGTGACCATGTGGATCAACCACATGAATTGAATGAATGGGAAAAAAATCAATTGTATAGCTAAAAGATCTACCACACAAATAAAGTATCATCCACACAATCAATGTATCAACAACATGAGTAAAGGATTGACCACATGAAAAAAACTATAAATTAATAAGGTAAAAATACCCTAATATTTGAGCACCCTATAACACCACTAAGATTTAGTAAAACACAAAGGAAGGGTTTTATAAATTATGGACCTTATATTAGATACCTCTGAAATAATTCTCATCCTTGAGAATTTAAAACATAACCTAAAAAAAAGTGAAAGGGGTCTAGAAAACCACCCAGTGAGATACATATAAAGGATCAATCCAAATCAGTAACACAACCACACATTGATTTCAAGAGTCATATAAACATTCAATATATCAAGGAATAGAATCAATCTCATAAAATAACATAAGGTTAAACACATCATTTCATTAGAAGGAAAGTAAACAAAGAATCACAACAAGGAATATGAACTCACTAAAAACTTGTAATATTGAGTGTGAATCTATGATTTCAAATCCCAAGTGGTATCCTTAAAGACAACATGCCTCTACAAGACAAGAACCAAAAAAATAACATGCCCATACAATGCCTTTTCTTGATGGCCTTGAATCTCAACATTCCATACTCAAAGATAACACTATCTTCAAAATTCAACTCGACATAATCAATGATGCGTGATTCATCAAGAATAAATCATAGAGTCTATGATATGTTGAATACATCCTAAATATGGATAATTTTTAGGGTAATGATAATTGATACCCCATGTATCTAACTTGTGCCAACACCCCTAAAGTCCCTACAAACCAGGAAGAAAACTTACTCCCATGAAAAAATCACTTCCTATGATGTTGATATAACTTAAAGAACACATGATATCTGATGTTAAACTCTATAGTGATCCTACTATGATCATCACATGACTTCTAATGATCATGCACAACCTTTATTCAATTTCAGATTAATTGTACTTTCTCTATTATTATTTCCACCACTTCTAGTCCAAGAATTTATGGATCTATGACATTGATCCAACATAATAGAGATCATAAAGGTTATCTATGTAGAAATTTGAATAGATCCATACCAATGGCGGAGTGATAACAGTTTAAATAAGAATCCAAAAAGGGTAGATGTTTGACACATAAACCTATAAAATCAAGAATTCATGTATGCAATATGTGCTCTAAATTTTGGATAGTATTATATGATTTAACATTCATCTATGGATGGAAAGGAGTGATAAATAATAAATGATATACAAATAAATTAAAGATATATCTCTATACCATGAAGATAAAACAAGGATTATAATCATAAATAATCATCTTTGGTACCACATGGAGCCTCATCACCTCATGTAGATACTTCCTTGACAAAACATCTATGGAGAATGTATCCTTAATCTCTACGAAGTGAGAAAAATTCATCAAGCAGTCCACGATCACCCAAATTATATCATAACCACCCTGAGATTAGTGTAAACTGGTGATAGAGTCAATAGAAATGTCCTCCCACTTCCATTGAAGAGTATGAAGTGGTTGAAGTAAACCACTAAGAACATGGTTCATAGCCTTTAGCTTTTGAAAGATTAAAAAAAGATAAACAAAATCTAAAACTGACTTATTCATATCAGACCACCAAAACTAGTCACTTAGAGAATGATACATCTTTATCACACCAGGATTTACCGCTAAGTGATAATTCTGGAACTCATAGAGAACTACCTCTTACATAACCAAAGGAGTGAAAAAATTTACCTAGAACAACACCTGATGATGTTCATGATATGACCATCCCTTAGGATCATATTTATAGAAAAATAAATCATGATAAACCTTTTCTTTAAAATCTACCAGTTGGGACTCCTCCACTTACTACCCTAAGTATTACTTCACTATCATCTAATAAGGATATACTCTACCATCAACGGTTCCCATATCATGGTATAACACTACCAAATATTCCATCACTCTCCAAGAGTTTCTATAATTATACACAAAACTACCATATGACTTCCTTGAAAAGGAATTATCCATAAAATTACCTTTACCTAGTTTTTAAAAAATCTCAATGTCATAATAATATATGAATCGCATCCACCATTGCTGGAAGTAATTCAAATCTTACTAGGAGAATACATACTTCAGAATCTTATGTTCTATAAAGACCACAAAATGTTAACCAATGAGATAGTTCCACCAAAATATAAAGGTAAAAAAACCATATAAGGATCAAGATCATGGGTGGAATAGTTACATTTATAAGATCATAATTTATTAGACCCATTAAATATAATATCCATCTATTGCATCAACACACAACCTAATATAAGATGTAAAGAATCACAATAGACCTTGAACATTTACCCTCCTAAAAAAGATGAAGAACCAGAGTAATGAATAGATTATCTTTCAATTAATCAAAACTAGGATAAAACTGATAAACCCACATGAGCACTTGATACTTCATAGAAAATGTTGTCCTAGGAATCACAATCCAGGAGAAGTATGGAATGATCCTCCTTTAAAAGTTAGTGAGACCAAGAAAGCTTCACACGCCTTCAAAATTCTTAATGAAAACCCAAGAAACCACCACTTAAATATTTGAAATATCTATAACTAATACATAATAAGATACAACATTTCATAGGAAACAGACCTCACAGGCCTGAAACTCACACTTCAATAGCTTATTGTATAGCTGAAGGAATCGAAGAACTCCCAACATAGCTCCCAGATGCTCTACACAACTACTAAAAACTAGGATTATCTAGTTATTCATTGTCACATGATTTAAATAATGATAATAAATCTAAATAAAAAAAATTCCACACACCTTATTCAAAAATAGAACTAGATACCCCCAAGTTGACACACTAGGCCAAATAAATATTCACTATAGAAGATCATTAATCTAAATCCATAGCTCCTTTATAGGATGATGTCTTCTAAGCCATGGGATATGGAGATTTATATTGATGATCTTCTAAACAATGTATTTATTCAACCTAGTGTGTCTCCTTTTGGAGATCCAATTCTATTTGTGAAAAAGAAGATGGAATTTTGTGGCTTCATGTTGATTATCACCATTTGAATCATGTGATTGTGAAGAATCATTGCCCCATCCTATGAATTGATGAATTATTCAATTAGTTTAAGGGATCTAGTTGGTTATTGAATATGGAATTGTAGTTTGGATATAATTAGGTATGAGATAAAGATGATGATATCCTAAATACTTCTTTCTGTAGTCCATGAGTTGTTAACTTGCACCAAGGGTGTACAAATCACACACATTGGAGGCATTACCCTCTACATAAACTTAAGGAGTATCAGATAAGATAAGAAACCACAAACTAACACTATGTATAAATAAATAAGTAATACTAGTATATAATGTAATTTCAAACAACTAAAGAAACTTAAAGAACATAAATCACCAAAAACAAAACCTTTATAGTTACTAAAAGGCTCTAACATATCTTGAATAAATCATAAATTCAGTAATTCTTAGTTTGATCACCAACTTGGTCCCATAGAACTGAATTTTTTATATATATATAGGGTGATCATAAGATGTATACATAGTAGGATCCTCCCCAAAAAATCTTGTACAAAATGTGAAAGAAGAATATTAAATCCCAATGCGTAAATAAATGAAACCGACTTGTCATTAAAATAGGTAAAGTTAATTTCCAATCCTCACTATGTCTCACTCATAATGCAACACATATAAGTAACCCATTCATTATAAAAAATGTATATATATGTAAATTTATGTATTTCACTTCCACTTCCCCACTGGTTTTTCTCTCTCATGCCTCAATGAGTCACGCTATGTGCTTATACCTTCCATAAGTCATCCTGTATCTTGTAAAATCATATTACAACCATTCTACATCCCGTAAATCCCATAAAAACCTCATCATCATCATATAAATAACCAATTGTCTGTATGGAATCCACTATAGGCCATGTAAATTCATTATACCTCAATCCATCACAGTCCATACATGTACATCCATGGGAAGCTACAACCACTACAATTAGATACAAGTATGTTCTGTAACCACAAGTTGTTAGATCCCACACAAAAATGTATAATAAAACTGAGAGCCATCATAGACTGGGTTAAAACACACCCTATACCATAATTCATTATAACTAGAGATATTCCTAAACATAACCTACTATGAAAGGGAGAGTGGGGGAGATGTAGAAGTCATCCATCCATTCCCTCTCTATCCTAGATATTTAAGAAAACACACCCAAAACATTTTGGTGTTGGTTTCTCTAATGATTTAAGTGGTGAAGTGTATGAAATCAAAAATATAGAATATATTTCACTGAACCACACCAAGGAAAATTACTTAGCCTTATACCCATCTATTATTATTTCCATACAAGACTACCTATTACCAATGTTAAGGTCTAGACCTCAAATGTTCACAAAAGAATAAAACTTAAATATTAATTAGTAACTGACCATTAATTAATCAACATTATTTCATATTAATTTCAAAGATTAATAATTTAATATTAAATGCCTAGCACCTCCGATATTGTAATTATTCTATTTTATTCTCAAATATGTCATCAACATCTTAGATCATCAAGAACTAAAAACATTTATTTATTAATTCATTTATCATTTCACAATTATCCAGGTACTCTAGGGCTCACCCTAATATAATACAATAATTATTCACTTATTGTGTATAGAGTAAAACTATATCAAGAAGTTGGAGACCTGACATATAATATTCAACCAACTAGAAATTTAAAATAATCAAGAAAGATTATATCTATAAGAAAGCATAGCTCTTAACTCATCATGTTTTCCCCAATTCCATCACTACCATGATTGCACACAAAACTATCCATCTCACCACCATTGACATCAACCATCACTATAGTAATGGGATTCTAGCCCATTTCCCACCAAACATTCCAACTATATTGGGTTATCATCAAAACAAATTATAAATCTACTATTACTAGAGAATAAATACAAGTAACAATTTTTTTTAGTATGACATACTCATGGGGAAACTAAGTCCATGGAATTAAGGTAATCATGCCTCCTGCAAAAAATATTGGGCTCATTCAACCCTAAAAAATTTTATTTAGAAAACAACTATTTTAATTACCATCTTAAATTAACTGTTTTATTATGTATAGGTTTTCTATATCAAGAAACTTATAAGCAGTAGCTAAGAATCAAACATGAATATGATTCAACCATTATTTTTGTGTTCCATTACATTTAAGAAAAGAAATAATTATATTCTCATGCCTCTTTACACATTCATTATATATTTCTATCTTTACATTGCTTATTAATTTCAAGTATTTCAATCTTTCCAAGGGACAACAATAATCATTGTAAGATAAAATCACAGTATCTAGAAAATCAATGGGAAATATCAGCACATCATAGAACACACATGATCATAAAATCACAATTCCATTTATATAATATCCATGTCATGAAATAATAATTATTTTCTACTTGTAATACTAATCTCTTCTTCCTTTTAAATGTATAGAGTAATGAAATAATATTTTTTAAACTGTATAAAATTTACAGAATATCAATTATTATATAAACTGTTTGTGATAACCTTTCTATATTTTCCTTAATTGCCATTTTATATAATAATAATAATAATAATAATAATAATAAATCTACAGTAGGCAGTTATTATTTTTATATTTCTTAGATAAATTATAGAATAATAATAAAATATAATTCATCATAAAAAGAATGTGATTTCATCATCTTCTTCCTTTATAATTTTTTGTATTTTTTAAATAATTATTCTCATATGATTTCCTAGATTATTATCATTATTAAGGTGAAATTGCATCAATATATCCATAGAAACTAAAGAATAATTAAATCAAACATTTAATTAATAAAAATAGAATAAATTAATCCTCTACCTCATGATAGCTTCCTGATTTTTCTGCACTAAGAATAGAAGATAGAGAAAGATATAAAATTGCACATAGCCTATAAACTCAAAAGAATAGGTTTAGATGATTAAAAAAGTGTTGAAAGATGCCAATAGTGAATATCAAATCATCTAGACTTGATAAAAAACAATAATATCAAATAAAGGGAAAAATATTATTTTATAGTTTACATGTATCTATTATTTTAGGTAATTCCAAAAAAACTAGTCAAAAGTTCTTATTTAATTTACCTTTAATTTAATTTATATTTAATTATTTTTTATCCCTCTCCATGTATCATTTAAAACTACTAATATCAAGTAAGTAAAATATATAATTTATTCGTAACACATATATATTTAAAAATCACAATTTATTCTTTTATTTCAACATTTTTTGTTAAAAATAAATTTTACACCATTCTAGAAAAACTAATATTTATTTGCATAAATAGATAACTAACTGAGAGGATCAGATGTGATAAGTGACTACATAGAGTATTCAATCGAACCTAAAGATATTTTATGCAAAGAGACAACATGGATCAACCACATAAAGCATATAGTAATCCATATGAAAAATGAGTGACTAAATGGATTAACTTTGTGGATTTACCACAGAAGAAATAAATTGACCATATAAACATATGAGTGACTGTGTGGATCAACCGCATTGATAAACCAAAAAAATAAAAAATATACCACATGAATATACAAGAAACTGTTTTAATTAAACACATTTATTAACCACACAAGTAAACATACAACTACATGACCACATGAAAAAAATATAAATTAGTAAGGGAAAATAGTCCTAACACCCACTCGACACCTCCATGCCTTAGGAAAACACAAAGGGTTTTATAAATATACTACCTTACTATTATAATCATGATCCATGAGGTATAACATAAAAATATAGCACAAACACATGAAGATAAAATCATTTATTATCTCAAGGATCACTACTAAGGTTATCATCACATTGAGGACATATTCCTATAACACAGTGGATTGGGTTCAATCCCCATTCCCATAAAAATCTTAGATTGGGTTCACTCTCTAGTCTCATACATGTCATATCTTGAGATAAAAATATTTACACAATGCATTGAAAGGTTATATAATTATGGGACCACTAATCACACAATGAAAAACCATACATATGTGTGCCACATGAACATGATCACATTAATAGAGAAACCATAACATAAATAACCAATGGGAAATAAATGGGTTTCGTAAAAATTTACAAAAGGTATACATAAATTATCCATAGAATGAAATTAGATGATTTCATTAAAACCCACCCCCAATGAAACATAGTAAAAATTCAATTAATATTTAAATAGATGAAAAACACTTTAGAATAAAATTATATTTTTTTTGGAAAATAAGAAGAAACATCCTTTACATTTTGATAAATATTATTTTGAAATCAAATAATTTATAAAAAATAGTTTTATGATAATAATTATAAATTAAATGAAACCACTTTCAAGAATTTTGAAAACTTGAAAAGTAAGTTTCATAAAGAAAACCGAAGAAGATAGTGGGAGAAAGCAACAATGTGGAAAATTATAAAAATATTACTTTCAAAATTTTGAAAAATAATGTTAAATTAAATATAAAATTCACTTAAGGAACCATATATGTCGGGATAAGGGAATCTATAAAAGAATATGAAAAACATAGACATAGAAGAAAAATATTCCCGATAAAAAAGAATAGATAGGGCTAGTTCTACTTACAAGCATCATTTTAGATGAATTATAAAGTAATGGGAGGGGAAATGGTGGGAAGAAATTTAAAACCAAAAAATAACCAGAGGAGAAGAAAATAGATGGTATTTTAAAAATAAATAATATATAATTTTCCATTAATGGAAATTTTGACATTGATAATGTTGAATTGAATGTGAGATTAGAAAAGAAACCCTTGACTTTACTCTCAACTTCCATTAAATCATTTTACCCTCTTATATAATAAATATAACTAGATTAATCTCTTATTTTAAAACCTTATTGATCTATATTAAAATTTATACTCTTAAATTATAATCATTTATTACAAAAATATCTATTATTTATTATTTATTTTCTTTATTATATGTTTTTAATTTTTATTGTTTCATACAGGTTTCATAATTGCGATGTCAATCCCCATTCATTGATAACAATTTCATCATCCCTAAATTATTACAGGTTGCAGAATAATTATTTTTTAGTAATTTATTCAGTCCCATATTATAACACTCTAGGTTTTATGAATCATTTTATTTACTTAAGAATTATGTATATTATTCACAAATATAAATTTTCTATTCTATTAAAAAAATTGTCTGTTAGAAGAAAGTAAGTCGTATAGGATTTGAATCAAAATAACAAAACTTTATTCACTCATAATGAAACATTAAAGAAAAATTACATGAAACCATGTATTGAATACAATGCATTATTTATTATAATGGGATATTATATCCATTAAAAGTGAATAAATTAAAAATAGAAAATAAATAGAAAATAATAATATCTATAAAACTATAAGATTCCTTAGATCATCTTCACCCTTGAGAATCACCATTATTAGAACTAAATTTATAGTGAGAAATAACAAAATCAAAGTAAAAATAATGCCATGAAATATAAAATGAAAATTTTGGGATTTAAAAGCGTGATTTAAGAGATAAGAAGAAAATTAATTTATAGGGAGTGATATAGTCATTATAAAGGGAGATGTAGTCATTGGAAATATAGTCATTGGATATACACGTATCCAATAAGAATACTGAATTTTTGTATTGTTAGTAAATTTTTTCGAAATAATACAATTCAGAAATAATAAATAATGAAATAAAAATATAATATTTAATCAAAATATTTAGTGATAAAAATATTTTTATGCATTATGAATTATTATTATTATTAAAGTATGGTATGATATAAATTCCGTAGAAATATTTTAATATTAATATATTGATAAAATCAAAATTTTAGCATATAAAAAATTAACGGTGTTTAGTGAATATTGTTTAACATAAAAAGATATTTTTCAAAGAATTTACACTGGATTCTACACTTTACATCAGGGGTTCGACCCTGAATGCCTCCTCCCCTAATTACATTGGGGGATGGGATACAAGGAACCTCTTTGTAGGGAAAGATATATTTATTTGCGTTACCTGTGTATGAGTGAAGATGAAAAATATAGGGCTGTGGGGGGCATCCTAGCTATGATAGGATCACCTAAATACTGTGGGTCTCACTGACTTAATAGATGATGGTGAGGTAGAAGTAGACATAAGCAACAAAGATATCAATGGTTGTGTGGGGGATTAGTTTCAAGAGGGATGGTGACTCATGGGATTCACAGGGACATGCTATGGTAGAAGGTTAATGGTGAGGGAGACTATAGATATGGGTGGTCGATGAAGTGTATATGGGTCTAATAGTCATTCATAGATAGACATAGGGTGAAGGGTGTAGGCGTGCACCATGAGATGGCCCTCATGAAAAGTGGTGCATGGGTGCAAGATACCAGGAAATAAATTTTCTTAAGTGGTGCATAGGTGGAAGCCACCATGGAATAAATTTTCTTAGGACAAGCCTTTGGTCCAAAAATATTTAATGGCCTTATGAAATTTGGTCTTCGGGCCATGCATTGAGTTACCTCTCAATATAGAAAAAGAGGGATTTATTTTCTTAATAAAAATGGGGATTTAACCCTAATCCTGTTTCAATTATTAATTAAAATATACTAAAAAAATATTTTAATGTATTATATACAAGAATATAAATTAAAATTAATCTAATAATTATTATTAATAAATTAATAATAATAAATTCATTTTATTCTTAAAAGAAAATATTTTATAAAAATATTTGATGTGATTATATTAAAATAAGTTGTAAAAAATACTAGAAATTGATTTTAATAAAATCAATTTTCATATTTTTAATTATAATATCTAAGTTTTTTAATAAATTTATTTTCAGTTTCAATATAAAAATAAGTTAATAAATTAAATATTATTTAAGTGGTAAAATAGTTATTTTTCAAACAATTGTTTTTATAAACAATATAAATTTTTTATCTAAATAAATTGATATATTTTTTATAACTCTAATATGTTATTTTATATTATAAAAATATATATTTACACTTATTTAGTTAGTAATTTATAATAAATAAGAATAAAAAACACTTAATGTATAAATGATAATTTTCAACAAAAACAATTTTTTCTTTATCTTAGGTTTTCATTTAAAAGTTAATTTTATCAAATTTAGAAATTGAATTAGATTTAATTAATTACAAATTCAGATTCATCATGTCAAAATTCAGTAGGATGGGTTATCTTATATTTTATTTAAAAGAATAATTATCATGGAAAAAATATAATCAAGGTTAATAAGGGTAAAAAAGGGTAATTTAATGTTGCTCAAATTTTGCAATATCAACATAAAATTTTGAATTTATATAATAAATTTTTAGTTGGTAAAGTCAATTCCACACATCTCACCAACATTTACTCACATAAACCACTTAACTTCCACATTATTCCATCTTCAACCCAAATCTAACTTTAGTTTCCAAGGAAAATTTCCTCATTTTCACCTATAAAATGGTCTCACTTACACCCATTTTAAGAAATGACTATACTTTAAAAATTAATTAAAACCCCATATCATATTATGTTACACCCCAAGGATTTAAAAATAAATTTAATATTGATTTCATGTAACCTTGAGTCTCTACAAAACAAAATTTTTTTATAACCAAGCTAATAAACATAATTTTTCCTCTTTTGTGATTTGAATTTCAAAAATCTGACATACACGGTTGCGTTCACAGTGTTTTTTGGTGTCTTATAGAACAAACATATTTTTTGGTGAATTGTAACATATCCTTATGAATAGTAACTTACCCTTATGAATATTAATGTACCCTTATGAATGGTAATATACCTTTATGAATAGTAACCTCACCCATGGATGTATTAGTAAAATTTAGGCACATTATAAATGAAATTGAACATTTTATAAATTATTGATTAAGTATTGGTATTTGTGTGATTGATAAATATTTATTTATAGTTTAAAACTAATAAATGTATTTAAAATTCATTTTAATAAAATATATTCCTAAATAAATATTTTGTTGTCCAATGATTTTGGGATAATTTTATGAGACCATAGTTAATTTTTGAAAGTATTACAAAATCAGTTCTAAAATTAAAATCTGCATTTTCAATTAAATAATTTTTTACAAAAAATTAAATTTCACATATTTAGAAAATTATTTTTATAAAATGGACTTTATGTTTTGATTCTACATGTTGAAAAATTGTTGTGGTGATTTTTTGGGATGTTTCTAAAATACTTCAATTTTAGGTGAATAGTAAAATATGATAATTTACGGTAAATGCTAAATACCTGGTCTATTGAGTCATAGGTGATGTAAGGATGATGTAAGACCACTTGGTTAGAACTCACATGCACATATTACTATTCTTGGTCACAATAATCAATACTATTTCTGGTCTTGAGCAAAATAATAAAATAATTATTTAGGTATTCAGAAATTACTCCTCTCCTCCACTATAAAAACGCCCCTCACTTCCTCTTCTCTTCACTCCTCTAAAGCCTTGTGCCTAGTCCAAATTCGTCCAAAATATCTCTCTAAGCTCCTCACCCATATCCAACAGCCCTTGGTCTCATAAAAATACCAAAATCTCTCCCCTAAAGAGGCTCTCAAGGAAAATTACTTAAAGAGGTAAATTCCTCTTTTCATTTATTTTATTTCAAGTTCCTTTCTTTTCTTTTTATTTCCTCACCTCCATTCATCCAAATGTTGTGATGAATCCAGTAAATTACATGTACTGGAATATTGTTATGATAAAGTAATAATTCTTCATAATCTCTCCTTCCCCCTTCTTTTATACAAGAAATGAAAACACCATTCGAGATGTGTTAATTTATCACATTCAAGGATGAAGGGTTTTTAATTTATATTACCATCCTCAGTTCTGGTCATAAAACAATTTTTTTGGTTTAAATAGACTATAATATATGTATTATAACTTATTTAATGTTATTGAATCTTTTTGTACAAATTATAATAATTTATAAATCAGAATGAGTTCATTGGGATAAAAAACCACCAATTAACCCAGAAAATTGTCATTAAAGTTTTATATAATGATTCATCTTCACTACCAATAAACAAATGAAATTTTATAACCATTTAATATTCTGGTTGTTCACTAATAACATACAACTTATATTCTGGAAAACCATTGTAAAGACCCAGAATTCCCATGTTTTTTTTAAAATACATTGGATTTTTACGAGTCTGTGAAAATTGGCGGCGCTTGATTCTGAGACCCAGTGTGCCCAGAATCAATTTCAGAAGTTTTGATCAGTTATGTTCAGTAAATTTGTTAGCGAGATTTTATAACTTTTGAACCGGTGCTCGGAATCTAATTCTGAGGGCACCGTTGAACTCACAATGTCGGCTATTGCTTAGTGAGACCTTCACCGCATTTGCGTTTTATTGAGAGTGGAAGATAGTTTTTGGGGGTTTTTAATTAAATTGAATAAAGTTAAATTTTTAACTTTATTTTATTTTTAGGGGTTAAAACCTCCAAGGGGAGGTTAGTGGTGGGGGCCACCACACCATAACCTCCCATGAGAGGTTATGGTGGTGGGGCCCACCCGCACATAACCTCCATTGGAAGGATGTTATGATGGTGGGTCCCACATGCACATAACCTCCCTTGAGAGGATTATTAGGTGGGGCCCACACGAGCTTTAAACCTCCTCTAAACCCCCAATAAATTTGTTGAAATTCTTCACCTTCACCCTTCATTTAATGAGCCAACTCATCCAATTTAATTAAGGTAACTTAATTAATTTGGAATCATTTTGAATTTTGAATTCATGATGCCAACATTATAATATGTGATGTATTATTATGGTGTGTGGGGGGAGGGTTGGCATAATCCTTGTTAGGAGAATTAAGAAGAGGAAGAGCCTTTGGGAGAATCGAGAGGACTTCATCCTCTCAACGAAGAACGTGAAGAACACCCATCCCCACCGAAGAACGACGAGCACCGTCTTCCCCCTCTTCAACCGGGGAAAGTAGAGGAAACACTGCCACCCACAAAGAACACCGACGACGTCATCTTGACTCATCTTCCCCGAATCCTTCCTCCTCGAATTCTTCATCTTCTACCTGACGTTAATGGAGTGACGTCCGCTTCCCACGACTTCATCAACGAGCGACAATCGAGGTAGGGGGTTTGTATTGTTTTGTACTCGTTCCTCGTCATTCAAATTTCTGGTATGAGAACCGAATGATATCATCGTAACAGGGGGGTTTGGAGCGCACAAACATGGCCCGACCCTCCCCTTTTGTTTGTTATTATTCGATGATGATGAAGGCGGTACACACGGCGACAGAAAATGAGCCAACCGCGAAGAAGCCGACGGTGCAAGGCCGCCGGGTTGCTACAAGGGCACGACACCGCGGGGCCGCGCAAAGAACCGAGCCGCGGTGGTGCCGGAGGGGCATGATGCCATCGCACCGTGCCAAAAGGAAGGGCCGCGGCGGTCGGACAAGGAGCGCGGCGCTGTCGCGCCGCACAGAGACCAGTAGGAGGCCGTAGCCAGGCCGAGCAGCGGCGGAGGTGCGCGGCGCCGTCGTGCCGCACCGTGGGTTAGAGCGGCTGGCCGTTCGGGCCAGGCGGGAGGTGCGGGACCCTGTTGGGTCCCGCATGAGCTGGATTGGCACTATACAACACTGGTTCGGTTCTACCCAAACGGTTAAGCCGTTCGGGTGCCAGGGGCGTGCGGTTCCCCCCTGGTCGCGGCTAAGGCGAACCCCTGCCGGGCCGCCGGGTCGCTCGGCCGACCGGGACGTCATGCCAACCGGGCCGCCGGGCCACCTTCAGGCTGGGCCGCCATGTGCCGGGATGCCTTGGGCCGGGAGGCCTTAGGCCAGGTCGGGCCACCCTCGGCCGAGCCGCAATCAGGCCGAGCCGCGCCTCCGGGTCGGGCCGCCTCTTCGGGCTGGGCCGCCCCCTCGGTTTTGGCAGCCCACTCGGGCCGGGCCACTTCCTTAGACCGGGTCAGACCCGAAGACTGGGTTAGATCTCAGTTTAGACCGGGATGAGCCGGGTCGGTCCTACTGGGTCAGACCAGACTCGGACCCGCTATAGCCTGTTTGCACCTAATCACGCATTGCTCGGGCTACGGTTGTCCGATCGACGAACCGTCTGCGGTGACAAAATGATTATAGTGAGACGGTTCTTTTGGAATATACCAATTGAGTTTTGGACACAATTGGAATATGGTCAGGTTGGTTTGAACCTAAAAATCAACCGGGCCCCTGGGACGAAAATGCCAATAACTCACAGACCGGCCGTCCGATTGACGCACCGTCTATTGCGTTGAGACCCCTATGACATGGAGGTCATTTTAGATACTTCCATGTGAGACTTTGTGACACTTGGAGTATCGACCAGTTTCTCATGGAGTGGATCCTCCCGGAGACGAGCATACAGAGTGTGGAGACCTAGAAGCTGACAGACCTCACGACTGCTTGACCGATTCGACTTAGAGTGATTCGAATAGCCCAGTGGGGAGCGCCCGGTATTTGGTGGCAGACCCATGGAAGATGGAGAACCCAATATTTGGGGGCAGACTCGTGGTACTCGACAGGAGGAGTACCTCTGTAGGCTATTAGGGGGAGCGCCAGATATTTGGCGGCAGACCCACAGCGGATGGAGTGCCCAGTATTTGGCAGCAGACCTGCAGTACTCGACAGGAGGAGTACCTCAGCAGTACAAGGTTAGTGAGAAGTGCCTCAGTGTCGCGACATGCCCACTGTACTCGAAAGAGGAGGAGTTCTCCGTCAGCTGTGGTTTTGATAATGAAAATCCTAGTTTGAGTTAAGTCAATGACCTTTATGTTTTCCTCATGATTGAGATGAGTTATTTGATAACTTAGGTATATGTATGGTAATATACCTAAGTAATGGTTATCCATTGATTTCATACTTTTTGGTTTATACTTGTTGGATTTTATGAGACCTTGAGGGTCTCGGGGTCCCTACTGAGTATCGTTATACTCACCCATGCATGGGCTATGCCCGCACCTCGTTGTGTTGGATGCAGACGATGAATAGTGCTGACAGAGGCTGAGAGCGCCAGGACTGGACGGTACCCAGAGGTGAACCCCACGACAAGATGACACTCGAAGGAGACAGTCGGACGTAGAGCTTTGAGGAGGCTATCTATACCTACCCTTCAGGTAGGATCCGTGGTGGACGATCCAGGAGCTGCTAGACACCTTCCCGCTGTTTTTCTTGTTAGTTGTACCTATTTTGTCTTTTCCTTGTACTTTACAGTTGGGCTTGTATTTTGGGCCCCCTTTACTTTCATTACACTTGTTATACATCTTTTAGTTAGTGTTTTCTTCTGCTTGTACTCTGTTTGTGTGTGTCTACGATTTATAAAGGCAATGCCTTTCTAGTTTTAGAGAATTATGCCTTTTGGTGCTAGTTGCCAGCCCTTGTCCTATAGAAGGTAGGCTTGGGGTAGTCACGATATGGGCCCTGGGGGATGGTTCATGAAAAATTGGTATCAGAGGAGTCGGTTCTACCACAGATCTTAGGACTCTGGTATTTATTTTCTATGAAGCAATAGTGTTAAGGGTACTGAGTGTGGTTTTCAGTTTAGGGAGTCCAGTGTTGGTGCGGTGGCCGACGTATCCATACACCAGGACCCTGACTACTGATTTCCAACTTAGTACACAAAAACACTGATTGCGTGTGTGTTTCAAAAGTTTTCTTTAAGTCAGATCAAACTAGGTCAGCTCACTAGGTATAAATGTTTTAATCGTGTCGCATCTGTTTATTTCAGGATGCCTCCCCGTGGACGACCAGTTAGAGCCTCGAGAGTTGTACGCACTGACAGCCTACCGAGTGACGAGGATTTAGTGCAGTTCCCCTTTCCTGTTGAGGCACCAGCGGAGGTACCAGCGGTACCACCACCCGTTGGGCCACCGATGCGACCGACCCTAGCAGTAGACGATGCATGCCGCTTGAGCGCGTTACACGAGTTCCAGTGCCATAGGCCACCCAGGTTCTGGGGATAGACGGACCCATAGGCGGCTGAGGACTGAAAAGAGGCTGTGGCGAGAGTCTTAAAGCTAGTAGGGACACCAGCTGACTACATAGTGATCCTTACTGCCAGTCTCTTTCAGGCAGCAGCAGGCAGATGTTGGAGCCTGATGCTCCAGATGCATGACGAGGTGACACCTCTATGGGTAGACTTCGAGGGCCTATTCTGGGTGAAGTTTTTACCAGCCACCCATCGAGTGGTGCAGATATAGGAGCTACTGCATCTACATCAGTGTAGCATGATGGTGGCGCAGTACTCATCAAGGTTCACCGACCTCTCACGCTACTCCACTGATATGGTATGAGACCCGTTCTTCCGGGCCCAGAACTTTGAGAAGGGACTCAGGCATGATATTAGAGCTTTATTTATCTCCCACAGCATCCTGATACAGGTGGTAGTGTTGGAGCGAGCCCTCCTAGTAGAGAGTTTCCTTGCTGAGCAGTCCCCAGTAGCGAGACCTACCACTAGTCAACTTGCAGTGGATTCTTCTACAGCTGGCAGCAGACAGATGACACAGAGTTCCAAGAGGACCAGACCCACAGGTGGTCGACTGCACAACTCAGGATCGGTTGTGCGGGGCACCCAGAGTGGAGTCATAGCTAGTCATGCCAGGAGCAGACAATGTTACTCCTGCGGTGGGCTTAGTCACATGGCTCATGACTGTCCGAACCGCCACTCTATTGATCAGCAGACAGTTGAGGGACCTCCAAGGCAGAGGCATAGGTTCGATCGAGGCGGTCCGCAGGGCACAGACGGACGTTCCAGTGGAGCTGTCCGTGCAGCTGGCGGTGGAAGACGTTACGAGGTGCTACCGCCACCACCACCAGGAGTTCTACCATGACCATAGGAAGCAGGTGGACAGGGGAGTGCACAACTTCAGGCAACTGAAGCGTATGACCATGGCGCTCCAGAGATGATTGAGGTATGATTTTTGTTTACTCCACCTTATCTAAAGTTCTTATAGAAACAGATGTCAGTCACTGTTTCATAGCTACTGCCCTCTTTTGGGGATCAGAGATTCCGATGGAGCCGTTGGCTCGATCCTTATGGATAGAGACTCATACGGGAGCAGACTCGACTATTACGCACCGGTGCCGATAGTGTAAGTATACTATAGGAGGCGGGAGCTTCGGCTGGGATCTCCTCATAGTGGCGTCGAGGCCTTACAACGTCATCTTGGGTATAGACTGGTTATCTACAGTCCATGATCAAATCGACTGTATTAGGCAAAAAGTGTGGTGTGTCTGCACAGATGGGACCAGTTTCACCTTCACCGGTGAGAAGGGAACCTTTTCAGCGTAGGATGGACTTACTTGGAAGAGGGTGTAGCCGACCACTCACCAGTTGGCTTTCCTTACCCTTGGAGAAATAGATGTGGAGAGTCCGACTTATCTTGTAGTGGTGGACCTGTACACTGATGTTTTCCCTGAAGATGTTCCAGGACTACCTCCTCACAGAGAGGTGGACTTCTACATTGACTTGTACCCCAGGATGGAACCGATATCTATTGTAGCATATCGGATGGATCCCACTGAGCTTCACGAGATGAGAGTACAGCTTGAGGACTTACAGGGAAAGGGATTCATCTGGCCCAATGTTTCCCCCTGGGCAGCCCTGATTCTATTTTCCAAGAAGGCAGATGAGATCTTGAGACTCTGTGTCGACTACCTTCGCCTGAACCAGGTGACTGTGAAGAACAAGTACCCACTCTTGAGGATTGACGAACTCTTTGATTAGCTTAAGGGAGAATGATGGTTCTCAAAGATAGACCTCAGATTAGGCTATCACCAGCTCAGATTTCGAGATGAGGATGTGTAGAAGATGTCTTCATGTGTAGTTACGACCATTAAGAGTTCTTGGTTATGACCTTCGGCGTAACCAACGTTCCAGCAGTGTTCATGAGTCTCATGAACAGTATCTTCCAGCCTTACCTCAATCGCTTTGTCGTGTTCTTCATCGACGACATTATGATTTACTCGAATACTGAGGAGGAGCATGCCTACCATTTGAAGGTAGTAGGGGATACACTCTAAGAGCACCAGCTTTATGGTAAGCCCTCAAAGTACCAGTTTTTGATTCAAGAGGTTCACTTCTTGGGACACATCATCTCGGAGGATGGAGTTGTTGTGGATCCAGTGAAGATTGATGCATTGCTTGCTTGGGAGCCACCCAGGAGTGTGATGAAGGTTCGTAGTTTCCTGGGCTTGGCTGGATACTATCGGATATTTGTTCTAGACTTTTCCAGGGTTGCAGCACCACTGTCAGCCTTGACAAATAAGGGGCAACCCTTTGGGTGGTCGGAGAGATGCCATCAGAGCTTTCAGGAGCTGAGGAAGAGGCTGACTTGTGCCCCCATATTGAGGCTTCCATAGGAGGGTGTAGGGTACTTAGTTTACTACGACGCGTCAGGGACCAGACTTGGTTGTGTCCTGATGTAGGAGCGAGTAGTGATCGCTTATGGTTCTCGGTAGTTGAGACAGCATGAGCAGAACTACACTACCCATGACCTAGAGTTAGTAGTAGTGGTATTAGCTTTGAAGATGTGGCGACACTATCTGATGGGTGAACGTTTTACCATGTACTCTGATCACAAGAGTCTCAGGTATATATTCTCTCAGAAGAACCTGAACCTGAGACAACGACATTGGCTTGAGTTCCTCCAGGACTATGACTTCGAGATAGTATATACTCCTGGGTAGGGGAACGTTGTTGCAAATGCTCTCAGCAGGAGATCTGGTATTCAGCTGCTAGGAGAAGCGACAGAGTAGCTGGCTGTATTATAGATATCCTTTGTGGATAGGGATCGAGAAGCCTATATTCAGTCTCTTACAGTCACACCTCCACTTCTTCAGCAAGTCAGGGAGGCACAACGTGGAGAGGCTGACTATGAGACGCGACGTGATCAGATATCCATAGGGCAGGCACCTGATGGATTTTCTGAAGGTGGGGAACACTTCATCCTTTTCAGAGGATATACCATGGTACCAGTTGCACTTTAGGAGGAGGTGTTGAGGGAGTTCCACACTTCCCCTCTAGCGGTACATCCAGGTGTTCCAAAGATGTACCAGGACCTTCGACGACATCATTGGTGGCCAGGTATGAAGAAGGTTGTAGCAGATTTTGTCTCACGATGCCTCACTTGTTAGCAAGTGAAGGTAGATCACCAGGTACCAGCAGGCTCGGTTCAGCCCTTAGAGGTCCCATAGTGTAAGTGGGATGGTATATCCATGGACTTCGTGAAGGGTCTTCCACGTACATCCAGGGGTCATGACTCGATTTGGGTGATCGTCGAATGACTCACCAAGTCGGTCCACTTCCTATCGATCAGAGGGGAGGGTTCAGTAGAGAGTTTGGGACACCTCTATGTGAAGGAGATAGTGCGTTTACATGGAGTAACTTCTTCTATTATTTTCGACCATTACACACGGTTTACTTTCTGGCTATGTAAGGGGTTGCAGGAATATTTTGGGACACAACTTCGCTTGAGCACCGCCCTCCATCCTCAGAATGATGGTCAGACTAAGAGGACCATCCAAACCCTTGAGGACATGCTTCGTGCTTGTGTCCTCGACTTTGGTCGCAGCTAGGAGGATCACCTACCTTTGGTGGAGTTTTCCTACAACAATAGATATCACTCCACCATCGGTATGACACCTTTTGAGGCCTTGTACGAATGAAATTGCAGATCGCCATTATGATGGACAGACCCAGGGGAGTCAGCACTAGTGGGACCAGAGATGGTACGGGCTACCACCAAGAAGGTGCAGATTATCCAGGAGTGGATGAAGACTACACAGAGAAGACATAAGTCGCATGTTGACAGGAGACAGAGACCTCTGGAGTTCGAGGATGGAGACCACGTCTTCCTACGGGTCTCACCACAACGAGGTATATGAAGATTTGGCTGAGGTAGTAAGTTATCTCCACAATTCATTGTACCTTTCCAGGTCCTCAGTAGAGTAGGCGAGATGGATTACCACTTAGCTCTTCCACCTTAGTTGAACCGGGTGCACGATGTCTTCCATGTATCTTAGCTGAGGAGATATGTGCACGACCCATCCCACATCATCAACCATGGATAGCTGGACATCGATGACAGGGCGAATTTCATAGAAGTTCCAGTGGAGATTGAGGATCAACAAGAGAGGGTCCTACGTGGACGGTCGATACCTATCGTGCGCGTTCGCTGGCAGCACTGGAACCTCTAGGATAACACATGGGAGTGGGAGGCTCAGATGCATGCTCAGTACCCCCATTTGTTCCCTTAGTTTTAGTTTTAGCTGACGGGGACGTAAAGCTCTGAGTTGGGGAGAATGTAAAGACCCAGAATTCCTGTGGAAGTTTTTTTAAAATACATGGTATTTTTACGAGTCTGTGAAAATTGACAGCGCTTGATTCTGAGGCCCGGTGTACCCAGAATCAATTTCAGAAGTTTTTCTTGGGTACATTCAAAAAATTTGCAAGTGGGATTTTATAACTTCTGAACCGGTACTCGAAATCGAATTCTGAGGGCATCGTTGTACTCATAGCATCGACGATTTCTTAGTGAGACCTTCACCGTGGTTGCGTTTTATCGAGAGTGGAAAATAGTTTTTGGGGGTTTTTAATTAAATTGAATAAAGTTAAAGTTTTAACTTTATTTTATTTTTGGTGGTTAAAACCTCCAAGGGGAGGTTAGTGGTGGGGGCCACCACACCATAACCTTCCATGAGAGGTTATGGTGGTGGGGCCCACCCACACATAACCTACCTTGGAAGGATGTTATGGTGGTGGGGCGCACCCGCACATAAACTCCCTTGGGAGGATTATTAGGTGGGTCCCACATGAGCTTTAAACCTCCTCTAAACCCCCAATTAATTTGGTGAAACTCTTCACCTTCACCCTTCATTTAATGAGATAACTCATCCAATTTAATTAAGGTAACTTAATTAATTTGGAATCATTTTGAATTTTGAATTCATTATGCCAAAATTATAATATGTGATGTATTATTATGGTGGGGGGGTTGGCATAATCCTTGTTGGGAGAATTAAGGAGAGGAAGAGCCTTTGGGAGAATTGAGAGGAATTCATCCACTCAACGAAGAACGCGAAGAACCCTCGTCACCACCAAAGAACGAAGAGCACCATCTTCTCCCTCTTCAACCGGGGCAAGTAGAGGAAACACTTCCACATACGAAGAACACCGATGACATCATCTCGACTTATCTTCCCCGAATCCTTCCTCCTCGACTTCTTCATCTTCTACCCGACGTCAGTGGAAAGACGTCCGCTTCCCACGACTTCGTCAATGAGCGACAATCGAGGTAGGGGGTTTGTATTTTTTTGTACTCATTCCTTGTCATTCAAATTTCTAGTATGAGAACCGAATGATATCACCGTAATGAGGGAGGTTCAGACCGCACAAACACCGCCCAACCCTCCCCTTTTGTTTTTTCTTGTTTGATGATGATGAAGGCAGTACACGCGACGACCGAAAATGAGCCGTCCACAAAGAAGCCAGCGGCGCAAGGCCGCCGGGTCACCATAAAGGCACGACACCACCGTTCCGCGCAAAGAACCGAGCCGCGGCCAGGTGGGCCGCGGCTGTGCCGGAGGGGCGTGTTGCTATCGCATCGTGTCAGAAGGAAGGGGAGATGATAGGAGGGTTGTGGCGGTCGGACGAGGAGCGCGGCGCCGTCGCGCCACGCGGAGACCAGCAGGAGGCCGCGGCCAGGCTGGGCCACTGCGGAGGGGCGCGACGCCATCGCGCCGCACCACGGTTTGGAGTGGCTAGCCGTTCGTGCCATCCGGGAGGTGCGGGACCCCATCGGGTCCCGCATGAGCGAGACCGGTGCCACCCGATGTCGGTTTGGTTCTACCTGAACGGCTAAGACGTTCGGGTGCCAGGGGACGTGCGGTTCCCCCTTGGTCACGGCTATGGCGGACCCCCACTGGGCCGCCGGGTTGCCAGGCCGACCGGGCCGCCGGGCTAACCGGGCCACCGGGCCGCCTTTAGGTCGGGCCGCCATGGTCCAGGCCACCTCAGACCGGTCTAAGCCACCCTCGGCCGGGCAGCCCTCGGGCCGGGCCGCGCCTCCAGGTCGGGCCGCCTCTTCGGGTCGGGCTGCCCCCTCGGTTCAGGCCGCCAACTCAGGCCCGGTCGACCACTCAGACTGGGCCGCTTCCTTAGACCGGGTCAGACCCGCGGACTGGGTCAGACCCCGATTTAGATCGGGACGGGCCGAGTCAGTCCGACTGGGTCAGACCAGACTCGGACTCACTATGGCCCGTTGCACCTAATCGCCCATAGCTCGGGCTACAGGTGTCCGATTGACAAACCGTTTGTGGTGACAGAATGATTATAGTGAGAAAATTCTTTTGGAATATCCCACTTTAGTTTTGGAAATAGTTTGAATACGTTCGGGTTGGTTTGAACCTAAAAACCAATTGAGACCCTCGGACGAAAATGCCAATTACTCATAGACCGGGCGTCTGATTGATGCACCGTCTGTTGCGTTGAAACACCTATGATGTGGCAGTCCTTTGAGATAATTCCATGTAATACTTTATGACACTTGGAGTATCGAACAGTAGCTCATGGAGTGGATCCTCCTGGAGACAAGCGTACAAAGTGCGGAGACCTAGAAGCTGACAGACCTAACGACTGCTTGACCGATTCGACTCGGAGTGATTCGACTAGCCGAGTGGGGAGCGCCCGATATTTGGCGGGAGAACCATGGCGGACGAAGCACCCGGTATTTTGCGATAGAACCACTGTACTCGATAAGAGGAGTATCTCTGTATACTATTAGGGGGAGCGCCCGATATTTGGTGGCAGACCCACATCGGACGGAGTGCCCGGTATTTGGCAGTAGACCCACAGTACCCGACAGAAGGAGTACCTCATCAGTCCAAGGTTAGTGAGAAGCACCTCAGTGTCACGACAGGACCAATTTACTCGATAGAGGAGGAGTTCTCTAGTATCCTCATTTCAATAATGAAAATCTTGGTTTGAGCTGAGTCATTGACCTTTGTGTTTTCCTCATGATTGAGATGGGTTACTTGATAACTTAGGTATATGTATGGGCATATACCTAAGTAATGGTTATTCATTGATTTCATACTTTGTGGTTTATACTTGTCAGATTTTGTGAGACCTTGATGGTCTCGAGGTCCCTACTGAGTATCATTATACTCACCCTTGCACAGGCTATGCCCGCACCTCGTTGTGTTGGATGCAGACGACGGAAAATGCTGACGAAGGCCGAGAGATCCAGGACTGGACGGTACCCGGTGGTGGACCCCACGATGAGACGGTACTTGGGGGAGATGGTCGGATGTGGAGCGCTAATGAGGCTATTTGTACCTACACTTCAGGTAGGATTCATGGTGGATGATCCAGGAGCTGCTAGACACCTTCCCACTGTTTGTCTTATTAGTTGTACCTGTTTTGTCTTTTACTTGTAATTTACAGTTGGGCTTGTATTCTGGCCCCCCTTTACTTTTAGTACAGTTTTTATACAACTTTTACTTAGTGTTTACTTCCACTTGTACTTTGGTTGTGTGTGTCTACGATTTATAAAGGCAATTCCTTCCCAGTTTTAGGGAATTACGCCTTTTGGTGCTAGTCGCTAGCACCTAGCCTATAGAAGGCGGGCTTTGGGTAGTCACGATACAGGCCCCAGGGGACGGGTTGTGGAAACCATTCTCATTCTAATTATTTATCCGTACATGAATATAGGTAAACTGATCCTGAAACCCAAGGAAGAAAACACTCCCAAACAGTGAAATTAAATCCCTTTACCCATCAAAAGGCCATGAATGAACCTAACAAGGTTGTACAGAATCAATTATATTTAGGTGATATTATGGAATTATTAATTTATGAATGTAAATTTTATTATTCTTTTAATTAAGATCAAGTGAGTAACACCTTCATACTTAAGGTAAGGGTTTTCTACCCGATCATCCATTTTCATTCAGGTTACTCTTATTCTTGACTTACCTCAATCAAATTATTATTTATTAATATATAAACCTCATAAATTCTATTAGAATTTTCTATATATGTTTACCAACCACAATTCTACTTTAATTTATGGGGAATTATATGTTTTAGAAGGATATTCCAAATTTGTTTCTTGAAATACAAGCCCCATTCAAGGTAATTTCTCAAATTATTACCTATTTTCAAGGGATATCTATAATATGTTTTTAGAAACCATTGTATTTATAAATTCAAACATTTTATTAGGAAAATACTATCTTAATCCACTTATAATTTTATACAAAAACTTTTCCAAAAGAACTCTTCTTTTCCAAAAGGGTATTTATCTCTAAAATTTCTTGATGATTTTATAAGAGTATCTTTATCTGTTTCAACACTCTTGTTGATTATTATGTATTATTGGAATTAATATTTTATGATATGATCTACCATATTTAATTGAATTTTTTATTATTAGTTTTATTGTGGATGTTCTATCTTAAAACCATTCACCAATTTACTCCAAATGGTTAGTGTTTATGCTTAATGTTTGGGGATTGTTATTTACATTTAATATGTTAGTTTCAATATGAATGTATATGTTGTTTATGTTTATCCCCATTCATTTGAGGAATTAATTGGACTTATTAAGTGTCAGGTGGGGCCCGCTATATCCCCTCGGTGCATCGGTAGGTCCCATGAGACAAACTTTGGTCTTGGTATGAGGCCTTGAAAAAATGGATATTTATGGTCTTAGAATGAGGCCTTGATGGTATGGTTATGATCTACCTCATTATGAATTCCACCATTATGAAACTAGTATTGATAGTTCATGTGGTTATTTGACTAGTAGAATACACATGATTATGTTTTATTATGGAATTATTTATTCATATCTTATTCCTTACATATTATGTTCAAGTTTATTTTTTTAAAGGCATGTGTTTTTAGTTATTCACCATGCCTAATGTTTATGTTTATGATATCTTCTGCTATATTTTTCACCCTTATGGATCATTTGAGATCACCCCTTTCTTATGTTTTATTTTTCCCAGGACATGAAGAGGTATATTTTAAATGTCATGAAAAAATAAACTAGGAGTTATGGATGTTGTAAAAGGAGTTTCTAAATTGTTTTTCATTTCAAGCTGTAATATTGAACTTATGTATGTATCTTATTTTGAAATACACTAAATAAATCGGTCCTTCGGGATGCATATTCCTTGTTTATATGCCAATTTAATGAAATAATGCAGCAACTATGGGTATTTAGGGTTGGGGAATTACATATTACTTCTCCCAGAATCCTATTATATATTTTAAAGTACTCGTTTTAAAGAAAGTGTCCCAAGTCCTCAATTCCAAATAGGTATTTCAAGAGAAGATTCAAGAACTCAATATGACCTTTATTCTTTATCATTCTCATACACCATCCTTCAAACCAATTATATCCATACTAGTATAATTACATTAGTATCATTATTATACTAAAATGCTATAATATTTATATAACAACCATTATTATTCTCCCTCCCATCCATTGGTAAATGAAAACATCACTCATTTTATGTGTGGAATACCATCTCCACGAATGAAATATTTCCTTTTTTCATCACCAAATCACTTGGATGGTTATATGAATGAATTGAACGAATAAAAATTATATTTATGAAATGATAAATATTATATAAAGATAAATTAGTTATTATATTAATATCTAACTCATTATTAATATACTACCTTTTGTTTGTTAACAATTACCGAAACAAGCTTCTCACTGATTTTATCTTCATGAATCATAACTAAAAACCTCATGGAATGAAATTAGAAATTTATAAATCATTTTAGAAAATCAATTATATCACCTTAAATAATCTAGTAATTATTAAAATGCTATAGAAGTATAGAGATCAACATTGACATTACAAATCATGTATGAAACAATCAAGGTTACTAACATCTGAAGACGAATATAAAAAATAACTAACTAATAAATTTATAATAAATGATTATAATTGAAGAGTAAAAAAGGTAATATATTTTAATGTGGTTCTTAAATAAGTGATTAAGATTTTTATTTATATTATACATTAATTTAAATCTCCTTCATGGAATTTAGGAATAAAGGTAAGGGTTTTCATATCAATTCTCCTTTATCGAGACAAGATTTATTATTTTTTACCTATCCTTATTTGATATGGTGTAATTACTACCCCTTTGAATTATTTAATCATAAATAAACTTTAATCAAGTTATTTATAATTACATTACATAATATATATTTCATGTTATTTTAATTCATATACTATCCAAGTTGTAAGGTATTTTTCTAATTCAATTTTGTTTCTTTGAGTAATATGGTTTCGTGGGAGTTGGTGGTGACTAGTGGAGCCTATGATCCACTAGTTATGGGGATATATTATGATAATTTATTTATTTTTTATGTGATAACTCAGGTTTATGTTCTATTTTTGGGATTTTTTGTCTACTTTGGGGAGTTTTACTCTTGGTCATTATTTCCGTACTGACTACTTTTGATTTCTTATCTGTTATTTTGTATTGATTGGTTATTCTTGTAGAGAAATCATTCCCTACTGATTATTACTGAAGCATAGTTTCTATTAAATTATCCATGGGGATTTTGAAAAACCTTCATTATGTGGAGGACCTGATTAGGTTTCCATTTTATTGGGTTATCTAGGCCAGTTTATGATAATGGTAAGCATTTAATCAAGGTTAATAAGGGTAAAAATGGGTAATTTAAAGTGGGTAAAATTTTGATTAATTATCCTAAAATATAGAATTTATAGAAGAATTTTTTCATGTGGGAAATTAAATACTACATTTACCACCAATAGTTTCTAACCTAACTCACCTAACTACCAAGGTATTCCATCTTTACCCTTACCCAACTTTAGTTTCCATGGAAAAGTCCAATTTTCACATATAAAAGCATCTCACTTACAACCACTTCAAGACACACTTAAATTTATAAATTCCCATGAACAATTGAACATTTTAACTCTCTTATAAACCTTTTCCACATTTTATATCCCTTAATTAAAATAAAGTGCCCCATTTTCTGCATTTCTAAGAGGTCTTTCAAGAAAAGTTTCAAGACCCCAATGTGAGTACTATCTACTCATTAACCTTTATACTTAATATTTATAATCCAAAATCCACCAACACTATTATAACCATACTAATATAATTAAATTAATATCATTATTATACTGAAATATAATTATATTTTTGGAACAACTATTATATATCTCCCTCCCATCCACAAGGAAATGAATACATCACTCATGTTTTGTGTGGACTACTAGCTCCATGAACGACATATTTCATTATTCATCACCAAATCACATGGATGGTTGTAAGAATGTATTTAATGAATAAATATTATAATTATGATTTTATTAATATTTTATAAAGATAAATTAGATATTATATTATTATCAAACCCATTATTAATATATAACTTTTGTTTGATAAAAATTACCAAAACAAGCTCTTCACCAATTTCATCTTCACGAATCATAACTAAAAATCTCATGGAATGGAATTATAAATTTTTAAATCCCTATTTAAAATCTATTATATTACCTTAAATAATCTAGGAATGATGAAATTGGTATTAATTTTTTGGGATCAACATCGATATTATAAAGATGGTATGAAGCAAACAAAGTTACTAAAATCCGATAATGAAACTAAATAATAACTAACTAATAAATGTATAATAAATGATTAAAATTTAAGAGCATAAAAGGTTATATATTTTAATTAATTTATTATATAAGTGATTAATATGGTTATGTTTATTATACGATAGTTTAAAGTGATTTTGTGGAAGTTTGTGAATAAAGGTAAGGTTATCCATCTTAATCCCCCTTTATAGAGGCATGGTTTTACATTTTAAACCTATTAATATTTGACATGGTGTAATTAGTTAACCATTGAATTATTTAATTATAAATCAACTTTAATAGTGTGATTTACAATTATATTTTATAATCTATCTTTCATGTACTTTTAATTTATAAACTACCCAAGTTGTAAGTGATTTTGCTAACTCAACTTAGTTTCTTTGAGTTATAAGGTTTCTTCATGAACTCCATTCTTATAAGTTCCATATATTCTTCAAGTTAATATTTCACATGATATTACCTCATATAAATCTATGGAAAATTACATTTTTAATTCAAATCTTCTTCCTTATCATTATCCTAACCATCTTTAATGACTACCTTACCTCCACATCCATATTATTTCTTCCCACAAATGTTTTCCTTTATTATTTAGAAATTAAAATATGTATTATCTCTTGTGATATTTATATTTATCTTTATATTGTTTCAAATTTTATATTTATTAATATTTTAAATGATTTATGTTTTAGTAAATTTATTTTAAAATATTAAAAATGGTGTTCCTTTAAAAATAATATATTCTCTCTTCCACTACACATTTCCACTAGAAAAACTGTATTTCCTTTTCAAGAATCCATTATTAGAGATTATTTTTAAATTTAAATATTTTTAATAGTATTCACATCACCTATTTGAAAATTAATTTTGAAAGTTAATTGTAAATTGATATTTTTGTGAAATTTATAATTTTTTTTTCTAACAACTCTTTTATGATTTCACTTCTATTTTACCATTTATCTCAAAAGGTTTATTGTATTGGGAATTATATTTCTTGAATTACTCTAAAATTTATCCAATATTATTTTTATTTTGGGGAATTAAATTCACGATTAAAAATTATTCAATTCTAAATCTCTTTTTATGTTTTTACATTCAAAGTGTTCTTCTTATAAAGGTATATTTCATTTATATCAAATTCTGTCAATGTTATTTTGTTTTACTGGGAGAAATCCATAATGGAAAGTCCACCTTATTTTTCTAGATGATATATACTCATGTTATTCCATTTATTGATAAGAGAGAGTATTTAAATCTTGTATTTTTTTATTCTAATATATATTCTTATTGATTACAAAGTAAATTTTATTATATATTTTATTATTATTCATTTATTTCATTTGATGAATGAATTGGAATTATTAAATGATGGGTGAAACCAAGAATTATATAGCCCCTTGATGTATTAATAGACATTATAAGGAAAACTAGATTGGGTAATTTTTTGTATGCCTTACCAATTTATGTAAGATGTCTTGGAATGAGGCCTTGATGACATGTAAGATTCCTTGGCACAAGGCGTTGATAGTAAGATTAAGATGTCTGATATTATACATTCCATCACTATGAAATCTGTTATTATTATTTATGTGATTAATTAAATTTATATGTCATAAATTTTTATGTTATCTTCTCATGTTATTGGTTATATGAAATTATTTTATTATTATTATTTATTACTTCTATATTATTCATTAATTATTTATTCCATGACGGATTCTGTTATAGGATACCCCATATTAAGTGTTTGGGCTCACATTTATTATGTTTTCCTTTTCCCAAGGTTATAAATAAGATTATTAAGTATTATATATATATGGGTTTCTTTTAAAGGATAATTTTGTGGGATATTCTGAATAATTATTTCAAAATAAGGGATTCTTGGTTTTGTGGAAAAAATTTCCAATGAATGGGAAAGGTATGGGTTTTTTTGTTAAAGGTTTAGAATAACTCTATAGAATTATAAACATAAAAGGTCATGATTGAAACATAAAAAAAATTATATCATAATTTCAATTTAAATAAATTATTGTTAAATGGATTAATTTATAATTAAAACAAACTAATATATATTTTAATATAAATTTTATTTTATAAAATTAAATCATTTTTTATGAAGGAAATAAATTTTGGAATACGTAAATTTTAAATATGATTGGTTATAAAAAATAATGATTTAACCATATTTTTATTATTTTTACAAGGAATAATATAAATATATTTTTAATTAAACATAAAGTCTCATTTAATATGTTAAAATTTCAAAATTCAAACATGACCGTAATTGTGTTTGTTTTAAAATCAAAAGGATAATTACTAACATATGGGTAATATGTTAATTTTTAACCTAGAACGTATTTGATAATAAATTGACAATATTTGAAATTATATTATGCAAATTAATGTTTATAATATTAATTATAAATTATTTATATAGACTATGATAAATTATAGTAAATGATAAATGTAAATATTAGTAGTAAATTAACATCAAATGTAAAAATATTAATGTTGATAAAATAAAATTATGTTTAATATAAATTAGAAATATATTAATAATTAATAAATAGATATATTAATATTAATGTATTATAAGAATTTTAATAGAATTATAATTATTTAATTTAATTGGTGAAAATATACTTTATGTAAAAATATGTACATACATAAAGGAATCACCTATTGAAAAGGGGTACGTAAGGGTGCATTATTATTTTTATTTAACTTAAAAAAGGTAAGGTAGTGGGTTTGAGGCTATATAAAGGTCATAAACACTACATAAGGGTAACATAGATTTGGCGTAACAATAAACTGGCCCTCATGTAAAGGTAGCATTTGCTGCGTAAGGTTTCTCCAATACTTGTGTAAGGGTCGGCCGCTTTGTTAATGGGTTATGTAAGGGTAATATATTACTCAAATAAGGGTAAAAAAACCCAATATAAGGGTAACATAACACCATGTAAAGTTATATCATAACAACGTAAGGGTAGTATGCCTAAATAAAAACATACATAATTTTATTACACTACTTAAGTAAGGGTACCAACCTAACCCGCGTTTGGGTAAAAAACCTAATACAAGGGACATGGAAGGGTATCCCACACTTTAACAAGTATATTAAAGGGTAGAAAACACTTATTCAAGGGTATGATGTTTGTTACCAGCCCTATATAAGGGTCTCCAAAACTTACATAATGGTAAAGGAAAAAAAAAATAAAGACGATGCAATGGTTACTAAAACTCACATAAGGGAAAAACCAACTTAAAAGGTTTTACATAAGGGTAATTTTTTGAGATTAAAAACCTAAATTAAGGTAAGATCCATTCGCTAAAATATTTTTAAGGGTAAAGTATACCTCACCTAAGGCTTAATCCACACTTTAAAACTCCATGAAAAGGTAAACACCATCTTGCATAAAGGTTAGCGTATAATCATCTTATTCATCTCATGGAACCTATAGATAAAGTCAAAGTAATATAAATATAATTAAAATGTGATTATAATATCAGTTTAAATGCCATTTTTTTGAAAAAAATTAAGATTAATGAATCACAACATAAATAAAAAAGATTGCATTTATAAAGACTTGTTTTCTCTATAATAGTCTTTAGCATGTTTAGTAAGCTATTAAATTCCAACCTCTATGAAAGTTTAACATTTAGAGGCGTATGGATTATTAAATGATTATAATGATAAAAAATATTGTTTTGTGTGGCTGTATAAGAGTATAATAATAAGAGGAATTATATATTTTTTTCCAAAAATTGATGTAAATGTGACAATATCAAATATTTATAATTAAGAGAATGATGTATTGGAAATTTTTATACTTAATATTTAATTATAAATATATAGATAAGACTAGAAATTTAAAAAGAACCTTTAATTTGGGTTACATACTATCTAAGTTTCTATGTGAACAATGGATATATCCTTATAGTTTTAAGTATTGAAGGAAAAATGAAAAATAAGAAAGTATAATATTAGGATTATTCCTACAAGAAAATAAGTTATTCATAATAGGAGATCATATTTTTAAAAGGAGTATAAAAAGGGAGAAATGAATTTATTAAATTTATATTTTTTCAAAACCATTTTTCATGTAAGAGGACATGATTTTGAACCTCTATTTTAATATTTTAAAATAAAAACCTTATTATAAGGAAAATTTATTTTTAAAATATTACTTAATTATTCATAAAAACTTCAGTTTAAGGGATAAAAATGATTTTCAATTATATTTTCCAAAAGGTTTTTTTGTAATGGGATGTGCTTGTAAACATTTATTACTATTTCAAGGAAAAACCATTATTATAAGAGAAAAAGTTTTTATTAAAAACCAATTTTCATAGGAGATTATTTTAAGGATTTTATATAAAATTATTTCTTAAAAATATATATTGTATGATATATTTACTTATTAAAATTACCATTTTAAATCTTACAAGTCCTTTTAAGGAAATTTTTATTTTTAATTTCAAAGATGGTTTGAAGGTGTTAAAATAAATATTTGTGTATGAAATAATCTTTTAATTTCATGGATGACATTCATTATTAAATGTATTATTTGAACATGAACTATAATTATCATTAAAATTCCTTATATGTTATTAAAATAATTTTTTTAAGTTTAATTTCTAATTATTACTCATGTATTTTTTTTTATTTTTAATATTTATGAAAGCACAAATTTCCGTTAAGGGAACATTAATTATGTTTATTAGGTATGTAATTATTTTCACCTTTGAAAATAAATTACCTAGATGTGAAGTTTTTGAAATTTTATTTTAATGTATTTATAATTTGAAAGGAAATATTTAAAAAATATTTTTTATTTAAAATTTTGGGTATTGGTTATGATGATAGGAAATGGGGACTGAATCTATAATCTCAAGGGTAATTTTTCCTAAAAGTGATGTCTAGACCTCTAATATTTTAATGGATATAAGTTTTCCTTAATGTTTGTTGAGTGTCATTATATTCCATAAAGATATGTTATTTTCAATTGTAATGTTTTGAAGCTTTCAACGGAGAGATATAGATTTATTTCATTGGATTTAATGTTTTTAAAGGATATCATGATTTCAAAATAATATGCATTTTAATGAAAGTTTTGAAACTCATATCCTATTTTAGATTTTGAAAATCCTAAATTGTTATTTAGATATTTTTTTTGTTATAAGTATATTTTTTAAAATTGATATAACAAGAAGTGTTTTCAAAAGAATTTTTAATGAATTTTAAAAGGGAATGGATTTTTAACACTTGTTTTAAAACATATCACTAATAAATTTTGTGCACACCTGACATTTTAAAATGTTTTATAGGTTTATTGATGAGTTAATGATCAATAGTGAATGGACTTGTTTAAGAGTATATCTTGAGTGAAAATGGATTAGTGTTAATAGAATATTGTATAAACACTGATACAGATTAAGGTTTTCTAATACTCCAAAACTCTAAACTTAAAATATCCTTGGGTATGTAAGTGATCCAATATTTATTTTGATATTTTTAGTTTTAAATGGTTTAATTGGGTCGCAATTATCAGTATCAAATCCATACATTTTTTTAGCATTGAATATGGGAGTGTGGGTTTTTGGGATGTCAGATCTAGTATTAGGGTAAAGGTTTAAAAAAATTTATAGATTAATATGATACTAGTTGTGGATAGTTTTTACTAATTATAATTTTTGAGATAAGTCTTTAAGTGACTGATGATATTTTTTGGTTAATGAGAGATTTTTTGATCATAATATTCAAATTTTGGGAGACATTTTTGGTAACACAACCCTTGGTTTCATTATAAGTTTTAGTAAAGGGTTTATTTGAAGAAAAATATTTTTTATTTTATAGAAATATATTTAAAGTTATTGATAACCTATAGGGTTTATATGATCTTTTATGATGAATTTATTTCCACAATTTAGATATTAAAATTTTATTTCAATAATTAAAATTGTGAGGAAAAAATTTATTTAATGGGGGTGAAATGTAACATCCTAAGAATTTTTCAATAATTTTATTTTAAATAAATTATTTTCGAATGGATTTTTTCACAATTAAAAAAAATATATATTCTAATACAAAGTTTCTTTTATAAATTTAAATGCTTTTGTATAAACAATATACATTTTGAAATAATTTAATATAAAATATTATAAGATATAAAAAATACCACTTTAACTATATTTTTATTATTTTTATATGAAATAATTATAATATATTTTTATTAAAAATAATGTAACATTTAATAATTTAATATTTTAACATTTATATTTCACCATGATTGTTTTTTTGAAATCAAAAGGATGATTACTAACATATGGGTAACAAGTTAATCTATAACTTTGAACTTATTTAATAATAAATTAACCATATTTCAAATTATACTATGAACATGAATTTTTATAATATTAATAATAAATTATTTATAAATACTATAGTAAATTATTGTAAATGATAAATGTAAATTTTAGTAATAAACTAATGTCACAAAATAATATCACATGTAAAAATATTAATGTTGATAATTTAAGTTTATGATTAAGATATATAAGAAATATATTAAGAGTGAATAAATGTAGTACATTAATATTAGTGGTTTCTAATAATTTTAATAGAGTATGAATTATTTAATTTAATAGTTAAAAATATACTCTATGTAAAAAGATGAACTTACGTAATGGTCGCACTTGTTTTAAAGAGGCGTGTATGGGTACAAGTTGTTTTTCATTACCTATACAAAGTTTAGGAAATGGTTTTAAGGATATTTAAAGGTCAACATTAGATTATTATGACAACATAACTACAATATAAGGGTAAACTAGCCCTCATATAAAGGTAGTGCTCTATACGTAAGGGTACTCCAACACTTGCATGAGGGTAGGCTGCTCTGCCAACGAGTTATATAAGGGTAACCTACTCCTCATGTAAGGGTAAAATAACCCAATGCATGGGTACCATACCCTCACATAATGTTAGATCATAGCTATATAAGGGTAGTCCACCTAAATCAAAAATTACATAAGGGTATCATACTACTTGTGTAAGGGTACCAACCTGACTTGTGTAAAGGTAAAAAAACCAAAAAATGAGATATGTAAGGGAATCACACAAATTATTGAGGAAATAAATGGTAGTAAAACACTCAGGTAATATATATATTTTTTATACTTACCACATGTAAGGGTCTCCAAAACTTACATATGGGTAAAGTAAAAGAAACAAATCCTACGTACGGGTAACCAAAACTCATATAAGTCTAAAAGCAATATAAAAGGGTTTACGTAAGGGTCATATAGTGAGTTTCAAAAACTATGTTAAGGGAACATACCTACACTAGAACTTTTGTAAGAATAAAGTATCCATCACTTAAGGGATAAACCATGATTTAAAACTCCATGTAAAGGTAAACAACATCTTGCATAAAGGTATGCACATTATCATATTCTTCATTGCATGGAATCTATAAAAAAAGCTAAAGGAATATAATTATAATTAATATATCATTATCATATCTGTTTACTTGACATTTTTTGTCAATAAAAGATTAATATTAATGAAACATGACAAAAATATGAATGACCACATTTATAAAGACTTGTTTTTTTTTTCTGTAATAGTCTTCAGTGTGTTCAGTATGCTATTGGAGTTCAAAATCCATGATAACATTACATTTAGAGGATTATGGATTATTAAATGATAAGAAAGATCTGGAGTATTTTTTTGTGTGGATGTATATGAGTATAATATTAAGAGAAATTATATTTTATACAAAAATCATTATAAACGAGATTATATCAAATATCTGGAATTAAGTGGATGAGGTAATGAAAATTTATTATGCTTGATATTTAAATATAAATATACACCTCAGATTGGCTATTTAAAGGGAAACTTTCGTTTAGTTTAAATACTACCTAAGCATCTCTTAGAACCCTAAATATATCCTTATAGTTTTTATAGTGAGAGAGAATGTAATAAAGAAAGAAATTTTGATATTAGGAGTCTAACTTAGAGAAAACTAGTTTTTTATAGTATGAGTTTATGTTTTTTCAAGGATTAAGGTAAGCGAAAAACTATTTTATTAAATTTATTTTTTTCAAAATCCTTCTTCATATAAAGGGTAATGATTTTTAACATTTATTTTAATATTTGAAGACAAAACCATTATTATAAGAGAAATATTTTTTAAACTCCTATTTTATAGTTCAAAATTCCATTATAATAAAAGAGAAAAATTATTTTTATTTCTATTTTCCAAAACCCTTTCTTATAAGGGGATACAATTCTAATTTTTTAATATTTCAAGGTAAAACCATTATTATAAGGGAATAATTTTTATTAAAAACCTCTTTTTAGGGGATATTATTTTAATAATTTTATGTAAAATTATTTCTTCAAAATTTCTCTTATATGAGATATTTACTTCTTAAAATTCCCATGTTAAATCTTATAAGTACTTTTAAGGAAGTTTTTATTTCTAATTTCAATAATGGTGTCAAGATGATAAAACTATTATTTTATGTATGAAATACTATTTTAATTTCATGTATGTGATTAATGATTGTATTTATTGTATGTATATGAATAATATTTATCATTGAAATTACTTATATTTTATGAAAGGCATTTGTTTAAGTTTAATTTCCTAGTGCTAACAAGGAATTTTTACCAATGAATTTTTGATTACTTATAATCTTTATGAACGAACTAAATTCCTTTAAAGGAATGTTTATTAGATATGTAATTATTTTCCTCTTTTAAAATAAATTACATTGATGCGAAGTTTTTGAAAGGTTATTTTAATTGATTTATAATGAGATGGAAATGAATTAAAAAAGATTTTTTTTATTTAAAATTTGTTACTTGGGTACTGGTTATGATGATGGGAAATGGGGAGGGAACTCATAATATCAAGGGGACTTTGTTCAAAAATTATGGTTAGAACTCCAATATTCCTAATGAATATAAGTTTTTCTTAAGGATTTTTTAGTATCCTTATATTCCATAAATAGATATTATTTTCAAAAATAATGTTTTTATGTTTTTAAAGAGGAAATATGGATTCATTTCAAAATATTTTATGTTTTTAAAGGATATTATGTTTTAAAAATAGTATGTATTTTAATTAATGTTTTGAAAAAAATAGTTTTTTTGGATTATGAAAGCCCTATATTTTTATTTATGGATTTTTTTATATTAATTTTTTTATAATTTGTATAATTTTTTTTGAAATAATTTTTATAGAATTTTAAAAGTGAAATTATTTTTACCTCTTTTTTTAAAATTACGCACTGGAAAATTTTGTGCTCATCCAACGTTTTTAAAAGTATTTTCATAGGTTTAATTATGAGTGAAATATCAATGGTGAATGAACTTGATTAAAATTCTAGCTCAAGTGAATCTGAATAATAGTATGTAGAAGCTTTTATGAACTTTAATATGTATTAAGGCTTCCTAATCCTCAAAAACTCTATACCTAAATGATATTTGGGTATGTAAATTTTCCAATATTTCCATTGAGTTTTTATATTTTTGATAGTTGAAATTGTTTCATGTTTATCTGTATAAAATTCATAAATGTAATTTTTATGTTTTTAGTATCGAATATGGGAGTTTTGGTTCTGATCCTATCACACTGGGTGTATAATTGACTCAATATATATTATTAATATTTTAATTATAGATGGTTAAGTTTGGGTTACTCTAGTTGGTTTCAAATATGGTATGTAAATAATTTATTTATTATCACATGATCCAGTAGTTCATGTCTATGTAATCACACATGTTCATGCAATGGAAGTTATGATTAAGGTTCATAAGAATAGAATCTGCGATGAGCATGTTTCAGGTAATTTTCTAATAACAACAAGTTAATTTATAATGACCATTAGTTTTTATGTCACCATTATATAACCTTACCCATAACATAAATTACTCATTAATATCATATATTATAAGTATTAACATCTTGATACTCATTCATTTTAGAAATAGTGAAGATAATATAACATTGTTCTTGTAGGTGGTTGAACCGACCCAAACAAGATCATGTTATACTAAGGAATGAGTAATATTATAGAGTAATATTATAGTAATATAATTTTTACATAATAAAAATTATTTTAATAGAATATAATTATAATATTTAATTATATTTAGAAATATTTGAGATGATAAGGTAATTGAAAAGGATGGTGAAGAACAAAATACTTACTTTGATGAATTCATTCATTCTCAAATAGATTCCTTTTTAATGTAGTATATATCCCTCCTTCTTGAGACCATAGGCTACAAAATGTGTAATAAGTAATTAAGATATGTAATTTTAGTAGTAATTCAAGAGATAAATTAAGGAAAGGTGTATTTTTTTAGTGGGTAAACTAGGGGGTTTTTTATTTGCGAGTTTTTGTGGAATTTTCAAAAATACCCATTTGTTAAGGTGTAAGTACCAAAATTTTACACAAAAAGTAGACCCAATGTATAAAAATAATGGATATGGTTCATCCATCCCCTTATCTTCAAAATTTACACAACAAGATAGGGAAGATACTAAATATATTGTGATGATTGTATTTGTTGTCAATGAGTAAGATGGATTTAAATTTTTATTGGGTTTCATTGAAGAGCCCAATGAATAAAGTAGATTCCACCCTTGGGAATGGTAATTAATTATTAATGATTATAATTATTAGAATAATATATTGAAGGATGTATCCCTTTAAATATCAGATGATTTTTGTGCTCATATTTTAATGTATTAATGAAAATTACTAGTAGAAAATGAAAAAACCATGTAAAACACATTCTTGAATAGTTTGAAGGAGATTGAAGCTATATAGAGTTATGAGGTGTATCTATTGAGATAATAATGTATAAGGGTTTAAAAATAATAGATTTTATTGTTTTTGAGTAAGTCTATATGATAATAATTGAAAAGTGTTTGGATTAAGAGAACATTTGAAACCACATGATACTTGATGAGTTTGAAGAGTTTGAAATTTAAAAACTAAAGGATAAGTGATTATAGAAGTAAAAAGGATAGATAAAAGATTTATAATCCAACCTTGGAAATTCAAGAATAATGGATACTATAATAAATTGAGAGTATCTATTAGATGATGTGCAGTGAAAACTACATTTGAAGTTTTTGTTGTTGTGGTAGTGGGAGCTTCATAAAAATACACACATGGAGTTTACATATTCAACATGATTATTTGATAATTGAGGTAAAGTGTTTTTAGAAGAGTTTTCAAATTCATAAAATTAATTTATGGTGTTTTTAGCTGAGATGGAGTGGTTGGAGAAGACCTGAGAAAATTTAAATAAGTTCTACACTTATTAAAAGAAGTTTTGGAACAATGAGATAAAGTTGAAGAAATCTAAAAATTACACTATACATAAGTGTAATCATGAATTTTAATTTATCAAATAAGGGTACTTCTAGGGATACATAAGGTTTTTCTATATCTTTAATATCAAAGATTTAAAAAATTACCCTAGTCATGTGATATGTATGCTTTGTCTTCTTAATATGCGAGGGTTATCCAAGTTGTCAAAGGAAATATATAAGGGTTTCCCAAAACTTATAGATTGAGAATTTACAGAGGGAAAATTCCATTTAATACATAAGAGACAATATGAGAAAACATATGATTTACCTAAAAATATGTATGGATTTATCAAACCTTAAAGACTGAAAATTGAAAAATTACCGAGTCAGAATATGATACATAAATATTAGTTTCTCAATACATAAAGGTTTTTATAGTTCACTGGAAGATACGTAATGGTACTTAGATGGAATAAATGTGACAAAGTTCCATAGCCTCATTATGATACAAAAGGGAGACTCAAGATAATAGGAAAGAGTTAACAGATAATACATAACGGTATTCAAGGAAATAAATAAGAGTTACCAACCTCTTTTCAGAGAAATGTAAGGGTAAAAAATTCTTATGTAATGGTCACTTGTTAGAGAAATTATTAGATCACTGGAGGTTAATGTTATATGACACTGAGATGGATGTTAAGTTTAAATATCATGAATCTATGATTAATCCACGATCCATGATAAGATTAATGGAAAATTAAATATTGATTAAATGATAATGAAATTAGAGGATCAATGATATATTATTCTAGTATTTTTATATATGAATATTTGAAAATCATTAATGGTGATTATTATCAAAGAAATTCATAGGGATATTTTTAATTATTTTTAAATGAGAAGATAAGTATTTGTGGAATATCAATTGAGACAAGAAGAAGAAGTAATGTTGTTGCGAGTGGATGAACAAATTAATACAATATTATATGAATATAAAAGAGGTTTGGAAGAGATAATATTATTTGTGTAGAAATATAATATTGAGAACTGATACTGTATTCTAGAAGAAGTCTCTGAGTATCAAAGAATAGATAGAGGCCAACAATATTCAATATATGAAGGAATTTTTCATTGAGGAATAATATTAAGTAGAGAGTAAAGACATGTCCTATGATATATTTACAATATATAAAACAAATAATAAGAGAGTAAGGAGAGAAACAACAAGGTACTACGACTGTACATCTATTATATTTGAAGATAGAAGATAAGAAAGGAGAGAAAGAAGGAAGAAGAAGCGAGTTGAGAAAGGAAAACAATGTTACTTCGGTTCTTGATATGGGTATCATGGATCTTAATGAAGAATATGATTAAGGATTAAGATAATGTGGAGTATCTTTCTACCTACTTGAATTGATATTTTTTATATTCAGTTGAGAAGAATAAGGTCTAAGTGAATGAAATAATGGAAGAAGATATATTTTTAGTCGAAGGCCTATTATTGAGGATGTGAATCTATAAAAAAACAAATACTATCGAATTAGGATCATTGGATACTGGATTGGTTATATATAATCTTATAAAAACAACTACTATCAATAGATAACATTATGTCAAGGATGATACTTTCCCAAGGTTTAAGGATGATACCTTCCAACACTTTGTATGCATTGAGTTAAAGATTATACCTTCTCACATTCTTTAATCACTGTGATTAAATAGTGGTAAAATCTATTTCTCATTCTAAACCCATACATATAAAAATTTATATTCTCACTTTATGGTAAAAACTTATAATAATACCACATTCTGTTTCTATTTATTATTTATTACCTTACATGTGGTGTTGTGTACTATGTAATAATATGTAGATCCATACATCTTAACCAAGACAAAGGTTTCAATATTACGAGGGGACATTAAAAGAGTAAATATTTTCTTGAAATTATTATACATAGAGTTATCCCACTCTAGGTTTGATTACCCAATCATTCTGGGGTATAACAATTAGTATCATAGAAAATAGAGATTTCCTATGACTAGATTGTAACATCTCAAATTTTCCATGTATTATTTAAATATTATATGGACTATTTTCGAGACCAGGAGTTGAGATGACATGCGATTCTGAGGCCCGGTGTGCCTAAAATAATTTTTTGAAATATATTAAATATATTAAATAGCATGCTCGCACAATTTTCTTGAAAAATTGGAATAACTTCTAAACGAGTGCTTCAATCAAAAATCCAAGGGCATCATTGAGATCAGAATAAAAATTTTACCTTATGAGTGACTTAACATTAGTCTGCATAGGCCGTTTGTGAAAAATTCATCACATGCATTAAAATGAATAAAATAATTTAATAATATTATTTTTATAGGTTTCATTGAAACAATGGTTTGTGGATATTTAAATTGATCAATATGTCATAATTCCAGGGTTAGCCACATAAACTTAAAACCTTTGGAGTATTTTTGTAGATATCCTTGGAGAATCCTCTCAGCTGAAGGATGATGGATCGTGGATTGATTAATAAATGCAACCTCAAATTCGAAGAATAATGCCAAAAAATGTGAAGATGCATCATTATACATCAGTGATCAAACTAAATTTAAGTAGGATGTTTTCTCTTATGATTCCAATCCTGTTCTTAATCCCGAATGAACACAGATCAATTCAACAAACAAGAATTGATATGCGTATTGTTGGTAGATTTCAAATTGAATGAATTGTTTTTTGTTCATTGATTTATCCCTCTTCATTCATCCTTTATATAATAACAAATCGAGACCAAATAAACAATAAAATCTTACGATAGTCTTATACACATCATATCCTAATGAGGTATATGTTCGTTTTATTTATGTACTTTGTTTAAACCATGCTTGGTCCGTAGACCGTACCAGGATTAAATTGAGGGAGTTTATGATGTTTCTTTGTTCCGGTGATGGATTTTGTTTTAAATTCCTAGCTCATTAGTTACTGCTGATCATCTCGATACCTTTAGTTTCTATTAGAGGGATTTGTGGATTTTATGAGTTAATGAAAAATTAAATTGCTTTAAATTTTGAGTAGTGGGTGTTGAAACAGTACCAAAAGATCCGAACGTGTATCAATCAATTTTCGAATGGCCATGTAGTGGCCATATGAATATTTTTAATGGATCAACATCATGTTGAATAGATTTACGTGTTTTAGATTCTTAAGTTTTGAAGAACACATTATATAAATATATGTATATTTAATTATGTTCTTGGATATACCAGAATCCGGCCTAGAGTCGGCCAAAATTTGTTCATTGAAATTTCTTCAGTGATAACCAATAATTCAGATATAAATATAATTTTATTTTATTTTTTCTTTCTCAATAAAAATAGATGCCTTGTTTTTTTATTTTTTCTTTTTTCAAAAAGTATGTTAGACTTTAATTAATTTTATGGGAGACCAAGACCTACCCGGTTATTTCATGCAGCTGGTCCCACACCATGGACTGAGTTTGTGCATGTCACCCTCTCCCACGATCGAGACCTGCTCGACCCCTCCCTCTCAGTTGAGCCTACACAGCGGATACCCCCCATTGACACACCTTCTTCCTTACGTGGTGAGTCCGGAAATTGGTGCCTCCCCTTCCCGAGGCAGCTCGCTTCCCCGTAGCAGACCCCACCACCTCCTTTGCTTGGCCCACCGTGCCGCCCTTTGCACCTCGCTAGAACCGCACCATGAGGCCCACACCGTGCCATCCCGAGCTCATCCACTAAGGTTCATAGTGGGGTTTTTGGGCCCAGTTGAATTTAATTTGTTTTAAATAAATTACTTTGATTAATTTAATTTTAGTATTGAAATTAAATTAATTAAAATTTAATTTGGGGCTTTATTTTTTTTAAAAAATATGTATTTTTAATTTAATTTGGGCATTAAATTAAATTAATGGTTTAATTTAATTTTTGGACTTGAAAATTAAATTAAAATTGGAACCGATAAATAAATTATTTGAAATTATTTAAAATTATTTAATTTATTAAAACACCATCATACTATTTAATTTTATCGTAGTTTAATTTTATCTCACATTATTTTACACCAACTGGTCTAGAGCTAGTGACTGGATTGTGCATGTATAGATTTAATTATTTAATTATTTATTTATTGCATGTGATTATTGTAATAATTATGTAGTTAAATGATGGTCTACATATCATCTTATTTTAATTTGTATAAGGGCACGGGCATCCAATGTACCTATTGTACATTACACCCAATGACCCCCTCACCTATGTGCAAGTATATTTGTTAAAATATGATTATATCCAAAGACACGAACCCCACCATGTCGAGGGTGTAATCTAGACAGGATTCGAGTAGTTTGCACTAGAGGTGAGCTACGATGCGAGTGAGGAGTTGACTTAGGTATGGAATTCTCTAGGTCAAAATTGATCTGTAATGGATCAATCATAATTAGATTCTCCAGACCAATTAGATGGAATGTTTTTCCTCTATGTATCATTTATTGTTTTATGCAAGTTCATGATTATTGCTTGATCAAATAAAATAATAAAAAAAGATAAAATGCGTAATTTTGTGGTGAATAATTTTCTATTTTTATGTTCAGTTGTGAGCATGACAACCTAGTTTGAACATATTAAAAAGAAATGGATTATATTCATCAAATAAATAATAAAATTCCTCAAAGATATATCAAATCTTAAATCGTCACATTACCCAAATTTGAATAAACCTGGCTATTCGAGGTGCTCGTTAGCCAAAGTTGAGAGTGTCCCATACTATGACAGAGTTCATATAAGAGTAATGGGCCAACTTGACTAAATATGGTAGCAAAGAAGTATCCAAAGCTAGCATGATATCACTTTAGAGGCAAGATGTTGAGATAATCCAGTTATGATTCTTAATGATGGGACTTTACTCAATATTTCAAGGAATCATGTGTTAATGCGATTGGCCAACCTAGAGCCTCCCTAGAAACTCTCCAAGTAGTGGCGTAGCCAAAGCTTGTTGAATATGATGAGTATTTTCAAGGATCCTTCCACAAGAATACTCAAGAGAAAGAGTATTCCAAATCTAACAGTGAGGGATATCAGGGTTCAATAAAATAGAGGGAGACATTAAAATTGATATAATAATTAATTAATCATAAATTTATAAAGGTAATCAAGTTAAAAGAACTAAATACTAATATTTATTTTTTGTAGATATAAAATGGAAATCACCAACACTACAAGTACATTATCACTGCAACCAATTTTGGATAAAAGAAAATATCCTGACCGACAACAACTTTCAGGAGTGGTGCAGGCACTTGTACACAGTACTACACTAAGAAAGGAAGCTTTATATGCTATAATCCTCAGTTCCTCCCGATCCTCCTCAAAAAACAAGTAAGTAGGAAAAATATAAATAGAAAAATCTTTTAGATGATGCACTAGATATTTAGTTCATTATGTTGTTATCCCTGTACATCCAATTGTAGAAAATTCATGAGGATGTGGATGCCTATAAAATGATGTCTCATCTCCAAGAATTATATAAAGAGAGGGAAATTCATGAAAGGTATGAGATCTATAGTTCCCTTTATATGTGCAGGCTAGAAGAAGGGCACCAAGAGGGTCCTCATGTACTCAAGATGATCAGGTACATTGAGAGGCTTGAAGCCCTTGGGTTCAAATTGAACCAAGAACTAGAAACTGATATCATTATTGACTCTTTACCACCAATATTTTTAACTTTCATTGTCAATTATCACATAAAAAATATGAAAAATTCATTCTTGGTCCTTTTGGATTTAGTTCACCAAGATGAAAAGGATATGAAAAATATAAATTCTTCTATCCTTATGGTGAACAAGAGAAAGTAGGGAAATGCAAAGGGGTTTAAGTACAAGTCAATGCTGAAGACACCAATACACCATCCTTTCAAGAAGCCAAAAATTCAGAAATAGAGCAATGAGTATGAGGTTTTCTACTTTTCATGTGGCAATAAAGGTCTTTTGAAGAAAAATTCCAGAACTATGAATAATAAGAAAAGTGTCACTTCTACTTCATGTATTTTTATCATTGAATTCAATATTTCCTTATCTACAAGTTGGGTATTGGATACAACATGTGTCCCACACATATGTATTTATATACAAGAACCAAGTAGATTAAAGAATATTTGAAGAGGCAAAGTGGATCTCTGATCTATAAATGGTGCAAGTCTGGCATTCTTGGTAGTGGGAGACTATCAATTAACTTCTACAAGTGGGTTGGTTCTAATATTGAATTATTGTTATTATATACCATTTGTAACATGAAACATAATCTTTGTGTCAAGTTCATACACAATGGGATTTTATTTCATGTTCCAAAATAAATGTTGTTTAATTTATAAGGATAATATGTGTTATGGTATGACAAATCTTAACAATGGATTATATATATACTTGAACTTGAAAACCCGATAATGACAATTAATTAAAAAACTATCAAGCATGAATCATATATCACCCGCCTATAGAAGTTTGTCCTAGGTCATGTAAATGAGAAGAAATTATAGAAATTACATCAAGAAGGGTATTTAGACTTAGTATAGTTAAAACCCTTAGATGCATGTCACACTTGTTTATAAGGGAAAACAAACAAATCACCCTTTTCTAGGAAGGGAGAAAGAGCCAATCAATTATTGGAATTAGTTCACACTAAGGTATGTGGTCCATTTCCAGTAGAGTTAAGGGGTGGGTTTTCATACTTCATTACCTTTATCGATGACTATAGTAGGTATGGATATATATACTTAATGCAGTATAAGTTGGATTAGTTTCATATGTTTAAATAATATCAACATGAAGTAGAAAACTAGCTTGGTAGGAAGATTTAGGAACTCTGATCAGATCGAGGTATATAGTATCTTAACTAATATTTCATTGATCACTTGATGGAGTGTGGGCTAGTATCCCAACTCACTCCTCCTTATACACCACTATGGAATGGTGTTAGTGAAAGGAGGAATATGACCTTTCTAGACATGGTCAGATCAACGATGTGTCAGAAAACTCTTACATTATCCTTTTGGGGATACGCTTTGCAGATAGCAGCACATACCCTTAATCGAGCACCAACTAAGGTTGAATATGGGGTTACATATGATTTATGGTATAGAGAGAAACCCAATCTATCACACTTACGTGTCTGGGGATGTAAGGATTTTTTCAAGACTATACCAAGTGAAAAATTAGCATCTAGAAGCATGAAATGCAACTTTATTTGTTATCATAAGGAAACCAAAGGATATTAACTATACAACCTTTAGATAGAAAAGTTGTTGTGGAAATACATGCAATATTTCTTGAAAGGGAAAACATTTCCAATTTAAATAGTGGGTGTAAGATTGATTTCAATGAAGTTAATTCTCCAGATGAACAAGAGTTGGTATAAGAACAATCTCCACTAGAGCAAGTAGAAGGAGAAGCGGTTCCTGAGACACAAATACTCCATAGGTCTACTCGAGATGATAAAGAACCAGAGCATTATGGTTTTCTTGTCACTGAGTCAGGTGACACATTACTCCTTGTGGATATTTAACCTCTAACCTACAAGGAAGCAATAAAAGGAAAATAAGTTGCTAAATGGAAATATTCCATGCATTCTAAGATGGGGACCATGTAACAAAATCAAGTTTGGATTTTAGAAGACCCTCTTGTTGAAGTAAAACCCATTGGGTGAAAATTTTTATTCAAGAAAAATCTAGACATGGATGGTAAGGTTAATACCTATTAAGGCAGACTAGTTGAAAAAGGTTTCAGACAACATAAAGGCATCAACTATAATGAAACCTTCTCACCAGAAGAAATGCTAAAATCCATCAGAATATTTCTTTCAATAATAGCATTTCATGATTATGAGATTTGGAAAATGGATTTCAAAACTTCTTTTCTAAATGGAAAGTTGGTTAAAGATGTCTATATGACTCAACCCAAAGGATTTTTTAGGTCATAGAATGCCAATAAGGTGTGCAAGCTAGAGAGATCCATTTAGGGATTGAAGCAGGCATCACGATCATGGAATTTTCATTTTGATGAGGCCGTAAGAGAATTTGGTTTCATGAAAAATGAAAGTGATCCTTGTGTCTATAAGAAGGTTTATAAGAATGCCATCATTTTCTTAGTATTATATGCTGATGACATATTAATTATGTGAAACAAAGTGAAAGTCTTATAGCCAGTTAAGACTTGGTTAAATGAATGCTTCTCCATGAAATACTTAGGTGAAGAAGCCTACATTTTAGGGATTAAGATCTATCGAGATTGATCTCAAAGGCTGCTTGGGCTAAGTCAAAGTACATATATTGATAAGGTACTCAAAAGGTACAATATGGAACAATCCAAGAGAGGGTTGTTGCCCATGTAACATGGTATCAATATCTCTAAGAAAATGTGTCCACAAACATAGGAGGATATTGATAGAATGAGTAGAATATCGTATGTCTTGGAATTGGGTTATATAATGTATTCGATGCTATGTACTAGTTTTGATGTAGCATTTTCTTTAAGAATGGTAGGTAGATATCAAGCTAATCCAAGTGAGCTATACCGGGTAGTTGTTAAAATTATCCTAAAGTACTTGAGGAGTATAAAGGATATCTTCCTGGTGTATTGAGGAGATGAGGAACTAGTACTGAAGGGATAAAATGATGCTAGTTTCTAGATAGATCATGATGATTTGAAACCAAAGTCAGGTACATATTTTTATTGAATGGTGGTACAGTGAGCATGATAAGTTCAAAGAAATATATGTTTGTCGATTCTATAGTAGAATGTCACGAACCGACCCTACCCGGGCTCGGGCCGCAACTACCCCAAGCCCGCCTCCATAGGCCAGGGGCTGGAGACAAGCGTCGAAGGCTATACAACCTGAGGAGGCCTTTGGCTGAGTACCTGTACACACACACACGCAGCACACTCAATGAAAAAGTGCAGAGTAGAAGAAAAAGAAAAGTACCAACAGCTATAAATAAACTACAAAGTGCACCGACCTCTAAACAGTACAAAGCAAGTGCTGAAGGTAAACTAAAAAGTAAAGGGGGGGGAAAACACACGCCCAACCAGAAAAGTTCCACAACCTGGAAACAGGTAAAAAAAAGCAAACACATAGGAGAATCCCACACCTGGAACCTGACTATGACCGCCGCACATGGTCCAAGCTCCCGAACTCCTAAGCTCCACTTAAGTCATGACCGACCTGTCCGTCGTCTGTAAGGGCACACCAAGTGCGGGAAAATCCCAAGCATGGGTGAGTATAAAAATACTCAGTAGGATACCCCGAAGGCTCGAGGGAGCAAAAAAGGAGGTACCGAAGGGTGAACAATAGACCGAACAGGGGAAAGTAAAGGACTACAACCGAGAGTGTAGTAAAGAGTACAACAAGGAGTGCTGTAAAAAGTAAAACTCAACCCAACAAGAGGAAAGAAGTAGACTCGTCCAGACACAAGGAGATGGAAACGGTGAGAAGATGAACTTCTCTTCGAGTCTTCTCTACCTATACTAGGAGAGTAAACTCGTCCAACCATGAGAAGCTAGACACGGAAAGCACGTGGCACACCCCATGCGTCTTTGCCTCTCCTTGAGGGAGAGTAACCAAGTCCAATAAGTGGGTACTGGAACAATGTATATACATATATATATGCTTTGTGAAGAAACCCAAACAAGATCGTAAGTGGATCCCCATCCCGTAGCTCAGCCTAAGAAAGTGAGTAGCCAACAGTCCCATAAGTAAACACCATTGATTCCCAGCATCCCACACGTCTTCCCCGAACTGCAAGCCAAGGGGATCAAATCACCACACCTTGACACTATCCGCTTTGGGCTACACTGAATCACCCGCACGGTTTTAGGTCACATCTCAAGGACACATCTCGGTGGGGAAAGCGCCCCTCGTACATGAGAGTTCTGGGGGAATGTCAAACCACACCTCGTCACTACCCTACAGTCGAGAGGTCTCCTCAAAGTTGACAGGCGACCCCCTGCCTAGCCCTGCTGGAGGGTAATCCCTGGAAGTCGACGGGTTCCCACTGGAGGGAGACCCGGAAAGAGTCGACGGGTGCCACACTGCCCAGTCCTGAAAAAGGGTAATCCATTGGAGGGTGACCTGGCTAAATTCATCGATGAGTCCCAATACCCAGTCCCGTAAAAGGGTACTCCACTAGAGGGAGGCTCGGAACTGTCATCGGGGACCACTTCCTAGCCCAGCTGGAGGTAAAACCGGCATCGAGGACTACTTCCCAGCCTAGATGGAGGTAAAACCAGCATCAGGGACCACTTCCCAGCCCCATTGGAGGTAAACCCAGAACTTCTATGTCCATCCCTGCTGGATGGTACTGCTCGGTGAACACCACTATACTGGCCATCCCGGCTGGATGGTAACCCACTGGCCATCCCGACTGGATGGTAACCGCACTGGCCATCCCTACTGGATGGTACAACTGGCCACCCATGCTGGAAACAACCCCCTGGCCAGCCCTACTGTAAACAACCTCTTGGGTAGAGGATCAGTGCCCTCATAATGTGTTGCTCACACCGAATCCACAAGAACTCTACCAGGGAACACGAAGCAACTCTGCCGGGCAAACCATCGAGAACCGAACTAGGGGAAAACCACTCACCCTGCTGGTCGAAACCATCGTGAACATGACCAGGGGGAAACCCACTCAAACCTGCTGGTCAAACAAAAGAGAACAGAACCAGGGGAAACTCAACCTTGCTGGTCAAACAAACGAGAACAGAACCAGGGGAAACTCAACCCTGCTAGTCAAACAAACTAAAACAGAACCAGGGGAAAACTCAACCCTGCTGGTCAAACAAACGAGTACAGAAGGACCCTCTACATCACGAGAGGTCAAAGGTACGTAAAGTAGAACACAACACACACATGGGGCCCATATGATGTGTGGCCCCACATCAACCCCAACCAAGCGCACAAACGTTCTCAGGTACAAAAAACTACATGTACCTCCAAACGTTCCCGTATACTCCCAGAGTATACCACGTTTCAAACCCAATGGCTATCGTGCACACGACACCCAACATCAATGTAAAGGGAATAAACGTAAAAAATCCAACTTGCCACCTCAACGGCTAAGGCATGACCAACCACATATCTTCAAGCTTTTACTACACTCACATGGGAGTGCATGCGATCACACGCCATGGGTCCGCTACAAAAAAAGTAGGACAAACCACCACCGGAGCACCTTAATTTCTTCCGCGTTTAAAGGGATCTCGAAAGAGAATCTGCACAACCAAACGGATCAAACCTTTGTAATCCTCACAGAAAAACATGCGAGATCGACTACTTACTCACCTCCAACGGATATCTGACAGAAAAGTTGCCAACACTGCTTTATGCCCGAACGACGTCCCATGGTCCTGAGCCTAGGCCCCAAAAACAGTTGGGCGCATCGTGCCATTGCGATCCCCTCGGGAAAACACGCCAAATTGACTGCTCACTCGAGTGAAACAGATATCCAGAGAAAAAGATGCATTCCGCCGCACCGCACATGAGCGGTGCTCCGTGGGACCCGCATCCCAGTCCCGAAGTGCTGCCAATGGATCGTACCCTTGAGATCCTCTTGGAAAAGCACACAAGATGCACTATTCAATTTTCCAAAATGGACACCCGGTGATAAAGCTGGAAATCACCGCCAACTCCCAAAACGGCCCTCGCGGGGCCCGCACCAGCGTGCTGAATTAAAGTGGGCAGATTGTACCAATGCAATTCCCTCCGAAAAACACCCAAAAATGACTGCTCGCATGCCCCAAACGAACATCCGATAAAAAAAAGTTACAAAAAGCTGCGTGCAGCTCGAAAGACGGGCCATGGGGCCCATGCCTCAAATCCGGCCTCAACGCCCAAAACCACACTGAAAAACTCTGCCTTGGCACCAGGGTCCCAACGCCGCTGATGGTGCTCAATTCGGACGTCGAATGCATCTGCGCCACTCAAAACAAGAACCCCCAGAAAAACGTCAAACTTACTTAACGCACGCATCGTGGAACCGAGCCCCTTGTCTCAGGAATTAAAAATTCCCGAGACCATCTCAAAAAGTTTTCCTTGATATCTGGAGTACACTGTCGCAGACGACATGCAAAACTGACGCCCGTAGCGAAAATTACGGGCATCTGAGTCGAGGGGACAAAGCCCCTTGGGCTGGACCGGCCTGGGCCGACCGGCAATTCGGCCGCGTGGGCCGGCCGTGGACCCACGGTCCTCTATTCTGCCGACTGGCCTCGAGTCCGGTCGCTTCTTCCACGCGGAGACCTGCCTTTGGTGGGTCTTGGTCTGGCCGCCGGGTCGCGCGATGCGACCCCGGTCTCCGCTCCACGCCGCGGAGCGACCCCGCTGGCGCCCGCTCGCCGTCCGTGAGCCTCGGCCGCCTGAAGCCCGTCCGACTCCCTCACCCGGCCTGCCCCTCCTGGAGCCACCGCCTCGCCCTGAATCCAGACGCCTCTTGCTGAGGACCTCCGCCCGCCTGAGCTGCCGCCCGCGCTGCCGCCCAGCTCCGAGCCGCCACCGCCTGAGCCGAAGCCGCCCGCCGGAAAACTTCCAAAACCCGCAAACTTCGCTGGACCGCTGTGGACACCCCAGGACTAAGAATTTCAATCCGAAACAAGCTTCGGGAATCTCAGAACTAGTAATAAGAATTTATGGGATTCTTTCGACGATCCAACAACAATGTGATGCAAGTTTATGAATTCAAAGGAGGTGCGACAAATTAAAAACAAAACGCACGATCCTACCTTGCAGGGCGCAACCCAAAGCTTCTCGGTCAATTTGCACTTCGCCGCTGTTGTCGCTTCCACCTTGTTTAGGAGGGAGGAGGAGGTGGGGGAAGAGGAGAGGAGGGGGATTCGCCAGGGGAAAACAGAGGGGAGGAAGGGGAAGGGGTGTTTAAATAAAGAAAATTAATTATAATTTTAGTTAATTTAAAACCCCCAAAAGACCTGCACCCGAAACTCTTGGCAGGGTCAAGATTAAACCTACTCTAGGGTAAACACCACATCCCGAGCACAACGGAGGTCTCATAATTTTAATCTGAGGCTCCTTTCAAAAGTTATAAAACTAAACGCATGAGGCCGCCAAATTACGAAAACACCCCCAGGGCCATTTTTCACTGACGGCCCGCGCCCGTGAAAACTACACCCCTACTAGGGTAAAAAACACGCTCCAGACTCAACGGTGCCCTCAGTTTTCCAATATGAGCCACCATTTAAGAGATACTTAAGTTATGACATTAAACGAATAAATTAATAAATTTAATTATCCGTTTAACATTCCGGAAGCGAGTGAGGGGTCCAAACGCCCCGCGCCGACATGTTTTATGTCGTTCCTAGGGTAAAAACACCATTTCAGACCCTTCCGTTCACTAATATTTCTTATCTGAAACACTGTTTAGGAGGTATCCCATTTATTTGGCGTTCCCAGTGTGAACGCACTAAAAATTTAATTCCGGCCACACCGTGGCTCGGAATCGCATGCCGTCTGAAGGCATTGCTCTAGAATAACATCAAGAATATTCTAAAGTCTTTTATAGCAAAAACTAGGTTCTTACATCATTCCCTCCTTCAATATTTTCATCCCCGAAAAGAAAAAACAGGGAACAACACAGGGTACTAAGCCCACACGTGGCTCTACCGTACCCAGAAGAACTCTTGCACAGTCCTGCGTCATCACACACAGACCAAAGGATTTGATCTGTTCACGCGAGGTCTACCCTCGCCGATGACGTGCATAGGGGCATGCACACATCTTCTTGGGTATGTCACGTGGTAGACATCATACACCCACTCCAGAATTTGGGGTTAGGGAAAGGCAGTAGGGAACCTCACCATCCCTTTTCACGGTCTCAAATGGTCTGAAGGACCTTGGGGTTAGCTCACCTCCCCGATCGAACCTCTACGTCGCATGCCGCAACTGGAATAACCGTTTGGACCTGGGACAAAGACCGTTGATTCCCTCCTTTAGAATATCCATATGGTGAAATACCCAAGGATATCTGGTCATGCAAGGTTTCACAGTCGATGTCCCACAACCAAGTCCCTCTTAAATGCTTAGAAGTGAAGGATTCATCACCATCGACTAAAGAAAAAGGTCCCAAACCTTTTACCTCACCAACATAGGGTTACACCGATGCCCCACGCCACTCTGGTAACAACTCAAACAAGGAGCAGGGAGAAAATAATTTCAAACAAAGAGTCTAACAATTATACTACAAAAATTAGAAGAGCTGTAGAGTGTACCTCTTATCACCTTATGCTCTACAGGATCATAGAAATCCAAAGCTCGCAACTGTCTTCGGTCCCAACTGTCAGCTCCCGGAGCCTGGCGTGGACCACCTAGTGGTGATGGGAAGACATCATAAAGCCGTACCCCACTACTAGCTCCTCCCTCTCCTCTCCTAGCACCACCTCTCAGGGAGATAATCCGATCACTGCAATGCCTCCGTCGTGGTAGTGCACCTGCTGCCTGCCCGGTGTTCTCAGCACGCATGGTCGGGCAGTCTCACTCCAGGTGACCTCGGCCATCGCAAGCATAACACCGACTCTCTCTGGGATGCACTGGTGCCCTACGGAACCACTGTGGTTTATGACCACACCCCTAACTCCGGTTATCAGAAATCCACTTGCATCGAGGTTCTGCTCGCCGAAGCCTGCTAGCTGCGGCAGACGTCTCAGCTTTGTCGAGCCTACTGCCACCACTAACTGTAGAGCATGACAGGAAGCTCTCTGTCACTAGCTCTTTCTCTAGAACCCACGGCATAAGTGGGAATGCCCAAGGGTACTATGAAAACATAAATCTCTCTGCGAAGACCCTGCTCAAACTTCTGTGCTTGGAAGTTTCTATCATGGACCAAGTCTGGGTAAAAGCATGCACGGTTTGCGAAATTGTCCGCGTACTCGGCCACCATCATCCCTCCCTGTTGAAACTGCAAAATATCCTGAATCCAAATAGAGCATAAGAAGGAGGGGACAAACTCCTCACATAAAAACAACTGAAAGTCACCCCACGAAAGCGACGACTCGTCAAGAAACTAAGTCACCAGACTCCACCAATGCCAAGATGCTTCGCAGAAAAGGTTGTCTGCCAAAGCCACCATAAGATTTATCGGTGTCTGCACAAGCCTGAAGAGGCAAACCATTATCTTGGGCCAACCCTTTTCTACCTGAGGGTCTGAATCACTATTGAACCTCAATGGTCTTTGCCACTGGAACTCGCAGAGCGCGCTCAACCTGCACTCAAACTCAGCCTGCTCTGCTGAAGCTGTCTGCTGCTCAACAGGTGGGGGTGCTGCTACCAGCCCACCTAAAAAAGGGGCTCACATGATGGGTCCTAGACTGAGGCCTCGTAGCTCACAGGGTCGTCGTCATGAACCAAAGCTGGTATCCTAGCTGGATGTCTTCGCGGAGACATCTTGAATGTTATCAAGGAGTGCCGCAGTCAGATGAGATTATATGTATATAACAGTCACAACAATGGGGAGATGACTTAATAAGGAAAATCAAGGACTCAATCCTATGTGATGAAAAAACTGATTTTCCCTGCAAAAAGTGTCTCAGCATGCCGAGTCGACAAGCGGGTTATCAGGGTCCTGGTGAATGGATACGTCGGCCGCCACACCAACACTGGAATCCCTGGCCTGAGAGCCACTCTCGAGACACGTTGACACTTTTTCCCTAAATACCAACCAATTCCTTTTTAGGGACGTCCGAACAACGTCCCAAGGAACGAACTACCTATGATACCACTTTGTCACGACCCGACCGTACCCGGGCTCGAGCCGCAACTACCCCAAGCCCGCCTCCATAGGTCAGGGGCTGGTGACAGGCGCCGAAGGCTATAAAACTTGGTGAGGCCTTTTATGGAGTACCTGTACACACACACGCAACACACTCAATGAAAAAGTGAAGAGTAAAAGAAAAAACAAAGTACCAACTGCTATAAATAAACCACAAAGTGCACCGACCTCTAAACAGTACAAAGAAAGTGCTGAAGATAAACTAAAAAGTAAAGGGGAAAAACACGCGCCCAACTAGAAAAGTGCCACAACTCGACAACAGGTAAACAAAATCAAACACCTGGGAGAGTACCACACCTGGAACCCGACTACGACCACCACACACGGTCCAAGATTCCAAACTCCAAAGCTCCACTGAAGTCACAACCAACCTATCCGTCGTCGGCAAGGGCACACCAAGTGCGGGCAAAGCCCAAGTAGGGGTGAGTATAAAAATACTCGGTAGGATACCCTGAAGGCACGAGGGAGCAACAAAGGAGGTACCTAAGGGTGAGCAGTAGATCGAATAGGGGAAAGTAAAGGAGTATAACCGAGAGTGCAGTAAAGAGTACAACAAGGAGTGCAGTAAAAAGTACAACTCAACCCAACAAGAGGAAGGAAGTAGACTCATCCAGACATAAGGAGATGGAAACAGTGATAAGATGAACTTCTTGTTGAGTCTTCGATACCTATTGGAGGAGAGTAGACTCGTTCAAACACAAGAAGCTAGACACAGAAAGCACGTGGCATACCCCGCCCGTCTTCGCCTCTCCTGGAGGGAGAGTAACCAAGCCCAAGAAGTGGGTATTGGAACAAGGTATATACATATATATATGCTCTGTCAAGAAACCCAAACAAGATCTTAAGGGGATCCCCGTACCATAGCTCAGCCCAAGAAAGTGAGTAGCCAACAGTCGTATAAGTAAACACCATCGATACCCAGCATCCCACATGTCTGCCCCAAACTGTAAGCCAAGGGGCTCAAATCACTGCACCTTGACACTATCCGCTTTGGGAGTCACTGACTCGCCCGCACGATTTTAGGTCGCGTCGCAAGGACGCATCTCGGTGGGGGAAAGCGCCCCTCGTACTTGAGAATTCTGGGGGAATGTCAAACCACACCTCGTCACTGCCCCACAGTCGAGAGGTCTCCTCAAAGTCGACAGGCAACCCCCTGCCTAGCCCCACTGGAGGGTAATCCCTTGAAGTCGATGGGTTCCCACTGAAGGGAGACCCGACAAGAGTCGGCGAGTGCCACATTGCCCAGTCCTGAAAAAGGGTAATCCACCGGAGGGCGACCCGACTAAAGTCGTCGATGAGTCCCAATGCCCAGTCCCGTAAAAGGGTACTCCACTAGAGGGAGGCTCGAAACCGTCATCGGGGACCACTTCCCAGCCCAACTAGAGGTAAAACCAGCATCGGGGGCCACTTCCCAGCCCAGCTGGAGGTAAACACGCCACCGAGGACCACTTCCCAGCCCCGCTGGAGGTAAACCCAGAACCGATCTGGCCATCCCTGCTAGATGGTACTGCTCAGTGAACACCGCTGTACTGGCCATCCTGGCTGGATGGTAACCCACTGGCCATCCCTTCTGGATGGTAACTGGACTGGCCATCCCTGCTAGATGGTACAACTAGCCACCCCTACTGGAAGCAACCTCCTGGCCAGCCCTGCTAGAAAAAACCTCCTGGGTAGATGATCGGTGCCCGCATAATGTGTTGGTCACACCAAATCTACAAGAACTCTACCAGGGAACACGAAGCAACTCTGCCAGCCAAACCATTGCGAACAGAACTAGGGGAAAACCACTCACCCTTCTGGTCGAAACCATCATGAACAGAACCAGGGGGAAACCCACTCAACCCTGCTGGTCAAACAAAGGAGAACAGAACCAGGGGAAACTCAACCCTGTTGGTCAAACAAATGAGAACAGAACCAGGGTAAACTCAACCCTGCTGGTCAAACAAACGAGAACAGAACCAGGGGAAAACTCAACCCTAATGGTCAACAAAACGAGTACAGAAGGACCCTCTACATCACGAGAGTTCAAAGGTACGTAAAGAAGAACACGACACGCACATGGGGCCCACACGACGTGTGGCCCCACGTCAACCCCAATGATTAGCCACTAAATGAGGATAATATTCCTTGTTAATATACATAATATTCATGTTATTTATTATTAATAAACACCATTTTAGTGCATTTTACACTTTGAACATCATTTCACATTATGATTGTAATACCTTCTTAAAATGAACTATTATGTGGTACATTTTTGAACATCATTTGAAGTACCCAATGATTCATCTAATTTTAATGAATCTAATTATACATATTTTAATTTGATATTATTTTGAATTGGATATTCACTTCAATATGAAAATTTTTCATTAAAGGATCTGTAGACGCCGTAAAAAGTCCGTAACTCCTAGAGGAAGTTTCGAAATGGAAAAGTGAAGTCATATTCGGAATCAGAGGCCCGGTCTGGAGGCCCGAGAAGTGGTGCGCGAAATAAAGGAGGACTTGCATGAAATAATGATGTGCACACAAAGCATTCTTGTGATTCGCGTAATCGAGCCGATGGCGCGCTCAATTTTGTGCGCCCCGGTTCCGCACGGTGAAGCTTTGCGCGCCGACAGTTCCCATCGTGGAAACTTTCGCGCGCCGCCTGGATTCCGCGCCGGTTGGTGCCTATAAATAGAAGGTGACCCCAAATGGTTTGGGGTTGTGGAATTCGGAACGGCTCCCATGCACACAAGTCGACTCCCCCCGCACGCAATATGACTTCCAGGTAATTCCCCTTTTCGCGCAACCTTGCCCCGGGGTTCGCCTTTGCGCGCAACTCCACATGATTAAGTTAATTTTCCCACTCCTCTGGGTAATTCCCTTACACTCAATCGTTGCCCCCTTGCACACAATTACCTTCTATGCGCACAATACCTTTCACGCAATCACCTATCCGCGCAATCCTATGGCCCTATTGCGCGACATCCCGGTGTTTTGTGCGCAAACCTTGTTTTTACGCGCAATACCCAGGACCCCTTTACCTTGATGCCCCTTGGCTGCCTTTCCATGCTGGCACCTGATGTCTCCCCTGCCAATCATGCGCGCTGTGCGTTGTTTTCCCGTACGGCCTTCCAGGCTCATACAAAGTAACCTCAAGGTTCCTTGAGCGGTGTTTCCCGTTGCATTGCTTTGCCTTATGCTTATCCGCATAGGCATGCTAACGGATATTTCTTCTTTGCATAGCCACACTAATGTGGACCCCTCAATAGTTTGCCCTGCGGCCCCCCTTCATTACGGCCTTGAATATTCCTTCCCTACCACAAGGGGTAGAGGGCATTGGGAATATAAGCCCTAGGGGTGTGGAGCGAACCCACTTCGTCCATGCTGCAGGACATTAAACTGCTAAGCACCTCGTCCTTAACACATGACGTTAAACTATGGTCCGACCCCATGCTTCGCACGCAGGGTCCCCCCAGCTCGGACATTTTTTACGCCTCTCTTCTCCACGGGAATGGAATCTTCCTTTCATGGAATGAGATCCTCCTTGTCGGAGTGGTGTTTGTCCATGGGGAAAGGGCTACCTCAGAGCGTAAGCCCCTAGCCTCTCTTACGGAAGGTTGCGCCCATGCACCTCCGTACTTCCCCTACCAAGGCCAGTGGAGTCCCTTTCCCAGTATTCTTTGTCACACCACGAGACTCCACTCTGGAGTAAGCCCCGGTACCCAGGGCCGCTAACCACGCGTAAGCCCCTGTTTCTTCTTTGGGCCGCTCAACGCGTAAGCCCATTTCCGCTTCTCACGGACGCACCCTTTGCGACGTGATTGTCTGGTCCCTTCTGCCACTTGTTTCTCACACCGATCATGACTCATGTGGGCTTAGAGCACGCATCGACCATGAAATCCTCTTATGGTCCGCCTCAGAGCATAAGCCCCAAACCAGCGAACTACGTGGACTTTGATCCGTGCTAACGCATGGTACGTAGGAAGCCTCCATGAGGTTCAAGCCCACCACCCGGTCATTTAGACCTCTCCATGTTGGTTCCCCGACCACCATGGGCTGCCTCAGAGCGTAAGCCCCATATGCACTGTGGACCGCCTCAGAGCGTAAGCCCCAGATTCCTCGTCCGGCATGACGTTAAACTGTATGCCCTCGTCCTGCATGACATTAAACTGTATCTCGTCCCGCATGATGTTAAACTATATTCCTCCTCTTGGGCCCTCTCAGAGCATAATCCACATTCCTCACATCCACATCTCATCCTGACTTCCCCCCTCAGGCCCACGTTCCTTGGTAAGATCATTCCCTATCCCAGATATCTTACTTCCTCCGGGCTCCAATCCATGAATCCATTCTCACGGGTCGCCTCTTCAGGTGTCCCACCATATCACCGAACTACGCGGACTTTGATTCCCTACCATGTGGATACGTATGAAGCCTCCACGAGGTTTAAGCCCTTTGCTCCATCATCCATCCTGATCCTTACCCGTGCCGCCACATCCCGGTGAGATCATGCCACCCCATCCCACTCCATAGTATCCGGGAAGCCGCCCATGTGCTGGCCCCAACATCGGTGTTCCCCCTAGGGGGTCCTTCAATCTGATCCACTCTCAGTGTTTTGATCATTCCGATCCGTCTCCGAAAGACGTTAAACTCGTGGCATACCCCGTATTAAACACGGGAAGCTGAGGAAAACCTCAGATGGTACACATTCCCCACGTTCAATGTGGGATTCCTTGGGCTTCAGCGCCCTCGAGAAGCCCTGTGATAGGGGACAGAGGACAGACATGCCAATCCCCATCGTCAAGACATGCCAACGACACCCCAACGTGACCACTCTCCTCACCGAAGGTTGCTGCCTCGACAAGACACCTTGGAGCATCTCAACGGAAGCAGCGTAATTAACTGGAGTCCATACAGATATGGCACTGGGAACGAGCTTCACGAACCCGTCTTAAATCTATAAGGGAGACCCGGAATAGGTGACGAGCTTCGAGGAGGAATCCACGGAAGGAAGAACCAACATCCCATCATCCTGGTTTCGATCAAGGAGCAGACGTCCCTGAATAAGGAATGGATGTTTCCCACCTTTGGAAAGTGGGAATGTGGGGCAACGAGCCTTGCGTCCTCCCATGTGTGATGGACACGCACGCGCGCCCCGACGTAAAAGTGTCGGAAACAGAAAATGGTGAACCTGACGTGAAGCTATTCTCCTCAATATGGGGACAGGTATCCTTTAGGGTGTCAGAAGATTAACATGTCACTAGGTCCGAGTATCTATCACTGGGACATGAAACCCGCTAGGGGTTGAGACAATCAGGATGTTGAGCACTCCGTTATGCGGCGTTGTCAGCATGAATCCCTCTCGCCGACCACGGAATACGGGATGACGCTGGGCTATTGGTTGTCGATTTCTTTTTCTGTTAGTACTAATGGGTCCATCTCCCTGCTTCCAGGAATCAGATCACTACATCCAGAGCTCGATCACCACCTGCCCACCGACGTAGGGGAAGGGGAAGTACCTACGTGACTACCCCGCGCGGTCTTGCCTTTTCCACCATCACTCCGGATCCGATTTCCACAACTGTCGGGCACTCACACCCCCTCCCCCCGCCAGAAATAATCCAGTGAAGGGTGATCCATGACCTGGTTCGTAGGTATGATGAGGAAGGGATCATCCCCACCAGGGGCATGGCCCGCTTGGATCTAGAGGCGGCTGCGCCTCACTATCGTCGCCGCCCCCGAGGGCCGTGCAGGGAGCCGCCACTCCCCACTCCGACGTTCAACCTCTTTGGGAGCCTATCCCTGAAGCGCCTTGACACATTCTCCCCTACGCCAATGAGGTGGGGGATGTCTGGGTCCACCCAATCGGAGACCCGTCCCAGGGGTTAACGGCAAGAACCCCCACCAGGGTGCATCAACATCATCGTCTGAATCCCTGGGCCGAGGACCAGACAATCTTTGTTCCCGCACCACCAGCTCCAACCCATCTGACCCGACTCCAGCGTTGGGCACGAGCAGAGGAGAATGCCCGTCCTGGGGAACCTATTTCAGCAACCACTGTGGCCCGAGCTGCTGCTGACTCTTGCTACCAGACCCCCACACACGTTGAGCAGGGGCAGTCACATGCCCGACTGGGATAGAGGCCCCGACCTCCCTACAGGCAGGTTGGGTCGACTCTCCCGGTCGCGGGCACAGGCAATGGCCACCGCGGACCAATCCGCAGCAGTGCCACCCACCATGAAGGCTCATTCCATGCCACTGATTTGGAAAGTCGAAGGCTCCTTCGCGACAGCTACGCTCCTAGTATGACTCTTTCCTGTGCCCACTGCACTGGGTATGAGGTCACTCCCCCTACTGCTGGCCGCGAGTACAGAGCCGTTGTGTATCCAGTCGTTCACTCACATGGAGGTCCTCCCCATGTCCCTTTCGACATCTGTATCGATGCTTCCCACACCCCGGCCTTAAGTCCCCTCTGCCCCAGCACTATTGCGGCCAGGGGACTCCATGATGGAAATCATCCTTACCCTGAGGAGCCACCCAGGGGAAGGAAGGCGGGGCGTCGTCGCCGTAGGAGGAATGTCAGGGGATTCAGGACGGAAATTAGACCAGTCTGTTTCTCAGACTCTGAGGTGGAATATGACTCGATGATGGAACCTCCCCCCCAAACCTTTGAGTCGAGGGCAGGGATGGGGACGCGGTGCGTCAGTCTCTTACTCCCCGAATGCGAGATCCGTATGATTCCCTCCTCCCTCTGAAGGTATATCCAAGAGGACGAGGACTTGGCGTACCCCCAGGGGTCAAACCCGCAGTTATCACTGGCCTCCCCAGAAGCACCTTCCACCTCAGTCAGGGAGGGTGGAGAACTTTTCTAGGGACCGATGGAAGAGTCCTAAGGTGACACACCCTCGGCGAGCACCGACGCTGTTACAGGAGGCCCATTCACTGGCCCATCCTATCGCGACATGGCAGCCATGGCACTGAAACCCTTGGAGGATGACTCAGGGATTGGCGGCCAATCGGCCTGTTCGCCGTATTCCCCACCGGCCAGCTCACCGGCCTGGCGACCTGCCTCGGTGCCATTGCCATCTCTCCAGCCATTCTCGGTTAACGAGCAGTGGCATCAAGGTCCAGACCCCGAACCAGAGTCATGGAGCTTCTGGACCGTCCTTGCAACGGGCCACTTCCCCGAGAAGTTTTGGCCGGTCGTAGGGTCAGATTTTGATATGCCAGAGTCACTTACCCCGGGAGAGTTTTAATGTTTCTACCAGACTCTTTGGGTGACTCACTCCCGTCTTCACCATCAGCGAGCACCTTATCCCGGGAGTCAAGCACATCTCGAGGATATCGGTGAGCAGTGCCGTCAAGTCGACCTGGCAACGCTCCCTGCGGTTCGGCACCCCGAGTCACTTGGACACCGCAGGGCCCTCCAGCAACAATGCATCCAGAGTTTTCAAGTACTCCACAAGGTTATCGAGGAAGACACCCCCCACGCGCACATCCTCGAATGGGGGAAGTAAACTGCCCTTATTTTCTGTGTGATCCGCTGACAACCCGACTCACTAGGTGGCCCTGAGGGAACGTCGTCAGGGGCAGCAACGGTTAACATGGCTGACCTTTCAGATGAGGGAAACAGTGTGGAGATCCTCAATGGGGACTCACCCCCTGAGGACAAGCCACTACTGGACCCGTCTAGGAGGATTACTCGCCACCAGATGAGCCTCCTAGGTCTCCCCACACCCACTGAGGCATTAACACTGAGCCAAAACATCAGCAAGGGTAAAGAGCATGTCGGGGCTATCAAGATCGCCAACCCATCTGCATCGGTACAGAAGGCAGAGGAAGACTTCAAGAATGCCACGCTATGTCAACAGCTTGATGAGAAAAAGAGGCTGGTTGATGAGCTCTTGGCCGAACGCATTGTAGAGCGGCGGCCTGACTACGGTAGTCCTAGGCCAGGACAGTAGGGCTAGAAGCACCTACCCCTTGCTGAGATTCCCCCGGGAAACCACGACCATGTCGCGTTCTCCGATAGGGGAGAGGCCAGAGCCCATGTCAAGAGGGAACGATAAGTCTTGCCAAACCCTCCCGAGCGGCTGGATCACCTGGGGGACCCTACTCGATTTCCTCCCGCTACCCCGAGAGTCGCTCTGCCAGCCGCCCCGCGAGCTGCTGAGCTTGAATACCAGATTGAAGAGCCCGGCAATGCACTTGTGGTTAGAGATCCCCATCAGGACAGGAATCCGCGTTCGGACGATCTGATGGAAGTACTCATCGCCCGCGTGGAGGCCCTGGAAACTTGTCAGGTGGTAATACCACCAGACGGCAAGCCATACCCAGCATGGGTGGATGATATTCCGGCCCCACCAGGATTTGGGAACCCCACTTTCACCCCCTTTAATGGGACCAGAGACCCGCCAAAACACCTAGCCCACTTCAACTCAAGGTGTGGGCCTATGTTAAGGACTCTGGCACAGCAAGAGGCTGCCAAGCTCCGTTGCTTCGTTCAGACACTGGAAGGACCAACATTCGTCTGGTACAGCCAGTTCCCTGTTGGATCTGTGACTAGATGGGAGGACCTTCGCCGGAAATTCCTCTACCAGTTCAGTTCCATAACCTAGAAGACGAACATTTCAGACCTCTTCAGGTGCAAACAAAGGCCCGATGAGCGGGTCGCAGACTTCGTCGCCCGGTGGAAGGGGATCACATACTCCCTTGACATGCCACTAACTCAGGAGAAATTACTGACAATGTGTGTAGGGAATGTCAAGGAAGAACTGGTTCCTTCTCTGATCACTCATAATTACCCTGGAGGGTTCCGGGATTTATCAGACAAGGCTCAGCTCCTCGAAGAAGCCCTGCAACAGGCCAGTCAAGCACGCCCGCTGCCTCCTGTAGTCCCTGCAAGGAAAACCGCCAGAGTCGAGCCTGTTGCTGTAGCCCAGATAGAGGCCCCCAGACAGCTAGAGTTTCTACCAGTAAGGCTAGCTCAACAGCCCCATAGGGGTCCACCCCCACGGGCACAGCCTCCGGCCCAGCAGCGACCGCCTCAAAATCGGCAGGCGCCTCTGCGTAACGCGGCGCCACCACCCAGGTGAGATAATCAGGCTCCACATCCTCGACATGATCCTCCGATCCCTGGTCATGGTCATCCTCAAGAGCCCCCTTTCTAGACAGAAGGAACTGGGCTTACTCTTTTGATGAGGCCCAGGTCCCCGGTTATTTTCGTAGTGCCTTGGAGCAGAGGATCGTGCGGCTGCCTGAGTGCCGGAAGCCAGAAGAGGCATGTCTCACTGATCACCCTAACTACTGCCCTTATCACCGGATCATGGGGAACACCATCCATTGATGCTATGCATTCAAGGACTGGATCCAAGACCAGATTGACAACAACATAGTCAGGTTGGGCCCGGCCCCAGCGCAGGTGGCATGTGTCTTTGTGAGATCAGATGGCAGCAGTGACAACGAGGATGAGTGGGAACAGGTTTCCGACCATGGTTCCCAGAAGTATAACGACTGGATGGCCTTCAGGACGGTCTTCCGTGCCCATGGAATCATCCGTGCCCACCTGAGTCAGTCAAAGTCCTCAGAATCTGTGAGCACCACTTTGGCATCGTCGTCCTAGCCTACCTCTTCCCAGAAGAGCAAGCGGCGGTGCAAGAAGAAAGAACGCGCCCTGCCAGTGCCGTCATCTTCCCGCACACTTAGCGATTTTATGCCCCCAGAGATGGGGATCCCTCCGAGACTCCATCCGGTAGTGTATGACTCCTCGAATGAACGTCAGGGGTACACTTCGGTTAAAACCGTAGAGTTGGTAAAGCCCTTTTTGACTCCCAACGATGAGGAACGCCAAGTGGACCTCCCCAATGTTCCCAGCCGTCGCCAATGGAGCCGTGGCTACGTGAATCGCTGGGGCACGACAGTCGTCACCTCCAGTCAGGCTGTGAACGCTACTGAGACTAGGAAGAAGGCCCGATACAGAGCTCAGCACACGCGACCCCCTCACCCGGTGTCGACAGGTTCGCCTCCACCACTGTTCATGTTGCTGGATCAGGCGGGACCACCTCGTCCGTGTCGCAACTAGCCCTGCCCTTCCACCGGCCGACTACAGACTTCTAGTCCTAACGCGGCAGCCACCTCCCGGGCTTCGACTAGTGAACATCGAGACGTTCCTAGTACCAGTCAGTCACCGGTCCCGCCGGCAGGGCCCATCATGCCTCCAATCGCAGAGCAGCCTCCTGTAAGAAGAAGCTCACGTTTGGCTCGAAAGTATGATGTTCTGAAGCACCTGACCATCATTCAGGCAAGGATTTATCTCCTTGAGGCCCTTCGCCTGTCGTCTGAAATGCGTGAGGCGCTTGCCGATTCTCTAATGAGCCCCCTTCAGTTTGAGACGGAGGTGGCGGCCGCAGAAGCCTTCCACACCGAGGCGATTGAGGACGCTGAATGTCAGGCGGTTATCTCGTTTTCTAGTGAAGATGAAGACCTTCCCCTATAGGGGAACATTCGCCCACTGTACATCACCGGCCAGTTCAATGGTGTGGAAGTTAGCCGCTATCTTGTTGACATGGGTTCCGGGATTAACCTAATCCCAACCTGGACACTGCGGAAATTGGGGTTGTCTGAGGATGATTTAACTCCCTCCCACCTCAGGATCCAGGGGTATGACAGGACCGAGCAAACTCCACTCAGCAAGATTCGTCTGAAGACCCAGTTCGGTGGCCTAATTTCGTAGGGCCGGAATTGATCGGCTCAAGCCAACGTACCACTACTGCTTTGATGTCATAAAGAGTGGCCCCTTGGGCCAAAGGCCAGATGGGATTGGATCAACCGCCTTTGTCACCATGGTCTCCGCAGTGCATGGGTCCCCTGACATGACGACCTCTACCACCCAAGCCCACACCAGCTTCCCATCAGGGTCTGGCAGCCCCGAAACAGCTCCCCCCATGTATGATCCCTCTACAAGTGGATAGGAGGACATGGAAGATGCTCCTCCTAACTTTGAGGAGGGCATCCCCACCACGGTCGATGAGTTAGTGCAGGTGAACCTCGGTAGCGAGGCGGACCCGAGACCCACATTGGTCAGTGCCACTATGCCCCCCGAGGAACGGAAACAGTATGTAGACTTCCTCATACAGCACCGTGATGTGTTCTCCTAGAGTTACGATGAGATGCCATGACTAGATCCCCAGGTAGCCATCCACCGCCTTGGCCTTCCAGCAAACCATTGCGGGTTCAAGCAGCCTCCTAGAAAGATGCACCCCTCTCACGGTGCCATGGTTGAGGCCGAAGTTGATAAGCTCATCAAGGCCAACTTCATCAAGGAAGTCTAGTACCCCAGGTGGATAGCCAACATTGTACCAGTCAAGAAGAAGAATGGGCAGATCAGGGTCTGTATCGACTTTCGCGATCTCAATCGCCACTATCCGAAGGATGATTTTCCCCTTCCCGTGACAGAGTTGTTGATCGATGCCATGACCGAGTTCCAAGCCCTCTCTTTCATGGATGGGTACTCCAGGTACAACTATATCCGAATGGCCCCTGAGGATGAAGAGTTCACTGCCTTCAGGGCCCCCCAGGGTACTTTCTGCTACCGGGTTATTCCCTTCAGCCTAAAGAATGCAGGTTCCACCTATCTACGGGCCATGCACTGCATATTCAAGCTGATTCTTGGGACACTGGTGGAGTGTTACGTGGATGATATGGTGGTTAAATCTCGTCAGTTCGAGGACCATCTCAATGACCTTGAGAAAGTGTTCGACTTCCTCCATTCTCACCACTTGAAGATGAACCCATTGAAGTGTACCTTCAGGGTCACCTCCAGAAAGTTTCATGGCTTCATTGTTAGATATCGAGGCATTGAGATCGACCCAGAGAAGATCAAGGCCATCAGTCAGATGCCTACCCCGAATAATATTCGGGAGTTGAGAGGCCTTCAAGGCCACATAGCCTATATACGCCGATTCATTGCGAATCTGGACAGCAAGTGTAATCCCTTTTCTCATCTCACGAAGAAAGGTGCCACCTATGAATGGGACGAAGAGTGTCAGATCGACTTTGAGGAAATCAAGCAGTATCTGCTTCAACCTCCGGTCTTGATGCCACCCATTTCTGGAAAGCCGCTGGTCCTTTATGTGACCGCCCTGGAGCGATCCCTCGGCGAAATTCTCACCTAAAAGAACAACGAGGGAATAGAGAATAGCCTCTACTACCTCATCCGCATGCTCCTCAACGCGGAAATTAAGTATTCTCCCATCGAGAAGAGCTGCCTGGAACTCGTATTTGCCGTGCAGAAGTTGCGGCATTACCTGCAACACCATGAGGTATAATTGGTCTCTCGGGTAGAGCCACTGAAGTACATCCTGAACCACCCCATGTTAACTGGCCGACTATCACGGTGGGCGGTGTTCCTCCAACAGTTGATATCAGGTTCTTACCTCAGAAGGCCATTAAGGGACAGGCATTGGCAGACTTTTTAGCTACCCATCCAACCTCCACGGATCAATCCCTGGACCTGGATTTTCCCGATGAGACGATCCTCTCAGTGTATCGTGCTGTCTCATGTTGGGAAATTCACTTCTACGGTGCCTCCCAGAGCCCCACCGGTAGGAGGCTCAATGATCTTAAGCTCAACAGAGTGGGCCTGGGTATCGTCTTCATCACCCCAGTGCAATCCGTCCTACCATACTCGTTCCTGTTGTCATAAGGCTGTACCAACAATGAGGCAGAGTACCAGGCTCTCATCACCGGCCTCGAGTTGGCCCTCGAGATTGAAGTACCCCATCTGTATATAAAATGGGACTCCAAGCTAGTCATCAAGCAGGTCAACGGTTACTATGTTGTCAAAAATCCAGAACTCGTGCCATTGCTGGAGTGCACCCTCCATCTAATGGCTAAGTTACCCTCCCGGCCAGAGGTCGTTCACATTCCCCGGTCGCAGAACATCGAGCAGATGCTTTGGCCAGCCTGGACGCATCACTTGAGGAGCCCGAATAGGATGACCTAATCATCCACATGGCGCACCGGAGAGTCATTTTTCCGGTTATTCCGGAGGGATATCGTGGCCCGTGAGTGAACCATCTCACCACTGATGCCCCTATGTCAGGATCCCCAGGGGTTTCAGGTGCCGTAATCAAGACAGTTCCTGACTGGAGGACGCCCTTGTTTGAATATCTCCAGCATGGCAATCTTCCGCTGGACTGAGTTGAGCGAGAACGAATCCGACGCCGCAATCCACAGTTCAACCTTTAAAGCGGTCCCAGCCTTGAGAAGCTCCTTTACAGGCGCGAATTTTATGGTGTTCTCCTCCGTTGCCTTCAAGGAGTCGAGATCCCACAGGCCATGCAAGAAGTGCACGTTGGCTCCTATGGTGCCCACCAGGCCGGGTCGAAGTTGTCCCACCAGATTCAGAGGCTGGGATACTTCGGGCCCTCCATGATCCACGACTGCATTGAGTATGCCAAGAGGTGTCATGCGTTCCAAGTTCATGATAACTTTGTGCATCGGTCACCGGAGCCTCTCCATACTACCAAGTATTCTTGGCCCTTTGCAGTCTGGGGGTTAGATGTCGTAGGGCCCTACCCGCCGGCAACGGTCCGTCAGTGCCGGTTCATCTTAACCGCTACGGATTTCTTCTCGAAGTGGGCAGAGGAAATACCACTCAAGGAAGTCAAGGCCTATTATATCGCTGACTTCATGAGCTCCAATATCATCTATCGGTTTGGGTTACCTCACGCTATCCTCACAGATAACGGAACCAACTTCCGAGTAGCCGAGCTGAAGAAATTGTACGCTAAGTACAACATTCGCTACAACCACGCCTCACGCTACCATGCACAGGAGAATGGACATATTGATGCGTTTAACAAAACCATCTCTAACATTCTGAAAAATATGGTTGGTCAGAACAAGAAAAGTTGGCCGGACAAGCTCCCCAACACCCTCTGGGCTTATAGGATGACGACTCGTAACTCCACCCAGGTGACTCCGTATTCCCTGGTATACGGAGCTGAGGCCGTCCTGCCCATTGAGATCCAGTTTCCCTTATTGCGCACGGCGTTCTATGACCATCAAGCGCTAGTTATAGTTGCCGAAATCCATCTAGCCGAATTGGAAGCGCTGGACGAAAGTAGGCTTCACGCTTTACATAACTTGGAAAGGCATCAGAGTAGGATGGCTCGAGCTTTCAATAACAAGGTTTGCCTCCACTCCTTCCTGCAAGGTGACCTGGTGCTGGCTCTCAGAGCGCCAATGATTCCCGGCAGGAAACCACCCAAGTTGGAGCCCAAATGGGAGGGGAATTTTATTGTCCATAAGGTCTTCCCCAATGGCGCGTATTCCCTGGTGACTATGGATGGTGAGTGCGTAACTCCTCCCACCAACACTAGTTTCCTCAAGCAGTACTTTGCCTATGCCTCCTATGGTCCTGCATGACCTTAAATCGTACGGTCCTATATGACCTTAAACTGTACGATCCTGCATGACCTTAAACTGCACCTGGTCCCCCATGACCTTAAACTGCACCTGGTCCTGCATGACCTTAAACTGTATGGTCCTGCATGACCTTAAACTGTACGGTCCTGCATGACCTTAAACTACACCCGGTCCGGCATGACCTTAAACTGCACTTGGTCCAGCATGACCTTAAACTACACTTTTCCCTACATCTAGGCTCCTTGGTCTGAGTTCTAAGACCTAAAACTAAGATCCGTATTTCGTCCAACATAACGTTAAACTGTGCTTCAAGAACTACATGTGGCTTGATTCTCATCCTAATGAGATACATAGGAACACCCATGCATTTCGTCTTGGACCCAGCCCCAATTCTCTCTCCTCCTGTGGTCCTACATGACCTTAAACTGTACGGTCCTGCATGACCTTAAACTGCACCTTGTTCCGAGTTCTAAGACCTAAAACTAAGATCCATATTTCATCCAACATGACGTTAAACTGCATCTCTAGAACTACATGTGGATTGATTCCCATATTTATGGGATACGTAGGACCGCCTGAACACTTAGATTTTAGGTCCATCCCCATCTCTTAGGAGATCCCACGATCTCCCGGTTGCCTCGGTCTTTTGGCCTGCCCTTCCCCCGGGAATCCGCCATCTTTTGGACGCTCTCAGACTGAGCCCTTAGACCCTCTCCAGTGGTCTGATAATGTGTTTAGAGTACTCTGGTCTAGGACCTGTAGTGTCAGATTCAACTTAGACAAGTTTTCGTCCACCTGCCAAGCTTCGTGTTACCCTTCATTCAGGCCCCACCCTCTTTCACACCCGGAGGGACCCCCAAGAATGGCCTGGATACAACGCCTAAGGGCTCTCCTACCATCACGGGCCAACGCCCCCAAGGGTTTTGGGTGAAAAATTGATACAAATACCGTGTTGCGAATGTGGTTAGTGGTTGATGCTCATTTGTTTTCCCATACTTCTAGGATAACGCGACATGATGCTGTGTTGTGAACATGGTCAGCAGTATTCCTCAGTCATCACGCCGACTTTCTCGAGCCATGAATGTTGGTTGCATGATTCACATTGTGTTCCGCCCCACCGTGTCAAGGTGGAATCTCAACACTCCTTGTACTAACTCTCAGTACACCCCCACACATCAGACAGACTGAGCTGCATAACGATGTCTCTCGGGGCTCCCGTGATTTGAGCGCTAGAGTTTGTGCTTGGGTTTCTTCTTTACAGGTTGTGTGCAGCTTGACCCTAATCCCCATGGGGAACGAGGAGTCACCCAAACATTGCGTTTCAGGCCCAGCGTAGCTGGGAGATAGCATCTCCTGCCCCCCTGATTGTGGAACCCTCATAGGCCCCTTTGGCCCGAGGCTCCTCTCTTGGAACTGCGTGCGATGATGGTATGAGATTATGCCCTCACCTGCATCAGGTATGCTTTATCGCATCGTGCATGTTCCTCTTGTTCCAAACCATACGACCTTAAACTGTGCTGTTGGTCCAATCCTTACGACCTTAAACTGTGCTGTTGGTCCAAACCATATGACCTTAAACCGTGTTGTTGGTCCAAGCCTTACGACCTTAAACTGTGCTGTTGGTCCAAACCATACGACCTTAAGTTGTGCTGTTGGTCCAATCCATATAACCTTAAACTGTGATGTTGGTCCAAGCCTTATGACCTTAAACTGTGCTGTTGGTCCAAACCATACGACCCGAAACTATGCTGTTGGTCCAAACCATATGACCTTAAACTGTGCTGTTGGTCCAAGACTTACGACCTTAAAATGTGCTATTGGTCCAAACCATATGACCTTAAACTATACTGTTGGTCCTACCTCGTGACCTTAAACTATGATGACATCATCCTGGCCACACGATGAAAAATGGAACCGCGTTGTGATGACCTCCCCATGGGGGACATCATGCCAGGTATTGGTCGATTACCATGCCGCTTGTCAATGCCTGTTATGGATTGATTATTGTGGAGACACCAGGAATTTATACCCTAGGCTAGTCGCCCCACAAAAGAAAGACCATTTACCTCCAAGAACAAACAAGATATATCAAATGCCGCTTCTTTTGGTGTGAGGGCTAGACCCGCAAAACTCCTTCTTCCTTTGCGCAGGCACCATATCGCGCCATGCTGCCTTTCAATAACTATGTATGGCTTGATTCTCATCCTTATGAGATACGTAGGAGCACTTGGGAACTTCCCCACAGGACCAACCTAACTTTTCGTGTTCGGTCTCTCGGCCTAAATGTTCCCCCAGCAGCACATAGTAAGCATAGATTTTCCCCATTCACATTGGGTTTTGAAACCGCTTTACCATGTGTCTCCCATTCCCCTTCTCATTTGGTCCGAGTTCTAAGACCGTAAACTAAGACCCTTGTCTTTTCACGACTCGGTCTATCTTGTGGGATTGTACGATGTGGTGCGGGATTATATCCTCCTTCACGTCAGGTAACTCGCCGTACCGTGCCTATCCCCAGATGAGATGTGTTCTCCATCCCAGACGACGTTAAACTGTATTCCATCCCACACGACGTTAATCTGTATTTCATCCAACATGAGGTTAAACTGTGTTTCTAGAACTACGTGTGGCTTGATTCTCATCCTTATGAGATATGTAGGAACGCCCGGACATTTTGTATTGGGTCCAGCCCCAGGGATCACCAAACCCTGTCCCTCCTTATTGTCGGCCCCTCGGCCTGATTTCATGGGAAGTGGTGTAATCGTGACATTTGCCCCGAATAAGCTCGAGATGCCCCATAGTAATAATGGGAAGCGGCGGTTCTCTCTCCAGAGAGGTCCTGCCTGAAAATTGGGACGACCCGTGATCAGGTTGGTACGTCCGCCTAATGCGCCTCCGCCACGGTGGCACAATTTCGGGAGTGTTGGAATCTATTCAAACAAACCACAACTCCAACTTCCACGCTTTTGATACCCCTTTATTTGGATCCTCACTCTCTTTCATGTCTGAAGGGACCCCCTAGTAGTGTGGATGATAGAACTACGGTCCAGCTACTGTCCTGAGCCAATGTTCTAGAGGAATGGTCATGTTTGACGGAACCCCCCTAATAGTATGTATGATAGAATTTGGTCTGCCTGCTGCCACAATATGGATGATAGACCTTTGGTCCGCCTATTGTAGCAATATGGATGATAGACCTATAGTCCGCCTGCTGTCCTGGGCCAACATTTCGGGAAACTGACCAGCGATATTTGAGTTAGGCCCCGTGTTGCGAACATGGTCATTGGTCAGCCCTCATTTATTGTCCCCACTCCAGGCCAACACGATATGGATGCTGCATTTCCGTCACGGTTAACAGTTATCCTCCATCGTCGTTCCCCATAGTGTTCCAAATTCGGGTAGCGCGAGTCACCTTTCCTTTCCATCTCCCTATGTTCGGATGGATTTCAATGCCCCCGGAATTGCCCCGCTCGTGTGTCAGAGCACATTGAGAAGGTGATATATCAATCGGTCTGAGGTCTTCTCCTCAGAAATCCATGCCCAATTTCGGATGCCTGAGGCTTGGTCAATGCCCCATAGTTGGACGAAATGATAGCACAAGTATCCTTTTCTTCTCGCATTGGGTGCGACCCACAAGAGCTTAGAGGTGATTTGTTATTAATTTCAGAATTATGGTTGAGAATATTAAACCAAGGGTACAGATGAATGGATTTGGCCATGTATTGGATTGAGATGATGAGCAGTACAAGCAAGAGGTTCATGAGATGGACAAAACAAAGCCCTTAAGGATCAGTGTGCTGAATCAACCTTTCCAGCGCTGCTACCCTATGGCTGGTAGCCTCAAGGACTGATTCTCACTCCTTGAAGACTCTCTCCTAATCATCCGCCACAGAGTACAGCTCGCCAATCCTAGCTTGTGCCTGCACCCGCTCGGTTCGAAGTACGATCATCTGGTGACTCACCTCCATCAGTTGTTCCTGCGCGTCAGCCATCTGGGTCGTTAGTTTCTCCACAAGCTCAGAGCATGTTGCAATGAAGGCCTCCTTATTTTCTGCCTGCCCTTAGAGGTGCCGGACCTCCCGATCCACCCTCAGCAACGCTCAGGTGCTCGCCGATATTTCCCGACACTGGGCAATGTCGGTGCACCGGCTTCTCTCGCGTATCTTATCGGCCATGTAATCACGGACCGTCAGATGAAGGCGCTTAGCGTCAGCCCCTCCGGCGCACAGGAAGCGCATCCAGGTCTGGAGTGATCCTATCCGCCTCATCCAATCCGACTGGGGATTTCTGAGAAAGTGCTGGATACACTTCCACCATTTGTGCCCTTTCATCCGGCTCTCCTTGGCTCCCTCTGAGTCTGAGTCATCTACCTCCTCAGGGTCATCGGGTCGGTACGTAGGAAAGGCATCCAGGAGATCGGCAGCAGGATCTGCCTCAGGGATGTCTTCTCGAGGAATATGATCATCGACGTCCCAGAGACCTTCCTCTCTCGCCCCAGCAGCGACGATGACTCCGTCAGCTTCCGACCTTGCCTCAAGAACAGTGCCGCTGGTGTCCGCTGCCCCCTGCTCACCAATTTATAGGGTCGACTCAGTGTAGGGAGCATGTTCTAAATGAGGTGGTATGTCCACCACTGGTCCGCTCACGGACAGCCCGGGCTCCGTAGCCCGACGAGCCTCCAATGTTGAGATCACTATGCAAGTAATACGCTGATTAGTTGGGATCTTTTGATAACAAGTTCCAGTAGTGAAGCGTGAGACTTACAGGAGTCCAGAGCGTCAGTCTCTAGTGTTCCGGCCGCTGTAGGAGCCACCACGATGGGAGACCCCTCTACGCTTGTTAATTCAATTATGGGTGTCAGATCCCCATCCTGTCCCACCGGTTCCTCTCCTCCCTCCTCTAGTGGGGACGCCCGTCCAACGCTCAGACGCTCCTGAGTGATGTATAGAGACATTTTGGAAATTGAAAAGGAGAATGGATGAAAAAGGGAAATGAATGATGATAGAGACAAACCTCGAGTATCTTGGTTATGTCGAGATCAGAGCTGACAATCTCGCCACTCTCTCGGAGACTCCATTGGTAGGTCGCCCCCTGCGACCCCTCACCTTCGGGTTCTCCTTCTTCTTCATCTTCTCCTTCGCCTTCGCCTTCTCTGGTCTCCTCCTCCCCCTCCGACTCCTCGTCACTATCGCCTTCTGCCGGCAGCATCACTTCCGGATCATGCTCTTGGCCGAGCATCACTTTCACTAGGAAAGGTGGCTCCGAGCGCCGACCCCTTTGGCGATCGTATGTGTCCATGGCCGTCAGATAAGCATGCCGCCGATGGAAATTTACTCGGTCGGTAACTCGAGTGAGCCTGACCTCTAGTAGGTGGATCCCATTTTGCATTATCTTCTGCCAGATGTCTTCAATGCTCAGTGATTTCCACAGGGTCATCCAGGCTGACCATAGTTCCAGGAGGATTGCATCTTGTGAAGGTTCGAGCAGGTATCTTATCTTCTTCCCGGGCAGCTCCCTGGCCACCTCATGTGACCCCCCTACGGGCAACGAGGTCGCGACAATGCTGTGTGATGTTCCCGCTGCCAAAGTCCCGGTCTTCATAGGCCTCGCTGCCTGGCGCACCCCTGGTTCCCCCCTTCCAGCAACACCTTGCCTTCTCCCCCATCACCCAGTTTCCGCACGAGTAAACTCGAGTTGCCGGACTCGCTTGTGTAAAAGCCCCTCAGGGTACGCGATGGTCCAGTGTTCGACATAATCGGTTTCTAGGCCAGCATCAACCCCGGTGGGAGGAAGAGTAATGAAATCTCCAGAGCCGAAAGTGGTAAACATCAACCACATATGGCACAAAATACATGGATTCTTATCCTGCCAGATATCCGTGAATACCTTCTTCGGCATTCATTGGAGGCACCCGAATTTCCTGGCGAATCGGGATGGCACATAAGGCTCGCAGATCACCTTCCCGTAGATCTGATCCATGAGCACCCTACCTCGAATGCTCTGGAAATACTCCTGCTGTTCCAGAGATCCTTGCCCATTGTCCACCATCTGGACAACTGGGGTGGGGAACGGGCTGAAGTGGAAGTTGTTGTGGTTGACAATGTGGATTCTCACACCCTCCTCATTGAGCGTCATCAGCGCCACCCCTGCGATGTTCATCAAGGACGGTCGCAGGCCATTTCTTGGAGGACGGATGGAGTTTGGGAAAGTGTACGCACCGAGATGAGCCACCACCTAGCCGTGGAAGATCTGGAAGGGGCCACATACTCTCCGAGGCGACCCCCCTCGTGAGATGCGTCCCAGGATGGCGTACATCTTGGCCAGAACGAGGACCCCCAAGTTGAACCGTTTGTTGGCAGCCATGGTGCTCTCCATCACTAGTGCTGCTGGACGGACGCCCATCCTCGCGTCCCGTACCGGCAGGAGCCACCCTCTCAGGAAGGCGGTGAGGAATGCGGCGTACCAGACATTCAGTTCCTGGGACTCGATGATGCGATAGCCCCATGATTGGTATTGCCCCACCTCCAGGGTCCTCCAGTACGACCCATCCCTGCTCCTCTGAGCCGTTGTCGGGCACCGTTTACCCCGTCCCGACATCTTGACGGCCGGATCCTTCTCAAGGAACTGGTTGAACCAACCCTTGTAGGCAATGTCCTTCAGTAAGTCCTTGAACCCTAGCCTCTCTTTGGCCAGCTCCAGCAGGTGCCACGTCAACATGGGCATCCGTGACCTATCTTCCCAGGTGTTCTTTGGAGGAACGAATTGATCGTATTGGTAGCCCTCTAGTAGGATACCTCCGATGCAGTTAACGTCCCAGAGACTGATGAAAACTTCCCCATGATGAAGGTGGAATGTTTTGGTATCAGGAGACCACTGGGTGAATAGATCTGGCCCGAACTCAGGTTGACAGTGGAAGTGGAACTGCGACGTCCATACCGCCTCGAACAGGCCAATATACCGTAGTTCATCCCCGAACTGGTCGTAGGTATGGCGAACCCAGAACGCCCAGGCCCAATCGCTGGTGAAGTTACCCCCGGACCGTAGGTCCCAATCCTTTAGCCAGCACTTCGTGTCATCCGTGATGCTCTGACAGAACGTGTTCACGTAGAGGGCCGAAGAATTATCTGCGATAGTCTCATCCCCGGTAATGGTCCTTGTCCTCGGGTTCAGGACATATACGTCCATATGTATGGTTTCCCTAGTACGATGATCCTATCGTACGGAAAAGATGGAGTATGGATTTGGGACCCAGATCCCCTTTTTATAGGTAAGGCCTGGGTTCCGAGCTGCGCAGAATGCAAATTCCGCACCGATCCGTCATATTGCGCGCCGCGTGGGTTGTTTGCGCTCTAAGTGCCCAGGAGTGGCCCTACTTCGGCGTTTCAGAATTTCCCTCGGAATCCAAACGTTGCGACCTCTCGCCGATCCAATTCCGTGGGGGGGCATTTGTAGACGCCGAAAAGAGTCTGTAACTCCTAGAGAAAGTTTCGAAATGGAAAAGCAAAGTCATATTCGGAATCAGAGGCCTGATCCGGAGGCCCGGGAAGTGGTGCGCGAAATAAAGGAGGACTTGCGTGAAATAATGATTTGCGCAGGAAGCATTCCCAGGATTCGCGTAATCGAGCCGATGGTGCATGCAATTTTGCATGCCCTAGTTCCGCGTGGTGAAGCTTTGTGCGCCGACGGTTCCCGTCGCGGAAACTTTCATGCGCCGTCTGGATTTCGCGCCGGTTGGTGCCTATAAATAGAAGGCGACCCCAAATGGTTTGGGGTTGCGGAATTCGGAACGGCTCCCGTGCGTGCAAGTTGACTCCCCCCGCATGCAATATGACTTCCAGGTAATTCAACTTTTCGCACAACCTTGCCCCGGGGTTCGCCTTTGCGCGCAACTCCACTAGCTTAAGTGAATTTTCCCACTCCTCCGGGTACTTCCCTTGCACGCAATCGTTGCCCCCTTGCATGCAATTCCCTTCTATGCGCGCAATACCTTACTCGCAATCACCTATCCGTGCAATCCTCTGGCCCTATTGCACGCCATCCCGGTGTTTTTCACGCAAACCTTCTTTTTGCATGCAATACCCAAGACCCCTTTACCTTGACGCCCCTTGGCTTCCTTTCCGCGCCGGCACATGATGTCTCCCCTGCCGGGCATGGGCGCCATATGTTGTTTTCCCGTACGGACTTCCAGGCTCGTACGAAGTAAACTCAAGGTCCCTTGGGCGGTGTTTCCCATTGTGTTGCTTTGCCTTATGCTTCTCCTCATAGGAACGCTAACAGCTATTGCTTCTTCGCATAGCCACGCTAACGTGGACCCCTCAATGGTTCTCCCTGTGGCCCTTTTCATTACGGCCTTGACAATACCTTCCCTCCCACAAGGGGTAGAGGGCATTGGGAATGTAATCCCTAGGGGTGTGGAGCGAACCCACTTCGTCCAAGCTGCATGACGTTAAACTGCTAAGCACCTCGTCCTTAACAAATGACGTTAAACTATGGTCCGACCCTGTGCTTCGCACGCAGGGTCCCCACAGCTCGGACATTTTTTACGCCTCTCGTATCCACGGGAATGGAATCTTCCTTGCATGGAATGAGATCCTCCTTGTAGGAGTGGCGTTTGTCCACGGGGGAAGGGCTGCCTCAGAGCGTAAGCCCCTAGCCTCTCTTACGGAAGGTTGCACCCATGCACCTCCATACTTCCCCCTGCCAACGCCAGTGGAGTCTCTTTCCCACTGTGCTTTGTCACACCACGGGCCTCCACTCTGGAGTAAGCCCCGGAACCTGGGGCCTCTAACCACGCGTAAGCCCCGATTTCCTCTTTGGGCCGCTCAATGCGTAAGCCTCTTTCCGCTTCTCATGGACGCACCCTTTGTGACGTGATCATCTGGTCCCTGCTGCCTCTTGTTTCTCATAATGATCATGAATCACATGGGCTTAGAGTGTGCATCGACCATGACATCCTCTTACGGGACACCTCAGAGCGTAAGCCCCATGCCAGCGAACTATGTGGACTTTGATCCGTGCTAACACATGGTACGTAGGAAGCCTCCATGAGGTTCAAGCCCACCACCCGGTCATTCCGACCTCTCCACGTCGGTTCCCCGACCACCATGGGCCACCTCAGAGCGTAAGACCCATATCCACCGTGGGCCGCCTCAGAGCATAAGCCCCATGCCAGCAAACTATGTGGACTTTGATCTGTGCTAACACATGGTATGTAGGAAGCCTCCATGAGGTTAAAGCCCACCACCCGATCATTCCGACCTCTCCATGTCGGTTCCCCGACCACCATGGGCCGCCTCAGAGTGTAAGCCCCATATCCACCGTGGGCCGCCTCAGAGCGTTAGCCCTAGATTCCTCGTCTCGCATGACGTTAAACTATATTCCCTCATCCCGCATGACATTAAACTGTATCTCATCCCGCATGACATTAAACTGTATTCCCCCTCTTGGTCTGTCTCAGAGCATAAGCCCCATGCCTCACATCCACGTCTCATCCTAACTTCCCCCCTCAGGCCCACGTGCCTTGGGAAGCTCATGCCCTAGCCCGGAGATCTTACTTCCTCCAGGCTCCAATCCATGCGTACATTCTCACGGGTCGCCTCTTCAGGTGTCCCACCATATCACCGAACTACGCGGACTTTGATTCCCTGCCATGGGGATATGTAGGAAGCCTCCATGAGTTTCAAGCCTGTCACTCCATCATCCATCCTGATCCTTACCCGGGCCGCCACATCCCGGTGAGATCATGCCACCCCATCCCACTCCATAGTATCCGGGAAGCCACCCACGTGCTAGCCCCAACATTGGTGTTACCCCTAGGGGGTCCTTCAATCTGATCCACTCTCAATGTTTCAATCAGTCCGATCTGTCTCCTCAAGACGTTAAACTCGCGGCATACCCCGTATTAAACATGAGAAGTTGAGGAAAACCTCAGATGGTACACATTCCCCGCGTTCGATGTGGGATGCCTCGGGCTTCCGTGCCCTCAAGAAGCCCTGTGATAGGGGACAGAGGACAGACATTCCAATCCCCAGTGTCAAGACATGCCAACGACACCCCAACGTGACCACTCTCCTCACCGAAGGTTGTTGCCCCGATAAGACCCCTTGGAGCATCTCGACGGAAGAAGCGTAATTAACTAGCATCCATGCAGATATGGCACCAGGAAAGAGCTTCACGAACCAGTCTTAAATATATAAGGGAGACCCGGACAAGGTGATGAGCTCCGAGGAGGAATCCATGGAAGGAAGAACCAACATCCCATCATCTCGGTTTCGATCAAGGAGCAGACATCCCTGAATAAGGAACGGATGCCGCCCACATTTGGAAAGCGGGAATGAAGGGAAATGAGCCGCGCATCCTCCCATTCATGATGGACACGCGCGCATGAACCCCGACGTAAAAGCGTCGGAAACAGGATCAATGAAAGATTCATGAAGGATTATGGAGATATTTGGCAATGAAAGGAAGCAATTTTGGAGAAGGCAGATTGGACACCAGCCCACTGATGAGAATGTGGGGCCCAACATAAATTCCCAATGAATCCCAAATTTCTTGGGATGCTATTTGACATGTATAGGAACAAATCCCTCTTCAGGATCCAATGCTAATTCGGCCTCCATGGTGTCCATTTTGGCAGCCCAAGTTAGAGATAAAATTCTGGGCCAGATTCTGTGGCCCAGAAAAACAGCCCACTAATATGATCATATCTCGGAATCCACAACTCCAAATGGGCCCAAATTTTATAGGAGGTTAGAAGACATCCGGGGATCCATTTCCTTCTGCGATGTACCACTCTGATTTGGCCATCTAGAAGGTCTTCTAAGCGCGTCTTTTCGGTGAAGGAAAGATGGCTCCCACCTCGGGTCAAGGGTGAAAAAATCAACTCTCTCTTACTTTTCACCCACCTATGGCCTACCACAATTAATTGAGGAGACTTGGACTATTGGAGGCTATACCCAAGGGCTCAAAAATTACTATTTAATCTAGTGGTGTTGGATGATTTAATAATCTTGGATTCTTTGTTCAATTGTAATGTTATGCTGCGATTTTGTTGTCTCAAATTTGTCTTTCACATGTAAGTTGTTCAATTCACTTTAGTTTTTCAATAAAAGTTCATCTTCTCCTCTTATTATGTTGTTCTTAATATCACTTTGATACCGTTGGATCAGGGTGTGAATTTATTCACACCATACCTTGTGAAATTATCACACAACGGTGGAGTGATCGTTATTTTATTGTGTTTTTTTACTTCTCCATTTATTCCCTCATGAGTCTACTTTCCACTTCCATTGAAACCATGAGATCAATGGAGGGATAACCCACTTATGGGTTGATCCAAGGGAGTATAAAGGGGCTGGATTGGATTTTATTTATCACACCATTAATGTATAATCACTTCTTTAATTGATATTTTTATTTTATGATTTTTAAACTCCATCGTCCTTGTTGAATTTAAGGCCACACCCTTCATATGCTAATACGAAACTTTACCTTGAAGTTCTCAAAACATTGATCCTTCAAGTGTATAGGTGATTAGTCTTAAATGTTGTAGGAATTAAACCAGTAAGTGATGAAGTTGTTTTATCTTCTTAAACGAATCCATCTCAAATATAAGAAATTGAAATCATTGAAAAGGAAATAGGTCCAATCCACCCCAAGTGATAACCTAGGATCAAATCATTATTTTAAATTGAATTCACTTAAATCTGTTAGATATCTTTCAAACCCATCTAAAATCGATCCAATTTGGCCACTTCATAGCTGAAAACAGTCCATAGAATGTACGTGTCTATAGGTTTCTTCTTAGGTCTCTGAGGATTCGATAACCCAAGATAAACTACAAGGATCGTTCTACCTTTATCTCTTGGGTAAATTTGAGCAAGAATCAAATTTTGGTGCCATTTCCAGGGACCCAAGTAAGTCATCTAAACACCCATTCTATTATCCCCCATTTCTTCTTTTCTCATCCAAATTCTCTTATCTTGTCCCTTTCTCATTTTTTTTCTTTTGGTGCATGTCCACCTACACTTGTGATCAATCAAACCATCTAGTTTGGGTGGATAGTCCTGGGGTTGGGGAGTCAAGTACACCAAGGGAACTCTTTACATTAGATCCTAATCTTCCAAACACCCCTGAGTCAAAAATTGAGCCCATTTAAATGGAAGGTCTTCAAAGAAACCAACTCATAAACCCGGGTGGGAACCAAAATGGAAACCCAAATGAGGCAGCCCCAAACTTGGGGAATGCTATTGATCAAACTATGAATGACTACCTCACACCTTCCTGGACCAATGCCCCCTTATGAATTAGACATAATTACCTAGCATATTCCAACTACATCTTTAAACCCCATGTCCTAAACCACCTTCCCACATTCCATGGAATGGAGTCCAAGATTCCCTACCTTCACATTAAGGAGTTCAATGACATTGTAGAAACCATGTGTCCCCCACATCAACTAGAATCAGCTAAGATGATACTATTTACTTTTTCTTTAAAGGATCGAGATAAAAATTGTCTAAATTTTTTTATACCATCATCCATCAACTCTTGGGACCAACTACAAAGATGATTCTACAAAAAATACTTTCCCCGCCAAAAAACAATTGCACTTAAAAAGCACATCCAATTTTTTTTTGAAAAAGAGGGAGAGTCATTATATGAAACATGGGAGAGGTTCAAAGACACTCTAAACATGGTTCCACACCATGGTTTTTTGATTACTGAACAAGTGATAATTTTCTATGAAGGGTTGGGTCCGGGGAACAAACAATTCATTGACATGATGTGTAATGAAACCTTTAAAAACAAAGCCCCAAATGATGCTTACGAGTATCTAGAAAGCCTTTCTAAATAAAACCAAATGTGGAGAACTTAACCTTATTCTAAAAATCTACAAAGAACTACTGGAATTCATACACTTAGAGAAGAGGAAAGCCTTAAGGCTAAAATCACAGCACTCTCTAGGAAGGTTGAAGAGATAGACCTTAGGAAAGTCCATGAAATCTAAACTGTTGACCTTGTTTGCACAATTTGTGAAAAACATGACCATAAGACAGACAAATGCCTAACCATTCCATCCATAAAGGATGTTCTTTTAGGAGGACCCCTAGCGGAAGTAAATTTCTTGAACTTTCAAAAGTCTCAATACCAAAACAACTTCAACCCAAGGTATAATGACCACCCAAGATTTTGCTGGAAAGATAACCAACAACCTAGCCAACAATAGGGAAAAAATCCTTACCCCCATCATAACTACCAAACCCATAAACAGTTCCAAACCCAACCTATCCAATACCAACAGCCACCAGTCCATTTTCAACAAACCATCCCACCTCCAAAATATCCCCCCGGGATCTACCAATCTTCTCAAGCACCAACCCAAACTGTTCCACAAAGCCTACTAGAACAACTGTGCAAACAAATGGAAAGGATGAACTCGGAAGTCTCTTCCCTTAAACAATAACTTCAAACCATCAAAACTGGAAAGGCACCCATGCCTACTCAGGCAGTTCCATACTCAACTTCAAGGGGAGAGTCAAGTTGTACTCAAACAACTTATGAATAACTAAAGGCTGTGACTGTTTTAAGAAGTGGGAAATCAATTGAGAAACCTGAACAACTAATTCAGAACCCACCTGAAGATTCAAACTTGGATAAAAATTAAAATGAACCACAAGATCAAACTGAGGAAACTAATAACAATGTGAAAAAAACAACTCTTCAACAAACAAGCCCACAACCTGCACCATTTCCTCAACGCATGAGGGGGAAACCCCAAGCCTGAACAGAGTGAAACATTGAGGGAAATCTTCTCACAAGTCAAGTTGAACATTCCCATTCTCGATGCAATCCAAACCATACCTACCTACTAAACGTACCTTAAGGACTTGTGAACTTTTAAAAGAAAATTTTCACATAAAAACCAAGTCCTTTTGGCTGCTAATGTGAGTACCACCATTCAAGGTACCATTCCTCCTAAGTTGAAAGAACCGGTTTTCCCTTACATCAATGTTGAACTAGGAGAGAGAAAATTTGTCAAGGCTTTGTGTGACCTAGGTGCTAGTGTCAATCTCAACCCTTATGCTGTGTACTGCCAGTTAGGACTAGAAGAACTCCAACCCACATCTTTCACACTTCAACTTGCTGATCGTAGCATTAGGGTTCCAAAGGGTATTTCAAAGGATGTTCTGGTAAAGGTTGAAAACTTCATCTACCCTACTAACTTCATTATCCTTTACAACCATCCAAACTTAGGAAATAAGAAACAAACCCCAATCATCCTTGGTTGTCCATTCCTTTCAACAACAAACTCTGTTATCCGAGTCTGAAATGGGAACATGACCATCACCTTTGGGAACATGAGTCTAGTCTTGAACATCTATAATGCAAGATCACAAATAGGGGATGATGAGGACATTCATGAAGTAAACATGATAAGAAGCATTGATAATGAATCCATGGAACATCGAGGAATATTTGATGAATGTTTAAGTCAAGATTAGATTGATTTCCTTTGTTCATATGAAGGAAGTTTATCTCCTTGGCTTGAATCATTTTCAAATTGCTCTTATGATGAAGTCTTAGGTCCAACAATCAGTGAAACCTTTCAAGAAACCACTTTCATAGAGACCACTCCAACTTCCTTCCCTAAATCTGATCAAGCCAATCTAGTAGATGAATCTTATACATGTGGGGAATCAATCCTATCTAAAACTTTAGGAAATAAAATTGATCTTGATCCAATGTCCCAATCTTCTGCTGAAATTCTGAACCAACCTGATCTTGAATTGAAGGAACTTCCTACTGCACTAAAGTATGCCTTCCTAGGGGACAATCAAACACATCCTATTGTAATTTATTCTTCTCTTGAAGCCAGTCATGAGAGGATGCTTCTAGATGTCCTTAGGAAACATAATAAATCCATTGGTTGGACCCTGTCTGATATTCCTGGAATTAGGCCACTTGTTGGGACTCATAGGATTGTTCTGGAATCTGATTCAAAGCCATGTCTTCAACCTCAACGGTGACTCAATCCTAATATCATGGAGGTAGTAAGAAAATAACTTCAGAAATTGATAAAATTTGGTATCATATATCCCATAGCTAAGAGTGAATGGGTGAGCCCAATCCAAGTGGTTCCAAAAAAGGTTGGAATCATAGTGATAACCAATGAGGATGGAGAGATTCTTCCAAAAAGGGTGAGTAGTGGATGGAGGGTATGCATTGAATATAGGAAGCTAAACTCATTCACCAAGAAAGACCATTTCCCCTTACCAATCATTGACCAAGTCCTTGAGAGAGTAGAAGGTCATGCCTTCTACTGTTTCTTAGATGGGTACTCAGGGTATAATCAAATTGAGGTCTCCCTAGAGGATCAAGGGAAGACTACATTCACATGTCCATTCGACACCTTTTCCTTCAAACGCATGCCCTTTGGTTTATGCAATGCTCCTGGAACCTTCCAGAGGTGCATGATGGGAATCTTCTTAGACATGGTAGGGGATTTTCTTGAGGTCTTTATGGAAGAATTATCTATGTTTGGGGATACATTTGAGGGATGTCTGCAGAATGTGGAGAGAGTCTTGTCAAGATGTGAAGAAAAGAATATGGTCCTAAACTGGAAAAAATGTCATTTCATGGTTAAAGAGGGACTAGTTATAGGCCATCTGGTCTCAGGTAGGGGGATTGAAGTTGATAAAACCAAGTTTAACATCAATCGTCACCTTCCATCACCCAAAACTTTCAAGGAAGTGAGGTATTTCTTAGGACATGATGGTTTCTATAGAATATTCATCAAGGACTTTAGTTCAATCTCCCATCCCCTTTGTGCTCTCCTAGTAAAGGATGCTCCATTTGTTTGGACAGAAAGCTGTGAGGGTTCATTCTCAACCCTCAAATCCTCTCTCACCTCTCCTCCCATAATGAAATCTCCAAATTGGAACCTTCCTTTTGAAATTATGTGTGATGCCAATGACTTTGCTGTAGGATCTGTGTTAGGACAACGTTGTGATAAAACTCCTTATGTCATTGCTTATGTAAGAAAATCCTTAAATGATGCCCAAATCAACTACACCACCACTGAAAAAGAGTTACTTGCTATTGTGTTTGCCTTAGAGAAGTTTAGGTCCTACCTCTTAGGACCCCCCATAACTGTTTTCACTGACCATTCTGCACTAAAATACCTCTTCCAAAAACAAGATGCTAAGGCTAGACTGATTTGGTGGGTCCTTCTCTTACAATAATTTGACCTCACAATCAAGGATAAAAAGGGCGTTGAAAATTTTGTAGCTGATCACCTCTCTAGGATGGAATTCAAAGACAACTCAAATCACCTTTCTGTGTCTGATTCATTTCCCGATGAACACTTATACTCTGTGAGTGACTGCCCTTGGTATATTGACATAGCCAATTTTTTAGTTACATGAGTCATTCCAAAATTCTTAGGGACTCAAGCTCGAAGGAAATTCCTTTCTGATGTTAGACACTACATGTTTGATGATCCATACCTCTATAAGTTCTGTCCTGACCAAGTCATTAGGAGGTGTGTCCCAGAATCCGAACAAGAGTCCATCCATAAATTCTGTCATAGTGAGGTATGTGGAGGTCACTTTTCCTCTAAGAAGACATCTGCTAAGATTCTTCAATGTGGTCTCTTCTGGCCCAACCTCTCAAGGGACTCCTACACATTTTGTCAAAGTTGTCCTATGTGTCAACAAGTAGGGTCCATCACAAAAAGGAATCAAATGCCACTCACTCCCATCTTAGTGGTTGAAATATTTGACTGTTGGGGAATTGATTTCATGGGTCCCTTACCAAACTCTAGGGGATACCTATACATACTTCTAGCTGTTGAGTATGTCTCAAAATGGGTTGAGGCCATTCCCACTAAGTCCAATGATCATCAAGTTGTGATTCAATTTCTGAAAGAGAACATATTTTCTCAATTTGGAATTCCTAGGGCTATAATTAGTGATTGAGGAACCCATTTCTGCAACTGCCCATTCTCTTCACTCATGTCTACGTATGGTATTTCTTATAAAGTGTCAACTGTATACCATCCTCAAACCAATGGTCAAGCTGAGTTAGAAAATAGGGAGATTAAGAAAATTCTTGAAAAAATTGTCAACCCCTCTAGGAAAGATTGGTCTGAGAAACTCTTAGATGCTCTTTGGGCCTATCTAACCGCATATAAAACCATTTTAGGAATGTCCCCATATAGGTTGGTTTATGGAAAAGCATTCCATTTACCTGTTGAAATTGAGCATAAGGCCTTTTGGGAAATTAAGAAAATGGATTATGACCTCTCATTGGCTAGAACAAAAAGGAAATTAGATCTCAATGAACTGGAGTAACTTAGGATAGAGGCTTATGAAAATTCAAGGATAAATAAAGGTAGAGTTTAAGCCTACCAATCTAGGAATATCAAAGTTAAACATTTTGAACCGGGAAAACTTGTGCTCTTGTATAGTTCAAAGCTTCATTTACACCCGAGAAAGTTAAGGTCTAGATGGTCAGGTCCTTTCATAGTGCATCATGTATTCCCCCATGGGGCAGTAGAGATTCAAGATCCCACAAGTGGTTACATTTTAAAGGTCAATGGTCAAAGGTTAGAACCATTCATTGAATCATTAAATAAACAGGAAATAGAGGTTGAGTTAACTGAGCCAACCTATGAACCAGGAAAAAATTGATAGATTTAGGGTCCATGTCAGGAGAATGACGTTAAACAAATCACTGCATGGGAGGCAACCCATTGTTTTCAATATTCCTACCATTTTGTTGTTTTAATAAAATTTATATTTTAAATAGGATTAATTAATCATTTTTATATTTAAAAAATAGACTGTTGACCTGTTATTCTATTATGAGTATGGATGGGTATGAAAGGGGAGCACTGTATTCATCCGTGTCACGCGGTGTGATCCCTGAGTAATACCTTACCCATAAAATTAAAAGAAGACAATGTATCATTAGTTTGATTAAAAAAACAGAAAAATAGGAAAAACCATAAAAATGATGATACTTGGAATTAAATAAGTCAATGTGTTGTTTGTTTTGTCTGGTTTGTTCTTATTTTTATGGTTCAGGTACTATTTTGGGTGATACATGTTCAATCAAGGAGGTGCCTACATTCCCCAAGAGATCAAAGGACTAATTTGGAGCAGTAAGAACTTCAACTTCAACAACCAGGTGACTTCATTCCATGATCCTCATTTTCAATTTCCTTTTTGAACTTTAATTTTCTACCTCTACCCCCTTCTAAATTTTCTTTTCTTTAAACACTGGGGATAATGTTGTTTTAAGTGGGGGGGGGATAAAATAAAAAAAATCTTTTGTGTAAAAAAAAATGAATGATTTGAAAAAAAAATGTGTAAATGGAAGGAAAAATTCCTTTAACTTTGAACATGGTAATACACATTGCACACTTTGAAACTAAATATCAAATAATTTAGAATGCCCTGATTCTGATTTTAATCCTTGTATAATTTCATGAGCATAGATTTTGGAAAGTGTGGCTGTCTAATGTGATATTTCATCGTTTATATTTTCATCCAAAAAAAAGATCACAATGCACATCCTTTGGATAGTGGGGTATTAGTTTGAGTTCATGGGGTCCCCTAAATAAATAGCATAGGGTTGGTGATCATTTTAGTTTAATATGAGTATTCAAAAAAAAATTGCGCGTAGAGCAATGAAATGACCTAATGCGTGGCTTTCGGCACTTGGGGATCGTGACTCCATAGTTATCTGACCCAGAGTTAGTAATTTTATCTCTATTATTGGTAATTTGAATTTGTTTTTGACTGAGTTAACTCGAGATGATTCCCGAGTATGTGGGCTTCACTTGGTTCCCTAAGGTCTTTGATACTGGGAGTCATCGGCAAAGTCTCACTACAGGGGTTGACTCTTTTGGGTGCAATTTCAATTACCATGGAAAAATTGCAAAAAAAAATCAAAAAGAAAATTAATACTATTAAAAAAAATTGAATACTCATCTTAATATTGAAATGTGATTCTACCTAGCGCTTTCGTCATTTCCCCCTTGAATAAAGATGAACCCCCATGTCTATTGTGATGCACAACACATCCTCATACTTAATTGATATTGGATGAAATATGACAATGAATTTGAACAAAGGAACGGGCTTGATATTGGGATATTATTATGAAACTATCTTGTATTCAAATATTTTGATGGGTTTCATGATTGTTTGGTATATGGGTTTCTGGTGATCATTGTGTATTAAAATATTTTTGGAAAAGGGAATTCGAATTTCATATTGTTGAGATATATTTTGATCGGGACTAGAAAAACTCAAGTTGGGGGGTGTGATTAGCCACTAAATGAGGCTTATATTAATTTTTAATATACATAATATTAATTTTATTTATTATTCATAAACACCATTTTAGTGCGTTTTACACTTTGAACATCATTTCACATTATGATTGTAATACCTTCTTAAAATGCACTATTATGTGGTACATTTTTGAACATCATTTTAAGTACCCAATGATTCATATAATTTTAATGAATCTAATTATACATATTTTAATTTGATATTTTTTTTAATTGGATATTCACTTCAATATGAACATTTTTCATTAAAGGATCAATGAAAGATTCATAAAGGATGATGGAGATATTTGGCAATGAAAGGAAGCAATTCTGGAGAAGGCAGATTGGACACCATCCCACTGGTGAGAATGTGGTTCCCAACATAAATTCCAAATGAATACCAAATTTCGTGGGATTATATAAGACATGTATAGGAACAAATCACTCTTCATGATCCAATGCTAATTCTGCCTCCATGGTGTCCATTTAGGCGGCCCAAGTCAGAGATAAAATTCTGGGCCAAATTCTGCGGCCCAGAAAAATATCCCACTAATATGATCATATCTAGGAATCCACAACTCCAAATGGGCCCCACTTTTACAGGAGGTTAGAAGACATCCGGGGATCCATTGTCTTCTTCTATGGACCACTATTATTTGGCCATCTATAGGGTCTTCCAAGCGTGTCTGTTCGGTGAAGAAAAGATGGCTGCCACCTCGAGTCAAGGGTGAAAAATCAACTCTCCCTTACTCTCCACCCACCTATGGCTTACCAAAATTAATTGAGGAGACTTGTACTATTTGAGGATCGAACCAAGGGCTAAAAAATTTCTATTTAAGGTAGTGGCGTTGGAGGATTTAATCATCTTGGATGCTTTGTTCAATTGTAATGTTATGCTGCGATTTTGTTGTCTCAAATTTGTCTTTCACACGTAAGTTGTTCAATTCACTTTAGTTTTTTAATAAAAGTTCATCTTCTCCTCTTATTCTATTGTTATTAATATCACTTTGATACCGTTGGATCAAGGTGTGAATTTATTCACACCATACCTTGTGAAATTATCACACAACGGTGGAGTGATCGCTATTTTATTGTATTTTTTTTACTTCTCCATTTCTTCCCTCATGAGTCTACTTTCCGCTTTCAATGAAACCATGGGATAAATGGAGGGATAAACCACTTATGGGTTGATCCAAGGGAGTAGAAAAGGTCTGGATTGGATGTTATTTATCACACCATTAATGTATAATCACTTCTTTAATTGAGATTTTTATTTGATGATTTTTAAACTCCATCGTCCTTATTGAATTTAAGGCCACACACTTCATGTGCTAATACAAACCTTTACCTTGAAGTGCTCAAAACTTTGATCCTTCACGTGTATAGGTGATTAGTATTAAAGGGTTTAGGAATTAAACCAGTAAGTGATGATGTTGTTTTATCTTCTTAAATGAATCCATCTCAAATATAATAAATTGAAATCATTGAAAATGAAATACATCCAATCAACCCCAAGTGATAACCTAGGATCAACTAATTATTTTAAATTGAATTCACTTAAATTAGTTAGATATATTTCAAACCCATCTAAAATCAATCCAAGTTGGTCACTTCATAGCTAAAAACAGTCCATATAATGTACGTGTCTATAGGTTTCTTCTTAGGTCTTTGAGGATTCGATAACCCAAGCTAAACTAGAAGGACCGTTCTACCTTTATCCCTTGGGTAAATTTGAGTGAGAATCACCCAACCAAGTGCACAAATGTTCTCAGGTACAAACAACCACATTTACCTCCAAACATTCCCATATACTCCCAGAGTATACCACATTTTCAACCCAAAGACTATCGTGCACACGACACCCAACATCAATGCAAAGGGTGTAAACGTAACAACTCCAACTTGCCACCTCAACAGATGAGGCACGAACAAACACATCTCTTCAAGATTTTACTACACTCACACGGGAGTGCATGCGATCACACACCAAGGGTCTGCTACAAACATAGTAGGGCAAACCACCACCGGAGCTCCTTACTTGCCTTCGCGTTTAAAGAGATCTCGAAAGAGACTCTGCACAATAAAACAGATCGCACTGTTGTAATCCTTGTGAAAAAACACGCGAGATCGACTACTTACTCGCCTCCAACGTATATTCGACGAAAAAGTCACCAACACCGCTTTACGCCCGAACAGCGTCCCGTGGTCCCGAGCCTCGGCCCCAAAAACAGTCGAGCGCATCGCACCGTTGTGATCCACTCGGGAAAACACGTCAAATTGACTGCTCACTCGAGTGCAATGGATATCCAGAGAAAAAGATGCATTCCGCCGCACCGCACACGAGCAGTGCTTCGTGGGACCCGCATCCCGGTCCCGAAGTGCTGCCAACGGATCACACCACTGCGATCCTCTCAGAAAATAACACAAGATGGACTATTCACTTGTCCAAAACGGACACCCAGTGATAAAGCTGGATATCACCGCCAACTCCCAAAACGGCCCTCGCGGGGCCCGCACCAGCGTGCTGAATTAAAGTGGGTGGACTGCAGCAATGCAATGCCCTTATAAAAACACCCAAAAACGACTGCTCGCACGCCCCGAACGGACGTCCGATAAAAAAAAAGTTACAAAAAGCTGCGTGCAGCTCGAAAGAAGGGTCGTGGGGCCCAGACCTCAACTTCGGATTCAATGACTGAAACCACACTGGAAAACTCTGTCTCGGCACCAGGTTCCCAATGCCGCTGACGACACTCAATTCGGATGTTGGATGCATCCGCGCCGCTCAAAACAAGAACCCCCGGAAAAACGTCAAACTTACTTAGCGCACGCATCGTGGCACCGAGCCCCTTGTATCGGGAATTAAAAATTTCCGAGACCATCTCAAAGAGTTCGACTTGACGTCTGAAGTACACTGCCGTAGGCGACATGCAAAACGGATGCCCGTAGCGAAAATTACGGGCGTCCGAGTCAAGGGGGCAAAGCCCCTTGGGCTGGACCGGCCTGGGCCGGCTCGCAGTTCGGCCGCGCGGGTCGGCCGTGGACCCGCGGTCCACTGTTCCGTCGACTGGCCTCGAGGTCAGTCACTTCTTCCACATAGAGACCCACCTTTGGTGGGTCTTGGTCTGGCAGCGGGGTCGCGTGGCGTGACCCCTGTCTCCGCTCCGCGCCGCGGAGCGCCCCTGCTGGCGCCCGCTCGCTATCCGCGAGCCCCGGTCGCCTGAAGCCTGACCGACGCCCTTACCCGGCCTGCCCCGCCTGGAGCCGCTGCCTCACCCTGAAGCTAGCCGCCTCCTGCTGAATACTGCCACCCGCCTGAGCTACCGCCCGCACCACCGGCCAGCTCTGAGCCGCCACCGCCTGAGCCGAAGCTGCCCGCCGGAAAACCTCCAAAACCCGCAAACTTTGCCGGACCACTATGGACACCCCGGGACTCAGAATTTCAATCCAAAATGAGAATCGGAAAGCTCAGAACCATTAATATGCATTTATGGTCTTTTTTCGATGATCAAAAATTTTTTTTACACAAGTTTATGAATTCAAAGGAGGTGCAATAAATTAAAAACGAAACGCACGATCCTACCTTGCAGGGCGCAACCCGAAGCTTCTCGGTCGATCTGCGCTTCGACGTCGTTGTTGCTTACACCTTATTTGGGAGGGAGGAGGAGGTGGGGGAAGAGGATAGGAGGGGGTTTATCTAGGGGAAAACAGAGGGGAGGAAGGGGAAGGGGTGTTTAAATAAAGAAAATTAATTATAATTTTAATTAATTTAAAATCCCCAAAAGACCTGCACCCGAAACTCTTGGCGGGGTCAAGATTAAACCTCCCCTAGGGTAAAAACCACCTCATGAGCACAACGGAGGTCTCGTAATTTTATTCTGAGTCCCCGTTCAAAAGTTATAAAACTAAACGCCCGAGGACGCCAAATTACAAAAACGTCCCCCAGGGCCATTTTTCACTGACAACCCGCGCCCGTGAAAACTACACCCCTACTAGGGTAAAGGGCACGCTCCAGACTCAACGGTGCCCTCAGTTTTCCAATATGAGCCACCGTTTAAGAGATAATTTAGTTATGCCATTAAAAAAATAAATAAATTAATTTAATTATCAGTTTAACGTTTTGGAAGCGAGCGAGGGGTCCAAACGCCCCGCACCAACATGTTTTATGTCGTTCATAGGGTAAACAACCCATTATGGACCCATCCGTACACTCAGATTTCTGATCTGAAACACTGTTTAGGAGTTATCCCATTTATTTTGCGTTCCCAGTGTGAACGCACTGAAAATTTAATTCCGGCCACACCGGGGATCAGAATCGCACGCCGTTTGAAGGTGCTGCTATGGAATAACATAAAGAATATTCCAAATTCTTTTATAGTAAAAACTGGGTTCTTACATGGAATCCAAGTATATAGAGGCTTCTGATGCAAAAAACAAATAACACAATTTTTTATCAAACATTCGTGTTGTGCCTAGCCATGTAGACCCTATTCTATTGTACTATGATAATACTGTTGTAGTAGTGCTTGCCAAGGCGCCTAGGTCTCACCAGAGGACAAATAATATGATTCATAAGTTTTATATCTTGAGTGATTTTACTCAGAGAGGTGAATTCATAGTTAGTAGAGTATCAAAAAAGGATAACATGGTAGATCCCCTGACTAAATCCATATCTCATCAGAAGCATGATTCTCATGTGAGGGCTAGCGGATTGAGACTTGTTAGTAGTTGGATCGAGTGCAAGTGGGTTCCCTAGACCCAACTTGTGTTTTATTTTGATTACCACTTCATGTATATAGTTTTTTTATATATACATGTGTTTACATTTCCATTATAGTGTAGATTATTCTACATCCACTATGATTATAAAAATTTCCTTAGATTATGTGTCGTGTCAAAGGGTTATAGCAGATCCCTTGTGATAATGATAACCTAGAGATACCATGACATTGATCTTAAAGTAATTTCCTATGGTGTGGATACATCATACTGAAAGGACACATATGATGTTCGACTATCAGGTTCCAGGGTCTCATAAGCATTGATACTTCTTCTCATGAAGTTAACACTTGGTGATCTCTACTAGTTGAGATCATGAGGATAGACCCACCAATAGGAACACCACATGTTTCAGGTGTCATTGGTTGTTCCTATCTATGGACACGTGTAATGGTATCCTAACTTGAGATCATTATCAATGTATGTCATTTGATGGCATACTTTGATGCAAGATGAAAACCATGAAAATGAAGTCATAGTGAGGTAGTTTGTGTTGGGTATGTCATTGGTGACATGACATTGATTGAATGATCAAGATAGGATTTGTCACTTCTGAGTTAAGGAATAGATATATCGGGCATGGTTGATTATGATGGTAGTATCTTCATAAAATCTATGGCTATATTAGTCAAAGGCATGCCTTTCTAGATAGATCAACAAATAATAAATCAAGATAAGGATGATGACACATGTGTCCATCCAACTTTATGAGACATCAATTACACAGATATTATATTACACAAACCATGTTTATAGGAAGGTAGTTGTCACTTTGACTTTTCCTTTTCTCTATAGGGGCCTTGATGGGTTGTTAAACCCTGATTTTGGTCTATGAATACTATTCACTACTATTGAGATAAGAGCCTAGAGGGTCACACACAATAGTTCTTTGAGAATCTTCCCTATTCTATTGAATATGAATATAGAAATTAGTGGCCCCAACCATGGGGTCCGAGTATTATCCAAGTTCCATGGATCACCAAGAAATAAATAAATTCATTATTATTAAAGTAAAGAATAATTAGGTTGAATTTATTTATTACATTTATTTACAAGTGATTAAGTAAATACAAGGATAAATATTATTTGAATGGATATTAATGTAATATCCTGGGTTCGTTTAATATTACCAGGAGATGTGAGTCGAGTTAATGGATCAATATTATCACATAAGATAACTATTATATATTACAGGGAAGTGATAAATTATAAATAATATTTATGGCATAGTTTAGTTCTTAATAAATAATTATTTATAATACTATTATAGTGGATTTTTATTACACGGGGGTTCACTACGACAAAATTTTCTTTTAGCGGTGGTTTAAGCCATTGCTAAAATGGGTTTTGGCATTCACCACATGGCGGTTTCTTCTATTTAGCAGCGGTTTCTAGAAAGTGTCTTAGAAATCTTATTTTGTGGCAGTTTTCTTAGTTTTAGGTCATTTTCACTTAAAAAAATAACCAAGATCTCGCAGTGGTTTTAACCGCTACTAAAGTCTGGACTTTTTACTGAAAAATCCACCACTAATACAGATAAAACCACTGTTGAGTAATTTTTTTTATATTTAGTGGAGGTTTTAACCACATCTTGAAAAAATACCATAATATAATGGAGTTTTAAACTGCCGTGAAAAAAAACCTACATATAGCGGTGGGTTAAACCGCCACTATCTCATGAATTAAAAAAAACAAGCTACAGGTTCTGTAGCCCTAGAACCTACAGCCATAACAACACAACAATGACACTGAAAATTTTACCAAATCATCATATATATCATCAACGTACAAGGTAAACAACACATGTTAATACTAAAGAATCAACACACGTTGATTCTCACCAAAACATAAATAATTGACACATTGACCATAGAAAACAACATACTGAAAGAAATAATAAATTTCTCAATACATTGAAATAATCAAGCTAGTCACAATAAATTAAAAGAATTAATAATACATAAAAAATTGAAATAATCAAAAAATTGAAAGAATCAATAATACATTTCTCAATACATTGAAAGAATAAATACATTTATCATTGAAATTAAATTGATTCTTTAATCTATTACACAACACATTTCCATGGAAAACATAAATTTAATACATTTAAAACATGCTATAAAGAATAAAAATACTTCCATTATAATGAGGCTTCACATGTTAGAACTAAATCCACCAAAATAAAAAACAAGATAAATTAATTTAATAATAAATAAATAATTCTCAATATGAAACCATCCATCATGAATACCATTTTTATCAACATGTTTATCAATGATTCAAAACCAATAATCAATGATTATCCAAAAGAGAAATCACCCTAAATATCCATAAATGATCTAAACTTCCATAAGCAAGGCTTAAAACTGACTTGGATTTATACAATGGGTAAATACTTTATGAAATCCTAGGAATGTCAACACTAATCCCAACTCTTTATGAGATAAAAAAACAACATAGATGCATCTATGTTCCTAGACCAACAAGAATCCACATAGTCTGAGTTACCCAATTACATCCCCATAGATTATCCAAGACCAACAAGATAGAGCTGAAAAAATAGGGTCCATGCACAAATAGAGCACAAAAATATCCCAAAAGGGAAATCACTCAACACATCAAGATTGAGCTGTAAACAAAAAGGAGAAAACAAGAGGATACTACTCGAAGATAGGGTTTGGAAGATAGGGGTTATCCTATATGTTATAGGAATAAGATATCATTGTATGGATAAGTTATATATGGACTTAGTTTAGTGAGAGATAGCATAGAATGATCCTTGGTCAGTAGGACTGGGTCATGATGTGAGATTTGGAAAAGGGTATATAATTTCCTATAATGGATGGGGTTATATAGAAATTATGTTCTTGGAGAAACCATGGGGTTTTGTGTCATGAATTGACCTATAGGGACCCTAATTGGGACACTAGTAAGGTGAGAGTGACACCACATGTTTACCCCTAATAGTTAAAGGGGAAGTGACAAGCAAAAAGTAATAATATCACTGAAGTGATAGGTTTTATCCTATTGTATGTGAACACAAACACACACACACTCAACTCCATGAAATACTGTATAGGTTTAATAAAATAAAACCTCTAAATGTAAAAAATTTATGTACTAACCTATAGGAAATACATCAGAATGAGATAGATAAATTTCCAAGAAAGGAAAAAGGTAAAATACAAGCCTAACCAAGAAGAAGGAGAGTAGGTCCCAGTCAAGAAACTACTAAAAGCAAAAAGAAGAGGAGTTCCCAACTCAATATCCCTATGTCTGACCACCCAACATGGTTGTGCCTCCACTTACTTCTATGTTCCATAGATACTAGGTCCACTAAGGACACCATCTACTAGTTTTTTGTATAAGAAAAAAATAATGCATGGAAATCCCATGCAGGTGTGAGTATAAACATAATTATTAAGACATAATGAAAAAAGTGGGAAATAGTCGAATACAGTAGTCAGATCAACCTATATGTAAAAGAGAGACAGTAAACTAAACATTATATACGATTGTGTAGAAATTTCAATCTCCATAGCCAGTTGAAACATAACATATAGACACATGGTTATATAACACATACATAGGACACCCGTTGTCCCAATACCATCTAAAATATAAGAAAAAGATAAAAAATAACCACATTGGACATACCGATACATGAAAAACCCTCTCTACAAATCATCACCCAATGATGAACTCTGCTCATCACCCTCTCCATCTCCTTCTCTACTTCCTGCTATCGGCACCTATAAGACTATTATATTGAAAATTAAACAATGTTGTATATTTATATTTAAACTTAAAATAAATAAAATTTTGTGAACTAAATGATTTTAAAGTTGTGTGATTTACCTTCTCACCACCAGTCACCACTTGGAATCCCTATTCTCCTACCAAAGACCTCAGATAGTAATAGTCCCAAAAGCATCCATGCACTCGACCAGGATTCTCCATCCCAAGGAATTTACCAACTGGGTGATGCTGGGAGATTGATTAGAACTATATGGGACTAAAATACCATAGTTATTTAATTTTTACCTATAAATAAAATAGAAATAATATTATAAGAAATATATATTAGCATAGTGATAACTAATAATAAGTTATTATAATGAAAAATGAATTCATACCCCAACTTATTTGGTAGGATCATTAACAAAACTCCCATCATATTTTTTATGAAAATTCCACAACACTTCTGTTTGGGATGATTGGTGGCCTAAACTCAGTGAATGCATTAAACAAAGATAAATAAACAATTTAATATATTAAACAGAAAACATTTTCTAATAAATATTTAAACTAATGAAAAAATTACCAGAGTTGACCGACTTCTAGAAAAAATCTTTGACCCCATAGTGTGAGTATAATGCTTCCTCCTTGGCATTCCTGTCATTTAATAAAATAAAATTAAGTTAAGAACATATATTTAAAAAAATTCATGAAGAAAAAAAATATAAATGATAACATATGCACAATACTAACAAATAAAACATACATAACAATGATAATTAATGACTACACAAATAAAATAAGTGGTTGATAAATGAATGGATAATTTCACATACAATCATTTTCTCCTTCAGTCATGTCGGTTTCCTACTCTATCATTACTTCATCTACTTAATCCACTCTTACAAGACTAATATTTTCAATATCATGAGGAAAAAATAAGTCTGCTTCTTACTATTGATGGGATTCAATGTTAGAGGTAAAATCTTCCACTCCATCACCCATATCATACAAGTCTCTTTGTTTTATGTGAGAAACTACACTCCAACCTTCATCCACGACATCTTTCACATAATATACCATTTTACCTTATGATGATAAGTTATATGGATCATTTAGTTTTTGGTCACCAACATCCATCAAGAAATAGAAGTTCACAGAAGCAAACTGAAAAGAATCTCTTTTAACACCCTTGATAGTATCCACCCAATTTCATTTGAATAAAATAAGTGAGAAATTTCTTTGGTAGTTTAATTTGATAATATTAGTCAATTTTCCATAGTATTCCACTTCCAAAAATGTAAATATGACACTATTCGGTGTTTTCAAACCCTCTTCCCAATCAACTGTATGGAATCTAAATCCATTCATGTTGTAAGCGTTGAACTTTCTATCTTGTTTTAGAGGACCACAAGCAAGAAAATTCAAATCTTCTGAAAACCTTTCTCGGGTGTCATTATTGATGATCTGAAAAAATTAATATACATTATTAGATTTATAAAATATATGTATCATCCTTGTTGGTCAGAGTGGATACTCAAGAGGGGGGTGAATTGAGTTCCAATTAAAATTTCTGTTAAAATATTGTCTATTTAAAATCCCCAATTTATAAAACAAGTTAAATTGTAGTGAATTTATACAGATTGTAAATGTTTACTTAGATTCTCAAAGATTGATTAGGTCTCAGTTAATTTAACCACAAGATCAAACTAACTTTTGAAACTAACCTACTGATTTACAATAAGTGTAAACACTTGATAATTTAACTATCAAAGTAGCTTTAAAATAGTTTTCTATTTTAAAGTAATAGTAGTGGAATAAATAAGATATATTTAGTATACTTTGAACTTAACTAAAGATGCACAACAGATATAAAAAGAGGATCAGTCTCAATCCGAGACTTAGTCCTCTCAAATTTATATAAATTTGATCCACACCCTGGATCGGGGTTAACAACAGTTTACAAAACTGTCCAGGCCACATAGGGACCTCTACCACTATTCTTCATGGGAAACAAAATAAAGACCAGGCCACACAAGGACCTCTTCCATAGTTTACATGGGTAAACAAGAGTTAAGAGATTTTGAGTGAGGATTTTGATATCCTCCAGTTCAGTGTTGGAGACGGTGTGTGTATAAGAAATACAGAGTACACCACACTGCTCGAATGTTAATAAATAAATCACTTTGAGAGAACAAATAAGAGTTTAGAAAGCTCTAGTGATTATCAATGTAGCTCTAGACTCGTTGGATTCAGCATGAATGCTTCTGATTCCTTCTCTGGTTTTTCTGTTGAAAAACAGAGTGTCATAGTCATCTTGTCTTCTACAGGAATGAAAAAGATCTCTTGATTCGTTGTGTGTTCTTCAGTGGTGTTGGATTGCATTCATGAGAATTCTTTGAAAGTCTGGAAATCTCTTTCTTGCTCAGGATTGTTCTTCTTGTAGTGCTCTCAGGTGTATGTAAGTTCTTCTTGTTGTATATTCACACTTGCACACCTCACTTATATTCTATGTCATGTACTGCATCTTAATATTCCTTATATTCCATGAGTTCTAGCGGTAGGAATGATTCCCTTTCAATAGGTATGAGATACAGTTTCCTGACATTCCAACCACTATCATTAAATAACATTAATTTCATTAAAAACATCAAATATGACCGTTAGAATTATTTAAATAATATTGAAAAAAAGTTAAGAAACGGTGTCACAGTGATTAAGTGAACGATGTCTTCTTCACGATATGAGGTTCACGGTATGAGCTTCACGGTATAAGCTTCACGGTATGAGCTTCACGGCATGTGATTCACGGTATGTCCATGTCACGGTGTCGGGATCACGATTTTTCCTTCACAGTGTCTGGGTCATGGTGAGTCCTTCACGGTGTCTGGGTCATGGTGAGTCCTTCACGGTGTCTGGGCCACGGTGAGTCCTTCATAGTGTCTGGGTCATGGTGATTCCTTCACGGTGTCTGGGTCACGGTGAGTCCTTCACGGTGTCTGGGTCACGGTGAGTCCTTCACGGTGTCTGGGTTACAGTGAGTCCTTCACAGTGTTTGGGTCACGGTGAGTCCTTCACGGTGTCTAGGTCACGGTGAGTCCTTCACGGTGAATCCATACTTAGAAAAATATCTGTATTTGGACTTAGACAGTAATATGCAGAATATGGATTAAGTTTAACAATTAGAGAGTAAGAGAACTTGAATCATAAACATAAAGGCTTGATAATATATGCGAGATTTGTGATCATGCATGAGACTTGTAAGTAATAAAGAGAGTAATTAACATCCATAAGATTTGTTATTATTAAAACATGATGAGTAGTTATTACTGATATTGAAGAGCATTAGCAAGATGTGCAATGAAGATCGAGATTAATTAACAATAATAAGATTTGTGATCATTAAAACATGAGTAACACATGAGGAGTCCAACAATCTCCCCCTTTTTGATGATCACAAATCAGATATAGTCATAATATAAATGAAATGAAACATTAAAGATACTAGCATAGCAAAAAACATTATAGAAATGACACTTCTCCCCCATTTATACTTGTAGATTTTTCTCCCCCTTTTGGGATTATAAAAAAGTAGAGAAAATGAAATTAAACTCGACATTTTTCATTAAAAAAGGGTTCAGAATAGAACATATAGGAGAAGGGTAAATAGTAAACAAGAAATGACATCCCATCAAAAAGAAAACAGTCGCTAGAATCTTCAGGGATCCATCTTTTCCTTTCCTTTATCAGCAGCAGGAGCTGATGTGGAAGTAGAAGAAGGCATAGATGCAGTAGGCAAAGAGGGTAAGGGTAGACCTTCAAAAACAGATGGATCCAAAGTGGGAGTAGTAGAAGATCTAGGCTTAGGCTGGTCAATAATGACTGGCCGGATCTGATAAAGATCTTGGCTGACTGTCATTGCAGTTGAGGCTAAGGCAGGTAGACCAGGTCTAAGGGGTGCAACAGCTGGAGCAACTATAGCAGTACTCTACACATGAAGATACAGCTTCAAAAGATTTATGAAATCAGTAATGATTTCACCACCATATTGCATAGCTTTTTCAAAATCAACCTTATTCTCCATAAACTTGTCCAACAATCTGGCGAACTCTGTAAGTTTCTGAACTTGAGCTTTAAAAGCTTGAGTCACCAGAGGGATTATCAAATTTTCAACAAGATATCTAAAGTGATCTGTCATATCACTTTTAGAGAAAATCTAGGAGATATAAAGATATATTTTCTTGGTGATCTCTTGTTGAGAATCATTGGATATCTTAGAATGAATCCTAACCAAGTACAATGCTCTATCACTGTTCTTAACCACTTCTGACAAAGAAGATAGATCCAAGCCACTGAAGGCACTCTGGAGTTCTTCCTTGATTATGGATCTCAGCATAGAATCATCCAAAGAAGATGTGGAGGTCTGACCAGAAGTAGGTGAAGCCTTGACAACTTCGGTTAGAACTTTGAGCTGTTTCAACACTTTTTGCAGGCATCCAGTGTATTCATCTGTAAGCTTATTCAGATTTTCCACAAGCTCTCTCATGCGTTCCAACATCTTGGTGTGTATTTTTCAAATCTTTTCATCAAAAGAAAGTAGGTATGTATGAACTTGAGACACAATATCCCTAGAAAAAAGGGAATCAGATGTCTTAGGAGAAGCAGCAACAGGTGCAGGAGCAGAAACAGGAACAGGATCTGATCTCAAAGATAACTCATTCTGCAAATTTGCTATCATATTTTTCAGATTTGCAACATCAGCACTCAGCAGCTTATTCTCAACTCCGACTTCTTGAATTTCTCGGATCATCCTTGGTTGAATATGAAAGATAATATTTTCCAAGAGAATTAATGCATCTTCTTGACTTAACTGAGTTACTGGACGAGGTTGAGTGGATATGATATTCTCAACTCCAGCTAACAAAGTCTCTCCAAAAACTTTCAGATCATCTTTGGTCACAAAGGAGTGATGCTCGGGTAAGGTTGCAGGTAAAGGTAGTGGTTCAGATTTTGGTTGAGGTTCAGAGTCATCTTCAGACTCAGATTTTGATTCGGATTAAGGTTGGGGCTCTAGTCCTGGTTCTGGATGAGCTACAGACTTCAGTTGAAACAGAGAAGAAAGATCCATTCCAGTTGTAGATACTTTCTCTGACTCATCCACATCATAAAAACTTGGGAAAACAAATTAGGTGTGCATAGATTATGAGACAGAAGGTTGAGAAGCTTCAGAAAATCCAGCTTCTGTAATATCAAGGTTTTGAGGTTCCTGCCCCTCAAATTGTGCTTCCCTTTCAGATTCTTGAGGCTCAGAAACATGGACAAGATCCACAAGATCATCCCTAATCTCTTCAGAAAACTCTTGCCTTGCCAGCTAAAATGCAATTTCCATCCTCTCTTCAGCAGAGGGAATAATCTCAGGAACTGATTGTTCCACTGCTTGAGCTTCCAGACTTGCTTCTTTCTCAACAGAAAGATCCTATTCAGAAGCATCTGCCTCTAAGGTTGCTTGTTGTTCTGAATTAGGAAAAACCAACTTTCTTGCAGCATTATGATGAGCTTCTGGATTTACATCCGCACTAGAAATAGGAGCTTACTCTTCTCTCAAACTAACACCAACTTCCTCTCCTTGAGGTATTTCAGCAGGGATAACAGCATTGATAACAATCCTTTCTTTTTCAATAGGAGCTGTTTCCATTTGAGGTCTTCCAGATTCTTCTCTTATAGATACTTCAACTGTTACTTCCTCTTCTTCATCTTCTGAAAACTCAGCCACTTCATCTGGTTCCAAACCAGGATCAGATAGATTCTTAGACCCTCTTGGATAGTCAACAGGATTAAACTTTTTATACACTTGATCATTATCCTCAACCCACTGCTTCTTCTAGGGGTTCCAGCTAATCTTCATCCTTCTGATGATAGGCATGGATAGGCAGAAATCAAGGTCCTCTAACTTTTATTCATTAGGTCCAACCATCCCTTTGGAAACTAACATAGCTGAAATCATCCTTGAGTAAAACAAGGAGGTGGATTTGGAAGTGACTTTGATCAACTCACAGATATGGTTGATAACATAATTTCATAGGTTGATCTTATGGCCATTCTTCAACAGATGAATCAGGAACACATCCTGATACTTCATCACAAAAAAATCTCCTTTTCTCAGGCTAATCACATTTTGAAAAAATTTGAACAGAAGTCTAGTCTCCCCATCTAATTCAGCATCTATGGCCCTTCACTTGGTGCCATTTCTAGTCAGGTTTTCCAAAGCAATCTCCAGGTCAAAGATGTCGGTTGTTGGAGGAGGGTCTCTCTGGTAATCCTCACAAACTCCTTAATGGGGAATCCCTAGGAATACAACCCACAACCTCGAAGATAAAGAGCACTTTTGACCATTTATCCAGCTTGTCACCATAAAGATTTCTCCAAACTCAAAAGAAAACATCACATAATGATAGAATTGGGATACCAATCTCGGGTAAATCGGTCTATTTTGTCCAGTGAACCATCCAAGCGATCCTTGTTCTCTTAAAACTTTCAAAACTAAAGATCTTCTAGACAACAACCACTCTTCACAAACCTCTTTTTTAGGTACAACTGTACGACTTACCAGGTTTGGGTTTAGAGGTCCTTCAGGAGCTATCCTCGGTATCCTCTTCTGTTTCTTAGAGCGGCGCTTCTCAGACATGGGTGAAGATGGACGATTTATCCTTGGCATCCATTGAAGGTTTAGGCGAGAGGGAAGAGAAGGTTCAGGAGAGAGTTTATGTAAGGAATCGAATGAAACCCTTAAGTTTTATCATTTGGGAATGTCAAACATCATAAAAACAAAAACGCATGAAATCAAATAGCGGTAAAATAAAAATTACACCATACGGGTTAAAATAAGAATATAAATAATCTTCACGGTGAGATCGTGAGTAGGCGTTACGGTGTGATGAAAACTAGTCATCACGGTGATACAGTTGGTAGTTGTCATGGTGAGACAGTGAGTATTCTGTGTAGTCATGGTGAGACAGTAAGTTGACAGACCGTGAGCATAAAGTCTTGATGGTGAGATCGTGAACATAAAATAGTAACTTAAAAATAGTGACCATGAAACCATAAAGTAAAATACAGTAAAGTATTAAACATTAAAATCAGTAGGATTTTTACTTATGATTAATCATACCAAGATCATGTATGATGTAGTCTAATCTTTCAGAATTTAATGGTTTAGTGAATATATCATCAAGTTGATATTCAGTACCAATGAATTCCAAAGTGATATCACTTTTTTGATAATTATCCCTAAAAAAGTGATGTCTTACATCAATATGTTTTTCCTAGAATGAGAAACATGATTCTTAGAAATATTAATAGCACTTGTGTTGTCACAGTTTATTGAGACATGTCTGAATTGATATCCATAGTCTAGTAATGTGTGTTTCATCCACAAAATTTGTGCACAAAAACTTCCAGCAACTATGTATTTAGCTTCTACAGTAGATAATGCAACAAAATTTTGTTTCTTACTACACCGTGATACTAGTGACTTTCCTAAAAGGTGACATGTTCCAGAGGTGATTTTTCTATCTAACTTACATCAATCAAAATCAGCATCAGAATAACTAACTAATTCAAATGATTGTCCTTTGGGACAGAACAGTCCTAAATTGGGAGTATGCTTGAGGTATTTGAAAATTCTTTTTACATCATTTAAATGTGACTCTTTAGGGTTTTCTTGAAAACAAGCACACATACACACACTAAACATAATATCCGGACAACTAGCAGTCAGGTTGAGTAGACTTCCAATCATTCCTCTATAAGTGGTTTGATCAACAGATTTATCATTTTCATCAAGATCCATCTTACAGGTGGTACTCATGGGAGTGTCACTACTCTTTGTGCTATCCAATCCAATTTTTTTTAAAATATCTCTAGTTTATTTACTTTGAGTTAAAATAATTCCATCATCATTTTGAAAGATTTTAAATCCAAGAAAGAATTTAAGTTCACCCATTAAACTCATTTCAAATTCATTTTGCATCATTTTAGAAAAATTATTACATAGGGAATTTCTTGAAGATCCAAAAATAATATCATCTACATAAATTTTTACTACTAAAACATCTTTATAAATTCATTTTATAAACAGAGTAGGATCAACTATTCCTTTTGTGAAACCTTTAGAAATTAGAAAAGTACTTAATCTATCATACCAAGCTCTTGAAGCTTGCTTTAAACCATATAAAGCTTTTGATAATTTGAAAATATGATTTGGAAAATGGGGGTTTGAAAATCCAGGTGGTTGTTCAACAAAAACATCCTTAGAAATATATCCATTCAAGAATGAACTGTTCACATCCATTTGATATAGTTTGAAATTTAGATGAGCAGCATAAGCAAGTAAAATCCTAATAGCTTCTAATCTGGCTACTGGAGAAAAATTCTCCTCATAGTCAATACCTTCTTCTTGACTATATCCTTGTGCAACTAGCCTAGATTTATTTCTAACTATGTTTCCAGATTCATCTACTTTATTTCTAAACACCCATTTAGTGCCTATTGTGAAAGCGTCCTTAGGTCTTTCAACAAGATTCCAAACTTTATTTCTTTCAAATTGATTGAGTTATTATTGCATAGAAATTACCCAAAATTCATCATTAATAGCATCATCAATGTTTTTAGGTTCAAGCTGGGACAAGAAGGCTTGATGTTCAACCTGATTTCTAAGAGAAGCTCTAGTTTGTGTCCCTCTATCAAGATTTCCTATAGCAACATCTAAAGGATGATTCTTTAGAATTCTAGTTGATCTAGTAAAGGTAGGACTAGAAATTTCAGGTTCTTCTCTGGGTTCAGGTTCATTAGGAACAGATTCTGGAATAAGTCTAGAACTGGTTGTCTTTATAGAAGGTTCATTAGATTTGTCATTAAGGTCCAGAATAGATAAATCTTCTTTAAGATTTTCAAGAGAGGTTTTAGGCTCATGTGGATCAGTTTCATCAAACTTGATGTAAACAGATTCTTCCACACACTTGGTTCTCTTATTAAAGACTCTATAGGCTTTGCTGGTTAAATAATATCCTAAAAAGTTTCCTTCATCACTCTTAGAAGAAAACTTATCAAGATTATCTTTTGTATTGAGAACAAAGACTTTGCAGCCAAAGACTCTAAAGTAACTAACTTTAGGTTTTCTATTGTTCCACAACTCATATGGGGTTTTCTTAAGAACAGGTCTAATTAAGACTCTATTAATAATATAACAAGCTGTATTGACAGCTTCAGCCCAAAAATAAATACGCAGGTCATATTCATTAAGCATAGTTCTAGCAATTTCTTGCAGGGTTCTATTCCTCCTTTATACTACACCATTTTGCTGAGGTGTCCTAGGGGAAGAGAAATTGTGACTATAGCCTTTGTGTGAACAGTAGGATTCAAACTCATGATTCTCAAACTCACGGCCATGATCACTTCTTAGGGTTTTAATCTTAAGTCCACTAATATTTTCTACAGGTTTGGAGTATTTAACAAAGTAAGAACAAGATTCACTTTTGTGAGCTAAGAAGTATACCCAAGTATATCTAGAAAAGTCATCTACTAGGACGTAGACATAGTGCTTCCCATTTATTCTAGAAACTCTAGATGGTCCAAACAAATCCATGTGAACTAACTTGAGAGGTTGAGAAGTTGAAAATTCTTTATTTTATTTAAAATAAACCTTATGTTGCTTTCCCTTTTGACAGGGATTACAAACTTTGTCATTTGGAAACTCAAGTTTAGGTAGGTCTCTAACCAAGTTATTCCTGGTTAGTTTTCTAAGTGAGTGTAAATTGCAGTGTCCTAATCTTCTATGCCATAACCAGGACTCTTTATGAAAATCATTTAAACAGGTAACATTTTTGTTAGCTAAGGAATTTAAATCAACAACATAAACATTTTTATTTCTTAGAGAAAAAAAGACTAAAATGATTTTAGAATTAAAAACATTACAAGAATAATTTTCAAATTTGACATTAAAACCATCATCACATAATTGAGAAATACTTAACAGATTATATTTAATTCCATCAACAAATAAAACTTTGGAAATTAAAACTGAATCAGTGTTACCAATTTGACCCAGGCCGATGATCTTTCCTTTAGAATTATCACCAAAGGTGACATGACCTCCATCAAACTTTATTAAACATTTGAAACACGATTTATCCCCAGACATATTTCTTGAACATCCACTGTCCAGATACCATGTCTTCTTGTGGGAACTCTTCAAGCAGGTTTCCTACAAAATAGATTTAAATAGGAAATGATTTTGGTACCCAAATCTTCTTGGGTCCAGACAGGTTAGCAATCAAAGCTTTCAGTACCCACATTTGTCTTATGGGTCTCATATAATTTACAGAATCAAAATATTTTGAAAGATAAACTCTATTAGATTTATAACTAAGTGAATAACTAGTTGAAGCATATAAATTTCCAGAACTAGAACTACCAGTATTCTGTCCAGATTTAGGAATAAATATATTCTTGGTTATCTGTCTCTGTCTAGGTTTGTATCCTATTCCAGTAGTGTATTTTGGTGTAACTTTCTTTCCTAGCATTTGAGTTAGTGTATCTTTTCCATTTTTGAATTTCTCTAAGTCCTTTCTAAGTTTCTCATTAGACATTTTCAGTTCAGTGTTATCCTTTAATAGTTGAGCATTTTTCTCTTTTTCAATAGTAAGTTCGGTTTTAATAGTAGTAGTGAGAACATGCTGTTTCTTTAATGATTTGTATTTATCCTTAAGTTCATTGCATGTCTCTTACAGCATATCATAGTATTCAAACAGTTCAGATTTTGACATATTTTTAGAATCAGAATCATCTCCAAAATAATATGAATTTAAAGCAAGAGTTTCAGATGTTTCCTCAGAAGTGTTTTTCATAAAACACATGTTTTCCTTATTTCTGTTTTCAGTCTCGAAAGCTTCATATTCACTGGAGCTATCCTCAGAAGCACTCCACGTAGCCTTCATGTCTTTCTTATACTTATTATCCTTATAATCATATTTCTTCTTGTCTTTCAGCTTTGGACAGTCCTCTTTTTTATGTCCTTTTATTTTGCATTCATAGCAGACAACTTCATCACTTTTATCTGGCTTTTTCCAGTCCATCCAGTGTCCATTGTTGTCATACTTTCCTTTATAGTTAGATTTTATGAAAAATTTCTTAAACCTTTTGGCTATTTGAGCCATTTCAGCATCACTATCAGAGTCTGAATTTTCACTGGTTGAACTGTCAGTTTGTATTTGAGCTTTATATTTTCCTTATTCTTTGAAGCAGTAGTCTTGAAAGCCACAGATTTTCTCTTAGGTTCATCATCTTCCTCTTTATTCACCTTGAGTTCTTCCTCATACATCATAAGCTTACCAATGAGTTCTTTGACAGGTAGAGCAGTAATGTCACATGACTCTCTGATTGAAACAAATGTGCCTCTCCATCGATCAGGTAAACATCTCAAGATTCTCATAATTTGTTTCTTTGCTGGAACAACCTTTTTGAGTGAATTAATTGTATTGAATATCTCATTAAACCTGAGATACATATCAGAAATAGGTTCATCAGTCTTCATTTTAAAATTATCATATTTAATAGTATAAGTATTCAATCACATTTCTTTAACATTGGTTGTTCCCTCATGAGAAACACCCAAAGTATCCCAAATTTCAAAAGAATTTTTTCAAGAAGAAATTCTGTTAAACTCCTAATCTCTTAGAGAATAGTACAGGGCATTCATATCTTTACAATTATTATTGTAGGAAGTCTTTGTAGGTTCATCCCAAGTTACTCTTTCAGTTTCTGGAATTTTATATTGAGATTATATAGCAGTCCAGATATCAAAACCCATGCTTTATAAATGAATTTTCATTTTAAGATTCCACTGAGCATAGTTTGTACCATTGAAGAAAGGTGTCCTGTTAGTAGTAGCACCCTCTAGTCTATTATCCATAACTATTTTTAGAAAGACAATTTAAAGAGATAAAATTTATAACTAACAAAAATTTAAGATCATTAAATATGCAACTAAAATCACAGTTAAAAAATAGAGTATTTAAAAAAATCCTTAAACAAAAACAAAACCTATGATACCAAATGTTGGTCGGAGTGGATACTCAAGAGGGGGGTGAATTGAGTTCCAATTAAAATTTCTGTTAAAATATTGTCTATTTAAAATCCCCCAATTTATAAAACAAGTTAAACTATAGTGAATTTATACAGATTGTAAATGTTCACTTAACTTCAAAAATATTGATTAGGTCTCTGTTAATTTAACCACAAGATCTAACTAACTTTTGAAACTAACCTATTGATTTACAATAAGTGTAAACACTTGCTAATTTAACAATCAAAGTAGCTTTAAAATAGTTTTGTATTTTAAAGTAATAGCAGCGGAATAAATAAGATATATGTAGTATACTTTGAACTTAACTAAAGATGCACATTAGATATAACAAGAGGTTCAGTCTCAAGCCGAGACTTAGTCCTCTAAAATTTATATAAATTTGATCCACACCCTGGATCGGGGTTAACAACAATTTACAAAACTATCCAGGCCACACAAGAACCTCTACCACTGTTCTTCATGGGAAGCAAAATAAAGACCAGGCCACACAAGGACCTCTTCCACAGTTGATGTGGGTAAACAAGAGTTAAGAGATTTAGAGTGAGGATTTTTATATCCTCCAGTTCAGTGCAGGAGACAGTGTGTGTATAAGAAATACAGATTACACCACACTGCTCTAAATTTAATAAATAAATCACTTAGAGAGAACAGATAAGAGTTTAGAAAGCTCTAGTGATTATCAATGCAGCTCTGGACTCATTGGATTCAGCATGAATTCTTCTGAGTCCTTCTCTGGTTTTTCTATTGAAAAAACCGAGTGTCGTAGTTATCTTGTCTTCTAAAGGAATGAAAAAGATCTCTTGATTTGTTGTGTGTTCTTCAGTGGTGTTGGATTATAGCATCCCGCCTTTTTATCACATAAACTTTCATTACATTTTACAAAATCGAGGATCTTTAAGGTTTAGTGTCTTGGAAACCAGGAACTTTAAACATGAAAACATAAAATAATCTTATTAAACACTTGAAAGGATTCTACTCATGTTCATCATAGGTTCATTACTGCATCTTATAACCTGGGGACATACATCAAAAGAAAGGGTGAGCAGAAGGCCTAGTAAGGTAAACAAGAGAAACATTTTACATGTGAACTTGAGATACTTCAATAAGGTCATGAAAAGAACATTAAGGCATGAGAAAGAAATCATGAGGCATATCATAATAAAAATAACATTTTTCATAACTTGAAGATGTGGCTGCAAAATTTAATATAGAAAATCAGGAACATATCACCAAGGTCCATCCCCAAGGTGTCATTTGAAAATTACCAAGGTTATTCACCAAGATATCGTGAAAATTGTAATCTCTAGTGGTTACATCATTACCCAATGCATTGGAGCGCTATCCGGGCGCACCCTTAAATTTTCCTTTATTATCATGTGATCCACATATATCATCATCAAACATTTCATAAATGACCCATATAGCATAAAATAAATGGGTTTCATTTCATAATCATAACGTTTTAAAAACTACTTTAAAGACATGATCTTTACGTCACTTTAAACCCACGAAAAGGGAAAGAGGGTTTCATGTATGTAAATCCAAGAATTTAAAATAGAACATATTGGTATATATGTGAATACCCATATAGAAGGTAGAGATTTGAGTATTCACTTAATAAAATAAAATTTATTTAGAAAAAAGGGAGAGACATTTTGAGACGAAAATTCTGCAGCATAACGGCTATATTACAAGGTTTTTAGAAAACATTGAAAAGAGAGGGGACATGGGTCAAACATTAATAAATGACATATAAAATAGTAGAGGGACAGAATATAAGGGATTTAAGAACATGGTAATGAAATTTGAAAATATACCATATGAAATGAAGAACATGAAAGGAAGACAAAAATAAGATTTCTCTTATGAAAATTCGGCAGCCTAACAGCGTTACATAAACTTCAACCAAAAACGAATTGATGAGATCAAATAGGGTCTCTCATCATATGAACATAAAATATCAGTATGATAGATATAGAGATCATACCCCAACATAATAAAAATCAACTTTCAATACTTGACATGGAATTAGAACTTTGAAAAGGGAGAAAGGTGCAAGGACCACTTAAAAATTCAGTAGCCTAACGACGCCACTTAAACTTCAAAATACTGAATTAAAGAGATCAAATGGGGTCTCTAATCATATGGTCATAAAAGATCAGTATGATAGATATAGAGATAATACCCCAACATAACAAAAAAGAACTTGAAAGAATTGACATGAAAGTAGAACTTCAAAACGAGAAGGGTGAAGAACCACTTAAAAATTCGGCAGCCTAACGACGCCACTTAAAACTTCAAAATACTGAATTGAAGAGATCAAATGGGGTATCTCATCATATGATCATAAAAGATCATTATGATAAATTTAGAGATCATACCCCAACATAATAAAAAGGAACTTGAAATACTTTACATGAAAATAGATCTTGAAAAATGAGAAGGGAGAAAGAATCCGTTACAAAAATTTCGGCAGCCTAACGGCGCCACTTAAAACTTCATAGAACGAAATAATGAGAGTAAGAGGGGATATATCATTATGTGAACATGAAAAGGGAAGTAAGAGGAGTATAAAAGAACACCCTTTAACATAAGAACATGGAGCATAAAAGAAATTACATAAAATAGATTTCTTGAAAAGAAAGAGAGAGATCAGATCCCTTACCTTAAAACGTAACTTTTAAAACTCAAAGGTTGGGACCTTGAGGGCTTGGGGGAACCTTGGGAGGACTCCTTAGGAGGTAATGAGACCATAAATTCGTTGGGGGAGAGTGGAGAGTCTAATGGATGAGAGAATGACTTGGTATTTATAGGGAAAGTGATGGGACAAGGCATTAATGGCCAAGGGACACCTCATTAGTGGTTTTGGCAAAACCATGGGCTTTCCCATGGTATTGTTCCATGGTATTGGCCACTTGGGACACCTAATAACTTATATTACTATTCATAAGTCGACCATATTGATTACATACTTAATACATCATTTAATGGTGTCATTAAACACCCGTAACTTAAAAACTGTATTTTCACTTTTCATCGAAAATTCAACTTTGTCAGAATAATCACAAAATTTCACCTTGACCAAATATCAATGATCGGATTTCAAAATTGAACTCCATTTTATAAAAATAAATTTCTAAATATTTTTAATTTATTTTTTAAATAAATACACTATTCACAGAAAATTCATTTTTTTCAAAAAAACCCCCAAAAATTACCATAACATAATATCGGTGCTCTGAGTTCAAAAATGAAATCCATTTTATAAAAATAATTTTTTAAATATTTTTAATTTAATTTTTAATTAAAAAACACTATTCACTTGAAAAAACTAATTCTTGAATAATAATTTATGAAATCGTTATTTAACCATTTTATTGAATCACATTACTTAATCAAGGTGCCTAGATTATATTAATACTTTCTTTAAGTGAGATTACTAATCCATTTGGACACATTACTACTCCTAATCATAAAATCACTATTCATAATTTACTATTCATCAAAAATTAAGTTGATCTTATTAGACTCTAAATTTCGTACTGAGTATAATTGTAGAAGACCATTTTTTGAATATCATTACACATTTTTAATTATTTAAGGTTTACATAAAAATTTTTAAAATATCGTTTTTCTAAAATTCATAAAAAATATGCATACTATATTTATCCGGTCATTTGAAAATTAATAAACTTCATCATAAGAAGAAATCCCAATTTTTATTTAAAACAAAGGATTACACAAGGAAGTTACAGTCTCCTTACATAGCCCCTTATCACACCAGCATAGGACCTAAGTGTAAGGTGTGCTAAGGTGAGAGAATCTGAGGGAGGCTTGGCTAACATCGCACAAGTAGTAATTTCTATCAGTTTGAACTTCTCGCAAAGGCGATTCCGTTCTAGCTTCACACGATGAAGTTCGGCTTGGGTTTGGTCCAGAGCAAAGCCCAGTGGTGCTAACTCCTTCCCAAGTTCTGTTAGATGGGCTTCGATCGGTCCAAGAATACTGGGTGAGGCCATCGAATCTTCTTTCTATAATAATTAACCAAGATTACTTGTATTTAGAGACAATAATCAAAACGTTTAGTTTCTAGGGGTCATATTGACCAGTGGTCATATAACAGTCAAAACCCAATGGTCTCATTTTAATTATACTCATGTTATCAAATGAAACATTTTTGTTGAGTATAAAAAAAAATAAAATAACACATAAAATTAGGAAACAAGATTTATTCAAAATTTCGGGTCGTTACAATCTTCCCCCCTTAAGAAATTGCGTCCTCGCAATTTTTAAAATTGGGTTTTGAAATTTCATTGAAAGTCCCACATCGGAAAAGGAGTCAGTAAAACTATTACTTTAAAAGGAAAAAAGGTAAGTACAAAGGTCACCCGAGTTAGCCCACACTAGGATTCCATGTACGAAAACATGAACATGGAGGAGAAAACAGAGGGTCAAGTTCTGAGGGAGAGTGATAGAAAACATGATTAAGAGAAAGTTAACCATAAGAAAATCCCAAACTTATGATGTGTGTAAATGGTCTTTGATTACCTAGTAGGAAATGTAAACCAACAAAATTTTTTCTACGTTCCTTTTCATAATTTTGAGGAATTCATTTACAACATAAAACAAAAACAGAAGAAAATATACCTATCTTCATGTAGAGTTTCATCCTTTAATAAGTTTCTACCCAAAACTAATCTTTTCTCCAAACTATGAGCATTCAAAACTACTTGGTCTCATCAAAACACAAGAATCATCTTCTAGAGAATCACATAATCCACAAAAGATTAACTATCTATTTCTTCTATCTTTAAACATTATCCCAAAAATAGAAAGGGTAAGGTAAAACAACTCTTCAAAAAGAAATAATCCCATAGGAATGGAAACTACTTTTAAATCTTCAAAGTTCCATGTTACTACCCAAAGTTCATCATAGTCTATTCCATAAATAATGGTCCTTAAAATTCCTCAAAATAAACCAAACTAAGATTGAAACCCAAATACAAGAAGGATTTGATAACATAGTCTTCCAAAATAAACTTCATTGTTCATCTCCAAACAACATCAACCACTCCTAACATCTTATAACAAAAGTATCTAACCTAAACATATTTTACCCAAGATAGGTTAATCATTCCCATAAGTAACCTAAATTACTATAAGTCCACCTTAAATTCATTGATTCTTCAAAATATAAGTCAACTTTACTCCTCAATGAAAATACCGAAGTAATCTATTTACCTCGATCATATAGGGTCCCCAAAATAGTGAACGTCTTCCAAAATAATAATCATATTTTAATCCCCTAATCATCCCTATCATATTAATACGACAATCGTCACATTTCCTATCACATTGGTTGTTGGGACATGTTCTTCCATTTCCCACCATTAACTAAGAAGAGAAAGCATAATTAGGGGCTTAAGTACTTAGTAAATAATCATGAAAAGGAACTGAAAGCATATAAGGATAACTTGTAGAAGAAAAGTATACCCTAACTTGTGATCCCCTAGGTTCCCATCTAGGTTATCCATGATCATATATTCTTATGTGAATCTTTATTTTATTTTATCTTTGTTCCTTTAACAATGGTTCATACTAAGCTTATGAATTTACCAAAGCATATCCCCCGGGAGTGTCGTAACCAAGAGTACAGTAAGACCCGTTGTCGTGTACCAGTTCCCGTTCGAGTCTAGCTCAAAGCGGTGTTTTCGGGTTTTACCCCTATGTACATCTGTGCCAGAGCCACCTCTACCTGCTCGTATCCAGACAGGGATGTATTTGCTTGGCAACCCCTTACTCAATACTCACCAAAATACCAGGAAGATTTCCTATATTTAAAATTTTCTATAGGGTTCTTCCTAGAGTTTTCATATCCTAATTTCCAAAAATAACTAAAACATCCTTCGATACCAACTATAGCATCCCGCCTTTTTATCACATAAACTTTCATTATATTTTACAAAACCGAGGATCTTTAAGGTTTAGTGTCTTGGAAACCAGGAACTTTAAACATGAAAACATAAAAGATTATTCTTAAACACTTGAAAGGCTTCTCCTCATGTTCATCCTAGGTTCATTACTGCATCTCATAACCTGGGGACATACATCAAAAGAAAGGGTGAGCAGAAGGCCCAGTAAGGGAAACAAGAGAAACATTTTACATGTGAACTTGAGATACTTCAATAAGGTCATGAAAAGAACATTAAGGCATGATAAAGAAATCATGAGGCATATCATAATAAAAATAAAATTTTTCATAACTTGAAGATGTGGCTGCAACATTTAATATAGACGATCATGAAAATATCACCAAGGTCCATCCCCAAGGTGTCATTTGAAAATTACCAAGGTTATTCACCAAGATATCGTGAAAATTGTAATCTCTAGTGGTTACATCATTACCCAATGCATTGAAGCGCTATCAGGGAGCACCCTTAAATTTGCCTTTATTATCATGTGAGACACATATATCATCATCAAACATTTCATAAATGACCCATATAGCATAAAATAAATGGGTTTCATTTCATAATCATAACGTTTTAAATACTGCTTTAAAGACATGATCTTTACGTCACTTTAAACCCACAAAAAGGGAAAGTGGGTTTCATGTATGTAAATACCAGAATTTAAAATAGAACATCTTTTTATATATGTGAATAACCATATAGAAGGTAGAGATTTTAGTATTCACTTAATAAAATAAAATATCTTTAGAAAAAAGAGAGAGACATTTTGAGACGAAAATTCTACAGCATAACGGCTATGTTACAAGGTTTTTAAAAAACATTTAAAAGAGAGGGGACATGGGTCAAACATTCATAAATGACCCATAAAACAGTGAGGGACAGAATATAAGGGATTTAAGAACATGGTAATGAAATTTGAAAATATACCATATGAAATGAAGAACATGAAAGGAAGACAAAAATAAGATTTCTCTTATGAAAATCCGGCAGCCTAACAGCGTTACATAAACTTCAACCAAAAATGAATTGATGAGATCAAATAGGGTATCTCATCATATGAACATAAAATATCAGTATGATAGATATATAGATCATACCCCAACATAATAAAAAATAACTTTCAATACTTGACATGGAATTGGAACTTTGAAAAGGGAGAAAGGTGCAAGGACCACTTAAAAATTCACCAGCCTAACGACGCCACTTAAACTTCAAAATACTGAATTGAAGAGATCAAATGGGGTCTCTCATCATATGGTCATAAAATATCAGTATGATAGATATAGAGATAATACCTCAACATAACAAAAAGGAACTTGAAGGAATTGACATGAAAGTAGAACTTCAAAACCAGAAGGGTGAAGAACCACTTAAAAATCCGGCAGCCTAACGGCGCCACTTAAAACTTCAAAATACTGAATTGAAGAGATCAAACGGGTTCTCTCATAATATTATCATAAAATATCAGTATGATAAATTTAGAGATCATACCCCAACATAATAAAAAGGAACTTGAAATACTTTACAAGAAAATAGATCTTGAAAAATGAGAAGGGAGAAAGAATCCGTTACAAAAATTTCGGCAGCCTAACGACGCCACTTAAAACTTCATAGAATGAAATAATGAGATTAACAGGGGATCTCTCTTTATGTTAACATGAAAAGGGAAGTAAGAGGAGTATATAAGAACACCCTTTAACATAAGAACATGGAGCATAAAAGAAATTACATAAAAGAGATTTCTTGAAAAGAAAGAGAGAGATCAGATCCCTTACCTTAAAACGTAACTCTTAAAACTCAAAGGTTGGGACCTTGAGTGCTTGGGGGAACCTTGGGAGGACTCCTTGGGAGGTAATGAGACCATAACTTCTTTGGGCGAGAGTGGGGAGTCGAATGGATGAGAGGATGGCTTGGTATTTATAGGGAAAGTGAGGGGACAAGGCATTAATGGCCAAGGGATACCTCATTAGTTGTTTTGGAAAAACCATGGGCTTTCCCATGGTATTGGACACTTGGGACACCTCATACCTTATATTACTATTCATAAGTCGACCATATTGATTACATACTTAATACATCATTTAATGATGTCATTAAACACCCGTAACTTAAAAACTGTATTTTCACTATTCATCGAAAATTCAACCTTGTCAGAATAATCCCAAAATTTCACCTTAACCAAATATCAATGCTCTAATTTCAAAAATGAACTCCATTTTATAAAAATAATTTTCTAAATATTTTTAATTTATATTTTAAATAAATACACTATTCACTAAAAATTCATTTTTTTTTCAGAAAAAACCCCAAAAATTACCATAACATAATATCGGTTCTCTGAGTTCAAAAATGAAATCCATTTTATAAAAATAATTTTTTAAATATTTTTAATTTAATTTTTAAATAAAAAACACTATTCACTCGAAAAAACTAATACTTGAATAATAATTTATGAAATCGCTATTTAACCATTTTATTGAATCACATTACTTAATCAAGGTGCCTAGATTATATTAATACTTTGTTTAAGTGAGATTACTAATCCATTTGGACACATTACTACAGCTAATCATAAAATCACTATTCATAATTTACTATTCATCAAAAATTAAGTTGATCTTATTAGACTCTAAATTTCGTACTGAGCATAATTGTAGAAGACTATTTTTTGAATATCATTACACATTTTTAATTATTTAAGGTTGACATAAACATTTTTAAAATATCTTTTTACTAAAATTCATAAAAAATATGCATACTATATTTATCCGGTCATTTGAAAATTCATAAACTTCATCATAAGAAGAAATACCAATTTTTATTTAAAACAAAGGATTACACAAGGCAGTTACGGTATCTTTACATAGCCCCTTATCACACCAACATAGGACCTAAGTTTAAGGTGTGCTAAGGTGAGAGAATCTGAGTGAGGCTCGGCTAACATCGCACGAGTAGTAATTTCTATCAGTTTGAACTTCTCGCAAAGGCGATTCCGTTCTAGCTTCACACGATGAAGTTCGGCTTGGGTTTGGTCCAGAGCAAAGCCCAGTGGTGCTACCTCCTTCCCAAGTTCTGTTAGATGGGCTTCGATTGGTCCAAGACTACTGGGTGAGGTCATCGAATCTTCTTTCTATAATAATTAACCAAGATTACTTGTATTTAGAGACAATAATCAAAACGTTTAGTTTCCAGGGGTCATATTGACCAATGGTCATATAACAGTCAAAACCCAATGGTCTCATTTTAATTATACTCATGTTATCAAATGAAACATTTCTGTTGAGTATAAAAAACAAAATAAAATAACACATAAAATTAGGAAACAAGATTTATTCAAAATTTCGGGCCGTTACATGGATTGCATTCATGAGAATTCTTTGAAAGTCTGGAAATCTCTTTCTTGATCATGATTGTTCTTCTTGTAGTGATCTCGAGTGTATGTAAGTTCTTCTCATTGTATATTCACACTTTCACACCACACTTCTGTTCTATGTGGTGTACTACATCTTAATCTTCCTTATTTTCCACGAGTTCTGGCGGTAGGAATGATTCCCTTTCAATAGGTACGAGATACGGTTTCCTGACATGCCAACCACTATCATTAAATAACATTAATTTCATTAAAAACATCAAATATGACTGTTAATATTATTTAAATAATATTGACAAAAAGTTAAGAAACCGTGTCATAATGATTAAGTGAATGGTGTCTTCTTCACGATATGAGGTTCACGGTATGAGCTTCACGGTATGAGATTCACGGTATGAGCTTCACGGTATGTGCTTCACAGTATGTCCATGTCACGGTGTCTGGATCACAGTTTGTCCTTCATGGTGTCTGGGTCACAGTGAGTCCTTCACGGTGTCTGGGTCACGGTGAGTCCTTCACGATGTCTGGGTCACGGTGAGTCCTTCACGGTGTCTGGGTCACGGTGAGTCCTTCACGGTGTCTGGGTCATGGTGATTCCTTCACGGTGTCTGGGTCACGGTGAGTCCTTCACGGTGTCTGGGTCATGGTGAGTCCTTCACTGTGTCTGGGTCACGGTGAGTCCTTCACGGTGTCTGGGTCACGGTGAGTCCTTCACGGTGAGTCCATACTTAGACAAATATCTGTATTTGGACTTAGACAATAATATTTAGAATATGGATTATGCTTAACCATTAGAGAGTAAGAGAACTTGAATCATAAACATAAATTCTTGATAATATATGTGAGATTTGTGATCATGCATGAGACTTGTAAGTAATAAAGAGAGTAATTAACATCCATAAGATTTGTTATTATTAAAACATGATGAGTAGTTATTATTGAGATTGAAGAGCATTAGCAATATGTGCAATGAAGATCGAGATTAATTAATAGTAATAAGATTTGTGATCATTAAAACATGAGTAACACATGAGGAGTCCAACAATCCTAATATCCATATCAATTTCAATATTTATAAACTTACACACCGTGGAAAGCATTCTAAAAGCTATTTATTAACAACTTTTATTATATCTTTCTCATTTCGTGTTCATCATCTCATTCGTCTCTTTATTTGTATCCTCAAATCTTATATTAATGGATCTGAAATTTCACTATTTAGAAGGACATATCTATGTGCTTGTAATAATTCCATTTATGTTAGAGTAACATTTGAGCTCCTCTCAACTGATCAGGCAATAGAATTAATTTTTTTTGATTTCCTATGTATTTTAGATTGATTTGATGTGTCATAAACATGCCCAACTCGATTGAATATTGTCTCAATATCATCCAAGTATTTTTAATAAAAGGTAATACACTCATCTTCCAAATATCCTTTAGAAATAGAGCCTTTAGTTTGAGCTTTATTTTTCACGTATGATTCCAAATGCCCTAGATATCTATGCAAGAAAATAAAAAAACATAATTATATATTTAATGAAGTTCCAAGAATTGTTTACTAAAATGAAGAACATATAATAAATTACCTATTAATTGGATACATCCATCGATAATGTATGGGGCCTCCTAATTTAGCATCCTCAACCACTTTCATAGTTAAATGTATCATGACTATAAAAAACGAAGGAGGAAAGATCATCTCCATTGTAAAAAGTGTCAATAAAAATCTCTCCTAAAGGTTGTCAATTTGAAATGGATGTAGATTTTTCTCACATATTTCTCTGAAAAATGTTCATAATTGGAGTACAACAGCAGTAACCTTTTCTAGTAATAATGTATGCAACGCCAATGGAAGTAACTGCTGTAACAAAATATGTGAATCATGGATTTTTTAATCCATGTAACTATAATTATTTAAGTCAAAAAAACTTGATATTTTAATTGAATACCCATAAGATACATTCACATGTTTTAAAATTTTAAAGAATGTATCTTTATCCTTATTTTTCATTGCAAAAATTTCCATAGAACACATTCTATTCTCATCTAGCTTGAGATCATGCTTTATGTTCATTTCTTATGAGTATTTTCAAGCATTGAGTTGATCCTTTAAATTTCCATGATTATCAAGCAATGTGAAGATCAAATTTTTAGAAATATTCTTCTCAATATTCATCACATAAATATTATGCCGCAACAAATTAAATTCCTAATATGGAAGTTTGAAGAATATACTTTTTTTCTTCAATTCTTGTGTTTTGATTTCACTTGATGATGAACTTCAAAATCATTTCCCACTATCATTCAAATGATGCACCTTCCACAATTCTGTTTCAACATTTCCAAGTTGTGCCAATATTTCAGAACCTATTAACAACTTTGGAGGTGGCTTATGATCAATTAAACCATTGAATTTTGACTTGTTCAACCGAAATCTATGAGATGCGTCGAGAAATATTTGATGATACAAGAATCACCATTTTATTCTGTGAGGTAGCCATTCAGGGTCAAAATCAAAGTTACAAATAGGAAAATATAAATCCATGTATGTGTTCTAACCAGATAAATTCCCACGTCCAGGGAAGTCACTAATGATCCACATTAGAGAAGATTGCATTTTGAACATTGTTCTAGAAGATACATCATATGTCTCAACACCGTTGCTCCATAACTCCTATAATTCTTCCATTAAAGAATACAAATATACATAAATATAATTTCTAGGAATTTGTTTTCCAATAATAATCATCAAAATGATAAAATATGTTTGTTTCATACACATCCACAGAGGCAGATTTTAAGGGATCAAAACAACCGGCCAAATGCTATAACTGGTACTCAAAGTCCCAAATGGTTTGAATCCATCAGAAACCAATCCTGATCGAAAATTCCTAGGATCAGATGATAAATTTTTATACAATGAATCAAATTTATTCCATAATTTTTAATCTATTGGATGTTTCATTAACCCATCATTGTTATTATCTACAAAATTCCACTTCATGTGTTCATCAGTTTTCGATGACATGAATAATCTTTTTAATCAAGGATTTAAAGGAATGTAATGCAAAAAATTTGCAGGTGTGTTCATTTTATTCTTCTTCATGTTATTATGTTGATTAAGACTTCAAAAATCACCCATAGATTTCTATCTAGAGGAAAAACATTTCTTGAAATCCGGTCTGCCTGAATCCTCTACCCAATAAAGCATGGAATCATTAGGACACACATGAATTTTTGTATAATTCAGACCATGCTTGTTAACAAATGTTTTCATATCATAAAAAGACTCAGGGATCTCTACTTCAGGAAATGAATCACACAATAATTTCAATATCATGGATATCACCTTATTTTTAATTCCACATAGGCATTTGATATGATAGAACATTAGTAGAGAAGAATGTTTTTAATATTTCAAACATCCACTATAAAACTCTTGATTTAAATCATCAACAAAACCATGAAATTAATCTATCTACTCAGTGAAGTTTTCTCTTACATTAGTCTTAAAAGAATCAAGAGGAGGATCTAATGATATGTTACAATCTTGATCTGGTTGTCCTACTGTCTCAAAAACATCACTTGTTGCGTTGCTATTTGTAGTACCATCAACTGGTGGTTCTGATATGTTTTGATGTTGATATTGGTGTCTTGTAATGCCAAATTCACCATTTATAAGGTATTTAATTTAATTTTTCATTATCGATGAAGTTGGGATCTCATTCTGTGGATTGACATCAGCGCTCAACATTTATGTAACGTTCGATTATCCATGCCAAATCCAACAAAAAAATTGAGTAGGGAATTGCTTCAATATCAAGTGTTATTAAACTATATCTCTCTTCAACCATCTTCTAAATTTACATTTAGGACATGGAAATCTTATTCTCCCATCAAAAGATCGATTGGAAATTGAAAAATATAAAAACTCCGACAGACTCTTAGTATACTGAGATGTGTTCTTCAGTAACGTGATCCAACTTTTATCCATATATATCACAATGTGCCAACACATTTTGAAAATTAAATTAAATCACATAACTATTACGAAATAGTAAAAGAGATTCATATATACTAGTTGAAAAAAACATGAATATGTTAAATAAGGTTTTCCTATATAAATACACAATAAGGGATCAAGAATCGATTTTTATGACTCCATGAGTTCAATCACCAAAATTATAAACAATTATTTTTATGAAGGGATCAATCATGTAACATAAATTCCTTAAGGTTAAAAACTTTTGAACTCTATATATGTTTTGTTGACACTTTAAAGAACTGAATCCCATTTTAAAATTCTAATTAAATTCATTCATGTATATGTCATGAAAGTAATATATACGAAATATGGTGCATGCACATGGACCTAATTATAGTGATAGAGGAGATGAAAATTTTAAATAAAAAATTATGTAAGAACATTATATTCCATAAAAAACTATATCACAGAAGAAAAATGAAATAACAAAAATACCACACCCATGGTAACCAAGACTTACCACTGAAAACGTTTTCATGAATCACCTATATATGGTCTATAAAATGATTCAATAAAGTATTCATATTCTCCTATTCCATCTACCCAATTTATGAAATGAACTAAATGATATGATTTCACTTTGTAATTACCCATTCTATAATCATTATATAAGATTAGGTTAGACATACCTCAAGCATTGCAACACATATGCAAGTGGATGAAAAATTGTTGGAAGGTACTAATCCATATTCTTTGTTGAAAAAATACATCAAATTAGAGTATAATATAATAGAAAAATAACCAATACTTCTACCGCATATCAATGTAAACAATAAAATAAACAAAATTATATAATAAACACCATGAATAATTCATATTGTCATACAAACCCAAATCACCCAAGGGATGATGAAAAATATAAAATAAACCAAAAAATAAAACATCAGAAATATAGACCTACATCTATCCTTAGGCCTCAACACACCCTATCTAAAAATATTCATCAATCTTTACAAAACTTATCTAATACAAGTGATGTGCTTAACTGAAGTCTAAATATAGGGTATGCATGCACATAGGGGTTCCCATGAATGGTGTGAGAAATACATCTCTATAGGGCCTCTACATGAGCCCATAGTATATTCTACCATATTCAGGTATACACACAATGTCATTGTATTTAATGTGAAAACCTAGAAAATAACTGTGAATTCTCATTAAATTGTTTATATTTGGATAATTTTTTACATGTAAGAATATATGGAACACCAATATCATTTACATTGTTCTCATTATTATCGAAATAATATTTTTAAAGATATAAAAGTAGTTAAATACATTATTTAAGGGTTTAAAACCAATAAAAGAACCTAATGTTTTCATGAAATCTTATTACAGTGATTACTGATTAATTTGTGACATATAGAAAAATACACCGCATATATATATGAAGGTTAGTTTTCTCCTAATGAACAAAAATGTAGTTTTATTATTTTAAAATTCTTAAAATATGAAAGTAATGTTTAAAACATAGAAAACGACCATAGATTGATTTTAAATTGTTGAACAATTATTATTGGATAAATTTTAACATGTATAAATTAATGAAACATCAATCGATGTGTGGCTTATTTATAATAACCAAAAATCTATTTTTAATGATATAAAGTTATTTAAAAACATGTTTTAGTGGGTCAAATTCTATAAAATAACTTTGGATTATTTTGAAATATTAGGAAAATTACTAGTGAATAATTTTTGAAATATAAGAATAATAATCACATCAATCCGAGTTTTGGTTCTCTTTAAATGAATGAAATTGAAGAAAATATTATTTTATAACTCTAAAATATTTTTAAATTGGTCAAAACTAATAAAAATAACCTTAATTATTATGAAATTATAGGGAAACAATCCTTGAATATTTATTACATGTAAGAATATATAGTACATAAATTTGACATTTAGTGTTATCGAAAAGATCACAAGTTCATTTTAAAAAATATAAGTTTCTAAAAACATGATTCAAGGTGTAAAAAACATGAAAATAACATTGGATTATCATGAAATTTTATGAAAGTGACCAGTGGTTAATTATTTAAATATAGTAATCGATTCTCATCCTACTGTATTATCTATAAAGGTAGGGTTCCTTGATCTCATCTCACAATATACCATGGCACAACCCTCTCATTAGAGGTCCTTAAGTAAATAATACTAAATAAAGGTCAACTTATCACACTAACTAGCTCTTATGGAGGTACACGATCAACTACATGATGTGATAGGGAGCAATCATACTTTTATGAAACCCACTCCATCATACATTGTTCTATCCTGAAGGAACCACCCCACTTAGAATGCTTAGTATTTCCCAAACCACCCTCAGCATGGTGTCACTCACCATGGTTGTAATGTCTGATCATCTGACCAGTCATCACTAGGCCTAATAATCTCTAACATACTTTACTATCCATTGAAAAAATATATTATTAAACCCATTTATCACTTTATACACAACAAAAAACCAATGGCCTCCCCCCAACTATGTCGATACTATCGCATTTTGGTGAAATAGTTATCAGGTGATCCCAATTCACCCAGGTGATCATGTGAACCTGTCTCAAGTACAGGAGAACCAACACCATCATATCTCCTTTACTCAAAAAAATATTCCCCTATAAATTCTACCAAAGTCTATACAGTATTCTTTTAGTGGTAATTCATTCAAAAATAAGAATATTTTCTTGAATCATAGGTACCCCAACCTCTATATTTATGTTAGAACCTAAACCATACTCCTGCAAAGCTCATCCAATCTCATCCATGCTGCGTATGAGCCCGTATCAACTCTCAAAATTTTCATCACATCACATAACATTAATAACTACCTATAAATAATTATAATTATATATTTACTTTTAGAAAATAAGAATAAATTATATAAAATACACCGGGCACTACTATCGCAATGAACACATGTCCAACACCCATTATATGATCTGTGGAGAACTCTTGACACTATAATAGAAAAAAACCCATGAGGTAACACCCATTTAACCATCAATATCATTCAATATTGGAAAAAAACCAAAAATAAAATTCTTCAGTGTGTTATCTTCACTTACCACTTGACCTTTGAGGGGCAGCGATGTGGGGGTTAGGATCAGCGGCGAGGGGCAGCGAGGTGAGGTGCAGAGAGGTAAGGTACAGAGAGGGACAATGAGGTGAGGTGCAGTGCTGAGAGGTGATGCATGGAGAGTCATAATAAGGGCCAACAATGGGTGGAAACATGATAGGGCTTCGGGGAGTCAACAGAGTGGGGGGGGGGGGTCGAGGGTGTTGGGGGGTGTCAGGGCTATTGGGGGGGGGGGGGGTTTGGGGTTGTCGGGGGAGGGGGAAAGTGTCACATGTATTAAATTTTTTAACAATTTAGTTGTGGTTTATAAAAAACTGTCGCGAAATTATTTTAAAAAATTTAGTAGCGGTTTAGTAAACCGTTTCTAAAAAACTGTCGCTAAATGCTCAACTTGTTGTAGTGGATGGGAACCCAAACCAAGTATTTTAAATTTTAACTATATACATAGATATAGACTCTTCCCATGATGAATATTCATCCATTGAAATTGAGAGCTTATATCTCCTCTTGATTCCCAGATAGAGAATCTATCAATCATGTAAGAGATTCAAGTTCTATCTTCTCAGATCTAAGACAATGAATCGCGGTGATCATCACTGCACTGAAGTGGTCATTGGAGTTCCACGCCAGCACCCAAATTTTGATGAATTATGCGCGAGAAGATTCAAGAAGCATGTGTGAATTATCTAATGGGATTTTACATTAGATCCTTCAAGCAACAGATGCCAGCATCATGTGATAGTCTTGCACTAATCAGATCCAAACGAGGTATACACTCGTTTTATTTTTGTACTCTGTTTAAACCATATGTGGTCCTCAGACCGTGCCTAGATTAAATCGATAGAGACAGTGTTGTTTTTTCATTCCAGTGATGGATTTTTTTTTAAATTCTTAACACATCAGATTCCAATGAGCATCCAGATACATTCATGTGGTGCTAGGGTTTGGACCAAGTTAAGGATCACATGGTGTGTGACCCCTATCACATCGAATGTGTCCCTCCCTATTAGACTTAGTATGTACTACATAGAGTACATGGACATAGGAATAAGTACACAGACATATGGAATTCCATGTACTTATACACAGACATAGCTTGGCATATATAGACTAGTACATAGACATAGCTTCGGTACCTGGACATGGCTAGACAACATGGGGTCTGAAGATCCTCAAGGTGGTGATTTTAAATATATTAAATATATTCTATCATGAAGCACATAGCTTTTCTTTAAAAGAGAAATAAATCCCAAATGGAGTATTAGATCAGATTTCTGAGGCCACAGTTGAGTTTAGAACATCGTGTTTACCCTAGGTGGGACCTAAAGTCGTCTATTCTAGGATTTTTGGTTGGAGGTGAGTTGGCAGGGCATTATGAGGTGGAATTAATTAATTAAATCAAATTTAATTAATTTATAAACCTAATACTTATCTTATGTTGGGAACAAAACACACTAAAGGAGAGCCCTCATCTTCTCCCCTCTCCTCCCTTGGGTGAAAAATGGAAATGGAGTAGAATCAATGAAACAAGGTGTTTCCAATCTCTATTTGTGATGACGACCGTCAACAAATTGAGGAGAAAAACGATCCAAGCATCGTTATTTACCCTAAGATTAAGCGTTTCACCCTCTAGGTAGGTGGTTTTTCATTTTAGTCCTTATCCTGTTAATTATTTTTTAAGGTTGTAGAGCCCTTATACAATTGTTAGTGATCTCTTGTAGGTAGATATAGAGGTTTCAGGGAAAACCAGGGAGAATTAGGGGTTTTTAGTGGTAATTCATGATTAAAATTACCATATACATAGTGTGTAGTTTAAAGATACACATTTTCTATCCCTTATTATTCATGGAAGATGAATTTTGGGATCTACATGTCGTGTAGTCGGGTTACACGCCATGTAGTGACCCAAATCATATGGTCCTGGGACATGTCTTGGGGAGACATGTAAAAACACATGGCTGTGTACAATAACATGGCCGAAGTGCACAGACACCAAAAAACTACATGGTAATATGGTTGTTTAGCAAGAACATGTCATGTAGTTTGGGATACATGGTGTGTAAGGGACACAGTTGGTCGGTCTATGTAGAATATTAACACATCCAGGGTCTGGGTGAAGTGGGACATGATGTGTACTACCTATACACACCTTATACCACTACATTGGTTGGAGAATCATGTAGATAGGATACATATCCAAGTTCTCAGGCGGGTTCACACACCATGTGTACCCTAGAGAATGCCGTGTACTCCTTGAGGATCTTCTCGAGATCTTCCCCCTTCTATATCTCATTCTCTAGAAATTGGATTTAGACTTGTGAGTAGTCTATCCTGATCATTTTTCTACCTTGAACATGAAGATATCCCCTATAGAGGCCTATGAAATAAGATATGGAAATAATCTATAATGAATCTTATGAAGTGGTGATTAACTGATGCAGTAGTTCAGTGTGGATTGTTCAAAGAGATTTTGGGACTTGTACTCTCCTGTTTTATCAAGGCATGAGTTTCCCTTACCTCTCTTCTTTGGTAGAGATGAGACTCCCCACATCGTGGGCATGGGTTCTTATACCTTTGGGTAGTTTTTTCAGGGTTGGTACTCCCCTATTGTTTTAGGTCATAGGTTCCTCATGATGTTCATTTAGTTGGATAGTGCTCCCCTTCCATTCCAGGGTGTGGGCCCTCCATACTCATTGGCAGGATAGAGTAGGTACTCTCCTATTAGACTAGGGTGTGAGTACTCTATCCATGGAGTTGATACTCCTCTATCATGTTATGGTTCATGTCCTTTATCATTGGAGTTGGAAATCCCCTATCTTTATAGGGAAAGATTCCTCCATATGTGTTGTTCTGGAAGAGATAGTACTCCCCTTTCGTACTAAGGAGTGGGTCCTCTAGACCAGGGTCGGTACTCCCATAACATTTTAGTGTGTGGGTCCCCCATAGTAATCGAACTGGTTGAGTAGTACTCCCCTGTTGGACCAGGGTGCATGTCCTTTATCCATAGAGTGCTACTCCCCTATCATACCAGGGTGTGAGCCCTCGATCCTTTGAGTTTCACTCCCCTATCGTGTCAAGGTTCAGTTCCTCATCTAAAGAGTAATACTCCCCTGTCTCTAAGTAGTAGTGGGGAGCAGGAACTCCATTGGAGTTTTGGTCCCTCATCTGTTTGGTATAGTATGAGTAGAGGTCATCTCCACTAGTTATGTGCTATACCTATATAGAAGTTAGTGCTCCCTCGACAGACTGGGGTTCGGGCCACTCCACTTAGGAGCGAAAGAGGTTTCACCAGTTAGTAGGAGCTAGTACTCCCTTGACTGCAGGACAATGGAGAGGTGTGAGTCCCTCTAATATCTCTTGTTTGAGAGGATTGATATGGTGTATAGTTTTGAGAAATTCCCCCTCAACTATGTGTGGTGGTGAGGAGTGGGCCTCTCTATATGGGTTTCTATAACCCTGCGTAGGGCACAAGTTAGCGATGGCTGGACCTCTTATGATGTGCACTAGAGATAGAACTAGTAGGTAATTATCGATGGATAAAGTTCTCTCAGATGTACCATTAGGAATGGCAGAGTTGTTCTCAATGGAGTGTATCTATAAAACAGGTTCCATGTAAGATGGCTGAGCTCATGGAGCGTTTTGTCCTAGTTTAGTGTAACCTTTAGATCCTTGAGTAGAATCTTGTTGCTGGCTATGAGGTCAGAACCTCATGATACTTGGAGTCTAAGATGAGTACATCTAGTGTTTTTGGGAGTACTTGCGATATTTTCACATTTTAGGGTTGACACCCCCTATGTACTGAGCTAACTTGTCATATATAGCTGAGGATGGTTCGAGATAGAGTTATCTTCTGATTATGTTCCCTCTCTCTAGGTTGAGAAGACTATTTCATTTAACTTTATCCCTTTTCTTTTTGGGTTTTTTTGGGGTACCTACTAAGTATTTTTATACTCATCCCTGCACTAGATTTTCCCATACATGTTTTGTTTTTTGTTGACCACAAGCCTTTCGATGGAGTCCCCATAGGACCCGAGGCAGGCAGAGCTTAGCAAGTTTTACTGACTGAGGTGTTTACCAGAGTTGGGTTAAGGATCTTACTAGTAGTTGTATTTTCTATAGATCCCCTCCTTATGAGAAGGTTGGAAACTTTTACAATTTTATTTTTGTGGGTGTGTTTTTTCCACTTTTCACTTTGAGTAATTCTGTTGTACTCTGGTTTTGGATAGTTGTATGCATTCACTTTAGTTTCCAACTTTTATATATTTGCTCTGTTTCATCGAGGTGTTTGTTGGTGTGTGTGTATAGGTACAATAATAAAATTCCTCCCATTTGTGTGATATTAATACTCATCACTATTCTCCATCCCATGGCTTATTGGAGGTGAGCTTGGGTAGTTGTGGTTTGGAGCATGTCGGGTCAGGTAATTACAAAGTGGTATTAGAGGAGCTCAGTTTGACTTTGGGATTTCAGTGTCGTGAGCTTGGTTTGGGTTACATAGAGAAAATGTTAAGGTGTTTTGAGTTAGAATTTCAGGCCAAGGGATCTAGTATTGGTGCGGAATCCAACATATAAATTCCCTAGGACTCTGAAAACCTGCCTTTAGACTTAATACATTAGGGAAATGGTCACATGGAAATAATGCTACATACATCATATATGACTAGTTTTTGGTTTTTTTCTTATCCTTCTTGAGTTAACTCCCCAGATATACTCTTTGATTGTGGTGCATCATGAATCTGTTTTAGGATGACTCCATGAAGACAACTAGATAGGGTTCGATGGTGTGATTTTGATAAAATTTTCCCTTTGATAAGGCTTTAGTGTAGGGAACTAGTTTTGAGGCATTGCCTATGGGTGGTCTTCCGGTTGTACCACCACCAATTGAGCGGCTAGTAGTACCGGTAGTTCTATCCAAGGATGCCCACATGATGATTTCACTACATGTGTTTCAAAGGTAGCGACCTATGAGGTACTAGGGTGATCCATAACCCCAAGTAGTTTATGACTGGGTCATGGCAGTCACATGTGTTTTCCTTCTAGTGAGGACACCTCTCGATCAGATGGTGGTCCTAGAAGTGAGCCTTCTATAGGGTTCGAACAGGTGATGGTGGAGTTTTATGATGAAGTATCATGATGAGGTGATGATCACTTAGGTACAGTTTGAGAGACTCCTTAGGGAAGATTTTTACCCATCCACATTAAGATGAGTTCATATCTGGGAGATTATGCAGCTTCGGTAGGGTAACATGACTGTAGAGGAGTTTTCAGTGCGATTTAGAGACCTATCATGCTATTACTTGGATATGGTTTGAGACCCATTCTTCAAAGCTTATAAATTTGAGAAAGGCCTTAGTAGGGATGTCCGAGGAGGTGTGGTATCCTTGTGAATTCCCACTTTTGTTGGGGTACTAAAGTGAACTTTGGTAGAAGAGAGCATCCTTGCCAAGGGACTGGAGGATGTGGTCCGTAGTGGTGGTCACGAGGTTGAGGTGTCTGCAATAGATGGAAGAAAAAAGATGACAGGATCATGGTACCAGAGGAATACCCATGCCCAGACATAGTCATGTGGGCCTATAGAACTGGAACTATCCTGGGGATTTTTTCAACTGAAAGAGAGATGGTGTTATGTTTGTGATGGATGGGGACATCTTGCTAGAGATTGGTTTACCATTTGTGTTTCTGAGAGGGAGTCAGCCGACATTCCACATTGGAAGAGGAAATGTTTTGAGTAGGGAGTTCCGTAAGAGGGAAGAAAAGTAGGATCAGGTAGAGATGTAGGAGGTGGAAGGTGGTTCGAGGTGTTTTGACCACCACCCCCAGGCGGTCCATGCCAAGATTAGGGAGATGGAGGACCCCAGTGAGTATAGCTTCAGGTCGTAGAGGCCTTTAACCCTGAAGCTCCAAGTATGAATAAAGGTACACCCTATGTACTTTGTACTTTCTATATTAGCAACTGTTAGACACTGTTGTGGGTACTCTTTTATTTCTACTTCTTGCTCAAGGTTTAACCAAGGTGACACGAGGTGTCAGTAGAACCTTGTGTTGGTGTTTGTAGACAGAGGGCCCGATAAGACCCTGTGTGTGTTTGGACATTCAATTTTTTTTTCGTTATTACCATCATGTGTTTGGAATCAACTTTATACATGATAGGATCAAGGAGGTACATGGAATAGTTTGGCATATCTTCATTCTCAGGAGGAAGGGGGACACTTTACCCATCGAGACAATTTTTTGCGATGTGAGAAAAACCATGCAGGTGAGTCAGTGCCAACCAAAGAATATAGTATCAAGGTGTAGTGGATGAGTCCCTTAGACTTGTGAGTTTAGGATGAAGTTATGTGATGGAGCAACAGAGAAGTTCCTATCCCTTCCAGTGGATCTTTCTTACTTGTCCCTTCTTCATGATAGTCGTGGTGAAGGGAGAGCCTTTCTAAGAACCATTCCATAGTGGCCGAGTAAGATCCTATGATGTTTCCTACAGTGTGGTTTGTTTTCCCACCATCCATACTCAATTGGGATTCCACTAGGGGGTGTGGCAGTGTTTCTATTTTGGAGGGATGTGTTGAAGAAGGAGGTTTGCAGGCGAAGGGGCCTGGTAAGACTCAGTGTTTACACTTGGGAATACCTATTTAGTTCAAGTTACCCTCTCATACTTGGTTCTGGGAGAACAACATGCTTAAGTATGTTTTTAAATAGTTTATCTAGGGGTGGATGTGAATTGTGGGGTTATTTTGGAATTTTCATTAGGTTAGTGATGTGGCGTACCTCCAGACCCTTTGACTGTAGATAGGGTGTGGTACTTTGTGATTTTCACCTATTGTAGCTAGAAAGATGTGTGTCTCTTTGTTGTGTGATGTCTCCTAGTTGAATTTATACTTAAGAGTGGTTTATCCTTGTTGTTTCCCTCGAGTGCATGCTTAAAAGCAGCATGAGATCCCTTAAAGAACTTTCTGGAGTGGGAGTTATAATGGAGAGATCTGTTTCTCCACTTGTGTCTAAGGATTATATTTTTGAAGGAAAAAATCCCTATATTGGGGATAATTTAATGACTCAGGTTTTAAACTGTAAGACTTTGGAATATTCCTAAGAATATTTTTGAAGCTAGGCGCTGAGTTGGCACAAGGATCTAAGGCCCGAAGAGCCTCAGAGTAGTGATTTTAAATATATAAAATATATTCTATCACACACACATAGTTTCAATTTGAAAGAGAAATAAATCCCAAAAAGAGTCTCAAACTAGATTTATGTGGATATGGTTGAGTTCAAAACGTTGTGTTGACCATTGGTACGACTTAAAGTCATCTTTGCCAGGAATTTTGGTTTGATGTGAGTTGGTAGAAAGTTATGAGGTGGAATTAGTTAATTAAATGAAATTTAATTATTTTCTAAACCTAATCACCTCCCCCACTCATGTTGGGGAAAATAAAAACTAAAAGGGATCCCTCATATCTTCCCCTCTCCTACCTTGGGTGACGAATGAAAAAAATTTGAGTAGGCACAATAAGGTGCTTTCGATATTGGTTTTTGACATTGATCGTTAATAAATCAAGGAGCAAAAAAATTTGGGAATCGTTCTTCACCTACTACTTTGGCGTTTCACCCTTAAGGTAGGTATTTTTTCTTTTTAGTCCCGATACCATTCTCTATGATTTGGTTATGGTTGTATATCCCTTATACAATTTATAGAGATACTTTCTAGGTTGATCTACTGGTTTAAGGGTAAAATAGGGTGAACTAAGGGTTTTAAGAGGTAATTCTGGACTAGAATTACTATCTACATGGTGTGTAGTAGATAGATACATTCCATGTAGCTCTTACTTTTTGGGGAAGATGAATTCTAATCTATATGTCATGTACTTGGGTTACACACCATTTAGTGACACAAACCATGTTGCCTGGGGACATGGATTATAGAGACGTGTGAAAACACATGGTCATGCACAATCACATGGAAAAAGTTCATGGAAACAGGGTTTGTGACTTCCCACTTTTTCTGGGGTACTAAAGTGAACTTTGGTAGAAGAGAGCATTCTTGCCATGGGACTGGTGGATGTGGTCCGTAGTGGTAGTCAAGAGGTTGAGGTGTCTGCAATAGATTTAAGAAAAAAGATGATAGGATCATTTTACCAGAGGCATACCCATGCCCAGACATAGGAATGTGGGCCTATAGAACTGTAACTATATTGGGGATTTATTCAACTGAAATAGAGATGGTGTTATGTTTGTGACGGTTGGGGACATCTTGCTAGAGACTGGTTTACCCTCTGTGTTTCTGAGAGGGAGTCGGCCAATATTCCACTTTGAAAGAGGAAATGTATGGAGTTCTGCAAGAGGGAAGAAAAGAAGAAGGATATGGTATTGATGTAGGAGGTGGAAGGTGGTTCGAGGTGTTTTGATCACCACCCCTAGTCGGTCCATGCCAAGCTTAGGGAGCTGGAGGACGCCAGTGAGTATAGATTAAAACCATAGAGGCCTTTAACACTGTAGCTCCAAGGGTGAATAAAGGTACACCTTATGTACATTGTAATTTTTATATTAGCAATTGTCAGACACTTTAGTGGGTACTCTATTATTTCTACTTCTTTCTCAAGGTTTAACCAAGGTGGCACAAGGTGTCAGGAGAACCTTGTGTTGGTGTTTTTAGACAGAGGGCCCGATAAGACCCTGTGTGTGTTTGGACATTCCTTTTTTTTTTTCATTATTACCATAACGTGTTTGGAATCAACATTATACATGATAGGCTCGGGGAGGTACGTGGCATAGTTTTTCATAGCTTCAGACTCAGGAGGAAGGGGGTAAGTTTACCCAACGAGACACACTTTTGCGACGCGAGAAAAACCATGTAGGTGAGTCAGTTCCACCCAAAGAAGATAGTATCAAGGTGTGGTGGATGAGTCCCTTATACTTGTGAGTTTAGGATGAGGTTATGCAATGGAGCATCAAAGAAGTTCATGTCCCTTCCAGTGGATCTTTCTTACTTGTCCCTTCTTCATGATAGTCGCGGTGAAGGGAGAGCCTTTCTAAGAACCATTCCATAGTGGTAGAGTTAGATAATATGATGTTTCCTGTGGTTTGGTTTGTTTTCCTACTATCCATACTCAACTGGGATGCCACTAGTGGGTGTGGTAGTGTTTCTATTTTGGAGCAATGTGTTGAAGAAGGAGGTTTGAAGGCAAAGGGGCCTAGTAAGACTCAGTGTTTACACTTGGGAATCCCTATTTAGTTCAAGTTACCCTCCCATACTTGGTTCTAGGAACACAATACACTAAAGTATGTATTGAAATAGTTTATCTAGGGGTAGATGTGAATTTTGGGGTTATGTTTGAATTTTTATTAGTTTAGTGAGGAGGCGTACCTCTAGACGCTTTGACTGTAGATAGAGTGTGGTACTTTGTGATTTTCACCTATTGTAGCTAGAAAGATGTGTGTCTCTTTGTTGTGTGATGTCTCATAGTTGGATTTAGACTTAAGAGTGGTTTATCCTTGGTGTTTCCCTCGAGTGCATGCTTAAAAGCAGCAAGAGAGCCCTTATAGAACTTTATGGACTGGGTGTTACAATGGAGAGATCAGTTTCTCCACTTGTGTCTAAGGATTCTATTTTCAAAGAAAAAAATCCCTATATTGGGGATAATGTAATGACTCATGTTTTTAACTGTAAGACTTTGGAATATTCCTAAGAATAATTTCGAAGCTAGGTGATGAGTTGGCATAAGGATCTAGGGCCCTAAGAACCTTAGAGTAGTGATTTTAAATATACTAAATATATTCTGTCACACACATGCAGTTTCAATTTAAAAGAGAAATAAATCCCAAAAGGAGTCTCACATTAGATTTATGTGGATATGGTTGAGTTCAAAACGTTGTGTTGCCCATTGGCACAACTTAATGCCATCTATGCCAGGATTTTTTGTTTGATGTGAGTTTGTAGAACGTTATGAGGTGGAATTAATTAATTAAATGAAATTTAATTATTTTCAAAACCTAATCACCTCCCCCACTCATGTTGGGGGAAATAAACACTAAAAGGGATCCCTAATATCTTCTCCTCTCCTCCCTTGGGTGATGAATGACAAAAATTCAAATCGACACTATAAGGGGCTATCGATCTCGGTTTTTGACATTGATCGTTAATAAATCAAGGAGCAACAAAATTTGGGAATCGTTCTTCACCTGCTAATTCGGTGTTTCACCCTTAAGGTAGGTATTTTTTCTTTTTATTCCTGATAACCTTGTCTATGATTTGATTGTGGTTGTAGATCCCTTATACAATTTCTAGTGATCCTTTCTTGGTAGATCTACTAGTTTAAGGGTAAACTAGGGTGAACCAAGGGTTTTCAGAGGTAATTCTGGATTAGAATTACTATCTACATGGTGTGTATTAGATAGAGACATTCCATGTAGCCCTTCCTTTTTGGGGAAGATGAATTTTCTGATTTATATGCCGTGTACTTGGGTTACACACCATTTAGTGACGCAAACCATGTTGCCTGAGGACATGGCTTGTAGAGACATGTGAAAACACATGGTCATGCACAATCACATAGAAAAAGTGTATGGAAACGGGGTCTTATGACTTCCCAATTTTTCTGGGGTACTAAAGTGAATTTCGGTAGAAGAGATCTTCCTTGCCAATGGACTGGCGGATGTGGTCCATAGTGGTGTTCACAAGGTTGATGTGTCTGAAATAGATGGAAGAAAAAAGAAGACATGATCATGGTACCAAAGGCATACCCATGCCCAGACATAGGAATGTGGTCCTATAGAACGGTAACTATCCTGGGGATTTGTTCAACTAAAAGAGATATGGTGTTATGTTTGTGATGGATGGGGACATCTTGCTAGAGATTAGTTTACCCTATGTGTTTCTAAGAGGGAGTCGGCTGACATTCCACTTTGTAAGAGGCAATGTTTTTAGTATGGAGTTCTGCAAGAGGGAAGAAAAGTGGAAGGAGTTGGTAGAGATGTAGGAGGTGGAAGGTGGTTCGAGGTGTTTTGACCACCACCCCCAGGCAGTCCATGCCATGCTTAGGGAGTTGGAGGACGCCAGCGAGTAGAGCTTCAGGCCATAGAGGGATTTAACTCTGAAGCTCCAAGGATGAATAATGGTACACCCTATGTACTTTGTACTTTCTATATGAGAAATTTTTAGACACTTTTGTGGCTACTCTTTTATTTCTACTTCTTTCTCAAGGTTTAACCAAGGTGACATGAGGTGTCAGTAGAACCTTGTGTTAGTGTTTGTAGATAGAGGGCCCGATGAGACCCTGTGTGTGTTTGGACATTCCTTTTTTTAGTTATTACCATCATGTGTTTGGAATAAAATTTATACATGATAGGCTCAAGGAGGTATGTGGCATAGTTTGTCATAACTTTAGACTCAGGAGGAAGGGGGAAACTTTACCCAACGAGACACATTTTTATGACGCGAGCAAAACCATGCAGGTGAGTCAGTGCCACCCAAATAATATAGTATCGAGGTGTGGTGGATGAGTCCCTTACACTTGTGAGTTTAGGATGAGGTTATGCGATGGAGAATTAGAGAAGTTCTTGTCCCTTCTAGTGGATCTTTCTTTCTTTTCCCTTCTTCATGATAGTCTTAGTGAAGGGAGAGCCTTTCTAAGAACCATTCCATAGTGGAAGAGTTAGATCCTATGATGTTTCTTGTAGTGTGGTTTGTTTTCCTACCATCCACTCTCAACTGGGATGCCACTAGTGGGTGTAACAATGTTTCTATTTTGGAGGGATGTGTTGAAGAAGGAGGTTTACAGGCAAAGGGGCCTAGCAAGACTCTGTGTTTACACTTGGGAATCCTTATTTAGTTCAAGTTACCCTCTCATACTTGGTTTTGGGAACACAATATGCTTAAGTATGTTTTGAAATAGTTTATCTAGGGGTGGATGTGAATTGTGGGGTTATGTTGGAATTTTAATTAGGTTAGTGAGGAGGCGTACCTCTAGACCCTTTGACTGCAGATAGAGTGTGGTAATTTGTGATTTTCACCTATTGTTGCTAGAAATATGTGTGTCTCTTTGTTGTGTGATGTCTCTTAGTTGGATTTAGACTTAAGAGTGGTTTATCCTTGGTGTTTCCCTCGAGTTCATGGTTAAAAGAAGCATGAGAGCCCTTATAGAACTTTCTGGAGTGGGAGTTACAATGGAGAGATCAGTTTCTCCACTTGTGTCTATGGATTCTATTTTCAAAGAAAGAAATCCCTATATTGGGGATAATGTAATGACTCAGGTTTTGAACTGTAAGACTTTGGAATATTCTTAAAAATATTTTCGAAGCTAGGTGCTGAGTTGGCACAAGGGTCTAGGGCCCGAAGAGCCTCAGAGCAGTGATTTTAAATATATTAAATATATTATGTCACACACACGCAGTTTCAATTTATAAGAGAAATAAATCCCAAAAGGAGTCTAAAATTAGATTTATGTGGATATGGTTGAGTTCAAAATGTTGTGTTGACCATTGTTACGACTTAAAGTCATCTATGCCCAAAGTTTGGGTTTGATGTGAGTTTGCAGAAAGTTATGAGGTGGAATTAATTAATTAAATGAAATTTAATTATTTTCTAAACCTAATCACCTCCCCCACTCATGTTGTGGGAAATAAACACTAAAAGGGATCCCTCATATCTTCTCTTCTCCTCCCTTGGGTGATGAATGAAAAAAATTAGAATCGACACAATAAGGTGATGCTGATCTCGGTTTTTGACATTGATCGTTAATAAATCAAGGAGAAATAGAATTTGGGCATCGTTCTTCACCTGCTACTTCAGAGTTTCACCCTTGAGGTAGGTATTTTTTATTTTTAGTCCTGATACCCTTTCCTATGATTTGTTTATGGTTGTATATCCCTTATACAATTTCTAGAGATCCTTTCTAGGTAGATCTACTGGTTTAAGGGTAAACTAGGATGAACCAAGTGTTTTAAAAGGTAATTCTGGACTAGAATTACTATCTACATGGTTTCTAGTAGATAGATACATTCCATGTAACCCTTCTATTTTGGGGAAGATGAATTTTCTGATCTATATTCCGTGTACTTGGGTTACACCCCATTTAGTGACCCAAACCATGCTGCCTGGGGACATGGATCGTAGAGACATGTGAAAACACATGGTCATGCACAATCACATGGAAAAAGTGCATGGAAATATGGTCTTGTGACTTCCCACTTTTTCTGGGGTACTAATGTGAACTTTGGTAGAAGAGAGCTTCCCTTCCAAGGGAATGGCAGATGTGGTCCGTAGTGGTGGTCACGATTTTGATGTGTCTGCAATAGATGGAAGAAAAAAGATAATAGGATCATGGTACCAGAGGAATACCCATGCCCAAACACAGAAATTTGGGCCTATAGAACTGGAACTATCCTGGGGATTTGTTCAACTGAAAGAGATATGGTGTTATGTTTGTGACGGCTGGGGACATCTTGATAGATATTGGTTTAGCCTCTGTGTTTATGAGAGGGATTTGGATGACATTCCACTTTGGAAGAGGCAATGTTTTGAGTAGGGAGTTCTGCAAGAGGGAAGAAAATTAGAAGGAGATGGTAGAGATGTAGGAGGTGGAAGGTGGTTCGAGGTGTTTTGACCACCACCCCCAGGCGGTCCCTGCCAAGCTTAGGGAGCTAGAGGACGCCAGTGAGTATAGCTTCAGGCCGTAGAGGCCTTTAACACTGAAGCTCCAAGGATGAAAAAGGTACACCATATGTACTTTGTACTTTCTATATTATCAATTATTAGACACTGTTGTGGGTACTCTTTTATTTCTACTTCTTGCTCAAGGTTTAACCATGGTGACATGAGGTGTCAGTAGAACCTTGTGTTGGTGTTTTTAGACAGAGGGCCCGATAAGACCCTGTGTGTGTTTGTAAATTCCTTTTTTTTTTGTTATTTCCATCATGTGTTTGGAATCAACTTTATACATGATAGGATTGAGGAGGTACGTGGCATAGTTTGGCATAGCTTCAGACTCAGGAGGAAGGGGGACACTTTACCCACCGAGACACATTTTTGCGATGCGAGCAAAACCATGCAGGTGAGTCAGTGCCACCCAAAGAAGATAGTATAAAGGTGTGGTGGATGAGTCCCTTAGACTTGTGAGTTTAGGATGAGGTTATGCGATGGATCATTAGAGAAGTTCTTGTCCCTTCGAGTGGATCTTTCTTACTTGTCCCTTCTTCATGATAGTCGTGGTGAAGGGAGAGACTTTCTAAGAACCATTCCATAGTGGCAGAGTTAGATCCTTTGATGTTTTCTATAGTGTGGTTTGTTTTCCTACCATCCATACTCAACTGGGATCCCACTAGTGGGTGTGACAGTGTTTCTATTTTGGAGGGATGTGTTGAAGAAGGAGGTTTGCTGGCGAAGGGGCCTGGTAAGACTCAGTGTTTACACTTGGGAATCCCTATTTAGTTCAAGTTACCCTCTCATACTTGGTTTTGGGAACACAATATGCTTATGTATGTTTTTAAATAGTTTATCTAGGGGTAGATTTTAATTGTGGGGTTATGTTGGAATTTTCATTAGGTTAGTGAAGAGGCATACCTCTAGACCCTTTGACTGCAAATAGAGTGTGGTACTTTGTGATTTTCACTTATTGTAGCTTGGAAGATGTGTGTCTCTTTGTTGTGTGATGTATCCTAGTTGGGTTTAGACTTAAGAGTGTTTTATCCTTAGTTTTTCCCTCGAGTACATTCTTAAAAGCAGCACGAGATCCCTTATAGAACTTTCTGGAGTGGGAGTTAAAATGGATAGATTATTTTCTCTTCTTGTGTCTAAGGATTCTATTTTCAAAGAAAAATACCTATATTGGGGATAATGTAATGACTCAGGTTTTGAACTATAAGACTTTGGAATATTCCTAAGAATATTTTCGAAGTTAGGTGCGGTGTTGGCACAAGGATCTAGGGCCCGAAGAGCCTCAGAGTAGTGATTTTAAATATAGTAAATATATTCTATCACACACACACAATTTCAATTTAAAAGAGAAACAAATCCCAAAAGGAGTCTCAAATTAGATTTATGTGGATATGGTTGAGTTCAAAATGTTGTGTTGACCATTGGTACTACTTAAAGTCATCTATTCCAGGAGTTTTGGTTTGATGTGAGTTGGCAGAAAGTTATGAGGTGGAATTAAATAATTAAATGAAATTTAATTATTTTATAAACCTAATCACCTCCCACACTCATGTTGGGGGAAATAAACACTAAAAGGGATCCCTCATATCTTCTCGCCTCCTCCCTTGGGTGATGAATAAAAAAAATTTGAATCCACACAATAAGGTGCTTCCGATCTCGGTTTTTGACATTGATTGTTAATAAATCAAGGAGCAACAGAATTTGGGCATCGTTCTTCACCTGCTACTTCGGCGTTTCACCCTTGAGGTACGTATTTTTTCTTTTTACTCCTGATACCCTTATTTATGATTTGTTTATGGTTTTAGATCCCCTATACAATTTCTAGAGATCCTTTCTAGGTAGTTCTACTAGTTTAAGCGTAAAGTAGGGTGAACCAAGGGTTTTCATAGGTAATTCCAGACTAGAATTACTATCTACATGGTTTGTAGTAGATAAAGACATTCCTTGTAGCCCTTTTTTTTTGGGAAGATGAATTTTCTGATCTATATGCTGTGTACTTGGGTTACACACCATTTAGTGACCCAAACCATGTTTCTAGGGGACATGGCTTGTAGAGACGTGTGAAAACACATGGTCATGCACAATCACATGGAAAAAGTGCATGGAAACGGGGTCTTGTGACTTCCCACTTTTTCTGGGGTACTAAAGTGAACTTTGGTAGAAGAGAGATTCCTTGCCAAGGGACTGGGGGATGTGGTCCGTAGTGGTGGTCACAAGGTTGATGTGTCTACAATAGATGGAAGAAAATATATGACAGGATCATGGTACCAGAGGCATACCCATGCCCAGACATAGGCATTTGGGCCTATAGAATTGGAACTATCCTGGGGATTTGTTCAACTAAAAGAGAGATGGTGTTATGTTTGTGACGGCTAGGGACATCTTGCTAGAGATTAGTTTACCCTCAATGTTTCTGAGAGGGAGTCGGCCAACATTCCACTTTGGAAGAGGTAATGTTTTGAGTAGGGAGTTCTGCAAGAGGGAAGAAAAGTAGAAGGAGCTGGTAGAGATGTAGGAGGTGGAAGGTGGTTCGAGGTGTTTTGACCACCACCCCCAGGCGGTCCATGCCAAGCTTAGGGAGCTGGAGGACACCAGCGAGTACAGCTTCAGGACATGGATTCCTTTAACCCTGAAGCTACAAGGATGAATATAGGTACAACCTATGTACTTTTTACTTTCTATATTAGCAATTGTAAGACACTGTTGTGGGTACTCTTTTATTTCTACTTCTTGCTCAAGGTTTAACCAAGGCGACATGAGGTGTCAGTAGAACCTTGTGTTGGGGTTTGTAGACAGAGGGACTGATAAGGCCCTATGTGTGTTTGGAAATTCCTTTTTTTCGTTATCACCATCATGTATTTGGAATCAACTTTATACATGATAGGAGTGAGGAGGTGTGTGTCTTAGTTTGGAATAGCTTTAGACTCAGGAGGAAGGGGGACACTTTACCCATCGAGACACATTTTTGCGATGTGAGAAAAACCATATAGGTGAGTCAGTGCCACCCAAAGAAGATAATATCAAGGTGTGGTGGATGAGTCCCTTAGACTTGTGAGTTTAGGATGAGGTTATACGATGGAGCATCAGATAATTTCCTGTCCCTTCCAGTGGGTCTTTCTTACTTGTCCCTTCTTAATGATAATCGTGGTGAAGGGAGATCCTTTCTAAGAACCATTCCATAGTGGGAGAGTTAGATCCTATGACATTTCCTGCTGTGTAGTTTGTTTTCATACCATCCATACTCAACTGGTATACCACTAGTGGGTGTGTCTGTGTTTCTATTTTGGAGGGATGTGTTGAAGAAGGAGGTTTTCAGGCGAAGGGGCCTGGTAAGACTCAGTGTTTACACTTGGGAATCCCTATTTAGTTCAAGTTACCCTCTCATACTTGGTTTTGGGAATACAATACGTTTTAGTATATTTTGAAATAGTTTATCTAGGGGTGGATGTGAATTGTGGGGTTATGTTAAAATTTTCATTAGGTTAGTGAGGTGGCGTACCTCTAGACCCTTTGACTACAGATAGAGTGTGGTACTTTGTGATTTTCACCTATTGTTTCTAGAAAGATGTGTGTATCTTTGTTGTGTGAATTATCATAGTTGGATTTAGACTTAAGAGTGGTTTATATTTGGTATTTCCCTCGAGTGCATGCTTAAAAGCAGTAGGAGAGCCCTTATAGAACTTTCTGGAGTGGGATTTACAATGGAGAGATCAATTTCTCCACTTGTGTCTAAGGATTTTTTTTTCAAAGAAAAAAATCCCTATATTGGGTATAATGTAATGACTCAGGTTTTGAACTGTAAGACTTTGGAATATTCCTAAGAATATTTTCAAAGCTAGGTGCTGATTTGGCATAAGGATCTGGGGCCCAAAGAGCCTCAAATAAGTGATTTTAAATATATTAAATATATTATATCACACACACAGTTTCAATTTAAAAGAGAAATAAATCCCAAAAGGAGTCTCAAATTAGATTTATGTGGATATGGTTGAGTTCAAAACGTTGTGTTGACCATTGTTACAACTTAAAGTCATCTACGCCAGGAGTTTTGGTTTGATGTGAGTTGGCAGAAAGTTATGAGGTGGAATTAATTAATTAAATGAAATTTTATTATTTTATAAAGCTAATCACCACCCACACTCATGTTATGGGAAATAAACACTAAAAGGGATCCCTCATATCTTCTCCTCTCCTCCCTTGGGTGATGAATGAAAAAAAATTTAATCAACACAATAAGGTGCTGCCGATCTCGGTTTATGACATTGATCGTTAATAAATCAAGGAGCAACAGAATTTGGTAATCGTTCTTCACCTACTACTTTGGCATTTCACCCTTGAGGTAGGTATTTTTTCTTTTTAGTCCTTATACCCTTCTCTATGATTTTTTTTTGGTTGTAAATCCCTTATATAATTTCTAGATATCCTTTCTAGGTAGATCTACTGGTTTAAGGGTAAACTAGGGTGAACCTGGGGTTTTCAGAGGTAATTTAGGACTAAAATTACTATCTACATGGTGTGTAGTAGATATAGACATTCCATGTAGCCCTTCCTTTTTGGGGAAGATGAATTTTCTGATCTACATGTCGTGTACTTGGGTTACACACCATTTAGTGACCCAAACCATTTTGCCTAGGGACATGGCTTGTAGAGATGTGTGAAAACACATGGTCATGCACAATCACATGGAAAAAGTGCATGGAAACGAGGTCTAGTACACAGACATGGGAAAACAACATGGACAGGTGTCCATTTTTCTTGAACACGCTGTATAATATGGGATACATGACATGTATGGGACATAGTTGGTTGGTTTTTTTAGAAGAGGAACACATTCAGGGGTTGGGTGAAGTGATGCACGGTGTGTACCATTTCTACACACCATGTACCCATACAAGGGTTAGACAATGGTGTAGAAAGGATACACAGTCTGGTTCTTGGGCTGGATCCCACACTGTGTGTACCCCAATGCACTCCATGTACTCTTTGAGGATCTTCTCAAGATCTTCCACCTTCCATATCTCCTTCACTAGAACATAGATTTAGACTTGTGAGTAGTCTATCCCAAGAATGTTTTTTGCATAGAAAACAATGGTGGACCCCAATTGAGGCCTACAAGATACTTGGTGGAGATAATCAAGAATGATTCTTATGAACTAGTACTTAACCAACATGGTAGTTCAGTGTCGATTGTTCAAAGAGATGTTGGGACTAGTACTCCCCTATAACATCAGGGCATGGGGTTCCCTTACTTCTTTACTTTGGTTGAGACAAGACTCCCCACGTCGTGGGTACGGGTTCCTGTAACTTTGGGTAGTTCTTCTTAGGTTGGTACTCCCCTAAAGATTTAGGGTGTGGTATCCCTATGATGTTCTTTTATTTGGATAATGCTTCCCATCCATGCTTGGGTGCGGTCTATCCATACTCATTGTTTGGATATAGTAGGTACCCCCTATTGGATTAGGGTGCAGGTCCTCCATATGTGGAGTCAGTACTCCCCTATCGTGTTAGGGTGTGGGTCCTTTATAATTGGAGTTGGAACTCCCCTATTATTCCAGGGTACGAGTCCCCTATATGCATTGTTTCGGAAGATTTGGTACTCCATTGTCATACCAGGGAGTGGGTCCTTTAGCCCAAGGTTGGTAATCCCCAATCGTGTTAGGGTGAGATTCCTCCATATTAATTGATATGGTTGAGTAGTAATCCCCCGTTGGACCTAGGTTTGGGTCCTCTAGCCACTAAGTGGTACTCCACTATCGTACCGGGGTGCGGGTCATCTATCATCTAAGTTACACTCCCCTATTGTTCTGTGGTGTGGGTCATTATCTACGGAGTAGTACTCCCTTGTCTCCAAGTAGAAGTGGGGAGCGGGTCCTCCCTTGGAGTTTTCATCCTTGTTTGTTGAGTACAATATGAGGAGTGGGACTCTCTGATAGTTATGTGAAATACCCATATAGGATTTGGTGATCCCTCACTAGGCTGATGTGAGGACCACTACACTCAGGAGAGATAAAGTTTTCACGGGTTAGTATGAGCTAGTAATCCCTCAACCATAGGGCTATGGTGAGGCATGCGTACCTCCATTTTCTCAAGTTAGAGAGGATTCACAAAATTCATATTTTAGAGCAGTGCTCCCTCAACTGTGTGTAGTGGCAAGGAGTGGGACTCTCCATGTGGGTTTCTTTAACCATGCATAGGGAACAAGTTAGCAAATCTAGGAGCTGTGTAATAGAGTTAGACCTAGTAGGTCATTTTCGATGGAACACATTATCTTAGATGTACCATTAAGAATGGTAGCGTCATTCCTGATGAAGTGTGTCTCTCAGATGGGTGCCATCTGAGAGGACTAATCTCATGGAGTGTGTTCTCCTGGTTTTGTGTTTCCATTATATCCTTGAGTATAATCTTGTTGCTAGCTATAAGGTAGGAACATCATGATACTTGGAGTATGAGATGAGTATGTCTGATGTTTTTGGGATTCCTTGTGGTGTTGTCATGTTTTGGGGTTGAAAAAACTTGTGGGCTTCCTGACATGTCATGTATAGCTAAGGATGGTTCAAGATGGAGTTTCTCTCATGATTGGATTCTCTCTGTCTAGGGTGATTAGACTGTTTCCTTTTGGTTTCTCCCTTTTATTTCTGGGGGTTTTGGAGAATCTACTGAGTATTTTTATACTCACCACTAAACGATCTTTTAGCACACATGTTGTGTCTTGTGAATACCGCATACATTTTGATGGAGTCACTAGAGGACTCGAGGAAATAAGAGATTAGTGAGTTTGACAGACTGAGGTGTTTACTAGAGCTGGGATGAGGAGCTCACAAGTAGTTTCATTTTTCAATGATCCAATCCTTCTGATTAGGTTGGAAAATTTTACAATTTCCTTTTAGTGGGAGTTTTTTCCCTTTTTATCTTTCAGTACTTCTATTGTACTCTAGTTTGGGATAGTGGTATGCATGCATTTTATTTTTCAACTTTTTGTATCTCTGCACCATTACATCTAGGTGTTTGTGGGTTCATGTTTATAGGTACATTAGGAAAATCCCATAAGTGTGATATGTATACTTGATGCTAGTTTCCAGACCTTGGAATGTTGGAGATGAGCTTGGGGAATTGCAGCCAGAACCCTATCGGGTCGGGTCATGAGACACTCCCGGTAAACACCTCAGTCTTTCAAGCTCCTGCCATGTTCAACCCACTCCCTCTCCTCCCAGGACACCTTCAAAAGGCTGTTGTCTACATAAGACAATACATGTGTAGGAAATTACCTATTGGGATGAGTATAACAATACTCAGGTGGACACCCCAAAAACACCAAACACAAAGCACAAAGTATATTCATCTCAATACAAAATATAGTAGTTAATTTATAACAAGAACAAGGAACCCAAATATAATCAGTAATGAAACCACACCACCAGGTGGTCATAATCAACTACCATCCATAAGATTGTACTCAAAGAAATGGTCGTTCTGGGAGAACTCACTCCATGATCCATGCTACCATTATAGACATCGACAAAGAGGTTTGGGTCAATGGATCCTACGCAAGGAGGCTCACTGGTCGAAGGGGACCATGATACATAGACAGGTGGTCATGCCCAGAACCACTGGGGGACACCAAAAACCTAGTCTAGATCAACCTACTACATAGGGGATCATACATCAATGATTCCACAAACCCTACCAATATAGACTTCTAGATGGAGGATCAACGGCCCGGTTATTAAGGTTAGATGGATTCAACAAACTCTAACTAGGGATGATGGAGGATCGTACTCCAATCTCATGGAGGGATACCATAAGTCTATCTGAGACTCTACCTCTAGTGGGGATCACAATCTAGTGATGTGGATGTAATGACACACTGTAACCTTAAGGGAAAGGACAAAGGGAATTCACTCAACCTATACTAGTCTAAAATAAGAAAATGAAGAGCCTTAAGCACTGTTGAAGGAACCACACAACATGTACCAAGTGGAACATGACATGTCCAACTATTTCAAGTCCTACCTATTGGAAGAGCCTCACACAACATGTAGTCTCCATATACAAAGTGTGTAGAAGGATATACATGCTGTCTAGAGACACATGGTATCCTACTCCTATTTCCTAGCCATATCTGCGTACCGGTCCATGTATGACAATCCATGTTCATGTATAAGTACACCACATGCCATTTGGATATGTACTTTTTCCCATGTCCATGTTGTCTTTAGATTACATGCTGAGTAAACCGGGTAGGTCTACATTCTATGTGGTAGGGGTTACATACCGTGTGATCCTTAACATTGGACAAACACAAGCACCACAGCTAGGGGGCGCCACCCAATGTGTAATCATGAAATACACACCGGGTTTCTTAGGATTTTATAGATCCATAGGGGATATCTTTCATATTGATATGCATACTACAGAAATCTCTGATCTGGATAAATCCTATAGATTGAGTTTCTTCCAGGACTCTAGTTGCAATATCTATAGATTTTGGGTTTGAATTTGCTTGAAAATCGCCACCATCATTCCATACATTTCCATGTATAAAAACCAGGTTGAATGACTACTGAAAATCAATTATGATCCTATTCCAATCATCCACCACCTTCATATCACCTTGATCACATCACTGATCATGAACCACACCTACAACATCAATCCGTTGTACCAAAGAATGGTCGCATAATGATCGAATATCGAGTATTATCCGAACCATGGGATAAAAATAATTTCCCACAATTAATGTGTGTATAACGGAGGGATAAATCCAAAAAACATAAAATTGAGTAACAAACCTCATCCATTGTTCATTTGACCACGATTGTTTATCATAGAAAGGATTAAAGAAGAGGGATGAATCAACAAACCAAAAACAATTCTATCAATTTGAAATATACTGAGGATGCACATATCTATTATTGTTCATTAAAATGATTCTTGTTTATACAGGATTAATAACTGGATGGGAATCATAAGACAAAACATCCTACCTCGATTCAGTTAGATCGCTGATGAAGAATAATGCGTCATCATGTTTGTTGACAATATCTGTCGACTCCAATGTTGCGCCAATCGATCGATCCATAATCTGTCATTGTTCACCTAAGAGGACTCCCCAAGGATACCTCCAACAATCCTCTATAGGTTTCAAGGTTATACGTCTAACCCTAGAATTGTAACATAAGGATCTATTTAAATATCCAAAAATCCCTACATCAACGAAACATATAAAAATAATTTTATTAGTTTGAATTCCCATGACAAATGTTTCACCAACAGACCACAATGACTAATGTTTAGTCATGCATTGGGTAAATATCTATTCTGAACTCAATGATGCCCTCAAATTTATGATCTATTCACACATTTAGGAGATATTCCACTTTTTCTAGAAAACTGCATGCTCGTGCTATTTTATATATCTAATATATTTTAAACATTTATTCTGGAAACACTGAGCCTTGGAACCGTATTTAATCTCAACTCCTGGTCTTGAAAATAGTTCATATAATATTTAAAAATAACACATGGAAAATATGAGAAGTTAAATTATCCCCACATTTGGTATTTACATCTCCAAAATACAAAACAAGGGCTACACATAGAGATGTGGGTACTGAGCACAAATCTGAACCTCCCATTCTCATGTGCTCTCCTCGAGATTTCCATGCCACCACCGAACATGCACCAAATAAATTTATTTCCCATGAATGATCCTCTCCTGCTAATCCTTGATCTCTACTGGGTACTCAACAAAGGTTAATCCATCCTGGATGTCCAGACTACCCTAGTCAATAATGTGCTGTGGGTCATGCATGTACCTCTTCTACTGTGACACATGGAAGATGTCATGTACTTTTTCCAACTATGATGATATAAATAAGTGGTATTACACCTCTCAAAGTTTATGTAGTATCTGAAAAGGACCAATGAATCTTGGATATAACTTACTACCATGACCAAATATTCTCAATCCATGTTGAGGTGAGGCCCTCAGGAACACACGGTCTCTTTCCTCAAACCCCAAAGGCCTCTATAGACTATCAGAATAAGACTTGTAGTGGTTTTTTGTAGTCTTTGTCCACTTCTGGATGACATGAAACTTCCTCTATTTTAGATCACACCAATTTTAGGACCATGAGTTTTGAATCTCTTGGGTTAATCCAGAAAAGTGGTGACCAACAACGTCTCTCATAGAAAGCCTCGAATGGTTTCATACTAATGGTGTAATGGCAGCTGCTGTTTTATGAAAACTCCACCATTGGTAGATGATCCTACCAATTATGGTTTAAGTATAGTATTCAATCTCATAGCATGTCCTCCAAAACATGAATGGTCTGCTCAGTATAGCCATCAATTTGTGGGTGAAATGATATGATCATGTGTAATTGGGTCCCAAACACCTCCTAAAATCCCTTCCATAACCAGGACACAATGTGAGCATCATGATCAAATATGATCATCGATGAAACTCCATGGACTCAAACTATATTCTATATGCAGATGCCTCATAATATCTCTACTGAACTATGTTATTGTATTTCTAGGAAGTGTTCGGACTTGGTGAGTAGGTCTACAATCACCTAGATAGAATCATGTCCCCTAGACATATATGGTAAGATCATAAAAAATTACATAAATATCCCATCCCACCTCCATATTGACACTTCAAGGGGTTTACATAAACCTGCTGGAACTTGGTGCTTAACCTTTACTTGATGATTAATAATGCATCGAGAGACAAACTCTACAAATACTTTCTTTATGCATAGCCACCAAAACTGACGTCGAAGGTCTTGGTACATGTTTTCTACACCTGGATTCACCTCCAAGGGAGATGAATGAAACTACTTCAGAACATCCTTCCACAATTTCACTGGTACCATCATGCATCCTCTGAAAAGAATGACAAGATCCCCACCTTTTAAAAATCCATCAGGATCTTGTTCTATAGATATCTGAGCACATAGGGTATCATAGTTGATATCCCTAAGCTATTCCTCCTTAAATCACTATAAAAGTTGATGGGTGACAACCATTTATTAGATGTAAGTTTCTCTATATCCATCCACAAAGGATAATTACAAGGAAGCAAACTACTCCAATTCATTGTTCAACAACTGCGAACTAGATCTCCTACTGAGAGAATTTATTATACATTCCCCTTACCAAGAGTATATACAATCTCAAATTCATATTCTTGTAGGAATTCTATCTATCACCTCGGTCTCAAGTTAAGATCCTTTTTGGAGAATATATACTTGATACTCTTGTGGTAAAATTACATGATAAATCACTCACCCATTAGGTAGTGTCTCCACATATTCAATAAAAACACTACCACTGCAAACTATAGGTCATGGGTCATGTAATTTTGATCATGGGGTCTCAATTAGAATGAATCATAGGCAATAACAGCTTCCCTCTGTATCAGAACACAACCAAATCCGATCCTTAATGCATTATTGTAACGCCCGAAAGACTTGTGTTTCACATAATGGTAACTTATATAATGTATGTTGTCTATTAATCGAAAGAAACTTATTTCTTATAAAATAATAATATGATGAAATGGAGTAAAGCACACGAAACAGACACAAGGAGTTTTATTCAAATAAGAACACCATAGTGTTTACAACAAACTGAGATTAACGAGGGAAATTAAGCTAACCAAAGATACAAATTAAAAACCCTATTAAGATTATAGGAAGACAACTAAAAACAACGATAAACCTGAGAAGAAGATAGGGGTCCTTGGTATCCATCATAACGAATAGAAGAATGGTCGAAGCCACCGCAGCCACACTAAGCACCAAAGGTATAACACGAACCATTATCTTCAAACAACTTGATTTTTAAGACACCCGGAGACACAGTTTTATATGACACCAATCTGACCGTTACCTCGAGTAACCATTGGAAACACAACGAATATAATTATAGCTATTAGGCTTAAGATGTTTTAACTAAAAAATAATAATTAAGTTAAACTTCACAACATGAATTGAAAAATTATAAGATAAAACCCCAACTACGATATGATGCTTCGAGTTTAATTTATGTTTTGAGAAAAATAATAAGTAATTCAAAAACATGTTGCAATTAACTCAAATGTGTTGTAAATATTTTCATTCAGTGTCTTAAGCTGTGTTTAAATACATGTTAATTGAATTATATGTTTTTAATCAAATTAAGTTTAAACCACTACAACACTAATATAAGAATTTTCCTGCAATTTATAACTCTTTATGTTTTTTTATAAACAACCTTAGGAAACACCGAATTTATATGGACCGTCCGATCAAATCAGATTTTATCTAAGCTGCTGATCTCACCCACGAGTCCAACCTTCAGAAATCGCGGCATATCATCGTGTCGCAGGGAGCCGTTCGATTAGGTTCAGATTAAATCTGAGTCGTCCATCCTTTAAAAAAACCCACGGATGTGCCTAGCCCTCGGATCAAAATCAGGCGCGATCTGGGCCATTTTTTTCATCCTGTTTTTTCCTCCAGTGTGCTATCTTCTTCCCCACGACATGCCCTGATACAGTAACGTTACAACACATTTTATCACTATTTTCTACACCTTTCAGCTGCCAGACCCTCCACTCTCACACAGTTTCCACAAGGGATCTCTTTACTGGTATTTTTTTAGGCAAGTGGTCTCAGTTTTCCTTCCTCATTAAATATAGTTATAATTTATAAAAACCCATACGAAGCATTCACAGGACCCTCGGCTCCTTGATCAAAACTTTTAGCAGACCTCCATTCTTCCTTCAAGTTTTCTAGTGTCTCCCGAGCTCCACCTCCTCTTCCTAGCTTTCCAGCGTCTCCTCCTTCTCCTCTGCATGTTAAGGTAAGGGTTTAGTTTATATCTTGCTTGGTTTTAAGATGCATGAATATATATATATATATATACACACATATATATATATACATATATATATATACATATATATATATATATATATATTTGAATTTACCTATAAACCAGCAAACATCTTCATACGGTTTGAGATTATATTCCTTAAAAGTTGGAGGAATTTGAGTTATAATGTGTTGACAACCCTAAACATGTACACCCCATGAAAACCTATTTTATTCCTTAAAAACATAATCGATTATATAAATATACTTTTTTATGAAAATATATAAGAATAATGTACACAACCCTCAGATTTTCATAACCTTCATAAACCCATGTTAGATATTTCTAAGTTTGAGAGTAAAGTTAATGAAGAACCAAGACGTATGGACTCACTGTGTATACGAAAGTTTCATACCTAATCATGTATGATTTTATACAAATAATGTAAATGATGTTTTCAAAACAAATCAATATTTTTACTCTACTAATTTAATCCATGCTTTGATAAAGTTACAAGTGTGAAATTAACTTAAATAAGAACATTGTGTATTCTTGCTTTGAATAATCGGTTACGTGGGTACGTGCGCATGAATACCAACATGATCCTATTATGTATTTAATTTTTTTTTTCTAAAGATTGAGAATGAAGTATTAAAAATGGTCATTCAAATGTATTTTCTTTTCTTTCTTTCTTTTTGGCTTGGATACTCACTACTTTTATGCATGTCCCAGTCCCGTTGAATGAATGTTTTATACAAAATGAAATCCTCACCATAGTTTTTCAAATGTTTTCTCTAATGTGATTAGTTAATGAGTATAAATATTGGAGGTTTGTAATTTCATACTCACATGTATGAGTTACTCTAAACTATTTATAATAAATGATGAAGGTTCCGATTGAGTCTCATACTATCAGCTCGTTTATAATAAATGTATGAGGAAATGTGAAATTACCACCCCCATATGGAATGTTGGGCTTACCTTTTATGTTTCATGCACCCAGTAGAAAAGTTCATTAATAAAGTGGTCAAAATTGTTTCATTAACCATCATTTTATTTGGTAACCTCATCCATTCATTATTGGAGTGTTTTAAGTCAATATCACATGCACAAGTAAAGTTTTCTATTTTATGCATGTCGATGGGAAAATTTATCATTTAAACATTACCTAACATATTATGATCCAGTCTGTTCCAATTCCTTATATCAATGCATGAATTGAGCATGAATAACGAACATGTTTATTAATGCATTAAATGTTTGATACTATGGAAAAGATGTAATGTTATTATTTTATGTGATAATCAAACAATTTAACATTCATGAAGTATCCAATTATTCAGAGTGGTATGGGGCACTTTGAATAATGTAAAATGAGAATCTAGGTAATATGTGTCCTGATATGGATAAGTGTTTTAATAAGTCAAAGTGGTATGTGCACTTTGACTTAGAGTTATGAGGAATTGATTGGACCTAGTATGTTCCGGGGTGGGGACCGGTAAAAGTAAGCCCTCCGGGTTGGGGTCCGGTTACAGCAGACCCTCTGGATTGGAGTCCGGTTACAAAGGCTCTCCTAGTTGGGGTCTGGTTACAGTTAGCCCCTAGGTCTTGGCATGAGGCCTTGAAATGGTCTGGAATATTCACTTACCTCATTATGAATATGTAATTTAACTAACTAGTAAAATATTCAACTAGTAGAATATTTGGTTAAAGAGCTTATGGGTTTTGGTGGAGGCCTTAATAATTAGACATTTGGATGAGGCCTTGGAAAATGTTTCAGAATGCCCTCCATTTTTTTACTTTACTCATTATGTGTATGTTAATTACATAACTAGATAGGTATTTGACTAGTAGAATGTCCACGGTTAAGAATCGTTACATACAAGAAATCAGAAAAGTGAATGTTTATGGCATGAAATATGTATAACACTCGTTGATTTTAGTATTTGATGTTTGAAATTAAAGTGATTACCTTTATGCACAACTCTGATCATTCATTACACTTAAATATTTTATTTGTTCTTACATATATTTTTATGTCATACACATTAGAATTTCATTCATTCAACATGCCTCTATTTGAATGGTGTATTCTTATAAATTCTGATATCTTGTTTTAATTGAGCACCTTTATGATGTGAACATGTGCTATAGATTTTATTTAAGAAGAAGGTTTTATGAAATGGTTTAAAAAATGTTTTTAGATGTTTTATTGGTTATCTTAAAACCCCTTAATGGGCATTCATATGCTCACCCTACGTTTTAAATGAAAATTTTTTAGGTATTAGTCATGTCTTCAATGAAATTTCACAATGCAGGTGGTTTTCCCAGAACCTGAACGTCACGATCCTATGTAGCATGGGACATGATGTGATTTTGTGAATGTAATGTAATGTGATAATTATGGTACATCATGTCTCATGGGCACTGACTCTGGGCACTCTTGGGCTGGGTCCTCACAGTTGGTATCAGAGGATAGGTTCTGACAATTCTGGAAAAACTAGGTAATAGAAATATGTAGCTATGACTGAACCTTACTAAGTGATTTTATTATAACTTTTTGATGGCAGATGAAAATGTGCCTACCAATGTACTATCACTCCCCGCTGAAGCCCTAGAGACCATTTTCTCTATATTTATCCAAGAGAATTTTCTTAGCTATGCTCATATCCGCATGACGTGCAAACACCTGTATGATGTGTCAAACTCACCCAGGTGCTTCAGCTACACCAGGGATTTGGATTTGATTACCTTATTATGATGATGACCCAATTCCCCTACTATGTACATCAGGGAAGATACCATGAGGGACTTTTTCGAGTGTTCACGGCAGGTGAGGACGCTGACTTTATGGCCCTCGACACTTTTGAAGAAGCTGCTGCTGTTAGAGACCTCCGAGCGTCCTATATTTTCCAAATCTTGAACTATGGATTTTGGGGTCAGTTTTTAGACTTCGGAATGTTGAAAGATGAGTCCACCCAACTATCTTGCAGGAAAAAAGTGTATTTAGATTTCTCCCAACTTCATACCCATCATGCCACACTCAGGAGACGTCACATGTGTCTCCATGGGTTTAACCCTGAATGCTCAGCCTGTGTTTGGTTTAAGGAGATAGGGAGTTTTTCTTATCTGTGTGAAGTTCATGTGGAAGATCATTAGGGGAACTCATGCACTGATGTTTAGTAATGAACTTATGTTTTATTGAATTACTATCATTCCCATTCCTATCTTTACTTTATCTAAACTTTCGAAATGGTTTCTCACGAATATGTTTTTAGATGGCTCAACAAACAAATATATCATCCCTACCCGATGAAATATTGGAGGATATCTTAATCAGAACTTGCACTGTGGACTATCCTTCTTTCCTCCACCTATGAAGATCATGTCAACGTATGTTTGACTTGTCTAAATGCCCTGAGATACTTCATTCCAATCAATGGAATGACCAAGTCTTCCACTTCATCGCCATTACCCAACTCCCTAGTCATAGGTGAAGGGGGAGATACTTCGAGGGTCTATTTCGATGTTTCACTCTGGCACAAAATTTTTCCGCCAGAGCATGTTTCCTAGTGGATTCCCAAGATGGGAACCTCAGATCAGCCTTTATGTTCCAGATCCTAAACCTCAGTCTGTTTAACTGCATCTTTCCAATCGAATATCTTGAGTGAGATGTAGTCTGGTGGGGCATCAGAGAATGTGTCCATTTGTACATCTCCGTTCTTATTACCACAGGAGCCTCCCTGTGGAAGTCTGAGTGTAGAATGCATGATCCAAAGTTCAAAATGTACTTCTCGAGGTGTATCTGGGCCAGAGAAGTAGAGGAACTGAATACCAACCTGGGTATTCCGTTGATCGAGCCGAATCTCCCATTTTGGTGATGATAATCATCTGAGAATTTCTTTTCCAGTTTATGAATAGAATTGCGAGGACATAATTATTTGTAGGGGGAATAATGTAACATCCCAAAGACTTGTGTTTCACATAATGGTAACTTATATAATTTATGTTGTCTATTAATCGAATGAAACTTATTTCTTATAAAATAATAATATGATGTAATGGAGTAATGCACATGAAACAGACACAAGGAGTTTTATTCAAATAAGAACACCATAGTGTTTACAACAAACTGAAATTAAGGAGGGAAATTAAGCTAACCAAATATACCAATTAAAAACCCTATTAAGATTACAAGAAGACCTCTCAAAACAATGAGAACCCCAAGAAGACGATAGGGGTCCTTGGTATCCATCATAATGAACATAAGAATGGCCGAAGACACCGCAGCCACACTAAGCACCAAAGGTATAACGCAGACCATTATCTTCAAACAAATTGAGTTTTAAGACACCCGGAGACACGATTTTATATGAAACCAATCCAACCGTTACCTCGAGTAACCATTGGAAACCCAACAGCTATAATTATAGCCGTTATGATTAAGATGTTTTAACTAAAAAAATAATTAAGTACAACTTCACAATATGAATTCAAAAATTATAAGATAAAACCCCAACTACGATATGATGCTTCGAGTTTCATTTAAGTTTTGAGAAAAATAATAAGTAATTCAGAAACATGTTGAAATTAACTCAAATGTGTTGTAAATATTTTCATTTAGTGTCTTAAGCTGTGTTTAGATACCTTTTAATTGAATTATATGTTTTTAATCAAATTAAGTTTAAACCACTACAACACTAATATAATAATTGTCATACAATTTATAACTCTTTATGTTTTTTTATAAACAACCTTAGGAAACAATACATTTACATGGACCATCCGATCAACTCAGATATTATCTGAGCCGCTGATCTCGCCCCCGCTTCCGGCCTTCATAAATCATGGAATATCACCGCGTCGTGGTGATCCGTTTGATCAGGCTCAGATTAAATCCGAGCCATCCACCCTTTAAAAAAAACCCACGGATGTGCCCATCCCTCAGATCAAAATCAGGCGCAATCTGGGACATTGTTTTTCCTCCTGTTCCCCCCCCAGCGCGTTATCTTCTTCCCTGTGGCATGCCCTGATACAGTAACCTTACACCTCATTTTATCACCGTTTTCTACACCTTTCAGCTGCCGGACCCTCCACTGTCACACTGTTTCCACAAGGGATCTCTTTCCTGGTATTTTTTTAGGCGAGTGGCCTCGATTTTCCTTTCTCATTCATTATAGGTATAATTTATAAAAACCCATATGAAGCATTCACAAGACCCCCGACTCCTTGCTCAAAACATTCATCAGACCTCCATTCTTCCCCCAACTTTTCTAGTGTCTCCTGAGCTCCACCACCTCTTCCAAGCTTTATAGTATCTCCTCCTTCTCCTCTCCAAGTTAAGGTAAGGGTTTAGTTTCTATCTTGATTGGTTTTAAGATGCATGAATATATATATATATATATATATATATATTTTAATTTACCTATAAAACTAGCAAACATCTCCATACGGTTTGAGATTATATTCCTTAAAAGTTGCAGAAATTTGAGTTATAATGTGTTGACAACCCTAAACATTGACACCCCATGAAAACCTATTTTATGCATTAAAATCATAATAGGTTATATACATATACTTTTTTATGAAAATATATAAGAATAATGTACACAACCCTCAGATTTTCATAACCTTCATAAACCCATGTTAGAGATTTCTAAGTTTGAGAGTCAAGTTAATGAAGAACCAAGACGTATGGGCTCACTGTGTATATGAATGTTTCATACCTAATAATGTATGCTTGTATACACATAATGTAAATGATGTTTTTGAAACAATTCAATATTTGTACTCTTCTAATCTAATCCATGCTTTGATAATGTTACAAGTGTGAAATTAACTTAAATAAGAACATTGTGTATTTTTGCTTTGCGTAATCGGCTACGTGGGTACGTGTGCATGAATACCAACATGATCCTCTTATGTATTTAAAAAATTTCTAAAGTTTTCAAAGGGAATATTAAACATGGGTATTCAAATGTATTTTCTTTTCTTTCTTTCTTTTTGGCTTGGATACTCACTAATTTTATGCATGTCCTGATCCTGTTGAATGAATGTTTTATACAAAATGAAATCCTCACCATATTTTTTCAAATGTTTTCTCTAATGTGCTTATTTCATGAGTATAAATATTGAAGGTTTTCAATTTCATACTCAAATTTATGAGTTACTCTACACTTTTTGTAATAAATGATGAAGGTTGCGGTTGAGTCTCATACTATCAGCTCATTTATAATAAAGGTATAAGGAAATGTGAAATTACCACCCCCATACGGGACGTTGGGCTTACCTTTTATGTTTTATGAACCCAGTAGAAAATTTCATTAAGAAAGTGGTCAAAACTGTTTCATGAACCATCATTTTATTTGGTAACCTCATCCGTTCATTATTGGAGTGTTTTAAGTCAATATCACATGTGCAAGTAAAGTTTACTATTTTATGCATGTCAAGGGGAAAATTTATCATTTAAACAATACCTAACATATTATGATCCATTCTATTCTAATTATTTATATCAATGCATGAATTGAGCATGAATAACGAACATGTTTATTAATGCATTAAATGTTTTCTACTATGGAAAAGATGTAATGTTATTATTTTATGTGATAATCAAACAATTTAACATTGATGAAGTATCCAATTATTCAGAGTGGTATGGGAAACTTTGAATAATGTGAAATGAGAATCCAGGTAATATTTTTCATGAGATGGATAATTGATTTATTAATTCAAAGTGGTTTGTGCACTTTGACTTAGAGTTATGAGGAATGCATTGGACCTAGTATGTTCCGGGGTGGGGACCAGTAAAAGTAAGCCCTCTGGGTTGGGATCCGGTTACAACCTACCCTTCGAGTTGGAGTCCGGTTACAAAGGCTCTCTGGGTTGGGGTCTGGTTACAGTTATCCCCTAGGTCTTGGAACGAGGCCTTGACATGGTCCGACATATGCACTTCACTCATTATGAATATGTAATTTTACTAACCAGGAAAATATTCAACTAGTAGAATATTTGGTTAAAGAGCTTATGGGTTTTGGCCGAGGCATTAATCATTAGACGTCTTGGTCGAGGCCTTGGAAAATGTTTTAGAATGCCCTCCATTTTTTTTACTTTACTCATTATGTGTATGTTAATTACCTAATCAGATAGGCATATGACTAGTAGAATGTCCATGGTTAAGAACCGTTACTTACAAGTAATTAGAAAAGTGAAAGATTATGGCATGACATATGTATAACACTCAGTGATTTTAGTATTTTATGTTTGAAATTAAAGTGGTTACCTTTATGTGAAACTCTTATCATTCATTACACTTAACTATTTTATTTGTGCTTACATATATTCTTATGTCATGCACATTAGAATTTCTTTCATTCAACATGGCTCTATTTGAATGGTGTATCCTTATAAATTCTGATATCATGTTTTAATTGAGCACCTGTATGATGTGAACATGTGATATAGCTTTTATTTAAGATGAATGTTTTTTGAAATGGTTTAAATAATGTTTTTAGAAGTTTTATTGGTTATTTTAAAACCCCTTACTGGGCATTCGTATGCTCACCCTATGTTTTAAATGAAATATTTTCAGGTATCAGTCATGTCTTCAATGAAGTTTCGGAATGCAACTGGTTTTCCCAGAACCTGAACCTCACGATCCTCTGTATCATGGGACATGATGTAATTTTTTTGAATGTAATGTAATGTGATAATTATGGTACATCATGTCTCATGGGCACCGTCTCTGGGCACTCTCGGTCTGGGTCCTCACAATTATAGAACATTATGTACTTGACACCCTCCTCCAGTAACCTCAATGTGGGAGCACTCATCAACCTCTACCTTATCTCCTAAATGAATTTATGTCATTTTTCCATCCACATGAATAGATTACCTTTTATAGTCAAGTATTTCAAGGGTGATAATACTCTGGGTAATTTGGGTACAAACCTCCAACAGTATCCAGCCAATCCAAGGAAACTCTGCATCTCAGTGACACTATTGGGTGGCTCCCAAGAAAGAAATATCTCAAACTTCACCAGATCTACTAAAAATCCAGCCTATGAGATGACATGTCCTAGAAAGTGGACCTCTCGAATATATAACATACACTTAGAGAAATTCCCATAAATTTGGTGATCTCAGAGTGTGTCTAGGACATTCCTCAAGGGTCTCGCATGCTCCTCCTCGAAATATAATTACAACCGGATTTCATCGATGAAGACAACCAGAAACTAATCTAAGAAATGTTGAAAAATCTAGTTCATGAGTCCCATGAACACTTATGGGGAATTTTTTAGGCTAAAAGGCATCAACAAGTATTCATATTTACCATAACGAAATCTAAATTCCATCTTTAGTATATCTTCATCCTGTACTCACAAATGGGGATAACCTAATCTGAGGTCAATCTTCAAGAACTATAACACACCTTTTAACTAATCAAAGAGGTCATTGATCCTTGGTAGTGGATAATTTTTCTTCATAGTTACCTATTTCAAGCACCAATAATCAACACACAACCTCAAGCTACCATCCTCCTTAGTAAACAACACTAGGGCTGCCCAGGGGGAAACATTGGGTCTCATGAATCCCTTCTCTTACAAGTCCTCCAACTACATCCTTAGCTCTTAAATATATATGGGTTATGTCTAATATGATAGTGTAGATATCAGTTCCATCCCTTGATGTAAGTTTACGCATAAATCTACCTCTCGGTGGGGAGGTAAACCTAGTGAATCCTCTGGAAAGATATCCTAGTACTCCACCTATACTACAAGAAACTGATAACTCACAACATCCACTACACCAAGGGCTAGGCTAGATAACTAATGAGTAATCTTATACACCCTCCTATAAATGAGTCCATATTTTACTGCATGGATTTCCTTATTGATGATAAAGGAAAACCTAGTCCAATCATTGTGGATACACCACATCCTCAACCTAAAGCAGTCAATATGGACATGAATTGTAGATATCCAGTCCATACCTAAGATGATTTCATAAGGACTCATTATTGAAATAAAGATATATAATAAAAAATTCTTGCATCTAAGTGTCAAGTCACACTTTCAATACAAGTGAAAAATCATGGAGTCACCACCCATCAAAGTCTCCAACCACATGGGTCACGTCAAAAGCTCAATCGAAATCTCTAAGTTTAAAACCAAAGAAGTAGCAAGGAAGAAATGGATAGAAACTATGTATATAAATACTATAGTTAAAGTATAAAAGACATAGATCATACCTCATTTCACCCCCTAGCCTCAGAGTCATAGGCCTCCATATCCTGAAGCTGTCCTTGTCTCTACCCACTAGCTCCTTAATCCTAGAATGGATGATCTGGGGGTGGTGGTGGTAACATGTTGAACATTTGACCACCACTTACTTCCCTTTTGGAAACTCTTCCATGTACGCCACCCTATGGACCACCCTTCTCCTGCATTTCCCTATGTATCGGTGGTCCCTTGACCATCTCTGGATCAGCTGTACGACGGGTCAGAAAATCTCATGCCAGATGTCCCTAACCATATCATGAGAAACACAGCCTATCACGAGGCTGATTTGAGCTACCTTGGGAGTCCTGCACCACTGAACCTGAGTCCTGGGATTGTCTTTTGAGATGTATAACCCTGTTGGATCCCTTTGACTGCCATTGAATACCTACTACCGAGGTCTCAACTACTAGGTACCCACCGATAGCTCCCACTACTGGTGTCTACTCTGAAAGAAATATCTCCACTAACAAGGCTCGCTCAAGCACCCCATAATAGGTGGAAATTATAAGGGATACCACTAAAGTCCTGATATCACAGTAAAATCCCTACTAAAAAGTCTGAGCCTTGAAGAACTAGTCCCACACCATATCCAAGGAGTAATGCAAGAGATTGAGAAACCCCACTGTATTCTCCTCCCTAGTAATACTTCCCTACCATGGATGCAGAAGCTCATGTACGCGTACCAATAACAACATGGAAGGATAGAAAATTTCTCTGAATAGATATTTGACGTATGTCCAGGAAAGAGTAGTATCATCATGTGATTGAGTCACCAGGCTCACCATCGTCCAACAGATCCCTGAAGAAGACTCACCACGAGGAATGTAATCTAATCTATAGGTTCCCTCACTAGGAAAAAAATGAAAGTGACTACCTCTAACCAGTACTAATACACATGGGGGTGTGGCTCACTCTGAAACCTAGGAGGTCGTTGCCTATGAAACTCATGCAACACACTCATCCAACATGAATCCTCAGATGGTTGTGCTGGTGCTAGCTGATGCTCAACGGGTGGTGGTATAACTAGTAAACCACCCAAATGTTCTATCTTGAGTACAAGCCCTTGTAACGATGCCTCATCACAAGGAGGATCATCCTCATTATTATGCAGTGGAATCCTAGATGGATGTCTATGTGGAGGCTTCCTAAAATAAAACAAGATATACCATGGTTAAAAGAGTAAATATGTGGATTTGAATCAAGAAGGACATGGAAAACACAACCATTTCTATATGAGGCATGTACTATTTCCCCCCCTGCAACCAATGTTATCATGTACCAAGTCAAAAAGAAAGTTATTAAAGTCATGATGTATGGATACGTTAGCTGCCACACAAACACTAGAATCCCTGGACCAAAATTCATTCTCAAAACACTAAACACAGTTTTGACAAACCAATCTCACCAACTCAGGTCCTAAAGTAGAATCAAACTGCCTATGATACCACTCTATCACAACCCATCCTAGAGGGGCCCATTCTGTGACTACCCAAACCCCTTATCTAATAGTAAAGGGTGTGGTTACCAACACTGAGTAGGAATATCTCAAAATGGGAGGCATTTCTCTAAAGTACCTGTAAACATGTACACATCTCTAAGCCCACATAATGTTGAAATGTAACCAAATAAAACAATGCATTAATACATCTAAGATCCCACAAAATAGTATGATATTAAAGTACTAAAAGGTAAAATGGATCCAAATACAATCCCAACCAAAAACTATAAAGAGTCCAATCAGATCAAAGGGGGAGGACTAAGTCAAAAGAACACTATATGTAAACACCTCACTTTTTCAAACTCCAGCTACACTTCACTCACTCCCAATCCTCTTAAGACACCATCAAAAGGGAAATCATCTACACAAGACATGACACATGTTGGAAAATCCCATGTAGGGGCAAGTATAACAATACTCAGCAGGACACCCTAGAAATACTAAACAAAAAACAACAAGTATATTCAACTCTATACAAGATATAACAATCAATGTATAATAGGAACAAGGAACCCGCATATACTCAGGAATGAAATCACGCCACTCAACGGTCATAACCAACTGCTAGCTATATGATTCTACTCGAATAATCAATATTTCCAGGAGAACTCACTCCAAAATCCATGATACCATCAAAGACACTCAATGAAGAGGTCTGGGTCATTAGGCTCTACCCTAGGAAGCTCACTGGTCTACTGAGACCATGATACATAGACATGGGATCACATATAGAACTGTTGGGGGACACCATGAACCTAGCCTGGATCAATCCACTATGAAGGGGATCATACATTAACAATTCCATAAAACCTACTAATATGACCGACTAGATTGAGGTTCAATTCCTTGCTTAGGGAGGTCATTCTGATGCCAAAAAATGCAACTAGGGATGATAGAGGGTTGTAATACAGTCTCAAGGAGGGACACCATAGCTCTATCTAAGACTCATCCTCTAGAGGGGATCACAGTCCAGTGATGTGGATGTAATACCACATTATACCCTAGAGGTAAAGTACAAAGGGAATGAACTCAACCTATACTAGTACAAAATAATAAAATGAAGAGACTTGAGTACTCTTGAAGGAACTACATGGCGTGTCCCTAGGGGTACATGACATGTCCAACCATTCCATGTCATACCTATATGGAAGAGCCTCACATGATACATAGTCTCCATATACATGAAATTTAAAAGGATATACATGGAGTGTAGAGACACACAATATCCTACCTGTGTCTCCTGGCCATGTCCATATACCGAATCCATGTCCATGTGCTAGTCTGTGTATACCAAGCATGTCAATTGATAAGTACATGACGTGCCATCTTCCCATGTACTTTTTTCTGTGTCTTTGTACTCTCTGTAGTACAGGCGTAGTCAACTAGGTAGGGAAACATTCCTTGTGATAGGGTTCACACGCCATGTGATCCGTGACTTTGGCCAAAACTTAGCATCACAGCGGTTTGGGGGGGGGGGTGGGGGGGCATGAAATGTATTCACGAAATATACACCATGTTTCTTGGGATTTTACAGATTCACCAAGGATCTATTTTGTGTTGATTTTTGCATTTCCAGAACCTCCTATATGGATGGAACCTATAGATCGAGGTTCATCCAATCCTCTAGTTTCTATATCCATGGATTCTGAGTTTAAATCCACTAAAAAATCACCACCGTCAATCCATACACGAATGCATGTTGAAACTAGGTTGAATGGATAATGAAAACCCATTATGATATGCTGATGGTCTTCCACCACCATTTTCTCACCTTGATAACATCGCCAATAATAAACCGCACCTGCGGTACCAATCCATTGGGTTGAATAATGGTCACACAATGATTGAATACTGGGTATTCATCAAACCATGGGCTAAAAGGAAGTACCCATGATGAAAACATAATGAATTGAGAGAGAAATCCAGAAACCATTTAAGAGTGGAATGAACCTTGATCGTTGTTCATTTGGCCTCAATTAGTCATCGTAGAAAGGACGAATAAAGAGGGATAAATCAACAAACCAAAAACAATTCCATCAATTTGAAATATTCCAATGATGCACGTATCAAAAATTGATATTTAGAGAGTTAAGGGTGAATGTATGTAGAAATTCTGAGCTAAAGAGGGAAGAGTTTGAAGGTTGAGAAGAAAATATATGCACAGTTTATCTCATTAATATGAAAAGATGATCCAAATTATTCCCATACATTTATTTTTTGAATTTTTATATATGGATTCAAAGGTGATATGTGAAAATGGAAAATTGGAATTTTATTGAATGTGTATAAAAAATATATATCCATCATGGAATGATCTTACTAGTGTCTTGGTGCCTCCTAAAATTCTTTTAAAGGATATCATAAGGATGATCTTGGAGTTCAATTTGAAGAGTTATGCCATGATGAATAATGATAGAGTGTATCCCTTAAAGGAGATATTAGTAAGATACCATAGGAAATCATTTAATCTAAACTTTGAAATCTAGAAAATTCTTAGAGAATGTTAGCATTGAGATATGATAGTCACACTTCCCCATTTTTATATTAATTCAAATAAATTAGATTATTAATGGTGGGGTAGTTTATTGATATTGAAGGTAAATTTTAGAGGTAGTGATGTGCATGAAATTTAATGTTTTTAATGTGTTTCTTGAAGATGAGTATAGGTATTTATTTTTAAATATTCTTGAATATACCCTACAAAGAGATATCTAAGTTGGTACCACATACTAAATAGTTTATGGATATATTTTATGTATGAGTTAACCACTCTTGTTTTATACACCATGAATTTCTTAAGTAGACTTAGAGTTGGTAAATATATGGCTCATTTATTAAGAGAATCATGTTCCCACCCTTCTCATAAGTGAATTAGAATTTACTTTCAAAATGGAAGAAGATTTTATTTCAATTAAGATAGAAGCATGAGATGTGTATTAATTTAACTCACCCTTACACATCTACATTTATTATAAATAATGTGGAGAAAAAATTAGTTTATGGGAACATATTAACATATATGTATTAATTGGTATTAAAAAAAAAAGCCAAAGGGAGATATTTAAGAGCCCAAATGGATTGGGATGATTCAATTCATTGTTAATGATTCAGTTGGGTGTCAATATGTATTGGGTGTTATTTAAGAAGATAGTGAATAAATAAGATGATACCCCTAACAATGGTAAATAATTGTTATTTCTTGGAATTCTTAGTCAAAAAGATTCAAGGAAATAACCCTTAAAATATCTAATGATTTCTATTTTGTGATTTGAAGAGATTAATGAAAAGTTATAATAAAAAATGAAAGAAATTTATACTACACATTCTAGATGAGTTTGACGGATATTAAATATTTATGGAATTATAAGAGAAATCTATTTAGAGAATATTATATGTGGGTTCACACATCGTATATCATATTATTTTAAAGCTATAAAATATGAGAACCAATGACAAGTATTCAGATGGAGAGAGAACAATCCACCACTTGATACTTTCTAAGTTTAAAGAGCTTGTTATTGAACATCTTGAAGATATATTGTTAAATAATCATAATGGCTTGTTGAAATATTTAGAATCCATTCTTTGATTGTAAAGTATAATGGATTCTATAATAAATTTAGAATATCTATTAGATGATGGATGGAAAAAATCAGTTTTTTAAGTTGGAGTTGTTGAGGTGATTGGAGTTATATGGAAATACCGACTTAGAGTTTACATATATTATAGGATGATTTGGGAATTAAGAAAATTTGTTAAATTACAAAAGTCATTTGGGGAGTTTTGAGATGACCTAGTGTGGCTAGATAAGATATAAAAATATTGGAAGAAGTTCTATGCTTAAAATAAGAAGTTCTAGAACTCTGTGATCAAATTGAATAAATTGAAAAAGTACTATATATGCAAGATTACTCTTTAATATGAATTTAATATGTATAGGTACTTATTAGGATATGAAAGGGTTGTGAAGATCTTGAAAAATGGATATTTGAAAAAGTAAATGAGTCATTGTGATATGTAAGAGCCAACCGCTTGATACATAACGATTATCATAGTTGTCAAAGTGAATATGTAATTGTTTATCAGAACTTATAGACTAAAAATTAGTAAAGGATAACTTCTAATGAATAATAAAGAGTTAACATGAGTATATATAAGATTCAAATAAAAATATATAAGTGTTACTCAAAAAATAATAACTATAAATCTACAAAGTAATAGGAAATATTGTGATATGAAAAGGAAAGTTTCTCAATGTGTAATGGATATAATTTTTTCTAAGAGGATACATAAATGTACTCAGTGGAAATAAATTTGGAAAAACACCATATCCCCATTGTGATATGTAATATTGAATCAATATGATATATAAGAGTTAAAAGATAATACATAAGGGTGTTAAAAGAATTAAAAAAGAGTCATTGATCTATTATAGAAGATACATAAGGGTAGAAAATATTACTTAAGGGTCACCATTTAGTGGAAATATGAGATTGATGGTGATAAAAGTCAGAAGATACTGAGATGGCCTTTAAATATCAATATATTATGATTAAGAAATATTTTAATAACATATTAACAAATAATTAAATAGTTGTTAAATGAGAAGGAAATGAGAGAATCAATTCTATATTAATCTAGGATTTTCAAATATGAAGATTTTAAAATCATTAATGGTGGTCAATGTTAGAGAAATTTATGAGAATAATATCAATCATTTTTAAATAAGAAGATGAGTATTTATGGAATATCAGATAAGAAAATAATAACCAGTAAAATTTATGATATTAGGTTAACAAACTGATACTTTAATATATGAATATAAAATTAGAGTAAAAGAAATAAGATTATTTGAGTATAAGAAGACTATTTAAAACTGATATCATATCCCAGAATAAGACTCTAAGTATCAAATAAGAGATAGATGATAAAAATATTGAAAAAAATATGAAACTTTTAATTAAAAAAGAAGAATATGTTGGAAGTAGAGTCCTATAATATTGTTGTATCATAGAATCCATAGAATAAGAGAAGAAGGATAAAGCCAACAATATACCAGTACTAACACCCATTTTAGTTAGAGGCAAAATAAAATAAAGGACAGAAATAAGGAACTAGAAGAAGTGATTTGAGCTATTAAGAAAGCTACTAATGTTCTTGATCTAGGTGTTGAGGTTCATGAAGAATAAAAGTATTAAGGAAGAATACATCTTGATGTTTCCTTATACCTATATTTATTGATAATTGTGAGATTGAGTTCAAAAGAATAGGGCTGATGTGCAATCAATAGTGGAAGAATATAAATTGGTAGTTAAAGATATGTAATTGAGGAAGTAGATCTTTTATTATGATGTAGAGACATCCTGGAGATTTTTTATGATCTTTTTCATAATAGTTAAAAGATAAGTAATGGATATGGGAGGGATCTAGTATAGTAATATCCAAATGACTACTATTTGGAGATAATGTTAGGTCAAGTATTATACCATCCTAAGGGTTATGAATGATACTTGTAACAACACAAAACCCATACTCCCCGATCTGATGCTAAAAAATTAATATTTAAATTTCTTGATATGATACAGATAAACACAACCCAATTGTATCCATACAAAAAATATAACATAAAATTGTTATATTGGATCACTTATATACCCAATTACCTTTTAGGTTCAGTGCTTTAGATAATTAGGACAAACTTCTATATAATAATACCCATGTCTTTTAGTGACCATTGTCCCCACTATACCTAGATTTTTTCCATAATAAGCCTAAATAATTATTCCAAATCACCAATAAACCTTGTAAAAACATTTGAAAATATGGGATGAGAATATAAATCTCAGTAAGGGATATAGAATAAAAGAATCTAGTTATTCCATTTGAAAACCATGAGATCATAAAAGGGAGTTTGTCATTAAGTTAATGAACTTGAGCTTAAATAATCATTTAATAGCACATGAAATCAACTTTAATACCAAAAGTTTTTGTGAAAATTGTTTATGAGAAAATATAAAGGAAAAATCATGACCATAAAGGTTTCTTAGAAAACATGAGAACCCTTGATTTGTTTTCTTAAAAACATACCTTTTGATGATTAAAAGGAATAATATTTCTATTAAAAAATATATTACCCCATTAAATAAAAATATTCACATGAAATCTCATTAGAAAGCATAGAAAATTCATGTAGGTAATTTGGGACATCATTTTCATATCACTCTTACAATCACTCTTACAAATGGGATAACTTAATGATCTACTTCCAATATAATTATCTAGAGAAAATAATAATTGACCAATTCATTAGAGATATATAATAGGATAAACCAATCATAAACAATATCCATGAACCATAAATGTACACAACACATGAAATATTTTATTTCCATAATTACACTCCTAATTTTTTTGCACCCAAAATAAAAACATTTCTGGATATCGAAGTATCCATTCTATTTAAAACCCATTTTGAAATTACGTAGAATAAAGGGAAGAATGGTTTTTATTTAAATAAAACATGTAAACTTATAAAATAATCCGAGGATCAAATAATGTTTTCAACTTCGGAAAAAACCATTGATTCCATATATATTAAAATAAAACATTCCTTTTTTCCTTTTTGTCAAACCATTTCGTATAAAATATATAAATAGATTCCTTTTTAAAACCTTTTAAATAAATTAAAAATATATATAAAATTATGTTATAATATATTTATATCCATATAAATAATTCCATAAAATAATTTTATGAATATTGTAACACCCCAAGATTTTATATTATTTTTTCTCTTTAATGTAATTCAATAGCTTGCACTACACGCAACACCGAGTTCAAGCACATCATGACGTATAAAACTAACCGTTTAAAAATTGATTATGAATAGTATTAACCAAAATTTTAATTTTCTATATATCCTATATAATTTTAACATTAATATTTTGTGTTTCTTAGACATAATATAAGGAAAAATTCAATTTTTCAGATAAAAGAAGTATTTTTCCAAAAATACATTTTTTCTAGCTTTTAATGGTGAACCATTTTTAAATACAATATTTGAAACATTTATATATTCAATTTAATGAAATTAAATTCTTCTTTAAAAGAAGGGCATAAAAATTTATTTCTGGTAAATGTTTGGTACTTTTCTAATAACTTTCATATTTTGATGAATAGTGTAAAATACTAAATTTTAATTAAAAACAACTTTTTAAAATAAATAATTTATAGTGTTAAATTATAAATTTGAGTGGTTTTTAAGTAAAATTAGATTATATTTTTATCATATAATATAATTTAGGTCATTGGATGTAATTTCACATTTAAATTGGACATAAACACATGTCTATCTTTTGATAGTTTTTACTTTTTAAAAACCGACTTTTTGGTTTTGACAACAGGAATTAATTGTAAATTAATTAATGCAAATTCTATGTTTTAAATTTGGTAAAATAGACATCATTTATGAATTTGGAATATCAAAATTATCTTAGTGTGAAATTTTGGTATTTTTCGGAAAACATTCCATTTTTGATGAATAGTAAAAAACACTACGTTATGGTTTAAAATCGAAATTTTATTTAAATAATTAATATTTTTATTTAAATTTATTTTAAAGTAAAAATAAATACATAATACCTATATTAGTCCAATTTAATTCATCAGAGTAATTTTATAATAAGATTATACATATAAAATTTTATTGAACTTTTTTAACATCTTTTACCCACCTTCTAGGCACATTTGAAAATTTTCATAAAACATAATTTTACTGCTTATGTGAATTAAATTTAAAAAATCCTAGAGACATAGTTGAAATTAGTAAGTAAAATGTGGTTCAATATGATGACAATATTTTTTGGTGAATAATTACTTTTGAATTTTATTTACCACGGTTAAAAGTAAATAAGGTAATTAAATGTAAAAAATGATATTATAATTACCCTAAATCATGTCCTAATTATATTGGATTAGTGTATTTAGACCAAAATCAACCTTATGACAAAAATATGACCCTTTTTTATTCACATGGATTAGATTTGGACATTTATTATATTTTATTTAAAGAAGAGTTAAAAGTGTTAAATTCAAATTCTAATAACTAAACCATTTTTAATATGGGGTTGTACATAAGATAAATTCGACTATAAATATTAATTATAAATATAAAAATATTTCCTACATCATGTTATTTTATTTATATTTTTTATAAATAAAATAAATATATTTATTTATGACACAATAATGATACAGTATTTTCCTAATTAATGAAAGAATAAAATAAATCATATTTTAAATATTAAAAAGAAATATAATTTGAAAGTTTTGATTCCATACACGAATTTTATAGGTGAATATGAAATTTTAGGTTTTATTCAATTTATTTTTTTCTAAGTAATCAAGTTTCAATGACTTTCACAAAAACCAAATACCAAATAGTGTCAAAATTGACATAAATGAGTTTTTAAAACAAATACTATTTTATTAAATGACATAATAATCCTAAAAATATAATATTCATCCAAAGGACTTTAATAAAGTTATATATGTCATTAATGAACCACTTTAGGTTCTATTTTCATTTTATAGTGAGTTTATTAACCATATAATATAAAAATACAAGTAGATTTGGTAAATGTTAAACTGTTTTACCAAGAGTTAAATCTAAAAGATAAGGTTAAAATGGTGACCTAAAATTCTCTAAAATATATTGGTTGAGAGGTTTTAGACCCATACCCACCTTATCCTAAAAATAAATACATTTTGATCCATTAGAAACAAAAAATGATTTTATAATAAAATAATATTTCAAGCTTTTCCTAAAGTGACCATCACCTCTCTTATAAAATCGAACTTCACCTTATCTTAATTTCACACCTCCAAAGCCATTTATCTTGGCCAAACCCTACTCAAATATCCTCCCAACTACCCTCAAATAAAACTGGAGTCCTTACTTTGATCATAATGATAACCTAGGGAGCCCTTTTATTCAAATCAAAAGGAAGCACCCGAAGAAGAGGTAATTATTTCATCACCTCTTTCAAATTTATTTTCTTCTTCCACTTCCTCTTTCTTTGTTGTTTCCATAATAAAATAATAAATCCTATGAATTCTATATAATGAGATGTTATTATAAATATGGTATAAACATATTCATTATTATATCCATACTATGAATGACAAAGTCACTGTACGTGCGTACGTATGACTTACCGTCTCCACGTCGTGGTGTAGTTTGTTATTCAACACTTCAATATTTGGATGGGTATAATAATGAGTATAATTAATATAAATAATAAATACAACTTGTTAATGTTTCTGTATATATAATATTCCATAGAATTACAAACTATTTCACCATCAACAGATTGATATCGTCGCTCATGCGTACATACGACTTACAGTCTCCACGATGCTATGAGATTCATTTCCACGTTCACCATTTGACGATGATTATAAAAATATATATTATTAATAAGTATGTAATATATGAATTAATAATGATACTTTAAATATATATATATACATACATATATGTTTTTATGTATACATATATTTATTTACATATATCTTATTCACTTACTTACGTTCAATATGATATGAAAACAGAAACATCGTTTATGCGTACGTACGACCTACCATCTCCATAAACAGTGTTTTCCATTTCATATATATTTCTATTAACATATTTATATTCTTAATATATATGACACATAAATAATTTTTTATATTCTATAAGCAATTAAATCATGATATAAGTGATACAATCAAGAATAACAACTTAAAACACGTACGATAAAGAAAGCAATTATTATCTGAAATGTTATTTTAACATGGAAATTATTATTAAACTAGTAGTATAAAGTAATAAAAGAATCAAGTATGATATCATAAATATTTATATGGTTCTGTTACATTTTAATAACATACTATGGTCATTATACAGGAGGTTAAAGTACCCTACACTAAGGAAAAGTACAAGGTAAGGGTTAATTCATTAATCTCATTACTATCCGAGATTGTTTATGTGTATGTATTTACTGGGAAATATTTATCATCCAGGTCTATGTTTCATAAATGAGTTTTCAAAAGGATTATTTTTATGAGACTCTTTAACTAAAACATCATTTTAAATGTTTTAAATATTTATTCTTCTAAACATTTTTCATTAATGTCCATGGTTTCAAAATTGGTTTAAGGATTTATTTATATGGACATGAATGTTTTAAAATGTTAATTACTTTTAAAAGTTTAAAATTAGTATGATATACTTTGATTCAAAAATATATTTTAAAATATCTTCATTTATAAATTGTGTGACATTTAAATGATTTCATGAAAAATGAATATTTCTCTCCAATATTGTTACTGATAATTTTCAACTATGTCAACATCCTTTACTGGATATTATTATTGAGTGAGGTTGATTTTTTATAATACAATATTCCATATTTTATTGAATTATTTATGATATGTTTGACTCTGTATGTGATATTTTTATTGTATTCATGGTTTACGGTTAAAGTATTGAAATTTCTTATGTTTTTTTTAATACGAATGTTTATGTTATGTTTCAATATTTTTATACGAGGAATGCATTGGACTTAATAAGTGTCAGGTGGAGCCCACTATAGCTCCTCGATGTATTGGTAGGTCTCATGAGACAAACTAGTGCCTTGGCACAAGGCCTTGAAAAAACCTTATTTGTAGTCTTGGCATGAGGCCTTGACTATGTGGTTCTGATGTCCGACATTATGAATTATATCATTATGAAATTATCTATTGATATTATATGTGATTATTTGACTAGTAGAATATTCATGTGGATAAGTGAATGATATTATTTGATTTATCTTTTCCATATTATGCTGAAGTTTAAGTTTAAAAGGCTTATGTTTTAGTCTTATACATTGCCTTAAATGTTTATGCTTATTTATGAAAGTTTCCGCTATATTGCTATCCTTACTAAGCATCTGAGATCACCACTTTCTTATGTTTTATTTTTATTAGGATGTGAAGAAGTATACCATGATTTACCTATATGAATAGGATAATGTATATGATTGTGTTAAAAATGGGACACAATGTTGTTGTTTTTCCATTTCATAATGTAATGTAAAACTTATGTATGTATCTAGTATTTCCAGGGCTACTAAAATGATTGGTATATCAGGATTTGATCCCTTGTGATCATTCCAATGTTATGTAATAATGCACTGAATCTGGGATTTTGGGATGGGGTGTTACAAATATGGAATGGAAGAAAAGAATTTATAAAATAAATCAATAAAATATCTAAAACAAAGTTTTTATGGTAAAGTGTTTCTTACAACTTGATAAATTTTTAACTAATAAGAAATTAAAGATATTTGAATGGATTTTTAAGGAAGATAACTTATATCCATAAGGTATTATTTTATACTTAATAATAGAAATATGTGGTGAAAATATCCTAAGTCTCAAAGAAAGGGAATTGAGATTATAAATCCCTTACATTAAAAACCGTCAAGCATTAAAAATTTTATAATTATTGAATAATAAAATTATATTAGTTATTTAATTGATTAAGAATATTTTTCATTTTAATTGAATTATCATTATCCCTTTAATATCATTTATGTCCATGTTTTATTTAGTTACTTCTTTAGCTAAGTTTACATTAGACATTTTGAGGGAGTTTGGTTCATAATCCCATAACAACTTTACTAGGATAAATGTCATCAAAGAGGTCATTATTACTTCATATTTTGAATAATAATTATTAAATAATTACTATTTTTTATATTAATTTTTCTTTTAAATCCAATAATGAAATATGGTTTTGAAAAATGAATTATATTTCAATCATGGAGATAGAAGGTCGTACAAATGCATGAGTAACGTCTCTATTTTTCAACTAACATGAGGTAAAGATTGTGTGTTTTATTATATCTTTCCAAAAAAGTTGATTATATCATAAATATACTATTATATATTTATATAAAATTATATAAATATATAATTATAAATACTATCCCTGTGATGTAGTGATGAAAAATGATACACATCGCTTCGTGGAGGTGGTATTCCACACATACACATAAATGATATAATCATTTTCAAGGGATTTAATGGTAATAAAATAAATGATATCTTATCTTTATAGAATAATAATTATGTTATGTATATAATCTATAGATATAATACATAATTATATCCTTCCATGGGAAGTTTTGATGGAAAATAAATTACATCTATTAACGAGGATATAATCCTCTGTACACACAAACAATAGTTTCATTTTCCATTTGATAGGATTGGAGATGGATATAGGTTATTATATAAATATAATAACATCTATATATATGTATGATACAAATTTTATTATTTTATCATGTTTTAATAAGTTTTTATGGAGGTATAAGAAGAAATAAACTTAAAATATATCGGTTAGAACTTATACCTTCTCCTAGGATAATTCATTTGGAATACAGATTAATACTTATAGGTTTAGTATTTTTATGAGACTAGGGAATAAAATAAATTTTAATGTATTTTTGGGAGATAATTAGTTAGAAATTGGAGGAATGAGAGTTCAAAAAAGGTGAAAGGAAGATATGATAAGGGGTGTCCTTTTATAAGTTAGGGAAATGAAACAATTATAATTACTTAGAAGATTAAATTATATATATATATATATATCATAATCTTGTAAATTGGAACCATATAACTAAAAATTATAGGATAATTGGTGATAGTTTTTCAATTAACTCTACCAATTACATTTATAAAAGTGTTGGAGACATTTTTAGCCTTATCTCAAAGTTAAACCACTTTAAACCCATATTAACCTTAACCGTGATAACATAAATTTTTACCATGAAAACTTAATTATTTATCAAAAAATTAAAAGATTCACTGAAAAAAAAAATCCATTTTATTAGGTAAAATTTATATAGGTGGAAGAAATTAATTTTAATATAAGAACACAAAGAACATAAAGAACATTTTTTTAGAAAATACATAATTTAAGCATAAAATAATTTTTCCTTGAAATAAAGTATATTAAATATTTTCAATTATTTTTTTATTTAAATAATAAAAAGTTAATATTTTTAGACTTTTGGATCAATCTAAAAATTGTGGTATCTTCCCACCATTCCATTAAATAAAAGTACCCTAAAATAGTTTTTAATTTGAATAAAATATAACTTATCTTTATAAAAGTCAATATTGAGACCCAAAATTCAAAATAATTTTTTAAAATAATTTTTTAGCTCCTTATATAAATATTTGTTTCAAAAACCAATATAATATGATGAAGAAAAGTTTTAGAGAGATTCTAAATCTTTACTTCATAGGTGTAACTTAGTTTTACCTCTTTTTTACCTTACCGCGATGGAAAATATTTACTAGGATTTATATTAATATTGAACAAAAAATGAAGTTGAAACTGTTAAATTATATTAATTATGATGACTAAGATTATTAAATCCATTCTATAAAATTCAATTCATATTAGTTTTGGAAATTAATTTAAAATTAAACATGAAAAAACGTGTTGAAAATTTGTTTTTCCGAAGAAATGTCTTCTTATGTATAAATTTTTTATACCAAAATCAAGAATAAAACTGATTAAAATTCTATTAATTGTTTTATTAATAATATAACTGATGTAATTTTACTTTTAAACCATTTTAAAAAATTTAACGTTGTAGATTCTTGAAACAGAAATTCATTTTTCAATAAAAATTAGTATTTTCTTCTATTCACTGAATAATCAAAGTTATCAAAAAATTATCAAAAATTCATTATAAGAAAATTATGACATTATTATTTCAAAAATTAAGTTTATTATATCAAATAAACTTTCTAGAATTGGAATATATTTATTACAATATTTACATAAAAAATGAAATAAAAATATTTTTTGAAGAAAATATATTTTTGACGGATAAAATGACCCCATTCTCATTAATTTCCTGATATAAAATTTTAAAATAATTTTAATTCATTATATTATATATATATAATATTATTATTTTATTATAATCATTTATCAATATTGATAAATTTAATCTATTAAGATAAAAAATACTGCACACATTAAAATAAATTTATTAAAAATATGTCTTTTACCTTTAATCAATTTTTTATTTATTTCCAAGAAATTGAGTTTAAAAAAAACTAGATAACATATATATATATCTAAAAACTATGAATATTTATAAGTGTTATTTTTTCAACAAACATATATATAAATAATTTTAACATTTAAATTATAATATTTCATAGTTTGTTTGAGCTCAGTTTTTTGTGTATTTTATGATATCGAGCATAATATTCATCTTTTAAAATATTAGGGTGTCACATTCATCCCATGTAATAAAATTTCACGCTTTTATTTTTTTTGGATTTTGGAAATAAAGGTTTGGACATTTTAAAATACCTTTTTTAAAAACTCACATTGTAAAAGGGGTTAATAAACATTATTTTAGAAAATAGGGACTGATAAATATGAAGGTCATCTAGAATAAAACATAATTAGGTTTACAAACATGAGAAAATTAATAGGAAGTAAAAATATAAACATGGAGAAAAATTTAATATTCTAATAATGATTGAGAGTGACAGATAAAATTGATCATAAGAATGTGAATAATCATGAGAAACTTAGTGACCATAAATCCATAAATAAATGAGGTTTAAAATGGACCATCAATTGATCATAAAATAAGGTAATAGGATAACAGTTTTATTTATAGATCATTTTCATAGAGTTAGGGAATTAATTTAACATATGTAATGAGAATATAAAAAAATATACTTACTTGAAAAGTATAATTTCATCTTTTAATAATTTTCCACCACCATATCATTTTTTTCTCCAAATAATGAGTATTCAAGATGATTTTTTAATTCTTGAGGCACTAAAATAAACTTCTAATAGATCACATGACCCACAAAAATATAATAATTTATTCCTACTATTTTTATAAATTAACCAAAACTAAAATTGTTAGCACAAGGTAAGATAATATACTATATGAATAAACCTTCATATGTGGAAATAAAAATTAATCTCCAAAGCCTCAATAATAATAACCAAAGTTCAACTTAAATAATTTGATAAAAAACTATCCTTAAAATTCTTCAAAAATATTTATTACTAAAATTAAAACCCAAATATTTGAATGATTTTATAAAAAATTATTCCAAGACAAACTTAACATGTATCTCCAAATAAAATCAATCAATATTAAAGTCCCATACCAAAAATGTATATTCCATGGCCATATATTCTCTAAAATATTCTAATCATTTCCCAAAATAAAGTTACAATAAAATAATATATGCTTTGAAAAGATAAATCAACCTATATTCATCAAATAAAAATCCATATTAGGGAAGAGTATTTCAATTTACCTTATACTTATATTATCCCAAAAATATTTAACTTCTTAAAGAATAACGTTAGTCACTTAGTCACATAAATAACTTTTAAATCCCTTGGTTATCTAAACGATAAATACTATATTCCCAATATGTAAGAACAATTTTATCCTAATTAACCATAATTACCTCAAGATTGAAGATAATATTAAACCAAAAGGTAATAAATAATTTTAAGCATTTTTATATAAAATATAAAAGAATTATTTCTCAAATAAACTTTTCACAAAAAAAAATACAATACCCAAGGGTTATATCACTTCTTCATTTGTTATATTATGCCAATATTATGTATGAAATGAATATATTATTATTATTTTAAATATCTTTATTAGGAAAGAAATGAGAATAATTTAATTTTATAATTCACAAATACACTATGCATATAAAGATGTTTTGATTGAAAACATCTAATTTACCTTTAAATTATTTTATCTTTATTTATAAAAAATTTAATTAAAAAAATACCTAACCGATATATATTTAATGACTATATATATAGTTGATATGTGAATAAAAACCATATACATGTAATATCCATATTTAAATAATAATATTTTATGGTTTTTTAATATCGATGTTGTGTGCTCTGTAAGATATCAAACAGAATGTTCATCATTTAAAATATTAGGGTGTTAAATTATCTCCATTTAATAAGTTTCATCCTAAAAATTTTATCTTGATCTTCGTAATCAAGAGAAAAATATTTAACAATACCTTAGATTAAAACCAATATCATAAAAAGGTTTAATAGATATTTCTTTGGAAATAGGGAATGGTAAATATGAAGGTTATCTGGAATAACACATAACTAGAATTCCAAAAAGGAGAACATTAGTGAAAAGTGAAATTATGGACATTTAGTAAAACATAATGTGAAAGAAATGATGGAGAGTGATAGAGAACATTGATCACAAGAAATTGAATGATCCTGATAAAGTCAATGACCACAAAACCATAAATCAATGTGGTGTGAAAAAGATCATCAATTCATCAAAAAAGAAGTTAGTAAGAAAATGTTTTTATTTAAAGATCATTTTCCTTGAGTTAAAAAAATTATTTTACCATATAGAACAATAACATAATAAAATACACTTACTTGATAGGTATAATTTCAACGTTTGAAAAATTTCTACCACTATATAATATTTTTATCCAAAATATGATTATTAAAGATGAATTTTTTAGGAGTGAAGCAATAAAATAAACTTATAATAGATCACAATATCCATAAAAATATAATAAGTTATTCATCATGTCTGTAGACATTAACTAAAAATAATGATTTGCAGAAGGTAAGATATTATCCAATATGAATAAACCTTTATATAATTTATTACAAAATTAATCTAAAAAGACTCAAAAATATAACCCAAAGTTCAACTTAAATCATTCGATAAATAAACATCCTTAAAATTATTAAGAATATTAGAAACTAAGATTGAAACACATAGATTATAATGTTTTGATCATATATTATTTTAAGATAAACTTAAAATTTGCCTCAAAATATCATATTTCAATCTTAAATTCTTATCCTAAAAATCTATATACCATGGTCATCTATTATCCAAAATATACTAATCATTTCCCCAAATAAAGTCACAATAAACTCATTTATTATTCCAATAAATAAATAAATTTATTTTCCAAAAATAAAAAACCATCTTTGAAAAAATTATGTCTATATAAATAAATCATATAGTGCTCTCAAAATAGAGAATTTTAAAAAATAACATTAGTGTCATTGTCATCAAATTAATTTTAAATCCCATGGTTATCTATATGATAAATCATATTTCAAAAACATGTAATAACACATTTATTCCAATTAACCATAATTACCAAAACATTGAATATTTTCTTAACCCTAAAGGTTATCAATACCTTTAAACTTATGTCGAAATATAAAAGAATTATTCCTTAAGTAACATTTTCAGTAACACACATACTAAACCCAAGGGTTATATAAATTCTTAATTTATTATATTATGCCTAGATTATGGGTGAAATTAATTAATTATAATTCATTTAAGTATTTTTATTATGAAATTAATGAGAGTACAATTATTTTATCCTATAGAATTACATTTCATGCATAAAAACATTTTTATTGAAGATATCTTTTTACCTTAAAATAATTTTTTTCTTAATTTACAAAAAAAATTGAATTAAAAAAATACCTAATGAAAATATATATAGATACTATATATAATGGTTATGTTTCCAAAAACTATATATAGAAAATATTAATATTAAATAATCATTTATTATTCTTCATTTAATATGAGGGTTGCATGTCTTGTATGATATCATACATAGTGTTTATATTTTAAAATCACAGGGTGTTACGCATTCTCACACCTTTAATAAATTTCATCCACTCAATTCTATCTTGATATTAGTAATCAAGGAATTAACATTTGAAAATTAATTTATCGAAAACCCAAATCCTAAAAATGATAAAAAAATTACTTTTGAAAAGAGAGAAATCAAAATACGAAGGTCATTTGGAATAACCAATATTAGGTTTCAAAATATGATAACCTTAGTGAGAAGTGAAAATAGGGACATTTGGGAAAATATAATGTTCATATAATGATATAGAGTGACAGAGAGTATTGATCACAAGAAATTGAATGACTAAAAGAAATTCATTGACAAAAAAACATAAATAAATAACGTGTGGAAAAGACCACAATTTCATCTCAAAAGAAGGTAATAGGATAACATTTTTATTTCAAGATTATTTTATTAGAGTTGAGTAATTCCTTTATTATCAAGACCAATAAAATAAGAAAATATACTAACGTGACAAGTATAATTCATCCTTTAATCAATTTTTACAACCACCTCATCTTTTTCTCTAAATGGTTAGTATTCAAGATTAAATTTTCATGTCTAAAGAAGTAAATTAAACTTCTAATAGATCACATGATCCATAAGAAGATAATAATTTATTCATATTGTCTTTGTACATTAACCAAAATCAAAATTTTTAGAACAGGGTATGATAATATCCAATATTAATAAACTTTTATATGAGGAAATATGACATTAATCTCCAAATCCTCAACAAAAATACCCAAATTTCAACTTAAATCCATTGATAAATAAATATTCTTAAAATTATTCAAAATATTCTTAACTAAGATTGAACCCCAAAGATTAGAATGATTTGATCACATATTTTTACATGATAAACATAACATTTATCTCCAAATAACATCAATCAATCTTAAAGTCTCATACAAAAAATATACATGTCATGGTTATATATTGTCTAAAATATAAAAATCACTTACCCAAATCAAGTACCAAAAATATCATATATGTTTTCAAAATATAAATCAAACTATATTACTCAAATAAAACCCAACATTAGAAAAAATATTTTATATTTAATTTAATCATATAATTTCCCAAAAATAGATAAATTCTTTAAAAATAACATTAGTCACATAGTAACCAGATCACTTTAAATCTCATGGTTATCTATATGATAAATCATACGTTCCCATCTTGTAATAAAAATTTTATCTCAATTTACCATAATTAACTCAATATATAAGATCATATTAACCCTAAAGGTTATTAATACCTTTGAAATTATGTCCATAAAATATTAAATAGATGTTATTCAAATAACCTTTTCACTAAACACATACTAAACCCAAGGTTTTCATTACCATAAATGTCTCACAAAATATTCTTAATCATATAAAATTACCATAAAATAATACCTCTAAAGGTTTATTTACGAATTTAAACTTATTATCAACCTTAAGATTATAAAACCATGATGCTATCGATATATCTTGATTTAACCTCACATGAGAACTTCATAATATCCAAAGTTATATAAACCCTAATACGATACTAACTACAATAGCCCCAAACCCTTACTTCTAGATTCAATGCTAAAAATATAATATTTAAAATTTTATGTTTGATACCATTAAATGTAATAAAATTTTATCATCCAAAAAATTAAAAAATAAATGGAAATATTGGATCACTTATATACCCAATGACTATTTAGGTTAAGAGTTTTAGAGAATTTGAGAAAACTTTTACATAATAATACCCATGTATTGAAGTGATTGTTGTTATGAATATACCTATATTTTGTTTTTCCATATTAGGTATTTATCATTGTTATAACTCATACTTAAAACATATGGAAAATATTTGAAAATGTGGGATGAGCATAGAATTCTCAATAAAAAAGATAGAAGGACAAAAATCCATTAGTATATTTCAAAACCATGAGATCATAAAACAGAGTTTGAATTTAATATAATAAAAATGTTGTGAGAGAATAATTTACTCACACATGAAATCATATTTTCCTCCTAATGTTTTTCATAAAACACCTTTTAAGAAAACATAAAGGAAAAATCATAAACAGAAGGTTTCTTAAAAAACATGAGAACCCTTGAAAACCATTTTATTTGAAACTTAAGTTTTTACATTTAAGGGGAATTATATTTCCATTAAATAAAATATATTAACATATGAAATAAAAATATTTACCTGAAAACTCATTATAAATCATAGAAAAGTTGTATAGGTTACTTGGAACATCATTTTCTTATCACTCTTACAATCACTCTTATAAATGGAGTAACCTAATAGTCAACTTACAATATAATTATATAGAGAAAAAAATCCTTAGACATTTAATTAGAGATATATACCAGTATAAATTGATCATAAACTATGTTGAAGAACTATAACAAGTATATAATATATTAAATCATTCATTTTCATCACCTCACTCATAAAAAATATTCTTTTTTAGCCATAAGAAAACCATTGTTTGATATCAAAATATCCATTATATTTAAAACCATTTTAAAAAATACCTAGAAAAAGGGAAGAAGGGTTTTTATTTGAAAAAAATATGGAATATTATAAATGAATCCAAACATAAAATAACAATTATGATGGTAGGAAAAACCATTGATGTCGTATATATTAAAATAAAACATTTTGTTTGTTTTTTTTTTCAAAAAATTCTATATAAAATATGAAAACTTATTCCATTTGAAAAAATTTGAATGAAATTATAAATATACATAAAATTTCCTTTATAATTAATTTATTCCCATTAAAATTATTCCATAAAATAATTTTTTTGAACATGAATATATAATAAAAATATTTTGAAAATAATTATTTAAAATATTTAAAATGAGGTTTTAATGTATAGTGTCCCTTACAAATTGATAAAATTTTAACAAATAAAACATGGAAGAAAATAATTTAATTTTTTCAATAATAATGAAATACATAAATAAGGTATTATTATAAAATACATAAAAGAAAATATGTTCTGAAAATAGCATAAGTCAAAATAAAACATAATTGAGACTATAAATCCCCTACCTCAAAAACCGTCTGGCATATTATGCTCTTTAATTACTAAATTATAAAATTATATTTATTATTTAATTTCTCTAGAAAATTTTTCATATTAATTAAATTATAATTATTCAATTTATACAATTTATTACCATGTTTTATTTAGTTACTTCATCAGTTATGTTTTCCTCAGATGTTATGAAGACGTTCGATTAATAACCCAAAACTACTTTAGTGGGAAAAATGTGGTCAAATAGGTAATTATTACATAATATCCATAATAAAAATAATAAAATAATTATAAATTTTATACATTAATTATAATTTTAAATTTAACTGTGAAATATTTCTATGAAAATTGAGTTTCGTTACAATCATGGAGACGGTAGGTCGTACTTACACATGAGTAACGTTTTCATTTTTCAAAAAACATGAGGAAATGAAGGTAAGTATAATTATATCTTTAAATAATGATTATCATATCATAAATACCATTTTACATATTTATATAAACTTATATATACAATCCATGTGATGCAATGATGAAAACAAATCACATCACTTTGCGGAGGTGGTAATCCACACATATGCATGGACGACGTTAACATTTTTTCATTAGATTGAATGGTAAGAAAATAAATGATATATGGTCATTTAAGATGTATAATTATTCCATTAATATCATATATATACATAAAACCTATCATTATGACCTTCCTTGAGAGGCGGTGATGGAAAACGAATTATGTATGTTTGTGAGATGGTAGTGCACCATACCCATATATGATGGGTTCATTCCCCATTTGATAGAAGAGAAGATGTATATAGGTTATTAATTAAACATAACAAAATATTATTATATTTATGATAGTAATGTTATTATTTCAACATGTATAAATAATTTTCGAAAGAGGTGGAAGAATAAATAAACATGAAATAGGTCGGTTAAAACTTATACAATCTTCACAGAAAGGCCCTTTGGATTATACCTTAATCCTTCTAGGTTTAGAATTTTTGTGAGACTAGGGAATCTAAGATGTGGTAAACGATGTTGGGTAGAAACTTGGCTAGGGAATTTATTAACCAGAGTGATTGAAAGGCATGAGGAGGTGAAGAGAGTAGGCGTCCTTTTAGAAATTGGGGAAATGACACAATTGGAATTACTTTAATAGATTTAATAATATATGTATTATAATTATGTGAAGTCTAACCAAGACACACCAAATATGAATATAATATTTTATAAGGTATGAATATACTCAACCAATCACATTTAGACATGTTTTGGGTATAGTTTATGCCTTATGTCCAAGTTAAACAACTTTAAACCCATTTTAACCTTCAACTTAATTTTTTCCACGATAACATAATTATATGAAAAAATTAAAATATTAGTTATAAATTTTTTCATTATGATTAAAAATTTTAAATATATTTTTTCAGATTTAATTTATACAGGTGGAAGAAATTATATTTAATATAAGAACACAAATCGCCTAAAAAACTGTTCAAAGGAAAATTCCTAATTTAAGCGTAACCTTGAAATCAAGTAATAAATCAGTTTCCATATTTTAAAAAAAAAATAAAAAGTGAGGTTTTAGACTTTTATATCAATATAAAATAGAATTGAATCCTCCAAAAATTACATTAAATGAAAAGAACCAAAAATTGTTTTTTCATTTGAATAAAATATAACATATCTTTATAACCGTAAAGACTGGATTCCAATATTTAAAATAATGTTTTTAAACACATTATTTAACTAATTATACATATATTTTTTGGTAAAAAACTAATCCAATATAATGTATGAAAGTGTTAGAGATATTTTAAAGTTTCACCTCATAGTTTTAACCCAGTTCTACCTCTTTTACCCTTACTATGATGACAAATACTTACTACGATTACAATACATTCTAACAAAATATTAAGATAAACCTGTTATATTATATTAATTATTCTGATTCCTAATGTTAAATAAATTTTATCAAATTCAATTCACAGAATTAGTGGAACTTAAATTAATAATAAACCCACAAAATGTGAAGAATAACAGTTTTCTAGAAAAAAATGTATTCTTAAGTATAAAAAGTTTTTCAACCAAAATCAACCATAAAATTGATTTCAATAAACTTAATTGAATTATTAATATTATAAATGAACTAATTTTTGTTTTAATACTTTTTAAAACAAAATTTAGCCGTTTAAATTATTTTAATGGAAATATAATTTTTAATAAAAATCAGTATTTTCTACTATTTACTGAAAAATCAACCTTTTAAGAAAATTCTAAAAAATTTATTATATGATAATTTTAATGTTATAATTTAAAAAATTATATTAATTTTACAAAATAAATTTTCAAAAATTGGTAAAAGTAATTACAATATTTTATTTAGACACTGTTTAATGAAATTTGTTTTTCTTTAAGCTTCCTGAGAGATAGATTTATAAACAAGTTAAAAATTGGAAGCAAAAATTATGTGGGATCCTCATTCTAGATAGCCTTAAAAAAATTGAATTCTTGAATCTTCTTGGTTGCTCGCTAGATAGTTAATAGGGAATCCTCTTTGAAATTATGGCTTGAAAATTAGACATGTATGTCTTCCACTGGCATTTTATCTTCTACTGAAAATTATGTTGATATTAGTGTTGATATTAAATAGAAGATGAATAACCTAGATAATCTACTCGAGGTAATTAGAAATGTGTTTCTGGACTACAATTTCATAAATCAGAATAACAAGATGATCTAGAAACCTACTGTGAATGGTATGCTGAGATCAAAACTGTTATACAAAAATGTTTTCAATGACAAGTGTGCTGCTAGATAAATAACTAAAACAAAAATTAGATACAACCTTCCAGATTTATACTATTCTGTATATTAGTTCACTTAAAAATCCATGTTGATTCCTTCCTTAAGTCATTCATTATCTTTCTATATTCCAAATGCAATCTTTAAAATCACCATAAGGATGAAATTAATCATCTTTTTATAAGCTAAAACACAACATCAACCCTCTAGAAGGCAGTGTTCGACATGTTTTAGGTTCCCTTTCTACAAACTAACTATGCTCTAGTCCTTCTTAATACATGTTGTGGCCTATACATTTCACAAAAAATGAAGAATATACTTATGATAATATGTGTAGAACAAATCTATAGTATCTATCATAGGAGAAATAGATGCAGGCATGATCAAGCGAAGTTCAATTATTAATTATCCATTGCTCAAATTTTCATTTCAGTGAAATATGAAAATAAAATTCAAATTGGGTTCTATAATAACTCAATATGTGGTTTTACTATTTTAAAAATATTTCACATTGCAAATATTTTTTCCCTCCTTGAGGCACTCTAGAAGTATTTTGGACCTAACATCCCTATATATGGATTAAATGTAACACCAAAGGTTCCTTAAGAGGGAACTCTAGTCCTAATAGATGTGGTGTGGTTTTAAGAGACCAAAAGGGTATTTTCTTGAGTTTTATTTATCGACCATGTGGTATTTCATCATCTTTTTAGGCTGAAATGTTTGGACATATCAAGGTAATAGAGATGGAAAGATAAGGATGATGGAACAATATATGGTTTGGGTGTGATTCCACCACCATTGGTGAGCCTCAACTATCTTGGAAAGTTATTACTCAATGGATAAGTTATCTAAAAAATTTATCAAACATGAATCATTTAATCACACATGCCTTTCGGTAGGAAAATTATATCATAGATTTTCTTGAAAATAGAGGGGTAATAAGTGAAGGCATCATGTGGTCTAATGTGTTAATTGAAGAATTGATATCTCTATCTCAATGATATTACTATAAAATAGATTATTTCAGACTTTTGTAAGTTTTTATTTAATTTTAGTAGATTTTCCATTGTTACAAGTCATTTTCTTTAAAAAAAATTAGAATATCCGTGCATAAAATCTAAAAAAATCATTTGATAGAAACTGTAGTTTTGAATGATAAAATGACCTTATTTTCATTCCTTTACTAATAAGCATATTTAAAAGAATGTAAATTCTTTATATTTATTTTTTATAATCTTATAATTTCAATATAATCATTTATAAATAGTTATAAATTTAATATATTAAGATAAAAATAAATTATGCACATAAAAATAGTTTTATTGAAAATATATATTTTACCTTAAAATTATTTTATCTTCATTTCCCAAAAATTGATTTTAAAAAAAAATACCTAATGGATATATATATATATAATGGATATGCTTCTGACAACCATATATATAATTTTCATATTTAAATAGTTATATTTTTTGGTTGTTTTAAACTCGATGTTACATATATTGTATGATATCGAACATAGTGTTAATATTTTATAATATAGAGGTGTTAAAATAAATTCTTACCCATTGTTGGTGTTGAGTTAAGGATGATATATTCTAACATTTTCTGATCACTTCAATTGATTAGTGATAAATCACTTTATCAGATTGGACCTGAACATAATAAGGATTATATTTCACATTAGAGTTAAACATAATGATATACAACATGATAATTTTATTTCTTATTTACTTCTTTTATTGATGTATTTTTATGGTTAATAATAAACATGTCCACACTTCTTAACTGAGATAGAGGTTCAAATATTAAGAGGATAAATTAAAATAGTAAATAATTCTGTAAAATTGGTCTACACTAATTCAGATCTACTCTCAATGGGACTACATGATCCTATTGGGGTATAATAACTAGAGATATTTTAGGCCTTTATCACTTAACTTAACTCCATTTACCACATTTTACCCTTACTATGGTTACTCTGTTTTTCACCATTATAACTTATTTTCCTTACCAAATATAAAATTGATCATATTACCTAATTTCAATGACCATATTTAAAAAAATAATACATTTTAATAAGTTGAAATTATAAAAGTGATTACAATTAATTTTAAATAAGATATTTAAAACTCATAAAGAATATTTTGTAAAAAACTATATTTTATGCATAAATTTGACATTATTATTATTCATTAATAATTTATAATATTTCTATGAATGTTAATTCATTTTTTCGAATATATAAGAACCATGTTTCATTAATTTTTTTACTCACATTACTAGATATATTAGATATAACAATGATTTTAAACCGTTGGTATAATTTGGGAAACCATTGGTATAACCTATATACACGGTCTTCCAAACCATTAGTAAACTCTCTTGGAGGATAAGACTATAAAAAAGGTTTCTTAAATTGATTAGTATAAGGCCTTTGGTGTAGTGTTAAACCAAAGGTTCCAAGGAACCATCGGTAGAACCCCTCTTCCAGGAACTGACTTTCATTAAGCATGAAACCCCTATAAAACACCTACAAAAACATATATATAAAAATTCACAATACACATTAAAAACCAAACAAGTATTTTATATTTTATATTCAACTAGACAATAAATTTGTAATCAAATGATAAAACATATATAAAATCAGTTTCAGTCATAATATTCTATCCACAATGTTGGAAGTGTCATAAATATGAAGTCAAAAATGGATTGGATCAATATGTCACTCTAAAAAATCATTATCCTCCCTACTAATACAATCAATATCATCACTAAAATCACCCTCAATGTGGATTTCATCACTAGAATCACCACCTTAAACAAATTCAACACCATCACCACCAATAAATTCATCACCTTGACCACCACTCGGACTGTCATCTCCATCACCCAAGGCATCATATAAGGAGCACAATGTCAAAATGAATGTATTTAAAACTATTGCAGTATTTGTTAAAATTTATGGGAATAAAACTATCATAACATTTATGATCTTCTTGATGAACTGTTGGCTTTTGAAGTTGCTTTATAGATAATATTTTAGCCTCCATTTCTTCTACACGAGCCTTTTAAAACTCAGTGCTAGCATAGTTATTTGAATTCCTTAAAGTTGGTCAATACATAATGAGAACTATTCTCTTGTGAGATCAAAAACAAATTCTCCCCAGATACTCATCACATAACATGTCACAAAAGATTTTTTGGGCTGAATTTGTCACCTTGTTTCACATCAAGGGTCTCTAAAGTATGTTGTTGATAATACAACCAAGACTTTTAGTTATTAAGAAATTATAATTTTTTCAAGAAGTAGAATAATACTTATAGTAATTTTTTATATCTTTATTAAAATAACTCCCATATTTCTTCTTTATTCTTGAAAAAAACAATTTTTATTGAGGTATAAGACCTTCAATGATCAACAAAACCTATTATAAATGACAACATATGTTAGAAAAAATATATTTAGTAATACTGTATTGTTGAAAAATAAATAAATAAAATTCAACTATAAATAACACCTAATGTTATTTATTCTTTTCTATTTAACTACTAAAAAACCTAATTAAAATCAATTGAAGATGATGAATACCTAGTTTCTCTCATGTTCTAACATAGTTGTTTATCCCAAAGTGTTAAAATACTTTATAACACCCTTTTTATTTTTTTTTCGAAAAACTCATGAAATATAAAATTCAATAATATGAAAAAATGTATTAATAAAAATAAAAATCGTTTGCATTAAAAAACCATTGAATTTTAAAAATAACAAAAAAATAATAATTTTCTAATAATAAATCTTTTCTTGGTGCTGTGTAACTAGAAAATAATTGAGGTTCGGTATACCCTTTAACTGTATACCAAGTCTACCAGTATTACAAAAATTTAACTTAAGTTTATCTACTCTCAACAGTTCCCATAATTTCATAAATCATGAATCCCTCATATCTTGACCATTTGGAAAGTTAAAGTGGAGTTCCAAGTAAAATATTAATTTATATAAAAAAAATAATAATGTACAATTTATTTTAAAAAAATTTCATACCCATATATCTACCCATGATTTATCCTTGATTTGATCCCCAATGTGTCTCTATGAGATTTGTTTCATAAGAATGATGTAAATATATTTTTATAGAGTCACTATAAAAATTATAAACTCCCTATTATGTTTATCAATATATTGGATGCCTTTGTTTTAATCTACCATAATTTGTGTTTGGTGGTTCCTGATATCACATATACGAGTACAACCACCCAACCTATTAGAATATCAAGCTAAAATAGGAATATATATATAATTAATACACATTAAAACTAAATTAAAAGTAATGTTATAGAATTTAATACACTTGTAAACATATACATGGTCCATGATGATCAATTAGATCTAATCGATCAATATGTTGTTGTGGATTAGTAGCTTGTGAAGGATGGGTAGCCTCCAATTTATGGTTTGGATGATCAGAAAGTTGTGAAACTGAATTAATAGTAGAAGAAGTATGAAACCATAGAGAGATAAGAGAAGTGTCAAATATTTGTGGCATAGATGTGGGTGTGAAATTTTTAGAGGGATGAAGTGAAATCATGGGATATGGTAAAGGCATATGTGATACAGAGCCTATCTAAAATAATAGAGAAAGAATATGTGAGAACCTACCTAGTGCCTCAAGTGGAATAGTGGAATGAGAAAGTGCAGTAGATGGGTTATTTAGTAGAGGTTTTGGATGTGATCTTGTATGGTGAGTGCTTTAAGTACCTATATTTCCACCCCACTCGATCATCCATACTACTCACCACTATCAATAGTTTTTCTGATAAAAAATTGTCTCCTATATTGATGTTACTATAAGAAATTCAGAAATGAATAATAAAATGACATTTAATATATTTAATTAATATATATTATAATTACTATTCTCACTATGTGAACAATAGGATACAGTCCCTTGCCTCACTTTCCATGATCATTCTTAGATAATATATTTCTATGTATTTTATCTTTATTTTTCATATTCTTCATAGGAATTAAATGTGCATTTTTTTAGAGATACACTACCAATAGGGAAGAAAAATAAGGGGTAAGAGGCAGTATAAAATAATTAAGGCATACTAATTGAAATACCAAATAATGAAATAGTGGTGACTTTATATAACCAAGTCATAATGATTGACAATACAAACAAGGAATAAAAATGAGGCATATCATAATAAAGGAATACATATTATCATGTTAAATAGTTCATAATATTTTTCAGAACTTAATCAAGGAAATTTTTTTCTAAAAAATTACATAAAAAATTTATTGTTGGGTTTGATTACCATGTTCTTACCAAAAAATATAAATAACATAAATATATAATATTTATATAATTAAAATTTATTTTGATTTCAATTATTCTATAACTATGATCAATTATTTAATTATAGTCTTAGTATTAATTTTAAATGTTATATCACTTCAGTATAATTTTATGTTATGGGATATAGTGTTGTATCAATATATAATTTGAAATACCAAAATTGTTTTACTTTGTTTAATTATCTTCTTCAAATTTATGATTGGGAAAAATTCTATTTTTAATGATATATATTTTTATGGCTTCCAAAATTGATTGATTCTTATTGATTTTATAAATCCAAAAAAATATCTAAAAATTATTCAATTACCCCAAACAAATCTTAACCATTTATATTTAATAAATTGACCTGAATTCATTGTAAATGTTGAGTTAAAATTACGGTTTTCCATTTTAGTTTACTTTAGATTTGTTATCATATATATATTTATAGTTATAGGAATTGAGTAATTATTATTTTGTTAGAAATATAGTTAATATGTATAAAATTAAATCAACTATAAATAATACTCATTTTACATTTTACATATTAATTTTTTTTAACAAAAATCATTAATTAAAATGATTTCAAAGAAAATTATATGTTAAGACCACATTTTATTCCTTCTTTACATCACCCAAAACTAATTCAGGTTTATATAAAACTCTAAAAGTTTATGTATTTGATTTACCATATATATTTTTAGAACCAATAGGGGAAGTTATGGAATCAATTTCGTCCCCACCATTTTTGAAAATATGTGTTGGGATCACTTCATCAATGAAACTGAATTCATGTTTTCACAAATCATTATCATTAAAAAATTATTTCACAATTGATTCATCAATGAGCATTAATGTATTACTCAAAAATAGGTGAAGAACCTCAGATACCTAGATATGGATTCACAAATGATATCCCCTTTACTCTATTCATTAATGATATCCCATTTCTTTTGTATTTAAAGAGAGTCAACCTATAGTCATTATGTTAGGTTAACAGGTCCCATATTTAGATTAGGAAGAGATTCCTGAACATATCTTAAATCTATAAGAGAGTCCTAGAGTATGCAATAATTCCACCAAAAAAGGCAGTGATGAGTCCAACATCCCATCCACTCTACCAATTCATGTCCCTAAGTGTCACTGGGTCTAAAACCCCATTTGACCATATGCCTTTGGAAGGTAGGTATATACCTAGTTATGGATATGGGAACTATTGAGAGTTTCCATTAAGAATGAAAATGGTGACTTGATGTGGATGATTTTTAATGAAATCAAACCCCCCATAATTAACAATCAGTCGAAACCGAGCACACCTAGTGCTCATCTCTTCCCTATTGAAATTAAAATGGTGAACCTAACCAGAATCTCTCAAATAACAAAATGATTAGGTTATTATATATCAATCCATTTTATTTTCCACTATATGAAGAAAATGGTGAATCTAAATTGAATCTCTCAAATAAAAAAATTATTGGGTTATTATTTTCTGGGCTATTTTGTTTTCCACTATATGAAAACAAAAATGGTGAACCCGACATGATCTGTCGAATAACAAAATGATCGGTTAATCATGTGTTAGGCCACTTTTTTTCATACCATACACAAAAAAAGCTAGTAAGACCAGCATGATCTCACAACAGATCATCTATAAATGTTGTTCTCATGAAATAAGTCCATCCTTTTGTTGACTGGGCAAAATGAGAAAAATGGATAGATTGGGAATAAAAGGACAATCAAATTAACTATGCATATTTTATTGAGTACACATCATGCCTATGATATTAGAGTATTCAGTAACCTTGGTCCTTATTTTCTACATCAATGGAGGTACTTCACTCATCAACAAAATCCCGATCCGAGATAATGTATTTTTTGTCCAACAATTACTCTGGTAAATCACCTATAGATGTAACCCCTATAAGTCAAAAAATAGTCTCATATGCTCGAAAACTCCAGTTCCAGGTGGTGACGACAATGGTCTAAGATTACCACTGACATAGTACAATAATGAACTTGGAAGATACCCATAAGTTTCTTTAAGTGTGAAAACCAGTGGGTCCACATCACCTAGTAAATGCAGTTCCTAAGCCAGTGACCCTTTTCCTCACAACTAGCTACTTTCAGAGCTTATAACCGAAGTACGACAACTGATGCATTCAGCCTATGATGAAGGTGGACCATGGGGGTCAAATACATGTACCTTTTATTTCAGGGGAAACCTTGGAGGGCTTCTATCAACCACCATCAGTATCATCATCCCACTGATACCCACCAGTCTCCTGATGAGGGTACCACCCAACACACTACTGCCAATGACACCCATGAAAGGGAGGAAAGGAGGTAAAATCAAGTTGGGAAAGAGATGGAAATCCAGGAGAGGGCTCATATACCTACTCACACTAAATAAGTCTTAAAACATATTATGTTAGTTACCAATAAGCTAAATCATATGCCAACTCACTCAAAATAAGTCTGCAGGCATATTCCCAAAGAAGGCATGGGAGAGGCACATATTCATACCCGATGAATGAAGTCCATCAGTATATTCCAATGGAATAAAGAGTACTGAAGTGGTCACATATAATCTCTTCAATTTATTAAATCTTATAGTAAAATTATATTATGAAAATGTGTAGGATTATATCCCAAAACACATTTGTCTAAAATGCCAATATATTTTAGAAACAACTGATGAACTCTACCAAAATTTTCTGGCATTATTGCAGATAAAGGAAAAAGTGCATATTTCTATCCCCACATCTAGGAAAACTCAACACTCTAGTCATCATGAAAAAGTCGATGTACTAGGTAAAGTGCACATTATTGATCCCTTCTATGAGTATTATCTGTATACTCTAATAAAGGATGAGGCATCAAACAAAGATCATAATCCTATTTTAACTGGGGCTCACCAGGTGAGAGTGTAACATGCATTGAGACCAGGGAACATGCTTGTAAAAGAAGTTCATTGACATATTTTGAATACCCATGATCGGGATAATAACCACATTCTAGCTAGAGATCACCATGTGAGAGGGGAACATGCCTTAGGATAGGCTTATGTTCCTATAAAAAAAGTCTAGTGGCATACTCCAATGTACTCATATCAGGCATATATCCATGTTATTTCCAGGACTAACTAAGTGAGAATGGAACATGCCTTAGAAAATTCTCAAATTATTTTTAGTCAATCTATCTAGAATATTATAGTAGATCATGGAATCCAGGTGCATATTACTATATTTGATGAATAACTATAGCATTAGCAAAATTCTGAGGCAATATAGGAGGAGGTGCATATCCCTTCTCCCATTATGATGGTCTGTTATTATATTACTTTAGGGAATGAATATTAGAAACAAGATCATATTCCTGCTCCATTCGAGGCTCACAAAGTGAGAGTGACACATGTCTCAGGGTAGGATCATATACTTACCAAGAAAGACCAGTGGCATATTCCAAACATGTAGTATCTAGTTCATACTCCCATCCTGACTGAGGATCACCTTGTGATAATGGAACATGCCTTGTGGTAGGCTCATATTCCTATCAATAATGAGATAGTTCCTTGGAATATTAAAGTATCTTATTAGTAGTTGGATCATACTCCTACAACACTAGATGGTTATAGTCATGTTCAAGAAACCATCATATAGTAGGCTAATATCGCTACACAATTCCAAAAGGAAGGTTAAAATATTCTGACCACGATGTAGGATGTGACCCATATTCCTAATATGCTTAATGAAAATGTACTTGAGGTCATTTGAGACACATCATCAATACTAGAAGGGTCCTTCAACTCTTACACTGAATCATAAGATGATCATCACCATGATAGTCCTCCTTATGGTAGTGTGGAGATGGATCGTAGGGACTCTAATCCTGATATCCACCATGGTCAACCTCCCCACGATGATATCTCTCATGGACAAGAATATCCTCCCATTTCACAAATTACTTCATATAGAGATGTTTTAAAAGCTCTAATATATTCTTATAGAGAGGTGTTCAAAGTTCCAACACCTTCTTACAAATTGGTTCTTGAAACATTGGGGTCAACCACATATAGTTACCTACCAACTCCTAGAAACACTCCACTCGAGTCAGCATGTGACCCTCAGAAGCATTTTCTATGGTCTAATCAAATGAAGGCATGTAATTTTGATGATGAGGATGACATTGAAATATGGACATAATTAGTCAGAAACAACCTCCCCATCGTGTTCTATCCCCTCACTACTTCTGACTATGAAATCCTAGATGAGATAGAAAAGAAGTGTATGAATTATCTATTCCAAAATATGTGTTCTAGTCATTAGAGACTGAAGTCTAGACAACTCCATTATCAAGGATATGTGGGTCACCTTTAGACCATCAAGATTCTCTATTGTCATCTAGATTTAGAAGCTATTTTCAGGGATCGGGATCCAAAATTGGAAAAGCATAGTGAAAATCTGCAACACGCTTGTTTCCATTACATCATGGCCATTAAATAACTAATATTCAATTCCATGTCATCCATCTTTATTTGACAATGAGGATATTATGGAGTGCTACACCTTTCCATACCAATGGAACAAAAGAAACCTTCAGATACAGTGTCGTGTAATGTCGTAGCTTCTGAAAAATCAAGGGACCAGCTAATTATCTAGCTATTTGGTCACTATAATAGAATTCCCCCATTTCAAAGGTACCCAAAAATCATGAATGGAGGGAGGGGATAACCAAAAAGACTTTAAAATTCCCCCTAGAAGTAATGCGAATACATTTCAGACATGTAGACCGAAGTTGTAATCAACCAGACAACTTCCTTAAAGAATGGTTCTCACCATGGGTTTCCATCACAACCACCTCCTACACTAGAACTGATATTCCACATAAAATGATCCATAATAGAATCTAGAATATCATCTATAAAGGAGTATACCTAGCTCCCAGGGCCAAGGGAATATCTACCACCACCTCCACCTATCTGATCATCAATTCCCAAATCGAGTCAGGACATACTGGCAGTAGCCGGAAACGAACCCCAACCCAATGGGATTGGGGAAGTTAGGTCTCAATCACCTTATTCAGGTTCTTTCATCCCCTGGGAGGGTCTTGAGGAAATCAATGATGATTACAGTTCAACCCACCCTATTGGGATCAGGTCATTTATATCTTCATGTCTATTCTGGGAGTTATCAAATACCTGATAGAAATCATTGGATCCTCAAAAAAAGGACTAATCAATACCAATCACATCCCTAAATAACCCCCACCCGATTGGGCTAGGGGAATTTTTATTATCATCATCACCATAGAGAGAATGAGTCTTCTCTATGTTGGGAGGATGAAATCAACAGTCAGTATCCCACCTATTCATCCCACCGCAAGACAAACCTCTAGTAGTTTGGAAATGCTCAAAAATTATTACTAAAAACTCCCTCAAGGTCACTATTAATTGACCAAAATGGGAGAAGCATACAAATATGGTGATCAGGCCCTACCAGGGTCACAAGAGGAAATGAACCAATATGGACAAGGGTTCAAGGAACAACCCTGGTGAAGGAAGTGTAGAGTCATCCTGCTATGTCAAAAGTAATGGTACAACCACCATCATCTTATATGCATTCGTTAATGTATTCACAATGAATATAAAAGATATTTTAGATTAAGAAAAAATTTAAAGGGAAGCAACATAGAAAATGTACCCAATACGAGGGTGATTTTGACATACCAACTGAGGTTGCATACACCTAGAACTATAGAAGGCTCCAAAATCTAGCAACTCCAAGTAATTAGTTTCCACCTCTTTGGTAGAACACTGCCAAAGAAAAATGTAATGGTGAAACTACATCCTAATCACCACCCCGAAGAGTTGTGTTTCCTTATATAGAGTAACAATTTTCAAATATGAGAGTGAGATACAACCTCTTAGATGTCCCAATGAGGAGCTACATAGGGGAAATATTCCAATCTGGTATCATCTTCAAAAATAGAAAAATATTCTCCCTCCCATAGTTGATCCTCCATTCAGAGTTGTATCTGAGCCTTAGATTAGATCCATATCTAGGTATATGGTCTACATAAATGAAGAAGTAAAAAATTATCACGACTTAACTCCATTGTGTAAGAATTCTGTACCTCTACAAAGTATTCATTCATATTAGGATGAGTGTAAAATCATTGGGAGATAAAAGTAGGTCCACCTCATCAACCCCCAACCACTCCCTGTAGATGAGAGGTGGATTAAACAACAATTCCCCCAAATTTTCTTAACATCATCGAGTCACTATCTACTCAAATGGAATCTATGGAAGGGATAAATGAACCTATTCTACCTAAGAGCAATCCATATCTCAAGTGGGTGGATGAAACTTTTACTCCACCCAATTTTTGTAATACTAACTTATACACTTTTGATGGTGCAAGAAACCTTGAACATCAACTCCCTCACTTCATAAGTTGAGGTGTTTTGTATAGACTCTGACATGGAAAACTTTTGTTTGGTACATTAACCTACAAGTAGGATCCATTGTAGGATGGTAAAACCTTCATCATCAATTCATTTATCAATTTATCTCCATGTTGAAAAACAACAATCATCAACCTAATGAACTACAAGAAATGTACAAATGATAGGGTTTTTAACTTCATATCCATATGGAAATGTTTAAACCTTTCACTCAGTATCCCTCTCTCATAGGTGAAACTCCTTGGACGCTATGATGAAAAGCTCTGGGATGATTTTTGGACACCTCTTATCCCAATGAAGTATCTAGGTGGGTTTTATGAGTTAAAAAAATGGAAAAAAATCTTGAGGAATACATTTATAAAACCTAATCAAAAACTTGAATCACTCCCTCAACATAGGGGAAAAGGACATGAAAAGTAGAAGCTTCATTTGTCACTCTCAAGATGGTAGTGGTGAACATGTTAGAACCCGGGAAAGTCTTGAACCAACCATTACCTCATGTCGAGCAGCGTTAACCACAAAATATTTTCATCTTGAAGCACAGAGTAATCAGGGTCTCCCAAGATTTGAGGAATGGATGAATAAATAATACTCCTTATGAAATGAACAAGTCCCCAATTACTTATTGGAATCCATGGAAAATAACCTGATCATGCTACCGCATCCTAGGAATCCCGATGAGGCCAATCTAACCGACCGTCCTGATTACTACCCCTTCCATAGAAGTCTAGGTCATAATATCCAGGATTGTTTCATCTTCATATAAATCCTTCAAGGCATGGTCAATTTTATATAGGTGGTGTTAGATAACTACTCAGATAAGGTGTCCTATATAACCATCACCCAGTCAGAAGAAGTGGGTGGTTAGAAAAAAGTTCTAGCCAGGCGTTAGAAGAAGTTTAACAAACAGTTGACTTGAAATTTTTGGACTGGGTTCATTCCACCTAGAGAGATCAATTTCTTAGACCCATAATAACACCACCACCCAATGATGATACATCAAATATGCCACCCAATTGTTGGAACGACCATAAGAAGCAGGAATAAATTGAATAGGAGGAGTTATATTATGTTCTAACTCAAGCTCTGACTCTTGCTAATTTATTCCTTGAAATATCCAAAGTATGGGTACCACCACACCAAATGGAATAATAATTATATGAATATATCATATTTGTTTAGGTCAATATGAAACACTTGGAATACCCATATTTCGATGATTAATATGCCTATGTATATGATTTTCTCACACATAACTATGGAACGGTAGGCTGTATGTGCAAGAACAAATGATACAGGGGACAATGTAGACATGGTTAGACCCTGTATTTCATCCATGTCCCCATAGAGAACATATATTCATATGAAACTCTTGGAAAAACACTCCATCAAGCTCAAAATAGGGAGGGAGGTATCCTAAAACCCTCCAGTGGTCATCCTCACCCAATTTTATTATATGAATGCCTAGAGGGTGTTTAATAATCCGATCAATCCAAGAAATGTGGAATCCCAACATGACCTATAAAATTGGTAGTATATGATATCCTAAACTCTACACAAGTATAATTCCCTTCCACCTTGAATACATTGATTCCTAAACCACATATCTAGGAGCAACTCCACATTAGGAAGTAATAACCTTTGACATAAGAGTATTACGTTCTCAAATACCTAAAATTTTTCCTAGCCAAGATCTTTATCCTCAATGTGCTCCATATTTCAAAATAACTTAGGGAGAAAATTGTTGAAGCCCTAAAGATCCCATATGAATTCAATATAGAAGTATTTGCAGCTGAGGTTTACCGAGTAGAGACTATGTCAATAGAAATCAATTTCACCATCTTTTTTGCTGTCTGGGATCAAGAAGAGGTCCTTAAAGGGAACCTTATCCCCTATATGTTTTGGGTAGAATCAATAATGTCAATGTCTAGAGGAATATTATTGATAATGGATTTCGGATCAACCTCGTCCTAGTTCGAACCCTCTGACATTTGGGATATAGCGAAGGGGACTTCTCTCCCAAAAAGATGACCATTCAAGGGTTTTCTAAATGTGAAAAATGACCTCTTGGGAAAATCAAACTTGAAGATAAATTTTAGGATCTCACATATGAAACTGAGTTTATAATTATATAGAAAAAAACTGCATATAATTCTCTAATAAAAGGCCCTGGCTCTATTACCACTTGACGGTGCCTTCAACATTCCATTAATGTATGAAATATCCCATCAATGGTAAGGTCATCATATTTCATAGTGATAGTTCCAACTTTGAAACTTGTGGAGTGACATATTCTGAATTATATTTCTACAAATGGGAGGAAATAACTAGTGGAGGATGATGATATATAGGTTGCAACCCCAAATGGATTGGGAACTACCCCTTCAAATCCATCGAGTATGCTTGATAGTGACTATGTGCTCCCTATAAACCAAGTCGAGGTCATAGAACTGGTCTTATAGATCCAATAATCTATTATACCTATATAAAGTGTAAATAAATCAAATTTTACATCACTATGAAACAACTCAGGAAGCTGGGGATGATAACATATCTTCCTACAACTTCTCTCATCCCGATAGTGATATAGAATTCCCCAAATTACCATATTTGTCTAGAAATGTCTCCAAAGACTCATAGGTGGAAGAGGATGAGGATGACCTTAGAAACACCCCTCCCTTATTTTATGAAGATGTCTACACCACCATTGACAAGCTCAGATAGGAAAATCTAGGAACATAAGAAGACCCATGAACAACACTAATTTGTGCCTCCATGCCTGTTGAAGAGAAAGAGTTCTATATTTTATTTATAAAGTATAACTGATACATTTTATCTTGGAACTATATAGAAATTCCCAAGTTGAATCCAGTTATGGATATACAACATCTCAGCTTACCAAATGAGCATTGAGGCTTTAAGAAAGCAGTCAGGAAGATTAAATCCTCCCATTCAAACAATTTAGAGGTGAAATTTGATTTTTTTTGAAATCTGACTTTATTATAGAAGTGAAATACCTAAGATATATTTATAAAATCATCCTTATCAAGAAAAATAATTTGAATATTAAGGCCTAAATTGATTTTAGAGACCTTAGTTGAAATTTCCCTAGGGACGATTTTACATTTATGACCATAAAACTCTTGATCAATGCAACTGATGGATTCCAGGACCTTTATTTCATGGATGGGTAGTCAGGGTAAAACCAGATATAAATGTACAATAAATATGAATAATCCACAAACATCAGAGAACCTCAAGGGATCATTTTATGTTAGGTCATTCCATTTGTCCTAAAAAATTATGGTTCCATATATCAACACACCATGAATCATATCATTAAGCCATTCTAAGGAAGGATAAATGAATGTTATGTCAATGACCTGGTGATTAAATCCTAATAGTAAAGTGACCACTTCATAGATCTTTAAACCATATTTTATAAGATATGAAAACATAATATAGAGATGAATTCACTAAAATTCTTCTTCAGGGTAACATCAGGAAAGTTACATGGATTTGTAGTATGCTCCCATGACATTGAGGTTGTTCCAAAGGAGACTAGTGATATTCTATAAATGTCACCCCTAGAAATATAATATAACTATGGGGGATATAAGTGAACCTAACCTATATTTGTCCTGTCATAGCCAAATTGGCTTGAAAATCTCTCCCATTCACCAAGTTAATGAAGAAAAGGATCACCTATCAATGGTATGGTGACTACAAGGAATCCTTTGAGAGTGTTAAGAAATATTTATTGCACCCACTGCTTCTGATACCTCCAGTGGAAGGAAGGCCACTCATATTTTATGTGACCACCAGTGAACACTCACTCGGCACCCTCATCACACAAAAAATGATGCAAGGAGTGTTAAATGTCTCTATTATCTTATCCAAATGATGATAGGTACCAAGACCGTATACTTTGATGTCGAGAAGAACTTCATTGAACTCATCTTTGCAGTGTAAAAGATAAGGAATTACTTGTAGCACCATGAAGTCCAAATAGTATTTCATATTGATTCACTCAAGTACATCCTTGGCCATCCCATGTTAACTGGGTACTTTTCCCAATGTGAGGTCATTCTACAACAATACAAGATTCAATTAGTATCATATAAATCATTGAATGGGAAAACCCTATCTTATTTCCTTTCCGCACATCCTACCTCAGATAATACACAGGTGGAAACTGAGCTTTTAGATGAGAATTTTTTCTATGCCCATGACACTCCTTTGACATGGGAGATGTATTTTGATGGCACCTCCCAAAGTCCTATCAAAAAATTAATGGAAAAATAAAATCTTAATTGGGTTGGACTAAGGATTTTATTTTTTTCTCAAGAAAAATCAAATTTTCCCTTCTATTTCACACTATATGAAGGCTACATGAATAACAAGGAAGAATACCGAGACCTAATTTCTATCTTGGAAGTATCCCTATGGCTGAAAATAGTCTACCTAGATATCAAAGTGGAATTAGATCTAGTGATAAAGAAAATCAATGGTGAACATTCCATAAAAAATTAATAACTCTCCCATCATAAAAAGTTATGTTAGAGGAATGATGGAAAAGTTCCATTTTTATCCCACATTGAATCATGTTTCCTGATCATAGAATTCTCACACCAACACATTGGTTAATGTAGCCATAGTCTTATCCTACCTTGATATGGAAGAAGCAATATTTTGTATCACACATTGAAGAATGGTCTCATTTATCTTCATATATGATATGGAAGAAATCAATCAGGTGAACACCACCCTATATCATGATGAACCAACACCCACCCCTTGATGGATGTAGTCCATAATCAGTTATCTCCAAAAACAGATCTCCCCTGATAGACCAAGATGAAAGGGAACAAATTTGGTGTTGTATGACAAATTTTACCCTGAGGGATATAACAAATGAGGAAAAAGTCCTCTATAAGTGAGTCTTTGATAAAATCCTCCTCAGATGCATAATAAAAGGGGAGATTCTCACTATCATGAAAGAAGTACATGTAGGACCCTATGACGCTCATCAGTCTATGACCAGTCTCTCCCAATAAATTAGGAGGCTGGGTTACTTTTGAAAAAATGTGATTTAAGACTATGTGGAATTCACCAAGAAATTTCATGCATTTGAAATCCAGGAAAACTTCATCCATCAACCCCCATAATTTCTACATACAACTATATATTCCTATCCATTTTCCATTTGGAGAATGAATATTGTTGGGTTATATCCCCTAACCACAACCAAGAAGTTCATGTACATCCTTACTACTATTGACTTATTTTCTAAATGGGATGAAGAAATACCCATCAAGGAAGTTGGAATGAATAAAATCATTAACTTCTTGAATTCCCATATCATCACCATGTTCGGGGTTCCTTACAAAATATTAACAAACAACAACACCAACTTCTATTGTAAAGAGTTTAAGAAACTGTACTAAGAGTAAAATATGGAGTCCAATCATGCATATTTATATAATATATTTAAAAATGGATAGATAGTGGCCTTCAATAAGACTATATTCAACATATTCCAAAATATGGTGAACAAGGATAATAATTCATGGTCGGACAAGCTTCTATATGTTTCATTGGCCCCCATACCACTATGCATAATGATACATAGGAAACACCATAATAATTCGAGTATGGGATTGAGGAAGTATTACCCATAAAATCCTATCTTCCCTCACTCTAAATAACCATTTGCAGATAGCTCTCAAATGATGAGAAATCATAAAATGAGATGGATGAAATAGAGCATCTTGATGAGAATAGGTTGCACACATTACAATACCTTGAGATCCATCAGAATCAGTTCACAAAATACTTTAATAAAAATGGATTACTCTATTAATTCATCCAAGGAGAATTAGTATTGCCTCTCAGGACCCCAATGATACTAGGAAAGAAACTTCCAAAGTTGAAACCCGAATGGGAAGGGCCTTACATCATATATAAAGCCTATCACAATGGGCCTTACTCATTGGACACAATGGATGAGGAGCGTGTTACACCCCCACATTTGTGAGATTTATAAATAAATAATTTGTATAGATCTCATAACATGGGAATCCACATTAGTTTAAGACCCATCATTTATCTTGATAGAGAGACGTTAAACTACACAATATCCCACATCCTAACAACATGACGTTAAACTGTACAGAAAATTCCTAACAACAAGACCTTAAACTGTATAGTACCTCACGTCATGACCACATAACCTTAAACTGTATGGTTATTTCCCGACCACATGAAACTAAACTATATGGACCAAGTCCTCACCACAAGAAATTAAACGGCATGATTTTAGTCCTCACAACATGATGTTAAACTACACTAAAAATACTATCTCACTAATGAATCACTGCACATGAGCCATATCCATCTGAAGAAAGGATGATATGCCACCAACCCTATATGAGGGTCAAATCCACTAGGGGGATAAAATCCTCAAGAAATATGTATGGATTGATTCTTATCATTACAGGATATGTAGTGATTCCCAAACCTCTAGTCCTGGGCCCAACCATAACTTTCCTTTTCCTTCACTTTGGGTGATCATGAGTCCTCACCACATTACGCTAAAATGAATGGTTGATGTCCTATCCACACAGTATTAAACTTAATGTGTTTCTAGAATAATTTATGGATTTATTATCATTCTCAATGAGATATGTTGGGATTCCTTGATCCTATATCTTGGTCCAACCACCACATAATATACCCCTATTCTATCCTTAACTGCCTCTATGAAGTGAGAGAAACCCTTTCCATTCCTTTTTTCTCACATAGAGCATAGCTCAAGTGAGCTTGGTAATTTTAGTAAGGAATTCCCCACACAAATAAGGCATAAAAGATCACAAAATACTAATCATGGAACTAAATGAAGACCATAAAAAGGCATACCATGTATCCTTACCACACGATGTTAAACTGCACGGTCGATATCCTATCTGCATGACATTAAAATGAATGGGTTTCTAAAACCATGTACAAATTGATTGTCATTTTCAATGAGATACGTAGGGATGGCTCGATCCAATATCTTGGTCCACACACCACATGATACAAATTGCCCATTTTCTGTATATAGGCCCAACTTGCATAGGAATTTCATTCCTCAAGACCTATATGCGGCTTGATCCCTATTATCATAGGATACATAGTGAATCCTGGATACCTAATCCGATCCCTAGCTACAATAATCAATAAAAAAATTCCACCACTGCCTATGGGTTAGATCCGCGTAGAGATTTTCTCATTCATGAACTAGGTATGTATTGATTCCTGTCATTACATGATATGTATTGATTCCCAAGTCCCTAATATCATGACCATCCTTGAAAAATGATAAAACAATTGTCCCAAACACATAGGGACAGAGTCATATAGGCTCATTTTTTCTATGTATGAGATAAGTCTTCATACAGTTTTCTAAGGCATGCAATATATCATGTACAATTTTTCACGGTTGTTCCCATGTCCTAACTGCATGATGTTAAACTAAAAGGAAAAAAGTGTCCCCACTACATGATGTTAAAATGCATAGACTATTCCCTTTCATACCCTATCAAGGGACCATAAGGTCCTTACCCTGGCCAACCATAATACAAGGTGCTTCCAACATCCTTTAAAATCCCATCAATCTATAAATCATACTTCATGTCTAAGTGAATCAGGTTCCCAAAACCATATTTTGCCTTGGGAAAAGATACCCAGCTTCAGTATAACCTTCTCTTTACTATGAATGTATGTCTATGGCTCCTTCATATGAACCTATGGTCATCAACCAAATGCATCACTATGGAAAAATGGATTTCTGACCCTTGTAATCCATAACATCACCATGGAAGAGCTCAACACCTCAGTGTGATTTGAACTACAACTGGTCTTATGGTCCCATATCATTTCTCATGACCTGAGGACCTTGATCCATGATTTATAACCTTTTCATTCCTCACTTAGAATTATTTCTGTGTGCTATTAACCCTGGGTATCCTAAGTTGGCTCTTGTGTATCGTTACCCATTTTAGGTCCATGTGCATCATGGCCTTAAATTTCCTGCACTATTGGTCAATGTTTAATTCCCTTAAACTCTAGCCTATAATGGTTCAAATCTAAAGACCTTAAACTACTAGAAAAAAGAGATGCAAAAACTACCAGGTTGAAAAGTCATAAAGGATACCTGATAAAAAGTTAAGTCTTCACTCACTAAAATCTTATTCTTCAGATTTTAGTAAAAAATTATGGCACATATAAATAAGGTATAATGGTCATAGAGCCTACTCTGTATCCCTAGTAAAAGAAAAGGTATGATAGTTGGACCCCTTAGTTCAGGATAAAGTTAGATTAATGATTTGTCACACCTTTTAGATACGAGAATGTGTTTGCTAGGTGGTGACACAATTTTTATGGTACCCAAACCCTTATGGGATATTACAATTTCCACAAATCACACTTCCTGATTTAGTGTGTATAAGATACCCATAAACCTTGCATGGAACTTGGAAATGATACCTGACTTCAAGGGACCATTTTCTTGACAATTAATGTATGCCAATGGCTCCTACATATGCGCCTATGGTCCTCAACCAATTTTACAACTCTGACAAAAGGAATTTCCAATCCTTATGAGCCCTGACATTCAGCGTCAGAACTCAGCACCTCAGTGTGATATAACCTACTCTCGGTATGAATGTCCCATATCAACCTCCTAACCTGAGAACGTTGGACCAGGAATTAAAATATCTATACCAAAATATCAAATAATATTAGACATCCTCGATGTTACATCACCATGTTTTGTACCATTTCTCAAGGATAAAATATGGAAATCCATTCTAAAACCATTTCCGGCCCACACACCATGATTTGAAACCACAGGAAGTTAGGATTAGGCTTTATAATTAAAAATCCAACTACCCTAGGGTGACAAAACCCTTTCTGGATATCTTTCCTTCCATAACCGTCCATATCATCTGAACATTTGAGTATTTATAAATCTTTCGTGTCCCACAAAATGGTGTGGATATCATTTTTTTCTTGATGATGCTACCAAAACATTAGTTCATAGACCCACCAACTAAAGGAATATTGTCCTTGCTAGAATGAGTTTCAATCCTTGTGAGCCCTAAAAACAATATGGTAGAACCTGGCTTCTTTGAGTGTCACATGAAATACTCAGTATGTTTTCCCCATCCCATATTCATAGGCTCAAACTTTTGGTTTATGACTTACATCACCCTTACTCCAACTATCTAGGAAATCCTAGCATCCCTAGTATTTATCCCTTAATTGATATTACCTCCATAAATCTTACATGGACCTTAAAGAAGATACCCAACTTCACGAGACCCTTTTCTTAACTATTAATGTATGACTATGTCTCTTGCATATATAAATATTGTTGTAAAACAAATGTATCACTCTACAAAAGGGGATTTATAATCATTGTGATCCCTCACAACACCATCACAAAGCCCAACACACCAGATTGTTTTTTTGAGTCATTCCTGGAATGTATGCATCATATCCCATGATAATTGATTAGGTTCGAGCTAAAAGAACATACACTATATCAATAGAAGGTCTATGATAAAAGACCCTAAACTAAAGAAATATAAGGTTTGAGCTAAAAGAACCCAAACTAGAGTAATAGCAATTCCGAGATACAAGATGCTAAACTATAACAATTCACGGTTTGAGAAAAAATGACTTAAATTAAAGCAATAAGAGGTCTAAGATAAAAGACCCTAAACTAAAAAAATAAAAGGTTCAAGATAAAATACCCTAAAGTAAAGAAATAGAATATACAAGATAAAAGATGTTAAACTAATGAAATAGAAGGTCTGAGATGAAAGACCCTAAACTAAAAAGATTAAAGGTATGAGCTAAAAGACCCTAAACTATAGCAATATCAGTTCTGATATAAAAGACCCTAAAATAAATCAATAGAATATCCCATCTAAAATATCCTAAACTAAAACAATAGATGGGATGATTTAAAATACTATAAAATACAAAAATAGAAGTTTTGATCTAAAATACCATAAACCTATAGCAATATAAGGTCCAAGCTAAAAGATCATAAAGCACCACAATAGAAGTTCTGAGCAAAAAGACCTTAAAATACTGTGGTAGAAGGTCTGATCTGAGAGACCCTAAACTAAAACAAAAAAAAATTAATTCTATAGTAATTGAAAATATTTCAAGCCCAAACAAAATTGATTATAAAAAATCAAGCTACTCTCACCAAGATTATCAGATTTAGAAAAATAAAGAGCACTCTCCCTCTAGGACATGATTTCTACCCAATGATCAATTTTTGAATATGGTGATATTAAGATAACTAGAAAAAATAAATTAATGAAAAATATCATATTGGTGGGTATTCAAGAACACTTGAGAAAAATATATTATGATTTAAATATTCAGATCCAAAATTCATGTTTACTTGTATTTATAAAAAAGATGGGCATCGTTGACGATCCACATAATATCGAAGCAATGAAAAGTCAAGCACATCACGAATTAAAGAAAAATAACTAGGCAACACATATAAAGTTCAAGAAATCTATTCATGATAAAGTTTGAAATATGAAGAATCTCTACATTTTGGTGTCTCTCTAAGAATCTATTAAAAAACAAGATGTATCTCAATGATTTAACTATAATAAAATTCAATCTGATCTGCTAGCCAGATTGTCAAGATTCTGGGGAGATATGTCAATTGAATGCTAAAGTGTCTCTCACTCCACCTCTTCTACTTTCATCCCTAGATAGAGAGTCTCAAACAAAGTAGTCATCTCCTTAACCCCTTTTGGATAATTTTCCAATGAGGTTGATGATGTTGAATGTTCAAACATTAGGTGTGTTATGATTTCCTCACATATCCATATTTGATAAGTCCATGAATCCATATAATCTTTTAGTTTGAATATAAACTAGAGATCATGATCCAATGCCTCTGATGCCTCCTTCATGTTCTGAACGAGGGGAACTTCATCCAAAAAATCAGGCGAGACCCTCTCATTGGTGGGAAAATCTTACCGAACTAGGATGATATACTCCATGAATTCACATAGTGTTTTTGAGTCAAATCCATCTACCCCCCAAGTCACAAAAAAGATGGTGAATACTCTCCTCTTGAATATAGAATGTTTCCAAAGGAGTCTTAGTAACTAGGATGCAAATATGCTTCTAGATTATCCTACACTGCGTCTGATCCTCTATGACTGATTGAACAAGTGTATCAACCACAACCTATGATAGGAGACTAATTTTATCAAATGATTCTAACACACTATCACGGTGGTCTTCTATATGATGAGTTAACTTCCTCTATGTCTTTCCCAAGTCTTTAATCAACTCCATTGCTACTATAGATGGAGGGGTTTGTGAAGAAAATTTCTCACCCACATGATGGACCATTAAACATAGTATGCCACCTGGATATGCTATCACCCAAGATTGGGAATAATCCTGAGTAAGAATGGTGAAAGAATTGATAGGTAAGATATTGATATTAGTATCAATGTCCTCATTTTGCAACATCATCCAAAACTGGAGGATGATCCCAGAGTGTCGCTCTCCCCACACACTGAACAAATTAAGGGGGGAGACCCTTTGATTACAACCAAAATGATGAGTGAACCAATGAGGGGTATATGTCTCATAAATGATCTTCTCATCTTCCCTAGCTATAAGAACTCCATCTCAAAGCGAGATCTTGTATGACCATTCACTGATAGATTCGATGTCGTTTTCAATGACCAACCTAGTTAGTGCACGATCAGGGGTGAAATCCAAGATATTAGACTGGGTCAACACATCTCTAACCTCATCATGGATTAGTGACATTCCCCAACCCCAGATATATTAATCAGTCTAGGAAGTGATGAGGCATCAGATATCCAGGTAGCATTGTAATAGTCATAACATTCGAAGTGATCCCCTATCTAGCCAAATAGAAATTAGAGAGTGAAACTGATCCTATAGGGGGTGCTTCTTTGCTAAATATGAACCAAGAGATTATAAATTCATGCATGGTTCGACAACACCAAGTTGCAATGATGTCCCTCCACCAGCCGCGCTTCCATAACCATCATGATGACTTGGATTCCTATATGCACATCCTCAAATGAGAAGAGCCAACAATTAATTTTTTTCCATAAATCCCTCAAATATATGACTCATAAATATTTTATAATTAACTCAGTACCCCCAAAAATTATATTCTTTAGCTTCCAAAATGGACCAATACAATATGAAACTATTGTAGATTAGTTGTGAAGGGCACCAATATGGGAGGATGGTAGTTGGTCTAACTCTGCTGTGAAAATGTAATATGTACATCTAGTTCTTGAATGAGATAAGAAAGAACAAATTCATTTCCTGTCTCATCTTCTCTTTCATACTGAAGATCATTTCCCTCACCAAAACTGGAGTCTACAAGGGATCATCCCAAACATTAGAAGTAGGGAGGAACTCATCATACATATCCCCAAGAGGGGGTATCCCACATAGTTGGTAGATGTACCAATGAATGATGTTCACTTCACCATGGGACAAATGGAATGTGTTGGTTCCAGGGAACCAATGGTTGATTAGTTCTCAGAGAATATCAGGCTGGTGATAGGCGATAAGTTGAGAGATCCACATTTCTTCATAAAGATAAACCCGATATAAATCATCAGATAACTCTAAGAAACTTTGTATGAACTATAATGGTCACACCCGTTCAACAAAAAATTTACCACTAGGAAGAAGACCCCATTTTGATCTCTATCCACTACCCAAAATTATGTAGAGAAGATAAAAATATACTCAAGGATATTTTAGAAACAAGTTGGTGGAAAAAATCACCACAATTCAGACCCAAGGGATATTTTCCTAATATATAAAAAAACCTTGGGATTGCACTTCAATTGGATTTACATCATTGGTAATTGTCATCAAAACACAGTCAAGTGAGGTTGGCACCCATAAAGATGGAAGGTTGAAGTTTGAAGGGGTAATGATAGCATAGTCTAGAAATCATAACCTATATAGAGGAAGTCAATGTGGTAGAGGATAATCCTTGAGTTCAGATGAGAGTAACATATTCAAATCCTTATTATCAAAATCCACATGATATCAAGGGTCAACATTATAGTTTCTAGTGATCACTTCCCTTTGATTGGATGTAATAGTTGATTGAAGAGAACCAAAATCCATATGAAAAAAAGTAAGTGGCCTATGTTAAAAAGATAAGATAAAATCTTTTCATAGAAAAGGAATAAACTAGAAACATCATGTGAATCACATGAATAAAAAATGGAATTCATAAATATCCAAAAGGGGCTCACAAATCACCTGACCCCCAGATGTATCATGGTCCATATAAAACTATATGGCATTGTGAAATTACATGAATCCGTGAAGATCCCCAATCACAGGACCTAGACATGGTCACACAAGCCACATGATAGTTAAAGGATCCTGAAATAAATCCCCATTGCTCCTGTGAAACCCTCAAGACAATCAATTATCATCATAGAAAAAGTTAATATAATTAACGAAGTATAGTTTGTAGTTGGATCAAGTGGGATCCTTAGTAGAAACAGTCTTACAGAATGGTTCACATGGAACGTGCTCGCATTGGGGTCTCATGATCAGATCATGATAAATGGTTTGGAAATAGGGACACACCACAGAAGCAGTGTGAGAGAGCTCAGAGTAACTGGTGAATGAGGTCTATCTCAACTTCCATATATATTTGGAATTCTATGGAATACCAAAGGTCACTTAGAAGAAAAAATGTCACCCAAGACATCGAATTGTGATAATGCCAATGACCCAGGTGGGCAGTTAATTTCCTCAAAATCAATCCATTTTACCCACAAACATCTTTCCTAGGGAGGCATTTTTTGATTCTCAAAAAATTAGCATAAAAAAATTCACAAAGGAATAAATACATGGAAATGGGTATTATTCCCCCTATAAAATAAAATAAAGGAGATGGTAGATGAGACCCACAAATCATGCAATACTCCAAGGGATACACATTCCTGTGACCATCATAATGACACGTGAAGATACCATGTGTAGAGGATATCCTTCTAAAGGTACCATGTGAGTCCCTTTGAAAAATACCTTATTCTCTTGCATGAGCACCCTAGAAAATCACTAGTCACACATGATAGACTGATAAGATCCCCCCATGGTCATGTGTCATTTCAACTGGTGGATGTTGAAAAACCAATCAAAAGTCCTTGAAAAATAAGAGAAAAATATCCAAAGGTAGGAGCCTGTTGCAGTCATATAATTCACATGACACTTCACTAATGGGGAGAATGATTTTCCTTGACAATATTCAAATAACATATGATATACCCAACCATTAAGCAATAAAACGAAGGAAATAAAATGGGAGGTAGTGAAAGCCTCTCATGGTCCTAAAAGTCATGCGAAGTTCTCATGTCAGTCCACAAGAGACCGCTATACCCTTGAGACATGTCTGCCTCATCTCACAAAATTTCATCATCTTGTCATCCTCATCACGCGAAGGGAATCAATTATATACAGAGAACTGCATGCTCCCCCTTTTTGGATCCTTAAGGAAAATCAGATGGAATTGTCTATGAAATGATCATGTATCCTCATAGGACCTTTTGTGGTCATGTGATGCATCGTCTGAAGGTTGGGTTATTTTCATTGATGACACTCAAACAACCATGTTCACTCCATAACCTTTGTTAATTTAACAAAGGGATAAAATGGGGAGGAGGAGGAATCCTCTCATGGTAATAAAACTCTTGTGATTTTCCCAATATGTTCACAACATGATCTCAAAAGACCCCTTGACAATTAGGCCTAATCCCATGAAGGCAGCTGGGTAAGCCATCCTTATCTCACAGAAATTACTATAAAAGTCACCCAAGATCATGTGAAGGACTCTCAATAGGAACCCAAGTATCATGAAGCACATTGGACATATCAACATGAAAACATGAAAGTCCCTTGACATATACACATGATTCAAACAAGTCCCCATTAATTTTAAATAATCTAATAAAGGAGGCATTGAAGGTTTGATCCCATGACTGCTGAAAATCATGTGATACCCTCAGAGTAATCCACAATAGAAACACACAAAGGTGAATGATGCCGAATCCAATCACTGACTCCAAACTAGATTTTAACAATACATGTCGTGAAAAGAGGAGAAAAACTGGGGTGGTGAGGCCTATAAACCCCCACCCCAGTATAAAAAATATGATGAATCCCCTCTGGATGAAGAGTTTTCCTTCTCACATCCAGACACACTAGTGCCAGAGGGGATTTCTTGGAGTTGTTGAGTTTGTAACTAAAAAACTTCTTGTCAGGTAAGATTTAGGGAACAACCAGAGAAATCATATGCCATGCATAAATCACTTCACGTGATCAATCATAGATCACATGAAGGAATTCTGGTATGAAATGTTAAAAACACCCCACACACATTCTAGATCACATGATACATAATATATAAGTTGACATAGAACAAATCTAATAAATTCATTAAATGAAGGCTAGAACAATGATTAAAGGTGAGAGACTTATGTGAAGGACCTACATGCTAACTGTCATGCACTTCATGTGAATTATCCCAAACACACAACAACACCAGAACATGTTACCCATATCCCAAGATTCTCCTTTGATATACTATTTATATTATGTGAATTACTCAAGACATGTCAAATTAAGTGACATGGTGCCCCTTGAGCATTCCACCCAAGTCCCATGAAACCTTCTGAGTTCACTATTCAAGTCTCGAGATGTCTTTCAGAGGTGTCACCTGACTCATATAATGAAACCATTACATGTTATCTGATGTCATGGTAACACTCGGGCATGTCAAATGACTCTCTCAGTTAATTCAGGCATGCCCTATAGCTCTTCCGACATCCCTGAGACATGCCTTCCAGGTTTCACGATGTCCTATAGACTTGTCATCCATGACATGTGACAACCTCTGAGACATGTTTCTTTGACTATTGAGATTCTCTAAATGTCTGTCATCCATCACTCGTGATGACACTATGGAAGATCAACTAGATCATGTAGCACCGTCTAGACAAGCTAGTCAGGGTCATGTGATGGATTCCAAGGCCAACCGGACGGGTCTTACAATGTCTTTAGAACAATTCATCCTTGATCATTCGATGACCCGAAAAAATTCCATATGGAATACACTATGCCCCTCAAACAAGACTTCTATATCATTAAATCATCTATGGATATGTCCACAATATGACTAAACATATCCAAACATCCTTCAAAACTGAAAATCAAGGTATGTCTAGCAGACCATTAAAGCATGTCAGGTAGGTACACATGTCAGATAACAAGGGAATCCTAGGACTTGATGACCTTGTTCATCCTCAGAGTGTAATCATCAAATATAAGGTAAATCCAATAATGTAATCCCCAATAAATTGAACTATGATTACTCTGATTCTTTTTATAACTAGGATATGTAGGACACCTTCGTAAGGTTCTAGAACCACATTAAAACACACCAAAGGTAGTCGCAGCACATAAGTTCCACATCCATAAGCAGTGAGATAGGTCATTTTTCATCCCTTATTTCTTACACTGAGCATAGACCACATGGGATTAGGGAGTTTCAATAATAATATCATTTTCAGCGTACGCCTCTACAAAGGCAGTTACAATCTCATCATGTAAGTCCTGATCAATTTAACTATGATGACTCTTATTTCTTCTATAACCAGGATACATAGGATGCCTTCCTAAGGCTTGATCCCAAACTCAAATGGGCATCCTCCTTTGTATGATACCTATCATGTCTCTAAATTTTCAACCACTAATACCCAATCATTCCCATTGGATGATCATCTAACTCATCCACCAATGGACTGAGAAACTCATTGAACTATGAGGTCTCTAATTCCTACCATAACTAAGATACATAGTATGAATCTCTAAGGCCCGATCTCAATATTAACATCTAAGGGTTGTATCAGTACACAAGTCTCACATCCAAATACAATGAGGCTAGTCACTTTCTACCTGTTTTTTCTTAAACCGAGCATATCTCATGTGGACTTAATGAGTTGTAATGAGCACATCATTGGCATCATGAATCTCCACCAGTCAGGGTAGTCCCTATATGTAATCCTAAAAGAGGGGTATGGCATAAATACCCCTACACATATGGGCATCTACCCTGGGGATAGTCCCAAGCCATGATTGAACTGTGATAACTATGATTCTTGATATAAACAAGATACAATGGATTCCTCCCTGAGGCTTGCACCCCAAAATATAGTTCCTCAAAATATATAAATATGTCCTCACCACATGATGTTAAGATACACGGGTTTAACAAACTACATGGACTTTGATTTCTGTGACAAATAGGATACTTATGATACCTCATAAGAGCTCAATCCTCTCCTAGGAATATTAACTACTTCCCTATGTGGCAGAAAGTCATGAAGTAATTGTTTATATGGATTCATCACATGAGTAGTTACCCATTACTCAGAAAAGGTTGAAGAAACTCATATACCTATAGATGGATTCACTAATGAGATCCACTTTTATCTGTTTATTAATGAGATCCCATTTATTTTGTATATAAAGAGTGTCAACCTAGAATCATTTTGCTAGGGTAACCAGCACCATATGAGGATTAGTAAAAGGTTCATGAAGATATCTTAAATCTATAAGAGATCCCAGAGTAGGCAATAATTCCACTCAAAAAGGGTTTGATGAGCCTGAACTGCCTTCCTATTGACTAATGCGAGTCCCTAAGCATCATTGGGTTTCAAACCCCATCTGTGCACCTACCTTTAGAAAAACTTTTGTAACCCATTATAGATAAAGGAACTGCTGGGAGTTTCCATTAATAATGACAATGGTGACCTGATGTGGATAATTGTGCCAGAAATAAAACCCCACAAAATAAACCATCAGGCCAAACCAAGAACACCCAACAATCATCTCTTCCCCATAGAAAAAAAACCATACCATCTTTATTATATAATCAATGAATTTACTAATATAAAGATATGGTAGGTCCCCATACATCTAAGTAAAAAAATTATATATTTAGAGATCTAAGATATTGAACATTCAAGCTGAATGATAAAAATATTTTTCCTTAGAATATATCTATCACAAATTTTGATTCTTTTATGATCAAGATTTTGTATTCACTTCCTTTATAAAACTATCAAGTTATTCTCACTAATGTGATTGAATCTATAATACCATACCCCTGGGTCTTTTGAGTTTAAAATTAGATCTATTTAATTTTCAACTCAATGTTTGGTTAGGTAATGTGTTTCATCCTTCACTCCTTATGGAATAACCATGGGCTATCGAGTTACTTTTCGAGACTCCATTGGTGAAATTAGTTCCATACCCAATTTTATATAGATGTTCTAAAAATATGAGGTTCTTTTAGAGACATTAATTTTTTCTTAGCTCCTAACGTCATAGGAAACAACCATTCTTCATTTGGATATTTCCATTTATATTTACTCTGACCTATATTGCTTCATAATACACCAGATGTAATTTCCTAAAACATTCATATATGTAGTTGATCATGTTGCTACAATATTCCATCATGTGAAAGGATTAACTAGATTTAATGACCCATGAATCCACCAGAACATTGATTTTGAGTAGTTTATTGTTGACTCCTTCCCATTATATTAATAGAATTTGATCATCTAGAAACTTTTCTTTCAATGTATTATTTATAAATCTTACAATTCCTATAAATATGTATATGATTACAACAATACATGTAGGAAAGAACTAGACTAGTCAAATTTATAAGACATTTTTATGTAAAATTATCTCCAGATCATCAAATATTACTTCTCTAAAATAAAAATCCCCTTTCATCAGTACTTATATCATTCTTGTAAGTTACTTGGACCTATATGCTCATGATTTACTAATTGAGGACCAAATTCTAGTTGTCTTTGACCACTAGATCAGTTTTTTTATAGAGGAGTCACTAACCATAGTAAGTATACCAACCCAAGTCTTTTAATAAAGGTAAAAGAAGTTGAATTTCCCATATATCATATTTTAATGTAACTTTCACTACTTCATAGTGGATCTTGATCTAGGTAAGGTCATTCACATGATCTATCACTAACCTTCCTTCCCATAACCTAAAACTAAGAAAGCATCAATTTAGATACACTTTGTTTAATATTGTTTGTTTCTAATATATATATATATATATATATATATATATTCTAGGATTTCCATCAGCTTAGCTATAGTCTTCTTATCTGAGACGTTGAACGCTACATTTCATGCCAAAAAAATCCCCACCAAACTTAGTGATATACTGTTCCTCCTTTTCTATTTCAATATACTCAATATTTTTAGGATTATATTAACCCAATAGAAGTTCTCTATTGTTTTTAATGAGATAATACTCTATCTTTATCCTCAAGAAACTATAATCAGTTACATCAGATCGACTGATTTGAATATTTCCTTCTTTCATTGTTATATCTTGAAATGATAGTAAAAAACAAACTAAAATCAAACATTGAGACAAAAATGAATTATACCTGATATATCAATTGAGTGTGAACTAGTAAACTATAATACCACTTTATGGTAATGGAAAGATCTTCTAACTGCTGGAAGATACAATTTGAATCTACTAAAATATTTCACATGCCATAGGTGTTTCTTGTTGGAATTAAAACCATAAAAATTTCCCATAAGATTAGTGCACTAGAAGGTAGAAATGATTAATACCCCACTCATAGGGCTAAGTCACAATTCTCACGCACTCTTCGAACAAAATCAAAACAAAAAACATTTAAGACAAAAAATTCAATAGGGAAAAATAAATTAGATACACAAGATTACGTGGTTTTAAATTTTGTCCTACATCCATGGGAGAATACTATAAATTCTTGATTTCACTTAAAAATAATGGATATGAATCATTTTATCTAAATAGAATGTGATTACACTCAAAGAAAAATTTTCATGTATAAGTAATCAACTAACCCCACCTCTATTTTATAGATGTAATCAGCTAGTGAAATAGGTTACACCATCAAACAAAGAATGCAGTTAAAACACTATTATAGTTGGTCCACTCTTGATTCCCTAAAACCTCCACCCCCAAAACCATTAAATATAGTAAACATAAACTGAGATTCACCATTATATCATCAAATATTTAGTACCTTTAGGTAAAATTACATGTGTGATAAAGTTGTTAAATATATCTTCCTTGAAAAGATCAGATTGATCTTCTAAACTTCCTCCTTTTGATAAGTTGAATATGGTGATCCGAATAAGATTAAAAAACCAAAAATAATATAATGAATTTACATGAACAAAATATGAAGAAAATAATATGTAATAAAAAATAGATCATAAATCATGAATTATGACATAAATATTTTGATTGAAAATAAGAAATGAGGTATAGGTATAAGGAAACATAAGATAATAATCATGATCAATGAATAATAAAATGATATTATGGAACCAAAATAATCCAAGAAAATCATTTCTTATACAAAGGATCAATAATAAGACCATTATCACCTAGTGTACTGAGTCCCATAATATAGTGTGTTGGGATCCCTCCCAATTCCCATAAACATCATAGAATGGGTTCAGTCCCCAGCCCCATATAAGTTATCTCAAGAGATATAAAATTTTACCTAATTCATTAGAGGGATATATAATTTTAGGAACACTCAAAACATAAGAAAAATGATATATATGTGTTCCATATGAGCACAATCACATTAAAAAATCAACCATAACATAAATACCCTTTGAGAAAGAAGCAAGTTTCTTGAAAATTTATACGAGGAAAAAATAAATCATCCATATAAAGAAAGTGGATGATTTAATTTAGAAAAATCCCTAATTAAATATAACTAAAATTAAATATATATAGAGATAGATGAAAAAAACTTTATAAGAACCTTAGATTGTTTTTTGAAAAATAAGATGAAATATCCTTTACTCTTTGTTAAAATTTATTTTAATAGAAAATAAGTTTTAAAGCAATAGTTATACAAAATTAATGAGAATTTAAATAAAAATTAATTTAAAGTATTATAAAAACTAGAAAATAATGCTTCATAAAGAAAACTAAATAAAATGGTGGGAGAAAGAGAAAATGTGGAAAATATTTAAAATGATTATTTTCATAATTTTGTAAATTAAAGTCGAATTTAATATAAAAAAACCTTAAAAATCAAAAAATTAGTGACACATACATCTACAATGTCAGACCCTAAATTTGGTATAATGGAGAATATTATTATCTTATTTCATTGGTACATAATACATAAATAAAATTTTAATTTATCCAATAGTTTGGAAGTATAATTAGACTAGATATATAAATGAATATTACTTTGTATTGAAAACTTAATGTAAGATATATGTAGCATAAAAACTTTATTATTTATCTTTTAAATTCTGAACATTATATGTATTAGTCTACATGGTTTCTTAGGGAAATGGGATTTAACTAAAAAAGGGAGATCATATGATCAGTAAGGGTTTGTGTATGGTATAAGATTTTATAGAATAAGTAAGGAAAAATTAATATTGTAGGAATAAATAATTTAAATGATTCAATAAGTGAGAATAATATATCTATAGATAACCAAACAATATAAATAATCACATGAAAAATAATAAATGATTTCATAGTGACGTAATGCATAACCTGAAATATTAATGTTTCCATCAATGCCTAATTATAATAATTTTTATTTACTATAAAGGTCTAATTACAATACATATTAAATACCATGAAGGAATCATGATAAGGAATTATACCTAAACATTTATGAAACACACCATATTACCTAAAATAGTTTTCCTCATGGGACTTATCGATGCATTGAGGGGATATATATTTATAGGCCCCTCCCAGCACTTAATAATTCCATTTTATTCATCATATGAAAGAAATGAAAAACAATAGAATACATAATAAACTTTACTTTATAATAAATAACATTCATATTGGAATAAAAAACATATTTTCTACAAATGTTTTTCCCAATGAATAAAGTACGAGGATATTTATGTGAATATTCCATAATAAAATTAAAAAATAGGATATCCGCAATGTATAAAAACAAATTTATTAATATAATGATAATAATGAATTTATTAAGTGTAATCTCATGGTGTATTTTTATCAATAGGAAATAATATTTCATTTTGGTTTGTAAAGATCTGATGATTCATCCAAAACATATCCAATGATTGTGTCAAACCAAGTGTACAATAAAGTCCACTAGTTTTTCATCGAGTGAAGGTTTAGTTACTACCAAAAAACATTTTTTGGGGTTATTAAACTAAGGTGAATAAATTATATAACCTGAATCTACTTTTTTTTATCCAAACAGGGATGTCATTTCTAGGAAACCACACTCTCTTCAGTTTACCAAAACCATAAGATATTTTATGGCTACATGTGTTTTTGATTATTAGAATGACTTATGAAGGTAGTATAATAAGATGTAATGGTGATATATCATTGATTATATGATAATTTATAGAAGTTAGTAATAATAAAATTTTTCATTGGTAATAAAATAGAAAGGATCCAAAAATAAATGTTGAGATAGGTAAGGAACTCTTACATTTTCATAATAATAACTTAGGAAAAGGGTCTAAAGATGGATTTTAAGTAATAAATGATTGAAAGAATATCAAATGGAAGATATTTACTTGTAATTATAAGTCATTAAATATACGAAAAATTAATTTTAAATTATATTATGAAAAAATTATTTTAATTGATAAGTAAAGAGGATGATTAGAAACCATTATTTGCAAGGTAGCTTCTTAATGATTGAAAAGATCGACATAAAACCTTATATATTCCATTTAGATACCATTGAGATGGTAAATGATGGGGAATTAAAGATAAATTTCTTTTTAGTTGAGATTTATGAGATAATGGGTGCAAGTGATCTACTTTTATAGGTGAAAAAATGGATATTTCTTTGAAAAATTATGTTAGATGATGGGTAAAGGTGGAATCACATGAGAGTTAGGAGTGTTAGGTGAGAGGATATTGATGAGACATATAAGTATGAATTTAAATAATAAAAAAGTACTTATATAATGGTTTCTATGAAGTATTTTTAATATAATTTGAGCTATGGTAGATTACCTCTTTTTACCCCTTATTAACTTGTTTAATTATTTACCTCGGTAAATTTTTATACAAAAATAGTAAATGACCTCTATTACCAAAATTCTATGTGAAAATTCCAAATTAGGACCCTATTTAATTTAAATCAATTTGTAAATAAGAAAAAATTAACTTTTAAATGAATACACACATACACATATTGTTTTTTAGAAAAAATATTTATTGAAATATTATGTGTAATTAATATTATTTCATATAAATCACTAATTAAATAATGTTAATATATTTTTTTATGAATTGAAACATTATACCATATTCATGTTTTAAAAGTGATCAATTTAATTTATTATGATAAAAAAACCAATGTTTTGGAAAACACAATTCTTTGAAAAATTACCATCTTACCATAGAAATTATTATTTCCAATTCAAAAGTTAAACACATTTTTATTAAAACTGTACTCTATCTATATGAAATTTAGTTATTAAATAAAAATATTTATATATTTCAAATCACACATTTGGTCCCAAAAATCTGAAAACTATTATTCTACTAAATCTAATTTTATTCTGATTCATATGTTTATAATTATATTAATATTTATTTATTAACACACATTTTCAATAAGTATAAATTTTCAATCATATTATCATCAATTTTTTTCATTTAATTTGGTACATGAATAAATAACATTTAAATTCCTTTTGTTGGTTCTTGGGTACTATATTCTCCCCCCATTAAATAATTTAGGATGTATATAAATTCATAAAAATGAGAGGGCAGTTCTTCATTAGGATCCAATGTTTCCTACTTTATATTATGATTCCTCTAATGTACTTTCACTAACCAAGTTACTCAATTCCATAAAACATTCTCTTTATTTTTGATAATTTGGATGAGATCTTTATTATATGACTAATTGTGTTATGGATCAATTTCATTAGTGGTGAGTAAATGAGTTGGGTCTAGTATATACTCCCTTAACATTGATTCATGAAATACATCTTGAAATTTAGAGAGGTTGCATGGAAATGAAAAACATCAATACATAACTCCAATTTTCACCAAAACTCCAAAAGGCCCAATGTACCTTGAAATTAGCTTTATCATCTTACCAAATATTTTAATTTCCTTCTATGGTGATACTTTGAAGAAGAAATGATCTCCTAGTTGGAATTGAAATTTCTTCCTCTGATTATCAATATATCTTTTCCAACTATTATAATAATCCTTGATATAATTCTAGATAGGATTCACATTTTTAGTTTTCTCCTACATGAATACTAAACCAACTAGAATCCTTTATATAGATTTATCTCAGAAGGTTAGAGTATAACATATATACCCATGTAATTACTCATAAGGTTCCATTTTTATAATCTAATGGAAGATATTTTTTAATTAAAATTCCACCAAATTTTGGTACTTTTACAATGTTCCTTTAAAGTCAAGTGAGAATGAACATGACATATCCTATAATGTTTAGATAGTTTTCTTAGACTACCCATATGTTTGAGGATGGTAAGAAATTCTCAAGTGTAGCTATGTGCTCAAATAATTTTGATGAGTCCTCCAAAAAATTTATGTGATATGAGGGTCATTATTAGATACAATTAATAAAGGTGAAAAAATGATTCTCACAATTTCACCGATATAGATCTATGATATATGTTTAAGGGGATGATCATTACTTATTTCTAGGAAGTGTGCAGATTTGTTGAATAGATTCACAATGACCCAAATAACATATTTCTTATAAGATCTATTAGGAAGTCTCATAATAATTTCTATTATAATATTATCCAATTTTTATATAGGTATAGGGTGGGGTTTCATTACAAATTTTAAGAGTTTTTCATTATATTTTACTTGTGGTCATACCATGAATCTTGACACATAATAATCAATTTCCCCCTTTATGTTTTCCACTAAAATTTCTCCTTAATATACCTATATATATTGGTTATACCAGGCTCAATAGAGAAATTTATGCTATTATCTTCTTCTAACAATTCCCTCTTTATCTCCAGTACCAAGGGTATATAAATCATCTTTAAAAAATTCAACACATTATCATTATAGATAAAGACTATCAATATATGATATTCTATGTCATTAAAATTATTTTAAAAATTTGTTTCCACTGGATGAGGTTTCTTGATTTTCTCCAGTAAATATAGTTAGGAAATTACTTTGAAAAAGAATGATTTTATCCTTCCCTAATAATTTTCATATCCAATTTTTTTAATCCATGAATATTGGATCCTTATCTATCATAATAATATATAGAACCGTCTAATACTTCATACTCAATACATATTTTTGGGGAATTTAACTAAGAAAAACCAATCTTCTATGCCACCTATAGACCACTGAGAGCATAATTATCAGTCCACCATAAGTTCATTTATAGATCAATGCAACAAAAAACCAAACCTCTAGAACTTTTCTTCCTATAAACTATGTGAAATAAAAGTAAGAAGTCCTAAAACCCTACCCATCATAGTATGTTGATATTCATAAAAACTTTAGGTGATACAACAAAAGAAACCACAAAATAGGAAATGGTAATAAATGCAACCAATGTACATAAAACATTAAATGTACACCCAAGATTTAACTAGCTTTAGATTTTTTCCTACATGCATGGGAGGAACCACTATTATTTATTTATATTAATTATAGTACAAATAATTAAAATCAAATGAAAAACACTATCATTAATAAGTCATTATAGAATTATTAACACTAACGAAATATGAGGTACAATATATTCTACTAGTACAATGTTAATGCATTAGATTATATAATACACTAAGATTCAATCATCTAGGTTAGTCCCCACTTTCTTTTATAGGAATTTCAACATGTTGATTCGATCACACCACATTTTTATAATAAGGCAGGTGCCTCCAAATTGAATGTCACTATTGAATACACATAACACTATTGAATTCAACCACTCTCCCCAATAAAGAATTCGAGAGTCTTCTTTCTAGAGAATTAATTCCTAAGGTTTCTCCAATATTATAGAAAACCCTTGATATCATCAAATGTTATAGACATTCGATGACCCAATCGTTTCTTCCTTCACACCGAGCCCAACCACCTTCCACTAATTGAATTTATAATGAATGAAAATGTAGTGGTAGAACTACCAGTGCTATGAACATATGTTACTATAAACTTATGATTATCTAAACATTCAATGCTCTAAAATAGTTTTAATATCCCAATAATATCTTAATTGAATACTTTTATTTAGTGAAAACAAAACAAACATCCCTATTAAGCTCCCCCAATCCCTTGTAGTAGTATTATTCCACCACATTTTCCTTCTTCCATTCCCCCAATCCCTATTGATTCAAAATTCTACCTTATAACTACTTGATCTAAAGCCTTGGTGAGCATTTTTCCAAGATTTTTTCTACTGATGATATTTCAGGGATCTAATACCTTATCCTATAACATATTTTTGGTGAAGTAGTAATTTAGGTTGTTGTACTATACCCTTTGATTTAATTAAATATTTTTAGCACTATGGATTTCTCTATATATTTCATAGAAATAAATCACTCTTTCAGGATTTATTCATAATTCATTTGTAAACTACTTCAACCAAACCACATCCTTCCCAAATTTTGTTTCCATGAAATAATCTACTTATATTGTGTTAGTATCTATCTAGGGATCACTGAGAGTGGGAGGGGTGAATCTGTGATCCCCTAAAACTATTATGAGTTACTTGCTTTGAAATTCAACTTCTTGAACCGATAAATTTTATCAATCCACTCATGATATTATCTAAACCTTTACTTTTATGGAGATATGTATATAAGAACACAAAACATTATATTTCATGGTTCTACACTAATAACCACTCCTTGCAATGTTTGTTAGTCCCCTAATATGGATTCATCAAATACTTTTCAAAACCTATTTACAAAATCAAGTCCACACTATTCTACTTTATTAATTTATAAGAATACATAACTTCACTAATACAATATTGATTCAAAACAAGAAATAACTCAAAAAAATTTCTCCTCCATGTATAGAAAAATTAATAGTATTGTGTGTGTACTTCTTCTCCAAGATCATTGAATCTCATTGATGTGTAGTTTCTGTTCATTATAATGCCTCCATGTTCTAAGAGAAATGGATCATATTAATTTGATATAGATTTATCATGCCTCAATGGCACTACTCCTCATGTACAACACCTTTTTACCTTGAGACCTATTGCTGTATCGGGTTCTATCACATCTCATATACTTCCCATGAGTGAGAAATATATTCTTAGAGTTTCTCCCAAAAGCTCTATCCATACAGAAATCAATCCTCATTCCTCAAATAGGAAGGTGTCATCGCAAATAAATTTTCAACTTGTCATATTTTTAATGGGATATTCAAATCTCCCATTAATTTATCACATAATCATAGTTTGTGAATAATTTCTCATGGACTCCTTCTTTCCTCATACATAATGGATTAAATATCATTTTAATAAAATATAAAGAATACTGCATAATTCCAAATAATTTATCTTGAATGATTTCCTAAAAACATGAAATAATATTTTTAAACCAATAAAAATCATTTAATAATCACCAAATTCACTCAAGGTTTGTTCCACATGTTACATCCTTACAAAGCTAACAACACAGCTCGGTGCAGAGTCCTCGATCATTTTCCCTCAATATACAGAAGACTACATCTATTGTATCCTTCACATTTCTATTTTTTAATGATTATACACTTGTCAACCATGAAACAATTCACCATAAGAATGAGATATACCTTTTTAAAAATTCTGAACTATATATTTCTACTTATCGACCATGTCTTTCTCCAGCCATTTGGGCATCCCGTTTCTCATTGGTAGTCATTACAAGAACCACACTTGTACCACGATTGTGGTACATCATGTTTTGGACTTCTTAAAACCTAACAAGTGAAACTCTTAGACCATAAATTCATTTTTCCCATTTACACTTAGTTTAGTTTCATAGGTGAACTAACAATTCTCAATGGGGACCACCACTGGCATAGTTTTAATCTATCTGACCATTTTGGCCCTTCTCTTCTGACCACACCTTATGCAATGAGAATATCCTTCTCCTAGATTCTTCTCCAGCTTCAACATGAAAAGCTATAGGGATGGTAATTTCCTGTGTTGGGTAGTCTTCACCAGATATATACCCAAATACCTTTTCATTGTACTCATACCCTCCTCCTTCAATTACAACACCATAGTCACCTACACTGATTTCTCAGCCCATGATGCACCTCGTGTCAGACCATAACCTTATAAAAATGCCCAAAAGAATGTTCAGGGTCTCTATAAGAATTTTTCAAGATTCACAAACCTTCTTAAGATATATTATCAACACATATTGACCTAAAAAATATTCACCTCTTATTGAAAAAAAATACAATCAATGTTAAAACTCATAACAATTCCACTTTTCATTTGTTGTCAATACCACAAAATTATATTTTTAAAAGAATGAAATTCTCAAAAAAACTCATCAATATATATTTTCAATATTTTTCTACATATTTTATACCCCTTATATATTTTATCACCATTATTATACACCTTTTTTACAATAAAATGCAATGGGTAAAGAATATAGTATTCTCAACTAATCTTTCTTCCAACTGATGAAATCACATTGTTTATTAGTAAAGAGGCTTTGATTAATGTACTCTATATCTATATGGGGTAACCAAAGGAAAAAAGAGATATTTTAACAAGTATATCTAAGATATATATAAAACCTTATCATGTGATAACATACTCTGGAAATGTCAAATTTTCAGGGATTTCTTCAACACATTTAGTAAGAGTGTTCTGCACACATCTAAAAAATCCGTCAAATAAATTCCTGATAAAATAATACATAACCTATTATATTATCCATTGAATAATAAAAACTCCAAATTTTAATTATATTAAATATATTAAAAATTATGGAGAGAAATTATGGATTCTAATAACTCATTTATAGATTTATTCATGATGTCCTTATGTTTAATATTAGACAATTTGTTCTCACTAGTGATCCCAATCATGGGTTTCACTCATATCTACTTCAACATGATGTAATAATCCATGTAAAACTTGTCCTATATATTATATATAATTGAAAAAATCATGAATATACTTCAATTTCGTGCATTTTAGAAAAATATATATAAATTATTAAGGGAATAATGAGGGATCTATTTTCATCTTAATGCCACTCCTCAATTAGATAGATTTATCTCTACCCAGAGCATTGTTTACTTATAATATGATCATCATAATTTTGTAAAGAAACATTAGTCACATCAGGTTTGAATAAATCATCACTTCTTTGAGATTGTAGTGAACTCATTATAATCACTACTTGATCAAGAAAAATAGTCATACATTCCATTGAGATATGTCCATATTTATCAGATATTTTATTCTTCTTCAGAATATCACTTGTATATATCTTATCATGTACCTATTTTTCTTCTTTTGAAACAAATTTATTAATCTAAATTTTCATCCTATTTTTCTCACTAAAATTCCCATTCAATTCTTACCTATTTCTAGGTAAAGAAGAATTAAACCAACACAAATAAGATTTATGACCATACCTTCTATATTACCAATAATTTCCTTTGAATAATGATCTTATTTTTTGTTTCTAGACTTATTTGGACAGGTATATTTTTTTTCCTCTTTGTGATCTCTTTTGTTTAGGGGGTGGAAATTTCTTTGAAACAATATTTTATTCCTTTAATCAAGGAGGTTTCCACTTATCATCCTTATACTAAACCTTATCATATTTTTCTGTAACACATGTACCTTAAAATGGGATAGATTTATTTTCAAGATGTCTAGGTTTAACTTGTTCTTTAGATCCTATCTTTTTACCATCATGATAAGATTCTCCTCTAACCTTAATATTTTTTTTTATAATCCTCTCAAGCTAAATTCAACTTTTTTAATATATAGTACAAATGATTTTTTTCTCAAAAATATATTCTTCTATATCATTAATCTTTTATTCATGATAAAAATTATATTTATTTTTTAGAAATATTCAACACATGACCCTTGAACTATTCCACATAGGTCGATTACTTCTTGAATAGACCTTCCCTTTATTCATCAAAAGATCATTTTTACTTTTCACCAAACTTAATCACTTGAGTAGTGATATATTCATTCTTATTATCCATACATTTATCATCTTTCTTGATTTGTGACATATTATGAAGGAAATAATCCAACCTACCTTTTAGTTCACTTTCAAGTTTAGTTCAATCTTATCCTTTATCACTACTTGATGAATAAACATTTTTCTCTACATGAGAAACAAGACTGACTTCTTTGTTAGAGTTAATGGATGGTCTATCATCCTTTCTTATAAATATTCTTGTATTAGTGATTAGTTTCTTATTTCTTTAATCCTATTTATTATTATGAGGGATTTCTTCTTCCTTATCTTATTTAGTCTCCTCAACCTTATCATTTGGAAAAAAACATTTCAATATGGATGTGATAATTGCAATTAAAATATATAATAAATTTTATGCCATTTATTTTCCATTTTATCTTCAAAAATATCTTTTAAGAATGAGATATAATCTGATTGAGATCTTCATAATCCTCTAAATTATTGATGTTTTTAGAAACTTTATTTTTCTCTTTTCTCATGGTTTCAAAGGAAACCACTTTATTCTAATAATTTTTGAAAATTGGTTTCTTCCTCCTATCATATACGATAATAATATTGTGAACTTTGTTTAATTAATGATCTACTTGATATTATAAAGACTATACCTTGGGGTCAAACTGATCTATATTGTTTCTCATAATCTTCTTTACAATAGTGGTTTCTTTAAGTTTCTCCCCGAAACCATGGATACTGTTAAAAAATTCATTCAATTGATTTAAATTTCCACCAATATCTTCATCTTTATAAATCTTTATATCCTCAAATTTGCTTCTCCAAACATATAGCTTGGATTCCATTACTTTTCAATTTTATTTATATATTCTCTTAAATTTGTCTCATATTTATTTTGCATTTAAAAAAAACATTACCTTGATGTGGGAATTCTATAAAAATGAAATCAAAGGTTAATTTAATTCCTTTAAATCCATTTCTATGTTTCTTTTTTTACCTTGGGTCATATAGAAATTTTAAAGAATGGGTGGGAATCCCACTATAGAAATATCTCTTGCTATAAGACCAAGTGAAATAAGGTAAGGAATCAACTGATTCATCCAACAATGTTAGTTTGTGTCAGAAAGGAAGGAAATCCATGGTTATTCACATATTTGAGATTTTCTATAATTTTTAGATCTTTATAGGGTTCTTGTGATTTTCTACCACTTTTTATGATCTAACTAGGGATCACTGAGAGGGAGAGGGCCCAAATCAGTGATCATATTTAACATTTATGAGCTACTAATTTTAAAAATCAACCACTTTTGAAGGTTATTTATTGTATCATGATATTCTCTAAACTTTTACTCATATACATAAATGTAAATAAGAATAATTCACATGATATTTACAAGGTTCATCACCAATGAAAACTAGTTTCCTTGTTGGTTAGTCCCCCAAACATGGATTCATCCACTACTGCACATAACTTATTTAAAAAAATGATTTGAAAGTGGTCACTTTCTAAATCCATTGGAAGACATAACTTCAATACTGAAAAAAAAGTTTTAAAACAGGAAACAGTTCATATATTTTTATCCTTTAGGTAAAAATGAATCAATAGGACTGTTTATGTACTTATTACCCAAGGTCTTTAACAATCAATGATGCATGACTGCTGGTCTTGAGACTCCCTCTTGGTTCTATGAGAAATGGATCTCGTTACATTGATACATATGTATAGAGACTCAATGGAAGTTATCCTCATTAAAAACACCTCCTTTCTACAATACCTTTTACTGTATCTGGTTCTCTCATAACTCCTCTGCTTCTCACAAATGAGAAATATATTTTTGGGGTCTCTCACATAATTATATGTATACAAGCATCAATCCTCCATCTATAAATATAAAGGTTTCATCCCAAATTATTTTCCCACATTCAATATTATTAATGGGTAATTCAAATCAATAATTAACTCCCCATATAATAATAGTTTGTGAATTAATACTCATGGAATCATTCATTCTTCATACAATGTGGATTAAATGTCTTTTTAATCCGCTATATTGAATTATTCATAACACATTATTGTCATAATTGAAAAATTACATTAAAATGTAACCTATTTTATTAAACCACTAAAGAACCATTTAAGAATGATCACATTCACTCCAGTCATGTTCCACATGTTACAACCTGACATGGCCTACACCAAATCCTGATGTAGAATCCTTCACCATTTTACCTCAACACACCAAACACCATGAGGATAGTATCCTTTATCTTTATATTTTATCCATTCTTCTAAAACTATAAAAAATATATTCATTCACCATAGGTGTGGGACTATTTGTGTCATCCATTCTGAACTAGATGTCTGTACCTATCAACCACGACATGCTCTAACCATTTTGGGCATCCCTGTTTCTCATAGGGTTTCATAATAATCACAAAAACATATACCAAAGAGGTGTTCAAGCCTATTTTATCATTCTAAAAACCATAGAGGTTTTCATTTTAGACTCATTAATTTCTCACAAATGAACTATGTGTTCACCATAGGGACCACCATGAGCACAATCCTTGTCTATCTACCCATTTTGGTCCCTTTATTCTCATCACACCTTATGAAAAGGCATGACCTACTCTTGGATTCATATATAGATTCTCTATGGAAAACTATAGGGTTTTCCTTCCTCATTTTTTTAAGTCATCACCATTAATATACATAAATACCTGTACCTAGTACTCCTTCCCTTCACCTTTAACTACAATACCATGATCACCCACATGGATTCTTCAGACCATATTGCACCCATTATTTCCCAATAATATTAGAAGAACACCCAAAACCATTGGTGTGGTATCTCCTATTCTTCATCAGGATTCCTTACCCATATAAACATATATTCTCAACACATGTTTTCCTCAAAACCATTCACCTCTTGTTGAATAAAAATAAAATCAAATCCAAAACTTTTAACACATTTTACTTAATATAAAAATCTTCTAAAACCACAAAATCCAACTGATTACTATTCTTGGACAAGTAAATTATAACCCTATTTTTGTATTCTAATTATTATAGTATTCAATAAATTCAACACCAATAAAAACTGGTAACATTTGTTCCTCCCTAAAACAAAGATTCTGATATTTTTATCCTTTTTTATACCAAAGGATCCACTTGATGAATTCCCAATGTTCCTTTATAGGGTTAAATATAAATATTCTTATGAATCCCACTAAAAATAAAATATCTATTTGATTAAAAATCAGTTCATATATTTTAATTTCAACATAATAAGCAAACAAACCTTTCTCAATGTATTGATACTCATATTCTATTTCAAATTCTTGTTCTTTGGATAGTTTGAAGTGTCCAAAAAAGTTTGGAAGAAAATGATTTCCATTTAGAAATGCCTAACATTTCATTGATTTTACAGATATACTCATTCTGATATAGAACCAAATATAAATTATTCCTATCTCTTTTTATCCTTATCCTAGGTATCTTCTTCACTTGACCAAGATCTTTTTATCGCAAAACTTATGCACAAAATATTTAAAATTTTGAATTATTTTAAAATATGATCCAACCAAAATCATGTTTTCTACATAAAACAATAATATTTTATGATTTTACTATCGTGGTTATTACTTTAATCCGTAAAATATTTTCTTCAGTTTGGATACCAAATTATGATTCCAAACTTTTAGTAAACCTATTTAATATTTCATATAAAGACCCTCCTCTAAACCACTATGAAGGAAATATTTATTGATCCATCTACTCAAGATATAGATCTTCTGATGTAACCATTATTAGTAATGTTATGATGGTTTAATGTTTAAATACCGGTGAGATTTTTTTTGAGAAATTAGATCCTTCATTATATTGAAACCCTCTCACTTACAACCATGTGTTATATATTTTATTTCCATTGGCCACTACATTGATCTAATAAAACCACTTATTATTAGGTTCCTTTTTACCCTTTGGTAGGTCATTCATATCCAATGTTCTGTTTAACTTTAATGAAACCACCTCTTCATTCATGGATGAGTCCCACAACTTAGGTCCACGAAGAGAAGCCACTTGCACCAGATTTTCAGGTTCTACTACATTCGTTAGGAGTATAAAGTTAAAATTATTACCAGAACTATACACTATTCTCTTGATTTTGGTTAATCTCCTAAACTGAATCTGTTTATATAAGCATCTTGGACATGAATTTTTTGTCGGCATAAGAACTTCTGATAATCATACTTTTTGGGTATGTAAAGTCAGCGTTCCCACTCATGCTTCATTTTCCCTTAAATTTTATTTTCTTTCAAATTTTATTACTTATATAATTATGATTTCTTCCACACTTGTATCTTAGTTCCTTCATTTTTTCAAACTAATGGTGCTCTGATAAACCTGGCGCTCTAAATTTTATCTTCATTCAAGTTATTGCTCCTAAATGTTTTGGTCCTTCTGTAAAACCTTCTCAACAAAGAAAAAAAATCCTTTCTTCTGAAGATTTATTTCTTTCACCATCCTAAAAATGATAACCAAAACTTTTGTCTACACAACCAAGGAAGAAACATATTTTTTATTTTTATTCAAGCTTATCACGGTCTTAAAAATTTACAGGTACATATGTTTTACTATAAAAAACTTTATGATTTTGAACTTTTTATCATTTTATAGACCACATCTCCTACAGAAGTTCCTACCCAACTATCAATGCTATACTTCTATTGAAAAAATATATTACTATGGAATTCCCAAGTGTAAAATCATTATTTTAGTTCTATCTATCAAAGTATTATTAATCCATTTAGCTACGTTATTCTATTTTGGAATTATGGGAACTATCAATTAATTTGTTATGCCTTCATGCTTATAAAAATTATAGAATTTATGTTTGGTGTACTCATCATTGTTTCCTATTATGATTCACTTCAACTTCTAAACAAATTCCTTTTCTGCCTATGTATTACTCTAAACAAACACATAAAATACATCAAAATTATGCATCAAGTTGTAAATACATAATTTTCTTATAGTATTATCAATTAAAGTAAGAAATTATAGGACAAAACTATAGTATTTAATAGGGGAAGGTACCAAAACATCAGAGTATACAATCTCCAACTTCTAATCCCTAGGTTTCTAATAGTGTATTTTTAATGACACTCTTTTCTAATTTACTAGCACACAACTATCACACTTACCAGTTAATTATGATCAAGATTCAATATTATCTTGTCCCATAGATGTTTAATATTCTTTTCATTGAGGTGACTGAACCTAAAATGGCATACTTTAAGAACATCAAAATTTTTACTTTCAGTAACCACCACCACATTTAAATTACCAAAAATATAAAGGGTCCCATAATTTACCCCTCATGAAACTATTTTTGATCTTTTAGAAACTTTACATACCCTATTTTGAAAACTAGTTCCATATCTTGCATCATTAAGTTGTCTAATTGAAATAATATTCATTCAATGGTCATAGTTTTGAAAATATTATGACAGTTTAAAGAATACTCTATCCTTAATTTGGATGATGACATCTCCTTTTCTAACAACATAGAAGGAATCACCATCTTATTGGTGGAATTTCTTAAACTTCCCTGATATATAGTTTAAAATTCATCTTTGGTTACTAGTTTAATGATAGAAGGCTCCAAAATCAATCTCCCAAGATTCCACTAGAGTATTCACACTCAAAAAATATTCGTTGGTATCTTCAGTTATGTTAAACAAATATAAAATATTGGATGTAAATGCCTTTATGATGATATCCTTTTGATTATCTAAATCCTTCTTGATATTCCCTTTCTCCCCACATTTCCTACATATGGTTCTATAACCAACTGACTTACTTAGGTTTCTTTCCAATACTTTTATTCAAACATTTTTTTTCTAATGTACTTGATTTTGATTAGGTGATCATCCTCTTCTATTGGTATTATTGGAACTGTTGATCGATACATGAACTTACCTTCACTGAAGATATTCATTTAGTATTGGATTCCTAATATAACATAAAACCAAAATAGTTTTTCTACTTGAGGTACTATCTATAATTACCATTGAATCCTAGATTTCTAAAAGTAAAGATAAGAGTAAAATCATGCATGTATAATCATTAGAAGATACCTTTACTTATTATATCCACCCATAAATCATGTTGAATTAATTCACATGATATTCCACTGGTCTTCCTTCTATTAGCGTGAAGAAAATAATCCTCACAATATGAAGACCTTTTTATGGGCCTTCATCATTTCATAAATATCTACCAATGCCTTAAAAACTTCTACAATGATATTCTATTCCCTATTATTGAATCAAAATTCCTTAAAAGGTAAATTTTTACCAGGGTAGCCACTTTCTTATCAAATTGATCACATCCATATTTCTTCATTAGCATCAGATTTACCCAAAAAAGGAATTCCAAGTCCTTTTGGATCATATTATAATTAATCTATAGTCTATAAAATCCAAAATCCATTCCATAAAACTTCTCAATATGGATATTTCCTTCATCCAATGTTATGATTTGTACTGAGCCTTAGTTTGAAAACCTTGAGATTAGAAAATTCTGTATGATACCACTTATTAGAGGAAATGAACCATGAAAAACTAGTATCCTATACTATCGGTATATCAGCAGAAGTATGATTATTTACTGATGAGAAGTTCATGAAAATATCAACATAGTGGGAATAATGAACCTTGGAAGATTTGTTTCTTCTTGACTAGGTATAAAAGATATAGGAGGTCACTACACCCTACCCACTTCTCTAAGTCAACATTCACAAACACCCTTTGTAGAGACAAAAAAATCAACTGCAATATAGGAAATGGTAATTCATACAGGAGAAGTACATAAAAAATTAAATGAAAATAGGAGATTTAACATGATTCAAAATTTTTCCCTATGTGCATTAGAGAGACCAATATGAATACATTATGTTACTGAAATTACAAATAATTATAGTCAAATAAAAACACCATAAATAATAATTCATTATAGAATTATTAACACTATGTAAAACTATGATGCAATGTATATTGGTACACTATAAAAGTTTTATATCCAATTATGCACTTAGATCCACTATTCAAGGTTAGTCCACACTTATTTTTATAAGAATTATAACTAGTTCACCCAAACACACCACCTTCCTATATTCATGGAGGATCCTCCAAATAGAATGTGACTATTAATCACCCGCAATACTTTTAACGTCAACAAATTACCTCAGTAGAAACTTTTAGAGTCTCCCTTCGAGAGAATTACTTCTACAATGTTTTCAAATATTCCGGACCACTCTTGATGTCATAAAAATATATTAACTTCTTATGACCCAACTTTTGCTAAAGATTTTATCAAAAAATTACTTCACACTAAGCCCCAATAGACTAACACTGATCAAATTCCTAATAAATGTAAATATGATTCAGAAACTCTAAGTTCTCTAAACATCCAATCCTTTGAAATTATGATGCTCAGATCCTTTGATGCTCTGAACTAGGCTTTCCATTCCCAAAACAGCCACCTTGTTTTCCTTCCTAGTATGGTAATTAATTTCACAATCATAACCCTTGAGTAATTTTGTCCTTTTCCTTTGTCTCATGTTAATCCCTTTTTGTGTGAATGTATACTTCAAAATTTTGTGATATATATATATATATATATTAACTTTCAACAAAAATATAGTGTCTCAATATATTCAATAAAAATAATATAGCTTCCTAATAATTTCTTGGATTATATAGTCTTTTTTCATGGGTATTTAATTTCCTTAATGCATAAGAACCAACTATATCATTTTTCTTAAGGAAGAACCCCGATGATTTCATGGATGCATCATTGTATATAAAAAAAATTATTTATTTCATAATATAAAGTCCAATATTGATGTATTGATCAATATTATATTTAGTTTATCAAAAATTTATTTAAATTCCTCAAACAATGTAAATTTGACCAATTTACATGTCAACTTGGTTAACAAAATAGCTTAATGGGCAAGGTTTTCATTAAAGCTCTTATAGTATCTTGTTAAGTCAAGGAAACATTATATCTAAATTGTATTTTATAGCATGGTGCATTATTTAATAACCATTATCTTTGGTGGGTAAATTGATATTCCATTATTGGAGAAAGTATAGACAAGAAAAGAAACTCACTGATGCAAAAATTCACACTTACTAAATTTCCTATATTTATCCTCCCCCCTTAGAGTGTCAGGGATAAGTTTTAAATAGTATTTATGATCATCATTGATCATAGATTAAATCAAGATATCATTAATAAATAACAATTTTCTTAAAAATATAACACTTAAATAATCTATTCATCAGATTCATAAACACCAAGGGTCAATTAGTTAACCTAATGGAAGGTATTGTGAACTCATATTTCCCATTTCCTATTCAAAAAACCATCTTTGGTATATCATATTTCTTGATTTTATATTGATGATAACTAGAATAGAGATCAGTCTTTGAGAAGTATTGAACCCCTTGCAGTTGATCAATTAGATCGTTAATGCAAGTTAAAAGATACTTATTATTTATAGTAATGTAATTGATTTATCTATAATCAATTAAAACATCATATATCCATTTTTTACAAATATGACTTTTTATCCTCAGGTCAAACACTAGGGTATATCAATCCCTTATTACACAACTCTTATAATTGTTTCTTTAACTCTACTATTACCACCAAGGTAATTCTATAGAGAGGCATAGATATGTTCATTCCATTAGGTATGAGATCAATATATAATTTAAACTCATGATTAGGTGGATATATATGCTATCCCTAAAGAAATTCATCAATATAATACCTCAATATAGATACAACCTCAATTATAAGGATATCATTCTCATTCATTAATTCATATTCTCCCAACATTTCATTATGATGAGCCACTAGAGGTGGTTATAAACACAACTCAAGGAATGAGGTATATCCATTATAAACAAGGGATTATATTCTAGCCTTATAGATTATAATATCATTCTATAGAAAATAAGTTCTTGTATTATAATTTGAGAAACATTTAATACTAATGATTATATCAAAGACAACCATTGAAATAAAAACCATATTTTCAATTAGAAAACATCTGTTTATTATAGTAGGAATAAAGAAATATACTTTCATCTCTATAATATTTGCGCTAGGATTTTTAATTGAAACCAATTTTATTAGTGTATCACAGTATGATTCAAAGCTCTTTGGAAAATTGCAATATATGAATGAGTGCATAAATTTAGAATCAAATAATGTATTAGATAACATTTATTTTATGATAAAAGTACATAAAATGACATAATTTGGGTCCTCAAATTATGCTATAGTGATAACATAGGCTTGAACTTTCTCATTTTTCTTATTGTGATGTGTATTATCTTGAAGCTTGGGGAATTTATTTTAATATTTTCCCATATATTTATAATTAAATAATTGGAAATTTTTGCACGTTTTCATTCCCATACACTGTTTTTATTAATGGACCTTCTCTCCACACTTGTAAAAAAGTAATATTCCCTTTAATAAATCCATAGTTTGCTTCTTCCCATAATTATTACATGATGTGAATTCTACCCTTCCCTTATTCTCCTTCGATAATTTTTTTTCAACCAGAAACTCAACCACCCTATTTTTATCATTCTTCTTTTTAAAAATATATGAATGAGAGAAAATTTTATTAGTCTTGATTTACCTTGTCAAAATATTTTCATAAGATGAAAATTATTGATAGACTAATTCCCTTTTAAAATTTTCTTTATTAATCAAAGAATCAAAGAATCATTCTTTTAGGGTTAGATACATAATCTACATCATATCGTACTAACCTTTTTTATTTGGCATCATATTTAGTGACAAATTAATCTTCCCTTTGACTTATATTTTGAAATTCCCTTTCCATGTTATCTATTTTCTCATGGGGAAAGTGGTTCTATAGGAATATCACATTAATGTATTTCCACTCTATTATTTATATAACTTTCTCATTCTTAGTGTTTTGAATTAAAGACTACAAGTGGTCAACATATTCCCGTAGATGATATACAACCATTATAACCTTATCTGATTTACTACATCACAAATAGAGTAATAACTTATCTAAAATTGATCCATTGCTCTAACAATAATGGGTTAGTGGTCTCACTCAAAGTTGATGGTTATATATTACATCGTTACACCGTAATGAGGAAAAATATGTAATTTCATTTGGGAAATGTTATTTTCCATAACCTGAGTTAACTTCTATAAAATATTCATAACCTTATTGGTTCTAACATCAGTTTCATAGATTTTTTTGGAGTTAAATCTATACACTTATTATCGATGTTGAAATAAGTTTTATTCCTTATATTAGGTGATAATTTTAAACAATGGAATAGATTTAATGAGTTCAGGAATAAAACTATGAGTTATAAACCATTATATATAATTCATATGAATTTAATAGTTATTCATTTCATTTAAACTAGATATATTTCTAAAATATCCTAAGGGTTTGTTATAGGTTTATGTTATCCAACTCTATTATTATAAATCATGTTCCTAGTTTTTCTACTAAACATCACATGATACCAATTATAACACCCTAAATCCTTTAGCATACAGATTGTAGTTATTTGATTATATTGGTATTGAATAAACAATCCACATTACATAAGATACAACAATTTAGTTGTCTTTGGGAATATATATAAAAATAGGCATTAAATTATATATAAAACATAAGATACATAATATAAATAATAAAAAATTATATTTATCCCTGAAATTTCATATTTTATATGTAGTAGTCTTCATGGTTTCTTAGAGAATATTGAAATAATAAGGATAAGGGTGATCCCAGATGCTTAGTATGGTGTAGTGTACAACACAAGCCCTCATAGCATAATCATGGAATAAATAAAACATCTGGAAAAAATAAATAGAAAGATTCATCAAGTGAGAATAACATATCCAAGGAGAGAATAATACTATAAATAATTACGTTGAAAAAAATTGATTTGATACCGATGGAATGCATAATGGTGGGAATATTTATATTACCATCAAGATCTCATTCCATGGCATATTACAAATTGTTATGGCCTCATGCCAAGACATATTACGTACTGTCAAGTTATCATGCCAAGAAATTATACTTTAAAAATTAAGTCATACACCAAGTTACCCAAACTAGTTTTTCTAATGAGACTTACCAATGTATTGAGGGGATTTATAATTTCGGTCCCCACCGATTCCTTAAATATTCCAATTCAATCATCATATTAAGTAAATGGATAATAATACATAAATAACTTTCCTCAGTAATCAATAAAATATGTATTGGAATAAAAAAGTATGCCAATATATTACCCTGGCAATAAAATAATGACGCTATATAGGTAAATATCCCATAATTAACTTAGAAACAAATATAGTGTTCAACTTGTAATGGGAAACATCCTTAATAAAGTAATTATAAAAAGAAAGTAGGTAAGAGTAATTTTATTTTATAGGGAGATATATTGTAAATATTCCTTAATTATGTTTTTTAAGGATTTAATTAGTCAATCAAAGTACATCCCCATAGAGTATCAAAATATGAGTTTTGTTATACCCACTAGTTTTTTATTGAGTGAAGGATGAGTTACAACTCACCCAATCTTTTGAAAGTATTACCCCAAGGTGAATCTGTTCCAAATAATGAATCCTATTTTTTGTATCTCGATAGGGACTTATTTTCTAGGAAACCACATGTTCTTTACTTTACCAAAATATTTGAATATTTTAGGGATATAAGTGTTTTAGGAAATATAAAGGCTTATGATGGTAGTATAATGAGTGGGAATTGTTATCTATAATTGTTGATATGATAATGAAATTATATAAATTATTCATAATAATGTTTCAAATTAAATATGAAATGGAAATTTTTCAAAACTAAAGGTAGAGAGAGGTTAGAAACCATTATGTAGGAATAATAATGGATTAAGAAAAGGATATAATGAGAGATAATAAGCAATATCACATTAAAAATATATCAATTGGATGATAATTCCATGGAATTATATGCTTATAAATATATGGAAATATAATTTTAAATAATCATATAATAGAAGGATTGGAATTGAAAAATAAAGAGGAGGAATTGAAACCCTTTATTACAAGGTAGCTTCTTAATTCTTGAGAAGAAATAATTATAACAATATAAACTCCGAAAAGATACTCTTGAGGGAGAAAATAAGTTGGAATTCTTAATCAACTTTTTGGAGTGTAGAGATATGAGAGAATGGGTTGAAGTGATCTTCCTTTTTAGGTGAAAAAGAGGGATATTTCTTTGGAAAGTAAAGTTAGGTGAGGGGTAGAAGTGGAATTACATAGTATTTAAGTGGGTTAGGTAAATGGATGTTTGTGAGACTAGTGGGATTGAATTTAAAAGATTAAAAGGTATTGTATATGGTATTTATTTCATATAGGTTTAACAAAATTTGAGCCATGGTAGATTAAACCTTCCCCTTATTAACTAGTTTAACTATTTACCATGGTAATTAATTTTTTACAAAAAATATAAAATAATACCTCTTAATAAATTTTGATGTTTTGATTTAGAATTTGGTCCTAATTTAATTTAAATAAAATTTTAAAATATAATTCAATTATATTTTAAATGAAAACAAATAATTTTATTATAAACATATTTTGAACTAGTTGGTGTTATTAATATTATTTCATATAAATAAACAATTAGATAATTGTAATCTATTTGTTATTAATAGAAACGTTATACTATTTTCATCTTTTTAAAGTGATCATTTTACTTTATTATGTTAAAATACCTAATTTTTAGAAAACACAATTCTTTGAAAAATTACCGTTTAACTTGGATATTAACATTTATCTTGGTAACTTATTTTTATGAAAATGAGTTTATTATTTAATTTGGATATTCTAATTCCCAATATAAATTCATTTTTTTTAAAATAATTTTATATTCATGCAGAATTGAATTACTAAACAGAAATAAAAATATAATTTAAAATCACACATTTGGCACCTAAAATTTGAATACACATAATCTAGAGAATCTACTATTATTATTTTACATATTTGGGTAATTATGTTATTATTTATTAATTAATGTAAATTTTTAATATTTATTAATTATTATTGATTTTATTATAAAATGATTTTTTTGTATTTTATTAAAAAAGTGAATAAATACTGGTCACATTGAATTCGTCAGTTCTTGGATCTTACATATAAAAGAATATGAAAACATGAAAAAAATAAAATGATTTTTGATTGAAAAGAAGAGATATGGTTGATTCCACATAGCAGAATCATTTGTGGTGAATTATAACCCAATAAAAGGGGAAATGGTGAGAATTCATGCAAAAACTAAAATAATAAAGTTAATAGAAAATTATATGGGTTTTTAAATAAAAAAACACCAAATTTCACCCAATATAAATTTTAACATCAATAATATTGATTTAAAAGTCTAATTAGAAAAAATCCTAACATTTACTCTTGAAATCAATGAAATTGATTTAAATTACTTTATAATAAACACATATATCTGAATAACTTATTTTTAGAAACTTATTAATATATATTACCATTTATAATTTTTATTATAATCATTTATTAGGGATATATTAATTAGTTATTTCTTATTTTCATCATCAAATGTTAGTAATATAGATTGTTTCGTATAAGTTTAATAATAATGATTTTGATCCTTATTCTTTGATAACCCATTTATCAATATTATATAATTGAAGATAGTTCAATCATTTAGTTTCAATTATTTAAGCTCACCCATGACCATTTGATGAAAGTTATGTGTATGGTTTGTGGGAATGGAATCCATGATGAGTATCTTTCGAGTAATTTACCGATAACAATGACTTACTTTATAATGACCATTCATTTTGGTGTCACCCTTAAAAAAGAATATTCATAAACGGATTTAATATTTAATATTATATATTATTAATATTATTGTTCTTATACTCATTCATGTTTTAAATGTAGAAGATCTTATAACATCATTTATGTATGTGGTCGAACCCGCCTAAACAAAACCATGCTATACTATAGAGTGAGTAAGAGTATAGAGTTATATTACAGTAAAATAATTTTTTACAGAAGCATAATGATTTTAATAGAACACCATTAATGTTTTTATTGAGATTTAAAGAGTATAAATGTGAGTGTAGTTGAAAATGATAGTGAATAACTAGATACTTCAATGAATTCTCTCTTTCTACAATGTGTTCCATTTGAGTGAAAGGGTTTAAGCGTCCTTATTGAGTCCATAAGGTACCAAATATATAACAACATGTTAGTATATGGAATTTTGGTAGTTTATAAAGAAAATAATGATTGGAAAGTTTTTGGTTAAATAATAATGGAAGGAGTGGGGGGGGGGTTGAATTGCCTTTTAAAAATTAAAGCAAAATGTAATGGTAAATTCAAAATTTAAAAAAATTGATAAGATATATAGTTAATTTTATAAATATAAAATTTGATAAAATTGATGCATATTATAAATTTAATTTCAGTTTTAATATAGTGAGTATGCACAATGGAGATAGTCATAACAAATTTGTTCAATTATGCGTATCGACTTTGAATGATGCAAAGCATAAATTAAAAGAGAGAGCAAACACAATTTGATAAAAGAGTTTGAAAATTGATCAATGTGAGCCTCTATGTATCCTATACTTGGGTTGAGAGGTTTATTTTATTACTCATTTTATCTTTATGGTGATCACAAAAACCATCTCTCATAATTATGGTGGTGAGAACCCTCTTGAATTTCATTATTAGCCAATGAACTTGTCCCTCACTTTTGCGGTAGTGTGAATCTATTGTTGAAGGATTTGTGATAAGAGTGGGTTTCCTCATGAATAACTATTATAATTAACTCTTTTATATCTCATAAGGATTTTTACAATTTATATTAGAGATAAAGATATGAGAAAATGAGATCCTTAGAGAGAAGAAAGATTGGATTTGTCTGTTTGAAACAAGGCTCTAAGATTGCTAGCAATTCAACATCATTGATTGGAGTGATGATTTGTTAAATATTTTTTTATCAGATACAAGACTCCTTAGGTTTATATTTATATTATTCATTTGATATAGAGGTTTCTTGGGTCTAAAAAATTATTTAATTTACCATTTTACTATATTTAAGTCATCATTTAATGCTCTTTGTAAGGTTCTGGATCATAGAAACCGGCTAGCTAGAAGATCTAATTAGCTAGATAGTAGGATTATGAGTGGGTTATCAACTCTAACAACTTCCACCAGATATTAAATGGACTCTTTATGCATCTGTCCTTATTTCGAATAACACTAGAAAGCTAATGGCTTGACCTCGGTGAGCCAGTGCTGCTTGCAACACTCCATCTTCAACTAGTTCCACCTTGAATTCCTTCCATGGTCTTCTATTAGTCTTCCAACTTCATTAAAATGTGTTAAATAATGAAATAATTCCCTTATATGCTTTTAATAATATCATTAATATGACTTTTAATATTCATTAAAAACATCATTAAGTCCATTAATGAAATCAATTAGTGGAAAAAATGTGATACATAAATTCACTCGAATTAAAATGATAGAAATACAAAAGAGTGTTTATGATCATGAAACCACTTTGTGTGTGAGAGAGAGAGATAAGTACTAAAATATACCATTTTTATGGTCACAAATTGTTCACATAAAAATATATATTACTTGAAAAATTAAGAGTGAAATAAATAATATTGTATTGAAGATATTAATGATATATAGGATATTCAAACAAAATATTCAATATGCTTGAAAAGTAAATAAAATATATATTCCATTACATACTTCAAACATTTAACATTAAAACAAGTGTAAAAAAATATAACTCTCCATTTATTAAATAAATAATTAATATCAATAAAAATGAAATTTCTCCCCCTTTTAAAATAAATATTTTCCTAATTTTCCAGTTTTAATAAATTCGCCCTTTTAAAAAACAAAATTTATGCCCCTTTGTGATTATCCAAAAGTAAAAAAAGGAGAGGTAGGAAAAAAAATAAAATGATATATTTGAATAAAATATCAATATATTTTCTAAAAACTACAAATAGATATTAAAAAAATATTTCAAGAGAAAGTTTCAAAAATGTGAAAGGAGAAGTAATCTCAATGGATAAAACTAAAATTGATTCAACTCTTAACTTTTGAACTCTTTTTTTGATAAGATCATTGTGGAAAGAGAGAGAGAGAGAGGAAAGTTTAAAATAAGTATTTATTATTTTTTAAAAGGGATTTGTAAAGGAGGGAAGAAAATTTAAAAATAAGATAAAAAGAAAATAAATAAAGGATATAATAGATAGAAAAAAGGTAAGACTAGTAATAATTATATTTATTGCGATGCATTTTTCATGTTGGTTATAAAATAAATGATGTGAAATTTACACTGATCTTATTATCTATATTAGTTTGTAGATAAAATATATTAAAAATTTGGATTATCATTACAGTTTCTAAATTAACAACGTGGAAATTAAGTTTATAATGTTAGTTTTGTTTAACCGATGTAAAAAAATAATTTTTAACTTTGATTATTAAATAAATGATGTGATATACCATTTAAATTTTTATCAAAATTAAAGTATAATAATTTCAATTTCTATATTTATTGAATAAAAACTCTCATTTCTCTCATGATTAATCCTTAACATTCGTTTCTTTGATCCGTTGGACACTAATAATTCATTAACATCTTCATACACACTCTGGTTTCTTCATCCTCATCATGTGATTATTGATCTGCTACTTACCCACCCCTAAATGATTTTATCCTTGCGTGTTCAAAGATATCCATTCTCATCTCTCAATTAAGATTCACACATTCTTGATCCACTCTTATTTGGTCAAGCCATGGCTTATTCCATGAAAAATTGATTTTACACAATGTTTTTTACATTTTTTGGGTTTCAGTTTGATTGTATTCTTTTTTCATGTTATTGGAACCAAATATTTTAGGAAATTTATAGTTTCTTTCCCTCTACCCTCACAATTTATGTTGAAGACTAACTCTATTGGAAGCCTTAGGAATTATCAATATAAATCTCAGGTTTGGATTTCCTATATTATTTTTTAAATTTTTCTTTCCCACTTGATTAGTCAAAGTACACACGTTTTGATTTATCAAGTATTTGAATTTATTATTTAACTGAATATTTTTTGTAAATTTTTTTATTATGCATTCCATTTCTGAAAATGTTATGTTTCCAGTTTTCTTTTAGGATGCTATTAAGTTTTAGTATCCCTTTTAATGATTTGAAATTGTTATTTTTTTATTTAATGTACATTTTATTATTTTTTATACATATTTTGTATCATAATTTTATATATAAATTAGTTTTTTTTTCAATTAGAAATTTGATTTAAAACTTCTAGTAAATTATGATTTGTTTCATGTGTAGGTAGAAAAAACCTTGGGTAAGAAATAAGGTCTTTCTCTTATTCTAGGTTCCTATTTGAAACCTAGATGTTTCTATACATAAATAACTAAAAATATGTCTTGTGAGATCCATGAATAGGTTATATCAATTCACAAAATCTAATAAGTAGTGAGGTATAAATCTACGCTTTTTTATTAACTATTACTATTATTGTACTTCTATATGACTCCCAACTTAACAGTCTTTAGGCTATCCTATTTTTAATAACAACTTTACTAATTTAAAAAATCACATAATTATGAATTTTCACTGCATTGATATATACACTCCTTGACTAGAATCTTAGTAGAATAATTATCCATTAAAAAATAATCTACCATTGTTATATTCTTCTTCATTGATATTATTTGTAATCATATTCAACATACACAAATAAATTTAAAGGGAAAGTATAATAAATTTCAAATGAAGCACTCCTTAGTGAAACATAAATATGAAATTTCCTTTATTCCAAAAAATTCACTTGGGTTTAACAATAATTACACAATAAAACATACATTAGGGTGTTTAACAACCTATTTTAACTAATTTTGTTAGATAAAAAATTTTACCTTCAATTAATTTAAAAATATTATCCCCTTGTTAATTGAAATATTTATCTTCATTGGCAGAATAATATAATAACAAAATCTTAGGGTTTTATTTTAGGGAAATTAGATCATTAAATTTAAATATTTTCAACAAAATATTTTATATTTTTACTAAGTTGTTTTTTGATATTTTATTAGATTTACTTTTTAGGCAATAATTTTTTTAGTGATTGTATTAATTTTAAACTCCATCTTTGTTTTGATGGAAACTGCTACTTATTTCAATACTTCTATACTTAATCTCTTATCTTCAACCACTTCATTATAGTAAATAATGATACTATATTTTTTTTACTTTTAATTCATTGAAATATTCACATGAGTTCTCAAGATATAAAGATCCTCTTTTAAGGCTTTCAATTATTATTTCATTTCCAGTAAGATTATTTTTTACACTCTTGATATATAAATTTACTTCCATTATTTTATATTTGATTATATAATCATTATAATAAATATTCAATTTTATCTTCAATTTTGTTAAATTATTTAACATTATATTCAATATAATTGAAAATCATAACAACATTTTTCTAATAAATATAACCACAAGTGTGTCTTATTTATTATCATTGAAATAATATACTATTACCCCCATCTAACTCACTTTTATCTCTACTATATTCTCTTGAAAAGATATTTTTTTGATATTTTTTTGTAGATAATAATGAGAAAAAGTTAGATTACTACACTTCGAATAAGTGATGAATATAAGGAAGGTTTCAATGATTTTTTTTGGAATTTATTAAATGAAATGTTCCAAAAAACCAAATGTTTTTTCCACGCCTAAAATATTTGAATTTGAAGAATTTGAAATACAGAGAGAGAAAAGATCATTTAATTTTTCATGTTTTTAATCACGGTTACAACCCTTGAATTTGGAATGGTGGAACTGGGTAAAATTTTAGATCTATTGAATATGATTCTCTGCAAGATGATAAGTACAGAAAAATTGAAGAAATGATTCATGATATTGAAGTCAAGGCAATTAATAAAGAACTAAAATTAAGAATCTATATGGTGATAATGAAAAACCAATGTATCCAAGTTGTACCAAATTTATGCTAATATTGATAGAGCTACAATTTATTAAATTGAAGGTGAAAAATGGATTGAGTTATAAAAGTTTTATAGATTCTCTAAAATTGTTGAAAGATATTATACCTAAAGAGAACGATCTTCACAATTAAAATTATAAGGAGAAGAAAATGTTATTACAGATGGGATTGAGGTATAAGAAAATAAATTCCTAACCAAATGGATGCGTGCTATATGGGAAGGAATACACATTTCTATTTGGGTTTCCTAAATGTGGGACATCACGGTATAAGTTGAAATAAAAGTCATAGGCTGATTTAGTAGTTTTGAGACCCTAATAAAGGTATTTTGGTATCTTCATATAATTCCTCATTTGAAACATTTATTTTTAAATTTAAATGATGAAAAATTGTTAAGATTTCATGGATATGAGAGGATATGTGACTTAAAATTATGACACCTAGCTAATTTTTCACAGTGGAAGAAAATTGGTAAACAGTTTCCTACATTCATAAATGAAGTTTGAAATCTCAGACTTAGACTATGAATGGATGGAATGAGTCCATAACGAATCCTTAGTAGAACACACAGTTTATGTCATATTTTATTGGTAATTTACAACTTATCTCCTGAATTTTCTATGAAGATAAAATATTTCATATTGAGTTTAATTATCTTTAGACCAAAGTAACCTAAAATGATATTTATGTTTTATTTTCACTATTAATTGATGATTTGAATCTTTAATGGGAGGACGATATTATTTTATATGATTCTTATAAAATAGAATATTTTCAACTATATGCAATGATTATGTTCACTATAAATTAAATTCTAGCATATGGAAATTTTTCTTGATATAGTGTAATGGGGCATAAAGGTCTAATTTTTGAACAATATACTTCATATGATCAACTAAAACATGGTAGAATAAAAATATACATGCGTTATCAATGGTTTTTTATATGGATCAATTTTTTCAAATATTAAAAAAGGAATTCAATGGATCACAAGAGTTTGATATTTCTAAAAAACCTTTGTCCACTAATAAATATTTTGAGAGGGTGAAAAACATTAATGTGACTTTCATAAAGACCCAAAATCCTAGTTATAATAGAAGGATTTAGACAAAATGATCAATATTTTTTAAGCTACCATATTAGAGATATCATGAGTTCAAACATAAAATTCATGTCTTTTGTGTGGGGTAGAATATGTTTTACAAATTGATTAGAAAATTATTAGATATTAAAGGAAAGACTAAAAATTATTTTAATGGAAGATTGGACTTACTCTCAATGGGAATACGTTCAGAGTTATCTCCCACTCCAAATGGTAGAAAAAATTCCTTCCCCCGACTTTTCATACATTATCCAATAGGTATAAAATTATATTCAATTAGTGTCTTCATGATTTGAAAGTGTTGTAGGGTTATTATTCAAATGTAATTTTTTTTATCATTAAAGGATATGAATTCGATAGGTTTGAAATATCAAATTTTTTGTGACATAATGAAACAACCCCTACTAGTTGCATTGCATGGAATATTATCCATCGATATCGGAATGACTATCATAAAGGTGTATTATTTTTTAAATTCAATTTTTAATAAGTTAATTTAATTGAATGAATTAATTTTTTTAGAATAAATTGGTTTCTATACTTTTTCAGTTAGAGATTTAGTTTCCTCCATAATTTTTTTATATCATGGTGCATTTAATAGTTTATTTGGTGTAAGAAATAAAACTTTAAGGAATTGTATATCTATGTTGGATGTTTCCATTTTTATGGAATATTAAGGGGTATATTAAGAATATATATGGACCTGAAGCCTCTATTCTTGAAAAATATATTTCCTAATAGTTTTTAGAGTTTTTTACAAGATACTTTCTTATAGTGGATCACATCTATTTGCCTACATCACTCCGTGAATGAGTCAATTATGGGTAAAAGGGGATTCAGGGCTTGAAAGTGAAATCATTGATAGGTGAACAGATAAATAACATACATTCATACATATTTAATAACATAGATGATTATCACACATATATAACATTGCATATTAATATGTTACAAACATGTTACCTAAAGAAGAAAGATATGTGGATTTTTAATGAGAATAATAATACTTTTTTCTATGGTTTAAAGGGAATGTTTTACATAGATATAATGCATTAGAAACATTGTGATTTCTATTGGTTGTTCCAAGTTTAAATTTGATTACATGGTTTGAGTATGACATTAATGGTTATACATTTCATATGAAAGATTCGAACGATAAAAGTGTAGCTATGAATAGTAGTGTATTGGTGTTCGTAGAAGTAATGCATTTCTCAAGCTCTAAATAAAAAAACTAAATCTACATATCAAGTGAATATTATGGGGTAATTGAAGAAATATGGGAGGTTTATTAAATTAAATTTTAACTTCTAGTGTTTAACTATAAATGGTTTACCAGTAACAATGTGTAATACATGAGGAATTTAGAATAACAATGTTTAATATGAATAGATTGGAATAAACAACTGATCCTTTTATCATTGAAACACATGTAAACTAATTTTTATATGTTCTTGATCAATCCGATATGCAGTGGTCCATTGTTTTATAAGGGAAAAAAATAATATATTAGTGATAATAAAATGGATGAAGTTTCTGATTTTCGTGAGATCCCTACTTTCATGGAAATATTAACAGATTATATTGATGAACACATCATAGGCATAGGTTGTGACATACTAAATGATCATGATAAAGGAATTTGGGAAAATTATCCTTTAGTACAATCTTAATATTATAGGTAACATATGTTTATTTCTGGTTTACATTATCAAAATTTCATTAAATTTTAGACATCTTGGTTTGATTTTCTTTTTTAAAACACATATTATAACTAATAAGTTAAATTTTTTATATTAGTTTAGTTCTATTTATTTTATTATGTTTTCCCTTACGTTACTTATCTATTTGTTGATTTTTTTTAAAAAATTATTTTCAATATAATTTGTTAAATAAAAAATATTGTGTAAAAGAGTATATTAAAAAATGTTCTTTTTAGTGAAAAAAATGGTTTACTAGGTTGGAGAAGTTTTACTATTCACACACCATTTTTGTATTTTTTCATTCTTTTATGCCTTTTCATCTTCTATTCATATTGTTAGAATTTTATTTAACTACTTTGACAATTATTAATAAAAATTTGATCAGTTTAGTTTAATTTTTTGGATCATTTTTCATATATTCAAAGAATATTATTTTCATTTTAAAAAATGGTGTTATACGTTGGAGTATTTTTACTATTCACACACGATTATTGGATTTTTTTCGTCGGTTATGTCATTTCATCTCTCATGAATTTTTTTATCATTTTAGTTATCTATAAAAAAATATGATTTAAAATGTTTTTAGTTTAGTTTAGTTCTTGTTTGAAAATATTTCTTTTTTTTACATTTATATGCAATAGTTGGATTTGTATATTTTTATAGTAATTTTTTGATGATTTTATTTATATGATAATGTTAAATCAAATATCTGATCCACCACATACTTCTAAAGAGGATCATATACATACCTATGGGGAGGAACACACACATGATCCTATTGATGAGTCTGTTCATTATTATATAAAAGTGATATCTACTTCCATAGGTGAAAAAAGAGTTCAAGGGTTGGTAAATGTGTCAATACACATTTACCAATATTATCAGTCTTCCACAACCAAGATTGGAAGATACTAATACTATTTGATGATAATGATATTCCAAGATTTCTACATTTAAAAAAATTCTAGACTTTTGTTGGAGTGAGGGATATAAGAAAAGTTAGTATTTTGATTGGTTATTGGTGAAGTGTTGAAAAAATCACAATATCTAAATTATAGGAGATCTTTTTGATAAACTGGTTTTTTATTATTTTACTTCTTATGAAATTTTTATAGTAATACATGTTTTACCATTTCTTATTATATGACATATGATATACCTAATACCGGAGGGATAGGAGGAAATGTCTATCATTAGATGTTTGGAGATAGAGTAATTTTAAATCAACCCTCAAATAAGATTTTATTTTTGAGAATAGACAACATCATAATCCATGTGATATATATCCATTTATAGATCAAGATAAAATAAAGAAATTTTTGGATTGTAGATGATGAGATTCATTTTTGGTAAGTGGAATGTTACCTTTTAAAAGTTTTTATATTAATTATCATATTAATGATTTCTTTATTATTTATTTATAGAAATTGAGGAGATATCATCAGACGATCCAATTTAGAAATGTATACCCTTATACATTATCCTGGGTAGGGTATATGTTATTGGAAGAAAAAGTAATAATGATTTTTTCTGGAAAATCAAGAGCTTAGTCTTTAGGCTATATAGAGGTTAACCCTCCTACCCCACGGGAAATGAAAAATAAAAGAGGAATTAGATGAGAAAAAAATAAATATATCTTATGGAAGAGTCTAGGGTTATAGTTGAGGGGATTTTTAGAAGTTTTATTTATTTATTTATCTTAGTTAAATAAATTCATTATATGTTATGATTCACTATGTATTTTTAAAAATATTTTATACATGAATTTTTGAGGATAAGAACACAGAGGGGGTCTTTATAGCTGAGTGTAAGAAGGATATTTAGCTATAACTTTGGGAAAGACTGAAAACATAGGTCCTATATAAGGATATTCGACAGGTGTATCAGTAAAAAAGTGTTTCTATGTTATGATGATTCTTAAATGGAGTATGTTTATAAAAAAATGTTCACAAGATATATTTTAGGATATTCACGAGATTATAGAGGATGAGATCAAAGCCTTAGTACAGTCAATGTTTACAGACATGAATAAAAGTTTTAGGCTACTGATCCCACTCCTCTACCTCTACCAATAGATCTGATTATTAATACGTAAACTACTCCACCTCTACCAATAGACCCCACTCCTCCTACTTATCCTACTCCAATAACCCCTCCTCCACAGATTTCCATTTATTATGAGTTATATGTTGATGATCTCCAACACAATATTATTATATATGGGAAGTTATATTATATTGGTGATACCATTATTCATCAACATATAGAGATAGAGAATCATATGGTCACTTTAAAAGATATTATAGAGAGATAAAAAATAATACCATTTCCTACAGATGATGTCAGTACATTTAGTCAAAGTATCAACCATTTTTTAGTTTGGCCAAATAGACTTGTTCGAAAAATTACTAGAGTTATGTGTACATTATATCCTTTACTTCATTAATATGTTATTTTTTAACATTTTAATGTTTATATTTTTTTTATTTTTTATAAGAATACATTAAAAGTAAATAAACACTACATAGATAACAACAAATTCAATGTTTTACGAATTCAGATACAACTTATACAAGTTTTGATTGATTGTCAACATATTCAAATTTATTGTTGGATGCTTATAATATTCCAATGGAATCTTATAGTTATGGTAGTAAAATGCATGTGATTATTTAAAACAAATATCATGGATCTTGTAACTGGAGATTATTTTTTCATCAACACTATGCAAGTTCTTTCCATGTAAGTCAATTAATATAAATCTTTCTGTAATTTTAATTTGTTGAAAATTTATACTTATGTTTGTTTTTTATTAAGATTCTTTATAAAATTTACACATATTATTAAATGTCATAAGTATATGGATTTATTAACCCATAATGTTTTTCACCAATAGTGAAGACAATTAATGATGCAGAAAGAATATTTTATATTATTGAATGATTTCATAAGAATGCAATTATTCAGTTTTGGATGCTTACTGTTCTTCAAGAGTATGAAACATATATATCATAAAGAGTTATATATATCTTCATAGAATAACCACACACATTAAATGTTTATATATACCAGTCACCATTTTATATTGTGTGTTTTTTGTTTAATTGACAATTTACCATACTCTCAATACTCTATCCATGTTGAAATGCGATCAAATTTTAATACTGTATTGAATATGTAATTTTGAATATTTTAATACTTATTTATATTATAATGAAAATTAAATTTATTTTATTTGTATTATTTTCAAACAGTGATTCATATTTATTTATAGAGACAATAAGAAATAATTGCTCCAAGATTATATTTCTAAAAGAAACAATGAATTTTTATTTATAATTACTAAATTTTTGATGCAGTACTTAAAAATATTATTTTGAATTGAAAAATAATTTTAAATAGTATTTTCAAAAACAATAATAAGTAAAGGAATGTGGATACCTTGTTTTAATATTTATGTCTGATATAATTTGTATCAGGAAAGTTATGAAGTTCTAGAAGGTTATATTTTTTATAAACTTTTACTTTAATTTTTCATTATTCTATTCAGAATACATGTTAATTGATTTCTTTTTAATTTTTAGCTTTTTTGATATCCCTATGACTTATACTAGATAAGATTTGAGACACTTAAATATTTAATGGGTGAATCATTTCATAGGTTTGATTAGATTTTATTTTATTTCTAATATACATTGTAAACTTGAAAATTGAAATTTTAAATATTTGTGTTGTTACTTGGTCTCTACTGCTGATTTTATATTATTCTACTATTTTATCAGTTTTATCTACTACTGCAGTATTGTGTGGGGAATAAATATTTTATTTTTATTATAAAAAAATACTTTTCACATTGGTTACTTATAACCAATGTGAAAAATTTCAAAACAACATTTACCACGTTAGGTTTTTAGAATAACCGACATTGAATTCCTTTTTTATGTTATTTATGAAATAATAGATGTGAGAAAATTCTACAAAATTGAATTTATAATTTCCATTTTTATTATACTATATTAAAAATTTATTTACAACATTTATTATAATAACATCGTCTATGAACCAATGTGAAAAACAAAAATAAACCAGTGTAAAAAATCCTATATTGCACTGGTGGAAAATGGTGCATACATTTTCCAAGACACCCATTCACTCAAAGAGTGGCTATTCTACCATTTATTTGTTCATATATTTAAGAATGTTGAAGTTGTTCCCTTTAAATTGGAAGTATACCACAAAATAATCTTCTGTTTTTCATTTTTTCATAAAAAACTCAAAAGAAATTATTACAGAGACACGTATGTATTGAAATGTTTATTCATCTTTAATATTCCTTTAAGGAAGATAATTTTTTTTATGAAATAAGAGAACACACACACTCACATATTATTTCTCACATATATTTTTGAAATAGACATTAAAAAATGTTGAAAACAAAAAAATAAACTAATTTTATTTAGAGTTTTAAAACAAAAAACTGTAAAATTATAATAAACAATTAACTATTTTAGAAAAAAAATTGATTTTGTTTTCAATATTTAAATGTAATTTGAAAAAAAATCTCTTTTTAGGAAAATTTTAGAATTAAGAGATAATAATCCCCCTTAAATAAAATCCAAAGTGAAATATATAGATCATGGACAAGAGAAAAAATTGAAATAAATAAAGAATAAAAAAGAAAATCAATAATTTTAAGAATTTATGTTGAATGAAAAAAAATTAAAATAAATATGAATAAGATTTATCAATTTATCCATATTCAAAAGGAATGTTTCACAACCATACAATTATTAATTCTCCTTTAATTTAATCGAAGTGATCAAGTGTTAGAGGTTTAGTGAAAATATGTGAGTTGATATTCCATCCTAATAAATTCCAAAATGATATTAGTTTTTCAGAAGTGATTTCCTAAGAAATGGTGCTTATGGTCAATCTGTTTTGTGATAGAGTACAATATAAATATTTTTTGTAAAATTAATTAAATTGGTATTATCTCACACAATAAAACATGGTTAATGTAAGTTTGATATCTAAGAAAGTGTAATTCATCTATATTATTTGGCACAATAACTCTTGGAGGCTAGGTATTTTACTCCAAATGTATAAAGAGAAAAAAGTTATGTTTTTTACTACACCATGAGATGAGGGGGTTTCCAAGTAGGTGTAAATTACCACTTTTACTTTTCATATATAATTTTCATACATCAAAATTAGCATAATAAAAACTAGTTAATTCAAATTAAGTTGATAGTGGATAAAACAAACCATGTTTTTTAGTTCATTTTAAATAATGAAAACTCTGTTTGACAAATATTAGATGATAATCATTTGGATTTGATTAAAAATTATCACAAAGGAAAGCACTAAAAATTATTTTAGGCTAAGTCATAGTAATGTAAATTAGTCTACCAATCATAGTTTTATAAATATTATTTTCAAATAGCTTACCGACTTCATCCAATGTTAGCTTATTTGTTATAATCACGTGTCTACTAATTTCCATATCTTTATCCATAAAAAATCATTTTAAGAGTTTATTTGTGTATTTTACTTGGTTTTGAAAAATACCATCATTATTTTTCGGAATTTGAAAAGTGATAAAGAATTTGAGTACACCCATAAATCTCATTTCAAATTACCTTTTCATTAAAATAGAAAATTAAAATCAAATAGATTCATTAGTTTAGTAAAAAATTACATCATAAACAAAAATCTCGTTAATTAAAAAATCATTTGAGATATTTTTTTTAAAAATAATTTAATATTATTTTCCAATTTTAAAACCATTTTATAAAATAGATTTAGATAAATGCTCATAACAATCACAAGGAGATTTTTTTTAATCCATAAATATATTTAGTTAATTTGAAAATAGAGTTTCGAATTTTATAATCTTGAAAATCTATTGGTTGTTCCCAAAAACATTTTCATTAATAAAACCATTAAAAAACTATAACATCCATTTGAGTGATTTTGTAAATCAACATGAGTGGTAAATATAGACATTATTTTAATATATTCTTACTGTGTGAAAGGTGAAAAGGTTTCACCATAGTCGATTGCTTCTTCTTAGTTATTACCTTTAGTTACTAGACGAGATTTATTTCAAGTGATATTGCCAAACTCATATAACTTATTTCTAAAAACCCATTTAGTCCCTATGATGGTATGGTTATTAGTTTTTTACAAGAGTGTTCATACATCATTTTGAGTGAATTTATTTAGTTCCTCTTACATAGAAAGAAAAAAATTCATCATTAAGGAAATAGTTAATATTTCAAGGTTCTATGTGAAAATGAAGGAAACATGTTCAACCTTATTTTGGAAGGATCTTCTAGTACGAGTTCCCAAATTCAAATATATAATGAAATTTTCAAGGGGATGACCTTTAGATTTTATAAAAGTAGTTAGAAAATAATTTTAAAGATATTATTGATCTAATTATACTTTACTAGATTAGAGAGGTTCCGTTGAAACAACATTTTCAAAAACATTTTGAGGAAGATATTTTTTTGAATTTTCATAAAAAGTAACATGAATGTATTATTCAAATGTTTTCATCATTTTTAATGATTAAGTATGTTATTATTGAGTTATAGTACCCAAGAAATATACTATCATTGGTATCTTAATCAAATTTTATTATATTGTTTTTAGAACTGTGAATAAAATATTTTAATCAAAAAACTTTTAAAATGATCACTTTAGGTTTTTTATTTTTCAAAATTTCATAAGGGGTATTTTTTGTAAAATTATTTGATATGAAGTCCTTGGTCATTAGATAGGCTTATGAAAATTAATTATTTATAACTCAACTTAATACTATTTTAGTATTGGAAAATTTTTGTCCATAGGGAAGGACTCACAAAAAAGTGTTTTAGTTAAATCAAGATGAAAAATAGAACAAAAAAAACAACATAAGTGGGTGATGAAAAATGTAATGGCAATGAAATACTGATAAACATATGATTTTATTAATTAAGAGTGTAAGTGTGAGTGTGAGTGTGAGTTCAAGAAAACAACATGAGTAAAAACAAACATAGTATAAAAAGAGAAAGTAGTTGATAAAACAGGGGAAATTGTATGGGTGGTTTTTTTAGTGATTTTTATTCATCAATAGATTTTAATTAAGAAACTTGTAATTTCTTGAAATGGGGTAACCCAATTTGTTATCAGGTCAACCTGTGCCTGCATGGATCCTATTACTTTTCAACTTGAGTTTTCACTTTATCACTAAATTAGAATGAACTAGTTATGACTAAGTTCAATTTTTATGTTTAACTTAGTGTTCTAATATCACTTGATATTGATTAAATTTTCAGTAAAATAATTACATTGAAGAATAGTTTGAAATTAACTTTTATTAAGATCGATTTTCACTGATATTTTATGTTTTAAAAAAATGACTATCTAAAAAGAAGCAGGGAGAAAAATATTATTAGAAAATTTCATGAATGATTAAAATCGACTAACCAACACAACAAATTCCCCTAAGAGTGTTTATCCAAATACCAAGATTTCATTAAAAGAGAATTCATGAAGTAAATAAAAAATGAAATAAAAGAAGAGAGACGAGTCTTATCTATCCCATAGCTCCTACTTCAATTAAACCCATTGATATCTAGTATCTCTCAATACCAAGTTTTTGTACCTTGATTGGGTGGTATTTTCCTACCTCCTAAAAATTCTTATATCCACGGTCTATTTCCTATTATAGACTCTTCTTCTATTAATAATCTCGTTTTTCCAAGCCAAACCTCAATCTCATAGTCACTACTCTATGAGTAACTCCCTAGGTTCCACATAGTATTATTTTGAATACCCATCATCCTTAGTGGTGACCAAATCCAAGCTCCTCAAAAACAATGAAAGAGTTCTTTAAATTATTTTCCATCTCAGAACCATGATCTTAAACTCAGATACTGTCCCCATGGAGGGTTCCATGGTCGTGATCACTAAGTGAGGATTCTCAAATTTTTCTTCCCTAATTCAACCTAAATGATCTCTTTAATGTTTCATTTTTCTATATTCAATTAGAAAAGAGAAAATTAGGTGAACTAAATTTTTTGAAATTAAAATCCTCATTGTAATTTTTTGTTGTGGAGAGGTTGGAATAGTTTAGTGGGCCTTTGTAGTGCCCCACTTTTGGCCCGCATTCTAAATCTATCCATATTTTTGGGCTTGGACATCACTAGTTTATGATGAGCATATATATTTTTTAATTTTTTAATTTTATTATTAATATTACAGATAGAAACACACACACATACAATTATATATATTTCAACACCATAAGTTTTTTTGAATTAATTTTTTTTAGTTAATTTAAATTTATTTGATGGATTGCATTGCACTCTATACCAAGTTATTATTTCTTTATACATAACACCAAGTTAATTTTTCACTACACACAACACTTAGATTATATTATTATACATGGAAGACATTTGTTTGTCTTGTGTTACATAAATACTGAGTTCCATCGATAAATTTTGTTACATGCAAGACCGAGTTTTACCGAACTATAATATAATGTTAATAATATTATTAAAACATTATTATAGTTATCACCTAGAAATTGGAATGGAATATATTAAAAATATTAAATTAATTATGAAACTATGATTAAAAAAAATCTATAAATTTAATTCTTTGTTTATCAGTTAATTAGAAATGAAAATAAAAACCAATTGGAAATAAAGGATGTGTTTTTATGAAAAAATATTTCTATTACCAAGAGTTTCATATTAATTACTCACTATTAGTGGGATATAATAATGAAATTTATATATCATAAATTCAACCAATTTTTTTTACATTGATCCAATAAGTTTTATAGACATAAAATAAGAACATGTCCAATTTTATGTATAAAAAGATGAACTTTTCTAAATAAATGTTTTTCCGCATTTTAATGGAAGAATTGTCATATAAACAAATTTTTTGAAACCATTATTATTTTTATTTGAAATAATAATATTAATTTTTAAAATTGTAACATCAAAATTTACTTTGGGTGGTTTTTGGGTATTTTTAGAGAACTTTTATTTTTTTGATGAATAGTTAGAACATGCAATTTTAAGTTAAAACTACATTTTAATATTATTTATTTATTATACTTAAAATTGGTTTTGAAGTATTATTAGTTATATTATACATCACTAAATCCAATTTAGGTCATTTTAAAAAAATGTACAATTAAATTCAATATAAATAACATTTCAAACATTTGAACTTCTTCCTTTAAAAACCCATTGTTATATCCCATCTGTGGGATTAATTTTAAATTAAATTTTAAAAATTATGTGATTAGGGTTTTTAAGAATGGTTTATGTATTTGGAATAATTAATATTTATAATTTATATTAATTTCAACTTTTTTTATCTAAAATATTTATGAAATTATTTTAAATTAATTTCAATGATTAAGGTAAATATGAATTTACTTAGTGGTTAAAATTTAAACTCAAGTATAAAAATGACCTAGAAACTTCTAAAAAACATATTTTATGTCCCTATTTTGACTATATAACGTCTTTGAAAAATTGTATTTCATTATTTGAGGATCATTATGTATGTATTACATCCCAATAGTGTTTAGGTTTTTTGTATTTACAAGAATGCCACTCTTGCTCCACTATAAAAGGGTACTCACCCCCTCACTTATTGACACCTCTCAAGAATTTTGGATCACCCAATTCCAATAAAAATCTATTAAAATATTCACTCATATAAACATAGAGGTCTAATTTTTTTCATGAAATAAACCAATGAAGTCCGTTGGTTCAAACCAATGGGAGTTACCTGAAGAAGGGTGAACGTTCATCAACGTGCATTTTTGTTTTGATTCCTTCTCCACACCCTTAAATTATTCTTATATTAAGCTTATTTAATTACATAATTATACTAAATATAATTATATTTTATTATTTTAATGGTATGAACTAAAAATTGACACAATTTCATCAAATGGATACAGAATCATCATTCGTGTGTACGACAAATTGCTGCCCTGTGAACCATTGTCATTCGTTCTTCCATTTCCACCTTTCATGGTTGGGAATAAGGATGTATTTATAGTTTTTGATATGAAATATATGGTATTTATAATATATTTTTCCTTATGAAATTTTTATATAACACACACCTTTAGGCCTTCCATTTTGTGGGAATATGATAATGTCGTTCGTGTGTAGGATAGACTACTACCTAATGAAGTGATGTGATTCGTTCATGCTTTACATGGAATGCATTAAAGATGAATTTATTAGGAATATGTGATATATATGATATAATTATACTAATTTAATGATAATATATATATATATATATCATTTCCTTTTATTTCTTTCAATATGACAAGAAAACAGAAACATTGTTCATGTGTACATACGACATACCTTCTCCATGAATGATGTATTTAATTTACCTTTTCTATATTTTATAAATTATAATAAATTAATATATAATTAATTGATATTAAATTTATATTAGGTTTTACATTCTAGAATTAATAAATCATGATCTAAGTGAGAGGACCAAGAATAAAATTTAAAAACATATACGAAAAACAAAGCAGTTATTACCCAAAATATAACATTCACATGGAATTCTTAATAAATGGTTAATATAAAGTAATAAAAAATAATATATGGAATTCTATATATGAATATGGTTTTGTTATATATTTATAATAAAATTATATTTATTATACATGATTCTTGAATGAGTACTAGGAGAGCCAAGACTTAAGGTAAAGGGATTTCTAGTGTCACTTTTATTTCAACGAGACTTATTCCATATTAATAACTATTTTATTTTATGTGTTTTATATAATTTGATATGAAATATTATATCATGAATTTAATTTATTTAATGACTTTAATGGTTTCAATTTATTTTATTCTTTCATGTATCTCATGATTCAAAAGTTACTCAAGCAGTAAGGGATTTCTATAACACTTTTTACTTTTGTGAGACACATGCTATATTCACCAAATTTTTATTATATGTGGTGTATATACCACCCATTAATATATTTTATGATGATTCTCATAATTTATATTTATATTTACATATCTATTTTAGTATATCTCTTTCATGAGGATTATGGTTCAAAATTTACCAAAAGGTATTGGAATTTTGCACCAATTTTCCTTCTTTGAGACACATATTATGTTATAAACCTATATTCTTTTACAAGGTGTATATATTTAACATTTTAAATGTTATATCATAAAAATAATTCTTATCATGATATTTTATGTTTCACGTAATGCAATTATTTCATCGAGATTATGATTCAAAGTTTCCAATGTGGTAAGTGTTTATCTCTATAATCTCATCATTTATCAGGATTATTTATGATTATACTTACATTAGTGAAATATTATGATACATATCTCAATAATTACCATGATTTTATTATAATTTGGTTATTTTGGATATCCTCAATTAATGGTACCATTTTCCACTCTTTGATAATTAATATAATTAAGAAAATGATTTCAATAAAATTCTACATTATTTCTCTTCAGTCGAAAATATGTTCTCTTTCAAAACCATATTTTATAAAAATATTTTAAAAAGTCTTTTTATGTTTTTAGAAATTATTTATTAAATATATATTTACCCATTTATTATTTTAAAAAAATATTTCAAATGAATATCTTTTTTTTTCTGATCGTGTCACTTTTCTAAACTATTTACAGTGAAACAGGAAATATTCATTTAACATATAAAATATGTATAGATTTACCCACCATCATAACCATCATTTCATTGAAGACTCCATTTAATTTTTACAAGGTTATTTTTAAATAATTTCTTTCCTGAATATTATAGAAATTATTTTTTAAAATGGTTTTCAAAGAAAATAGTTTTAAAAATGTTTTATGTTTTACAAATGTTTTAAAATGGTTTTCAAAGGATCCATTATAAATTTTCAAGGTTATTTTCAAATAAAAAGGTTTAAAAAAGGTTTTATTTTATAAAAAGTTTTTAAAAATATTTTCAAAGAATCCTCTATATTTTTTCAAGGTTATTTTCTAAGAAAACGGTTTTTAAATGGTTTTTGGTTTTAAAAATTGTTTAATTTTTTTTAGAGATTCATTTATATGTTTTCAATGTTATTTTTAAGTAAACATTTTTTCAAAGTATTTTATGATTTTAATTTTTTTTTCAAAGAGGAAAGGGTATTTTCCTTGATAAATGTTTTAAATTATTTTTAAATCTTACATCATAAATTTTAAAAGTGGTTTTAAATGAGAATAATTTTGAAAATGTTTTATGTATTAGAAAAATGATTTTTAAATAAAGGATATGTTTCTTAATAAATGTTCTAAGTGAACTTTAAAAATTATTCAATATATGAGATGTAATACTAAATATATGGTATTCTTTATTTAAGATATTCCCCAAGGTAACCATTACTATTCTTCCTTTTAATGTTTTATGTTTAAGATGAAAAGTATTTTATGAATCCCATTTTCTTTACATAGGTTATACCATAATAAATTATTTATGAAACCAACCTACTTTAATGGGTATTTATATGATTAAATTATTAAAAAACATATCATTTTTTCATAGGTAATGAAATGATGAAATGTTTATGATACCCATTTTACTTCATCAGTTATTATGTGATGTTTATAAAATTCATCCTTTTTATGGTTCATGATATGATTAATGTTTTGTTATCTTAGGATACACATATGTATGATTTCATAATATAATGGGTGGGACCTATATATCCCTCCGATGAATTGGGTAAAGATTTATATATATCATGAGATACACATGGATGGAATAAAGGGTTAACTTGGTTCAGTAATATAGGGATGTAATGGGAAGTAAATCCAGTTCAGTAATATAGGACTAGTACGAGAAGTGAACCTAGTTAAGTAATATAGGGATGGAATAGTAATTGAACCTTCTTCAATAATATAGGTACGGAATGGGGAGTGAAAATAATTTAGTAAATGACTTTACCCTTTATGATGGTCTTGTAAGTGAGTATTGACTAATATAGAAATGATTTTTCTATGATTATGAGTATGCCACAAATTTTATGTATTATTCACATGTATTGATTTTATGGATTATTATCTTTATTTCATTATGATTCACGTCTTATGATCATCCCATATTTATGACATGACTATTGTATATGATCATTGATATGATGTGTATGATATTCAATTGTTATGTTTATTTTCTCATACTCTTATGTTCATGTAATGCTTAAATAATTCAGTTTTTTACTCTTAATGAGCATCAGAGATCACTCTTTCTTTAGTTTCCTTTATCTAATTTATGAATAAAGGTTTTAAGTAGGATTACTAATGGGGAAGATCTTTATGGCAGATGTTTAAGTTTTTTCACCAATTTAGAAAAATGTGTTCTAAGTTTCCAAATGCACTAAACTATTAAGGTTCCCAGACGTGTGTTTGTATAATGTAATGAATATTCATCTAAAAATATGTCATATCATGTATAACAGGACCTGATTCACTATATATATATACTAGTTATTATTAAAATTATATATATATATTCTCCATTAGTAGCAGCCTGATCCTCCAGGCTCAAGTGTTCTTCAAGTGGACATGGATGGAGACAAAGAAAGTGCTTTGTGAGGCATCCAAATTTTTAATGGTGGCTCAGGGGAGGGAGGATCATAGATCCTCAGATCTCCTCCATGGTTGTGATGGTGATCAGGATCTTCCCCATTCTTGTCGGGGACACGACTTTAGAACTGGTTCCAAATCCATGTGGTGAAGCTCAATATGTAAGATCCCGAACTTCATAAGGGTATGTACCTATTTAAATTTTTGTTTTAATCTCTTTTATTGGATAAAATAAATGTTTGTTAGGTGTTTTAAGAGGATAAGTTGTGTGATAGGGGTTTAGGACATGAAATAAAAAGAAAAATGGCCATTTATGGATGTTTCATGGTTGGCTCGTGGTTAGTGTAAAAAATGCACCCAAACCATGCTAACCAAGAGGACGTTCACAATTAAGAAAAACTGTGTAATTTGGAGAGCCAAACCATGTTTCCTTAGATAGCGGCATTCGATATTGTTGGTGAACTGTTGTAAAAAATACAAGCCTCCCCAAGTAACCATGTGATCTAACCCCCTTTAGACAGTGGCTTGTGCACAGTTTGGAAAACCATGTAGACAAACCGTGTGCCCCAATAAAAGTTGAAAAATTTACAGTTTCTCTATCTTGGGATTTTTAAGTCCCCACCAGATTTCCCCCATATATCCTACCTCCAACCCTAGCGATGAACTAAATCCCTTAAGAGCTCATTAGGATCGATCTCCATCATTTCTAGGCTGTTTGGAGTACTGTTGGTTGCGAATAAAATCCCTAGGTAAGTCTAATATTTCTCTTCCTTATATTTTCTAAATTAGGGATTGAATCTTCGGTTATCATCTTCTGAATCCCTAAAACCCTTTATTTCTAGTTTATTTTAGGTTTAAACTTCAATGGGTTCTGGAATTTGGATCTAAGGTTAATATTAACAATGTCTTCATTAATGGATTCGAGGTAGGTGGTCTATAAGTTATATCCGATATTTTTGATGTGGATTTATGCATGTGTGATATGTTATTAGTTCCATATTGCTGTTCATTTGAATAATTCAGTGATATTTGGCAAAATGGGTGTCTAAATGATTAATGGAACCCCTTATGATCACCGTGGGATGCATGGAGAATAGATAAAATGATTCAGGGCCATCCATAGGGTGCGCCAATATTCCCTCCCATAAAAATTGGTAAAGTTAAGTTTAGAGTTGGCGTGTGATAACCTAGATCCCTTGAAGAAGATTTTAATATGGTTGGTTGAGTTGAAAATAGAATATTTTTAGTTATTCATAGGGTTGATAATGGAATTAGGGGTTTTTCGACATGACATTAAAATTGGTTAATTAAGTTAGATAATATTTTGTCAAATGGATTATGAATTTTGTGATAAATTCCTAAGAGTGTTATTACATATGAAATGGTGATTTTTTAATGCATAATATATTGGTAGTTGGGGAATGTTTTAAATTATATTTCTTAAGGGAATTTATGAATATATTAAGTGGGATGATATAAAGTAAATTATTGAACATACATAATGGGTTGGGGCATGGGAATGAGAATTGGGATAAATTGGATAAGTAATGTAAATATTAAATGTGTTAATGGGTTATGGAGTAATATTATTTCTCATGTTTATTGTTATAGTTTTTTTTCATGTGTATTGTTTTTATTATGATTTTTGATTTGGTATGTGTGTGGTGATTCGATAAATAATCCAGCGCACATGGATTGGTAGTGTGTGGTATTGACTTGAGGCTCTACACCTATGGGTTGAGTTAGAATAAGGCTCTAAAATCCACCCCAAAATGCATGGGTTAGGGAAGGTTATGGAGGATATATTCAATTAATGTTTTCATTTGTTGAGACCACTAAGACAGAGTATTTGAGGTGAGTGTAATGTATTTGTTTTGATGTGTTTACCGTAGTGAGATAGTGACTTATTCCCTTTTGCAGAGTGATTGAATTTCTTATAAGCTTATGTAAATGATGTATTTACTAACCCATGAAACACATGATGAAAAATTATTAAGTAATGAATGTGGTATGAGTGATGATATTAGTATAAATATAGAAATGGTTAAGTATGTATTGTTAACTAATGACACCCATAATGTACTTTGATTTACCTTGTTTTCTATTTCATACTGGCTTGAACTATCTGTTAGACTATATATTTTGTTAACCCTATTGGTGGTAGCCTAATAAGTTTTAATTACATCCTACTCAGGATTCCATTAGATACTCTAGTAGACTTTATTGTTACTGGTTCATATAAGGGGAAAGGCCCAGTTCTAGGGAGTTGAGTGTGGATTGGGAAATTTGTGCAAGTGGATTTGGACTTGGAGTGAAGACTTATTTTGAGGATTCAACTGTTTGTATTTATTTTGGGTTTCCATCACTTTTATCACTGTTAGCAGGACATGGAATTGTTATTTTTTCTTTTTAGTTTGTACCTAGTTAGGGGGATTCTTGGATATGCATGTTTATTGGCTTCACATGTTGTTTCCTCTATTTAGGTTCTTATTTGATATGGATTACGCTATTAAATAGGGTATAGTATCCCCATGTGACTTACTAGACCCTCGCTACAAGCCAGAAACCTCTGTAATATGTGGAGGCATGCTTGAGGTCATGTGGAGACCCAGATCATACTGCTAATTTAGTAGCATTCAGGTAATGGATGTTATAAAGTGTTATTAGAGGATAATTATTTTCTGTGGTCTTATTATTTGATATGGTAGATAGGATAATATGATGTGTCAATTCTTTCCAATGATCACATTCTTGGGAGTATCTATCCCATGTATGAGGGAAAACCCAGCTCCCAGGGTGAGAATTGATGTTCTTAATGTGTGTTGTTAGATTTGAATAATATTTCACCATTGGGTGACACACTTTTTGTGTGATGTGATTTTTTGGGGATATTTTACTTGTGGATGAAACAACATGTAGATTTTATTTCTTACCACATTATAGGAACATAGGGAGATATGTGGCATACATCATGGTAGGAACACACATGATGGGTGTGTGGGGTATGAAAGGTGGAATTCATTTTACTTTTTGGAGAAATTTAAAGAAAATAATGTCAAATAATAATGATGCAAATGGGTAAAATGAAAGGAATGTTTGAGAATGTTTAAATTATTGTGATTAATGAAGGGTTTTGAACGAGTTAAAATGTTTATTGTAGTACTTGTGAAATGGAATATGGTCCTAAGAGGAAGGATTTATGTTACAAGTGTGGAAATGGTTTAAAAAAAGATGTCTAGTGAAAGGCCATGTCTATGTAAATCAGTTTACCCCATATTGACCATGATCTGTGATAGGTATGGAAGAGGGTTGTGTTTTAGATACCCAATATTGATGCACATAGACATTAAATTACTTTTATAGAATACTTAAAACAAGAAAAAAAATATTCCCAAAGATCATATTATTTTAGTTCCTTTAGAAACTCAGACCATAATCTTCTAATCATGGTGAAAGATCTTCAACATCTCCCATAAAGATCTTCCCTTTTTGTTTTCCTACCCAAAACCTTTATTTATATCCTATGAAAAAAATAAAAATGGTGAGATCATATGCTTAGTAAGGGTAAACATGGATAAAATAAAATAAACCATATACATTTTAATGTAAAAACATGAACAAAAAGTTTAAACACCCAAATCGTGAGTCATGAAATAAATATTGGCAGTACATAAGGCATAGATCATAAACGAACATTAATCATGATAAAATATCTTGGTAATAAAATATTGAATTTTTTAAAACCATTAAGAAAATAATACGATTTCTATAGTAGCCAAGGCATTGCTGCAAAGACCATCATAGTGGATGAAGTCCATTACTGAACCAAATTTACTTTCCCTTCCAGCCCTATATTACTGAACTGGATTTACATTCCATTCCCGTCATTTATATATCATGAGATATAAATCATTTCCCAATGAATTTGAGGGATAATAGGTCCTACCCATCTCATAATGAAATCATTATTACATGTGCCACAAAAACATAAAGTTGTCATAATAGCATAACCCAAGAATTAAAAGGGGTTTCTTAAACATCATTCCATTATAACATAATCCATAAAAAATATCATTCAATAATTAAAAAAATAAAATCATAGTAAAAATAGGAATAGAAAGATAACCCTGTAACATGATCTTAGATGGAAAATAATTTTGATAAAACACTTGAACTTAAGTCCCGAGGAAAATATTATTTCTTCTTCAAAAACATTTTCTTTTCTCCAAATGCCATGCAATTTTAAAAGAAAATAAATTATTTGAAAATAAACTTGAAACCATATAGAGTAAGATTCATGGAAATAAGGTATCAGTAAATCCATAAAATCCATTCATGCTATATAAGTTAAAAAACATTCTTCTTGTACTTTTTCCAAAAAAATTCCAAAAGCACCTCATATGGTAAATAAAATAAAGATTCCTTCCATACCATGTATACAAGTAAAAAATGAGTAAAAATGTAATTAAATATACATGGAAGAACATTAAACATTTTATGAAACCATTTTTAGAAAACATGCACATGGATGATAAATATAACCCCAGTAAATACTTACGTATAAGCAATCTAAGATAAAAATTAGATTGCAAAATTACCCCTTACCTTAAGTATGCTTTCTTCCGTATTTGTCTGAAACACAAATATAGTGGGTTTAAACATATAATTAACTTATAAAATAACCATAATAATATTTATGATATCATATATGATTCACTTTTGACATTATATTACCCATTCATTTGTAAATTTCATGTTAAAGCAACATTTTGGGTAATAATCATTTTTTTATCGTACGTGTTTTCAATTGTTATTCTTGATATTATTAATTATATAATGATTTAATTAATTTAAAAATTTAAAACATGATTTATATATTATATATATTCACTATATAAATATATATATAATATATAGATATAAGAAATGGAATACACTGTTCATGGATACGGTTGGCCATACGTACTCATAAACGTTGTTTTCATTTCCTTTTTGAGTTGTATGGAAGTAGGTAAATAATAAATATATATATATATATATATAAATATAGTAGAATTATTATTTCATATATTTCATGATTATTTATTATATATAATTTATAATCATTCTTGAATGGTTAACGTGGAGAATAAATCTCATGATGTCGTGGAGATGTTAAGCCGTACGTACACCTTAGTGACGATATCATTCCTGTAATTGTTGAATGGTATTAAATTGTATAGTGTAAAATATCTCAAAATTAGTATCATGTTATAATAATCATATATAGTTATTATTTACACCATTATACCCATCCATGTAAGGTGGTGGTTAAAAACAGATTACACCACACCGTGGAGACGACAAGCTGCACGCACGCACGCGCGGTGATTTCATTTTTCATAGGATGGATAGAAGGCGTAATAGGGTTGTTTTATATTTATAAAAACATAAAGTATATGAGTTATAATAAAGTTATTACTTTACAATGAAACAAATAAATAATATGAAGTAGAAGAAGAAATAAATTTGAAAGAATTGATAGAAGAGATTACCTCTTCCTCGACGGGCCACTTTAAATTTCTTATTAGGTCTCTAGAGTTGGTCTTTTGAGAAGATCAGAACCCCTATAATGTAACTAGTTAAGTTTATAAGATAAAAGGGTAGGGTTTGGCTGATATTGAAGGCTCAAAATGGAGAGAAGAGGATAGGAAGGAGGTGCCCTTTTATAAGAGAGGACATGTGCACTTTAGGAAACTCTCAAGATATAAATTTATTATAAATTCAATTTTGATTAAAAATGATAAAAAACATATTTAATTCTAATATAAGATGATTTTATTTCAAAGAAACATCATCCAATAATTTTTATACTAGTTTTGAATATTTTTTTTATCCTTATCTTTTTGGTTTAACCCTTATTTTACCATTTTTAATCTTACCGTGATATCATGTTATTTACACATTGTGGGTTAATGTGATTACCATATTATTTCAAACAAAACAAAAAAGTTATTTATGACATATTTGGACTTAAATTAACATTTTAGACGAATATTAGTCTTTTAGGAATTTAACATAATTTAATAAACTATTTTATGTTTTAAGTTATGAATGTTGTCAATTTTGGACACTATTCATATTTGACTTTTTAAAAATTTATAAAAAACTAATTCCTTAAAAATAAAGTCATTAAATAATCCCTAATATGTTAATGTCATCCTGGAAAATTGTGTATGGCATCAAAATGTTCAAATTAAATTTATTTTAATATTTATAAATTCATTTATTTGAATATTTCATTAATGAGGTAATCACCACATTAGAATTGTGTCACAAATAAATATATTTATCTAATGTCAAAAAATTATAAATGAAATACCATTATAAAGGAAATATTTTTATATTTATAATGAATATTTATTGACATTGATATCAGTTATATAACCCTATATTAAAATCAATTTAGTAAAAGATATATGTTTAAGTTATAATTATATTTACTTTAAATTAATTCTTATAAAATGTAATTTTCACATCCAAGTGAATCCATGGGGTCCCAAAATCGACCCAAGGATTAATATGGTCAATAATATCTCATAAAATATTATTATTACATGTGTTAGGGTAATTCAATATGATAATATTATTTTTTACCTTTATTTACCAGATTTACCCTTTAACCATGGTAAATAAAATAATCACTGAAGTTAATATTCATAATGTCCAAAAATAAAAGGTACCTATTTAAAAAATTTAAACCTTTTAAATCCAAATATGGAATCCATTTTTCTAATTTCAAGACACAGAAGTTTCATTAATTAATTTAAAATTAATTCATGTTGTCAAATCCAAAAAACGAGTTTTTAAGAAGTAATAACTATCAAAAGTTTGACATGTGTTTATGTACAACTTAAAAGTTAAATTAATTCCAATGAATAGAAGTGAATAAAATGATAAAAATATAATCCAATTACACTTTAAAACTAATTAAAAAGATAATACTATACTATATAAATAAATCATATAAGAGGGAAGTTTCGAGTTAAAATGCAGTATTTTTCACTATGCAATAAAATTTTAATTTTGCTAGAAAAATTTTCAAAATTTAAAAAACGAAAATTTTACATCCCTCTTATAAATAATAAATTTATTTTGTCAAAGTTGAATTATAAAAGTGTTAAAAATTAGATTTAAAATGGGTGTTCCATCAAAATTCGGTAAAACTACATTTTTTGAAAAATACTTCTTTTATCCGAAAAAAATTTATTATTTTATCATATAATGTTCTAAAAAATGTGTAAGATTAATGTAAATGTTATATAAAATTCAAAATTTAGTTAATATTATTCATAAAATCTATCTTATATCCCATTGAATAATAATATTTTAATAATATATCATTTTTAGTGAAACTCAATATCACGTACTACACAAGCTATCGAGGAATGTCGCACTTGTGTTCAACCCAAGCTAAGTCAATGTTGTGTGTAGTGAGATCTTACTTTAGTGTTGCGTATATAACATAATCCAAACTTAGATCATTTATATGTTGAAAAAATATATACTCATTGTTTCGTGAAATGAATTCTATCAAAAGAACTTAAAATTGTGTGCAACACAAGCCAAGAATATTGTTGTGTATACTGAAAGCTAATATGGTGTTGCACATAGCACAAGATAATCTTGGTGTATCATACAACACAAGACATCAAATAAATTAAAAAGAATCTATATCATAAAATCTTGGGGTGTTACAAGTGTTCTAAGTGAGATGATATCTGTTGAGATAGTGTATGCGAATTGTTTGTTAATAACTAGTGAAGATCCGTCTTGTGTGTAAATTATGGAAGCTTTATGTTATGTGTTGTAAAACTCGTGTTTGGAATTATAGAGAAATTCTACCATGAAGGTGTGTGCCAACATGGCGACATGAGGATGTTTCTGAGAATCCCCCTTGTAGTAGAGCAGGAAGACTTGGTGATTTAGGTTTATAGAGTTTCTTGAGAACTTAGATCATTTTATTCAGATAATGAAATGGACCCAAGGTGGGTTATATTGAGTATGTTTGAACTGACTAGAGAGTTTCAGCTATAATAATCTCCAAAATTCACTAGATAAGGTTGTCCAAATGCATCTATGTTTTGGTTAGAGTCCATCTAGATGATTCTTGACCATTTAGAGACTCATTCTGTTAAGCAATTCAAGTTGGTGACCTATATGTTGTGAGGTCTGGAAAAGCGCTGGTGGAACAACATGGTTTCGACTGAGTAGGGTGAAGTAATGAAATGGAAGGATTTCTATGAAAACTATCTAGAACACTTATACCAAGAAACCTTGAGGCATGAAAAGGTTTTAGATTTTATAAGTTTGACCCAAGGGGCCATATCAGTAATGGATTATTCTAGCCATTTCACTATTTTGTGCCACTTCATTTTAGTGTTGGTAGAAGATGAGGCAACTATGAAGAATCATTTTCAAGATAGGATTATACACAAGATTTTGTCCAAGGTGAATATCTTCCATTTGAATAGGTTTATAGTGGTTGTGGATCATGCCCTTATCTTAGAATGGGACTTGAAGGAAGATTCCAGTAGTGGACTTGTGGTGCCATTTTAATAGATGAGTAGTTTGGTTTACGAGGGTTGGAAGTGTTGTTTTTGGAGTTTCCATTAGGTTTGAAGTGCACATGGTAGTTATAAGAGAGGGTCAACCGCTCAGGGTGGTGATCAAGTTTTCTTTTATCAGTGTGGTAGGTTTGGAAACATGCATGGTCAGTGTCCCTGACCACTAGTTGATCATCGGCCGTGCTTTATTAAGGGGAATGTGTAGATATTCCATAAGAATCCTCGACATGATGGGTGCCTATGTGGAATCGATGCTGATGATGAGTGAAGTAAGGGGGTTGGTTACCCCGTATCAGGTAGGCAATTGTAGCTCCATGATTCGTATCAGTTGGGGTAGTGGATGTGTCATTATGGGGTGAGAGTGTCCACACCAGTAGAGTAGTTCAGTGCTAGGTACTCAGGTAAGAGATCAACATAGAAAGGTAGTTCAACTTCACTTAGTTCAGTCTACACCTAGATGTGGTGAGGCTGGACCATCGACTGTTCGAGGTTTGATCCTTGTAGCTTCCAAAATTGATAGTGCTTTATGTGACACATGAACCACACATTATTTTATCTATGCTCAGTTGGTAATTGTGTTGGGCCTAGCAGTTGAATGTGTTTGTGGGGTTATGTCAACTTATACTCAATTGGGGGTGTGAAATGAGGATATCAGACAATGTCAGGTTGTTCTCTAGAGGTTACTGGGTGCCATTTTATGTGGGACTTGTTCATCCTAAAGATGTTAGGTTTTGACCTAATTTTGGTCATGGATTGGATGGTGTTGTACCAATCCCACATTCAATGTTACCATCACCAGGTAAGGTTTGTGTCTCTTGAGGGAGAAAATTATGTCCAACATGGTGAGTGCTATATTCAAGTTGGGAATGCATGGATAGTTTGTTTGTAGTTGGATAAACTCATTGACCAAGTGGCTTGTCTAATGCCTAATTATGGGGGAGTATAGAAAACTGTCTTACCTACCACTATGGCTTAATTTTAGGATGTGTTTATTGAGAAGTTCTTAGGGATGCCTCATGAGAGAGATGTCGAGTTCATGATAGATTTTATGTGAGGTGCAGAACCCATTTCCATTATGATTTACCTAATAGAATAGATATAATTCTTATAACTTAATGCTTAGTTAGAGTAATTAGAGAATAATAAGTTTATTCATTCTAATACGACTCCTTGGGGATCTCTAGTATTTTTCTCCATGAATGTAGATGGGTCATTGTGGTTATGTGTCGATTATAAGATATTTAATTAGATGATGGTAAAGAAACGATAACCATTTCTGAGAATTGATGATCTTTTTGACTTGTTGAGAGGTGAATCAATGTTCTACAAGATTTATATGAGATTGGGGTATCACCAGATGAGGGTGAGGGCTTCTGATGTACTGTAGACTGCCTTCTAAATTAGGTATGGGTTTTATGAGTTTTATTATTTTGTCATTCTGGATGACCAATGTGTTTATAGTTTTTATGGACCTAATGAACCTAATCTTTCACCCTTACCAATATTAGTTTTTAATTAGCTTCATGGATGACATCTTAGTGTAATCTATGAATCATGAAGAACATGACAAACATCTTGACACCATCTTTAGTACCCCAAGAGAGGATAGGATATATTCAAACCCATCCAAATGAAACATTATGATTGATAGGGTGAATTTCTTAGGTCAAATAATATATGAGGAAGGCATGGTAGTGGACCCAAAGAAAGTACAAGTAGTTGTGTCTTGGGATCAGCTCAATATTGTTTCTGATATCTGAATATTTCTAGGTTTGTCGGGCTAATACCAAAGGTTCATTAATGATTTTTACCATTTTGCGGTGCTAATTTCATGTTTTAACAAGAAGAAAATCCAGATTTTATGGGATGAGTAATGTGAGAATGCTTTCTAGGAGTTAAATAAGCGGTCGACTACCACATTGATCCAGATCTTACCAAATCCAGGAAAGAAGTATATATTGTTTTGTGATGCTTCTAGTGTTGTTCTTGGAGTAGTGTTGATGCAGGATGATTGGGTTGTTATGTGTGGTTCATGGAAATTGAAGCGTCATGAAATAAATTATCCTATGGATGATATTGAATTGGATGCATTGGTTCATGCCTTAAAATGTTGGAAGAATTATATTTTGGGAGAATGTTTCATAGTGTATACCGATCATAAAAGTCTTAAGTACATTTTATCTAAGTGTTATTTGAATCTTCTGAAGAGAATAATGATATAGTACATGAAATCCTTTGATTTCAAGATGGTTTATACACCAAGAAAGGGAAAATATGTAGTGGATTCCTTCAATCATAAAACTCAAAGTCAGGTGGTTCAAGAGTCCAGCTCTGAGTGGAAGACGATGACATTGTTTTCTAAAATGTATCTTGTGGTGAAGGATAGACAATGGAAGATAACCCTTTCATCCATAACATTTGATTCCATGCTTGTATGCTGGGTCAAGGATAGTTATCTTTAATATCTGGAGTGTTTCGATATGAGGGAAAGTGTTAATGGCGGGGGGTCCCCATCAAGTTAGGCCGTTGGAGATGATGGGATTGTTTTTTCATGGACGTGTTTTTGTGCCAACATGTATACAAGAAGAATTGATATCTAAGTGTAAATTTATTACTAGTTTGAATAATATGTATCACGGTCTTTGTTGGTAGTATTGGTGGTTGGGAATGAATAACGTTGTTGTGAGTTTGGTGGTGTGATGCATTACCTGTCAGTAGGTGAAGGCTATGAATCAGCACCCAGGTGATTTATTACATCTAATGCCCATTCTGGAATGGAAGTGGGATGATGTAATGATTGAATTAATGGTGGGAATTATGAGGATTCCTCATAGGAATAATGCAATATGGGTAGTTGTCGAACTGTTGACTAAGGTGGATTATTTCTTACCGATTCAAGAGACCTTAACCTTGGATTAGTTGGTTGAGTTTTATGTGAAGAATATAGTTTGGTTGAATGGAGTTATGTGAACCATGGTTTTGGATCATAATCCACGTTTCACATAACACTTCTAGCTGGGATTGTAAAAGGTGCTTTGTACCCTGGTGTTCTTGGGTATGGATTTTCACCCACAGATGGATGGGTAGTCAGAGCATACAATTTAGGTACTATTGAAAATGGTGAGGGATTATTTTCTGGATTTTAGTGGATCCTGGTAAGAGAATTTTTAATTTATTGAGTTTTTGTAAAATAATAGTTAACATGATACAATTATGATGGTACCATTTGATGCACTTTATGATTGACCGTTTAGGCCTCCATTGTGTTCGATGGTAGTTGGAGAATCAGAGTTGTTGGGAATGAGTCCCATAGAGAAAATGTTTGCGTAAGTTCAATTGATCCGGAAGCGGATGTAAATGGCTCAAAGTAGATAGAAGTCCTACGAGGATAGGTGTCATAGGAATCTTGAGTTTGTGTTGGGTTATCATGTGTTTCCTCAGGTGTCTCCAAGGTTGGTACACTAATGGATTCAAAAATAGGGTATGTTAGAGCCCATGTACATGGGTCCATTTGAGATCATGGAGAGTATTGGAACAATGTCATACCGATTGTATCTTCCATAGTAGTATAGTGGGATGCACAATGTTTTCCACATGTCATAGCTTCGATAGTATCCCCATGAACCATCTCATGTGATTGATGTTGAAGATGTTGAGCATGAGGTGGATGCGTCCTTTGAGGAGCATGTGGTTCGTATCATGGATTATAGTGGGAAATTCTTGTAGGGAAAGGTTGTGCCTTTAGTTCATGTTCTAAGGAAGCATGATGATGTTCATAAAGAAAAATGGGAAAGGGAGACAAATATGTAGGCTTAGTGGCCTGATATTTTTACCTTGTAGGATTAGTGATGCTCAAGAAGAGAGACTCATGGATGACCCATTATAAGGTGGGGAGGTTGTAAGATCCTGAAAATCATGTAGGCATGTCCTTGCTTAAATTTTGACTTGAATATATTTTTTTGGATTTAATATTTTTTTTTGGGTGTGTGTGGAACCTTGGGGTTGTCCTAAGAATTCAGGACAAAAAAAAGAAAAAGAAAAATGTCCATTTTATGTATGTTTCATGGCTGACACATGGTTAGTGTAAACTATGCTCTCAAACTGTGCTAATCAGGATGAGGTGCATGGTTAAGAAAAATCATGCAAGGGGGAGAGACAAACTATGTGGCCTTGGATAGTGGAATTAAACATAGTTGGTACATGGTTGTCAAACTGTGTGAGTCTTCTTAGGTAACCGTGTGACCCAACCCCCCTTAGAAAGTGGATGGAGCATAATTTTTACATTTTTTATAAAACCATGCATGAAAACCATGCTCCCCATTAAAAGTTAAAAAAATTATTTTTTCCATCTTTGTATTTTTATGATTCCACTTTATTTCCCCCCTTTCTCTCACCTCCATCCCAAGTGATGAACCAAAACCCTCAAGAGATTCCAAGTATTTTTCTCCCTTGTTTCTAGGTCATTTGGAGCATCGTTGGTTTTAGATTGATGCTATGGGTAAGTCTAATATTTCTCTTCATTATTTTTTCTAGATTAGGATTTATATCCTAGGTTATCAACTTCTGAATACCTAAAACCCTTTCTTTTTGATGTATATTAGGGTAAAGAATCAAGGGGTTACTGAATCTGGATCTAAGGATATTATTAATATTGCGTTCATCAATGAATTCAAGGTTGGTGGTCGGCAAGTTATATCCCACAGTTTTGATGTGGATTTGTGCATTTGCATTATGTTCTTGGTTACATCTTGTTGTACATTTGGTCTATTTAGAAAGAGTGGGTAAAATGGATGTTTAAATGATGAATGGAACACCTCATGATCCCCATGGAATTTCTAGGGGATAATTAAAATGATTTATGGCCACCCATAAGGTTCTCTGACATTACCACACCTAGAAATTGTTAAAGTTAATTGTATAGTTGATGTGTGATAATGTAGAGACCTTTAATTACATGTTAATATAGTTAGTTGAGTTGAAAAAGGAATAATGATAGTTATACTTAGGGTTGATAATGACATAATGGGTTCTTTAGCATGACATGAAAATGGGTTAATTAGGTTAGTTGAGATTGATTCAAATGGATTATGAATTATGATAGAGATTCCTAAGAGGGTTAGTGGATATGAAATTTTGAATTTTTTAATGGATAATAGTTTGTGAAATTAGAAATGTGTTAAATGGGATTTCATAAGGTAATTGATGAATATGTTAAGTGGGTTGATATAAAGGAAATTATTGAACATACATAATGGGTTGGGGAATGGTGTATTGAATTGAGGATCTATTCCCATGGGTTGAGTTATATTAAGGATCTAAACTCCACCCCAAAATTCATGTGTTAGATAAGGGGATGGAGGATCTATTCCCCTAGTGGTTTTATTTTATTAGACCACCTGGACCAAGGATTTGAGGTGAGTGTAATGTATTTTTTGTGATATATTTACCCTATTGAGATATGTACTTGAATTATTCCCTTCTGAATAGTGATTGAATGCCTTAGACTCTTAGGTAAATGATTTGAATGCCTAATCCATGGATCATATGATGAAAAAATATTAAGTAATGAAGAATGTATATGTGATGATATTTGTATAAAGATAGAAATGGTTAAATATGTATCATCAATTAATGACACCCAATTTGTCCTTTGATTTACCTTATTATCCATTTCATACTGGCATGCACTATCTGTTATATTGGATATTTTGTTGACATTGTTTATATTGGCATATTGAGTTTTACTCACACCCAGATAGAGACACTGTTAGGTATCTAAGAAGACTTAATTATTTCAGGTTCGGATAAGGGAAAATGCCCAATTTTAGGGTGCTGAGTTGGGCTGAGGAATTGCATGGATGAGGATCTATACTTGGAGTTAGGACCCATTTTGGGGATTCAACTCTTTGTCTTTATTTTGGGTTTCCTTCACTTTTGGAACTATTAGAAGGAGATGGAATTGTTATTGTTGGTTTGTGGTTTATACCCAGTTCAGGAGATGCTTGGTTATGAATCTTTATTGGGTTCACATATTTTTTACACTCTTTAGTTTCTTATATGCTATGGATTACTATGGTAAATAGGGTATAGTCTCCCCACATGACTTATTATACACTTTCTTCTAGTCTAAAACCTTTAGTTTATAGGGAGGCGTGCTTGAGGTCATGTGGTGACTCGGCCTGATGCACCGGTTGCTGGATTCCAGGCTGAGTATGTTACACAATTAGTGGTTACATCATGGTGGATAGTGATTTCAGGATCTATAGGGATAATACACATGGGGGTTTCAACAATAGCAGTGCAGGATCTTCATGCAGTTGGAATCAGCAGTAAGGGGGTTTCATCCATAATGTTTGGTTCATGAGGAAGTGGATTGGAGATGTGGGGAATGGTTGGAGGTAGATGAAAAGGTGGTAATTGATGGTGGAAGTTGTAGTGGGGGAGACAGTTACAGTGGAAGTGGGGCATGGCTATAGATGGTTGATTATTAGATGAATAAATAAGGTAAATATGATAGATGTCTGAGGTTGGAGGTAGATGTGGTTGATGATTACTTGTGGTAGGACGAACTTTCAGTTAGAGTGGGATGGTTGGAGTGGGATGGTAGTATTGTGTAATAGTTATATAGTGGAAGGGGTAGAATAAGTGTCATTAGGACATGGTGGCTGTAGATGAAATGATACAGAGAAGTCTTCTTATCCTTATTATAGAACAAATTTGTAGTAAGTGGTGGCAATAAAAAGGGAAGAATGGTAGAATGTGATAACTGGTGGTAGATCCTCACATGATCTCATCATTCTATTATCATAAATTTTATAAATTAAATGTCTTTTGAAAAAGTGATTTCAATAAAAAATTATCAAATAATGAACACAATTAAAATTTGAATTATAGAAAAAATAATAATGAAAGAAATATATGGAATTTATTTAGAATATGAATCCAGTATCTGAAAAAATTTAATTGAATCACTAGTAATATATTAATTTTTAGTTCTTGAGAGACACAATTTCTAAATTTGGAAAATAAATTACAATTTCCACTGATTTTTTTTTTCCAAAAAAAAATAAAATTCCACAAAACAATATTCAATGAAATAAAATTAAATAATTAATTTCATCCAAATTATGTTCATAAAAAAATATTTACATTTAATCCCCAAAATCCACATTTCAAAAAGATATTCATAAAATGAAAATTCTATTGAACAAAATAATCAAATATAAAATATTTTTCTATTAAATATAAAATTAAAATTAAAATTTGAATTATTATAGAAAAATATTGGTGGAAAGTTGTGTAAAAAACCACATCAAACTCCCCCGTACATAATTAATTGAACTCTTGGGAAATTTAAATTTATTTTATTTTTAAAAAAATACATTGAAAAAATTCATGATTATCCCTCCTAGGATCCAACTCAAACTATATTTATAGAGAAAACATATATTACTTCATTGAAAAGAAAATTCATACCTCTTATGTAAATTCTATACACAGACCTATATATACACTATTCAAATTCTAATTAAAGGAATATATACTAGTTATATACATGTGGAATAGAATGTATAACAAGAGGAACTACCAACATTTACACTCTCCTAAGTTTCCCAAACAATGTTCCAATTTCAACTTAATTGAAACAAATCAAAATATTTTCTTATAAATCAATTGTCCCTTATTTGTTTGGGTTCAAAATTATCCTAACTTTAATGAGATCATTTTTTATAAGGACCTTTATTTGAATTTTTCATAGTAATGAGACTGTGAATACCACTATGTAAAGTACATCTTGAGTTTGTTAATGACATTATTTATAGAAATTTATTCTGTTCCCTTGTCTTAGAGACTCACTCTAGGATCCCAATTGGATATTTTAGTCCATATTCAAAGGATTTATATTACTGTTGATTGATTTGGCTCTCTAAGAGGTTCTATTTTACCAAGCCTATATCAATTTATCAAAGTTAAAACATGTGTTTTGTCAAGTTATAATTATAATTCCATAAGAATATAACCTATAAAATTTACCTTTCATAGTTTTCAAACAATGTTTCCATTTAAGTATTGGACAATATCGCTCAGCAATTCCTCAGTTCTAATTACCTTATAACTAGTAAAACTCTCAAAATAATCAATACATTTTCAACTAGGTCTGACAACATGAATTATTTTTTTAACCAATATTAAGAGTAAAAATATTATTAGCATACAAATTTAATATTTTATTTACAAATAGGGAGGAAATTTTAAAAAAAAAATTGGGGATTTTTGATGTAAATAGAACAACTATAAAATAGAGAATGTATACTCTCCCCCAAACTTAAAATACAACATTATCCTCAATGTTGAATCCTTAGGTGTTAGAATAATTTCATACAAAATAAATGTCCAATTCCACAGTTCATAGATTATTGAATGGGTGATATGAAAGATAAAAAATAATACATTTCCCCACATCCAATCAAATTTTATAACAATTTCTTTGAATGTTCATGTTTTTATTATTATACACAAACAAAAGAATTTTCACAAATCATCTCACAAAGAAGAATGATAAACAAATATTTATGGTGATAGTTGAATGAAAGTGATCATAGTGGGTTTTAGAAGGATTCAAAATGAAAATCAACTTAATTTTAAACTCTCTAAAATTCAATAAGCTAACACATAGTCAAGATATCAGTATTAAATATTTCCCAAGATCAGGGGGAATTCCATAAAAATTTGACGTGAGGTTCTAGGTAATTAGTTAGGTTCCTAAAAAATAATTATTTATAAATCTACATAAAACTATTTTAGTTATGTGGAGATGCTGATCCATATGTAATGACTCATAGAAATGTTTTTATGTGTAACCAAGATAAAAAATAGAACCAAACCAAATAAAACAACAAAAGAGGTTGATTAAAATGGGAATGATGATGAAAAATTAATTATAATGATGATTTTTATGATTTTGAGTGTTCGTTTGAGTGTTATTGAAGTTATGAAGAATTAGTTGCAATAGAGGCAAGAAAGGATAGTTAGTTGATCAAATGAGGGAAATTAGATAGTAATTTCTTATATTGATTTTACTTCATCCATGCATTCAAATTAATCAACTTAGAACTGATTGAAAGAGGATAACATGATTTTTTGATAGGAAAAATTGTGAATTAATGGATCATAAATATTTTCAAATGAATAAATCAACTTATTAGTAAATGAGAAATAATCAGTTATCACTAAGTTCAAGTTGTTGGATAAAATCAATGTGTAACTCTATCTTGATCTTGATTAAATTTTCTATAAAATACTTATATTTAAGAATAGTTTGAAATGATGTTCAATCAAGATCATATTTCAATGATACATGATATTTTCAAAAAAAAAATTGTAAATAAATAATTAGGGAGAATCATCCAATTAGATAAATTCTTGAACTAATTAAAATTTATTAACCAGCACAACCAAATCCCCGAGGAGTGTTTAGTTGAAGATCTTGATTGCATTAAACATTTTAAATGATTTAATTATTAAAAAATTCATGCATTGAAGAAAAAAATGAAATAAAGGAAGAGGGATGGGTTTACTATATCCCATGGCTCCTTTAACAATTCATCTCAGTGATCTCCAGTGGATCCTAATCCCAATTATTTCCCACCAATCAGGCATCATGCTCTGCCTCCTACTTATTCTTCTACCTAGGGTATGTCTCCTCTTCTAGACAATACTTCTATTAATAATCCTATTTCACTCAAATCCTTCCGATAATCTCACAGTCACTACTCCATGAGAAACTCAGTTAATTCCATGTGGCATACTTGTCATTGTCCATCATCCTCAATGGTGACCAAAGAAAATATCCCTCAAACATAATGCAAGAATAATAAAAATTATATTTCATTCAATAATCATGATATAAAACCTATGTGCACTCCAATTGGAAGGGTCAACGGTCATGATCACTGAGTGAGGATTCTAAAATTATCCTTTTATTATTCAGCCCCAAAATCTCCTTCACATTTTCGTTTACTTGATTCAGGCTAACAAGAAAAATATAAGGCACAAAAAATTTCTGGAAATTAAAATCCTCATTTTAATTTTAGGCTGTAGGTGAGGTTGAAACACTTTACTGGGCCTTTTTAGTGCCCTAAACTGGACTCGTATCCTAAATCCTTTTATTTTTTTGATCTTGGACGTCACTATTGGACATCAAGAATATTTCTTATTTTATATTTTTACTTATAATATATTATTATTATTATTGAATATATATATATATATACTTAGTTTGTGCGTGTGCGTGTATATATATATATATATTCATTATTCGTAGTGTAAAATTCCTCTGGTATCATGTATTCTTTAAGAATATGTGTTTAGAGACATTGATAGATGTTTAGTAGGCCTCCACATCTTTAAAAATGGATTCAGAGAGGGTCTGATGAATATCCTCAAATAACCTATATGGTGGCGATGGTGATCTAAATCTTCCACATGATCAATGTGCACACGACTTCATTACTAGTTCAAAATCTATGTAGTGAGGTTCAGGAGGTGGATTCTATTATTTTGGAAAGCGATCATGGGTTTTATAGGGATGGTGCACATGGGGATTTCAATATAATCACCATAGGATATTTTGGTTATTGGCATCAAGGACACATGGGGTTCATATGGGGTATTCGGTCAGTGTAGTGGTGGATTAGAGAAGGGGGAGTAGCTTTCAATAGATTAAATTAAGTAATATGATGGTAATCATAGTAGTGGGGTGATAGTAGCCGTGGAATTAGGGCATGGAAGTATATAGTTGAGTTTCATATGAATAAATGGGTGAAGTACGATAGATGTCTAAGGCTGGCGGTAGATGTGGTTGATGATTTCTGGTGGCAGGATGAACTAGAAGTAAGAGTGGGATGATATAATTGTGAAATGGTAGCATGGGGGTAAGGTAAGAAGCAGTGTTCATAGGATGTGGTGGTGGTAGACGAAATGAGTGGTAGTATTATTTTTCTCCTTAATGGAAGAACAAAACGGTAACATGCAGTGAAAGTTGCAGGGGAATAATAGTTGCATGTGCTGACTGGATGAAGGTCTTGGTGGTATCTCATCCTTTAATTGTTATATATTTTAAAAATTAAATTTTATTCAAAAATGTGATTACAATAAAAATTTATCTATGAATGAATGAAATTAAAATTTGAATTCCAGAAAAAATGAATGGAAGAAACTAATCGTATTTATTTATACTATGAGATATATATAAATTAATACAATTTAATATAAAATTTTTATTTTCAATTCTTGAGAGATGAAATTTCTAAATTAATAAAATTAATTTCAATTTACATAGAAAATAATATTTTTAGAAAAGTGTAAATTCTAATAAAAAATATTCAATGAGAAAAATTAAATAATTAGGTTTATCCAAATTATTTCTATTCATAAATATGTACATTTAATACCCCAAATAAACATTTTAATAAGATATTAATAGAATTTAAATGTTAGTGAAAAAATCATCAAATGTCAAATATTTTCCAATTGGAGCTGAAATTCAAATAAAATTCTCCATCATTCCACCAAAGAGGATGTGGAATTTCGTTTAACAATAACCAGATCAAGTATTATGAAGACATTATTAATGATAAAACACACAACATTAATGACCTCAGGTAAAAAACATTGAGGTAAATTAAATTTATCTAAAAGAGGTTAAGAAATTTATTGGATAGTTCAATTTTTCCTATCTATTATACTATTTTTTCAAGGCGTTTGTAGAGATAAGAAGAATGATTATAGACTTGAGAAGAGAATAAATCCTTAAATTCCTTAATTTTAAATTATCAATAAATATAACTTGAAATATAAATAATTTTATAACATTTTTAATTTTCAACCTTTTTAGAAAACTTTATGAAGGCTTTTCAAGATTTACTTTTATGAGATAAGTAGTCAGCCCACATAAATGTTGTAAAGATTCTAACATTAACAAAGATGTATTATTTTCCTATAAGGATTTAAATTAGAGAAAGTACGAATAATTTGAGATGTATTAATTAAAGATCTTTAGATCAAGAAATCTATTTTTAGGTTTAAAATAAGATCTTTACTTCTTACCATATTGATATGTTTCAAAAACCAGGTTATATTTTCATTAAAGTTTGGTAAACTATTATACTAGTTGATAAAAATTTACTTTGAAAAGTGAGTGTTACCTATAGTAACTAAATAATCTATGATAATTACTTGAATAACTAACTTATATAGATGATCTTTTGATTTTTTTCCAATGATATATTTTTAAATCAATTGTACAATTATATTGAAAATGAGAAGGGGATAATAAAATATTTCCTTTTAAGTTGAAAAAAATTAGAAAAGTTTTTTTGATGGAAATTATAAAATCACTATTAAATAATTTACAAATTCTTATAAAATTATGTTTAAATCCTTTGAAATATTAATCCTTTATAATAATAATTGAGTTATAAAATTTTATAGTACCTTCACTAATTATCTTACGTCTATATTTATCACTAAAGATAATATCGAATCCTTCTAGTTTACCTATTTTATAGAATTTGGGGAGGTCACCATATATGTTTATTGAGAAACTATAATATATGTAATATATTTTTTCTTGTTCTTTTCTCTGAAGAAACTTTTCTTAAGAAATAAAACAACTAAATGTTTTAGTACCTAGAAAAATTTGGGTGCACTATTGTTAGCCAACAATGATTTTGTTATCCATATTAGTTTAATATGAGATATTCTTTCAGGAATGGTGGATAGAATATGAATTGAATTTGGAATCCCATTTTAATAATTATTTTAATTAAGTTCATAAATTAAAATTTCATATTCTCTTAAAATAATTTCAATTCTTATATTGTGATAATTATTAAATAAAAGTTGTTTTTCATGGATATCAGTGGTTTTATCATGATTTGAGGAACTAAAACCAACATCTTCTATTCCATGTCCTTGATATTAGAATATTTTACTTATATTTTCTTCACCTTTAGTAAATTTGGAAAGATATATCTTCAGGTCTTTGATTATAGATTCTATCTTATTAACATCTGATTGAATCTAATTTTTTACAGAGAATTAAACCTTTTCTTTGAATATCTAGTAATTATCTTTTTGATGTTGTTCTTTTTGATTAAGAACTTTAATTTATTTATTATCTTGTTATTTTTATAATTAATAATATTAATGAAACCCATTTTCAAGTTGAAAATGAGTGTAGTTTAGGTCTTTGTAATTAAGGTGACTTGGGGTGTAAGAAGAGGGGCAAGAATATGATAAAAAGAGTTAAATGAGTAAATTTAAAGAGGGGAAATAAACTTTTTGACTTTATCAACATGATCCACATGAAACATTGAACATGGGTCACTAGAAGAGGATGATTAATTTGAGTTTACGGAGACATCACTTTCATTCTTGGCTATATCTTTGAAATCCTTCTAAACTTATTTACATTCTTTAATATTATTTTTATAGATGGGTCTTTGCGGCTATATGTGACCCTTTTTCTTTCATTTGAAGTATGTAACTTCTTATTCATTTTTTGATTTACCTTATTTTTTAAATTGTAAAATTTATTTTTCATAGAAAACTTGTTCATGTTATTAGTGAGTTGAGAAAAGCCATGAACTTCACATATAGATGAATCATTATTAGTTGCTTTTAAAGTGATAATTTTCTTTAAATAATTGAATTTATTATATTTATTATTATATTGTTTCTTCATATTTATTTCATACATCATTTTGTATCTGGTATATTATAACCCATGATAAAAATATATAAATAATACATTGTTTCTATTTGTTAATCATTACATCCACAAATAGTCTCACAACCCATGGAACTAATTGTAAAATCCCAGGTAAATAAAGAATATTACTTTTTCATATTTATAAATATTTTTGAATAAAATATTAATATTAATTTAAATGGAATTCTATGCTCGATGGTGTACCCAATACACAACAATGAGTTTCTTTGAAATCTTACGTTGCACTCTAATAATAAAATAATATTTTTTAAGTGGTAGTTAACGCCTAACTGTTGTAATGGAAGGAATGAAAAAAACTGACTACACAATTATTATATATGTTTGTCAAATATTTTTACTTTTTTCCAATAAATTTTAGATGCTTAAAATGCGAATGAATCCAATTTTAAGCATAAATCTTCTAATATTCTTTAAAAGGTCGATTAACCACCTTTTGATGGAAAACCCTTTTTAAATATACTTTTGAAGATTTTACATGTTATATTTGACAAAATAAAATCCTTCTTTAGAATCTGGACATCAAAATTTACTTTGTGTAAATTTTTGTTATTTTTCTGATAAAGATCAGTTTTAGTGAAAATATTGTATTTTAATTCAAAACCTTTTTTTAATATAATTTATTTATATGATTGAATCATATTTTGAATTGGTTTTAAAGTGAAATTAGAATATATTTTTACCATTTAATCCAATGTTGGTCATTGGAATTAATTTCACTTTGAAATTGGACTTAAACTAGTGTCAATCTTTTAATAGATATTGTTTCTTAAAAACACGCTATTTGTTATGACAGTGGGAATTAATTATTAAATTAATTAATGCAACTTTTATGTTTTGAATTTTTTAAAATAGAAATCATTTTTGAATTTGGAAAATCAAATATAGCTTAGGGTGAATTTTTGGTATTTTTATGAAAAACTTCAATTTTTGATAAATAGTGAAACCACTAAGTGGGAAATTAAAAAATTGATTTTTTCGTTTAAATGAAACTTTACCATGTCTGTGATTTGAATTTCGAAAATATGACATACATTTTTGTCATTAGGATGTAAAATGTGGTTCAATGGGATTAAAATAATTTTTTTGGTGAATAGTAACTTTTAAGTTTTATTAATCGCGATTAAAGGTATTTAGTGTAGTTTAAGGTAAAGATAATGTTATAATAATATTAAATGACCTTGACACATGTCCTACCCATATTGGAGGAGTCATGGACGTCCAAGAAAATTCATGGGTCAACTTGGGGACCCCATGGAGCCACTTTGTTAGGAAAATGACATTAATAACTTTTTATTTAAAGTTAAAATAAAAATGTCACAAACATGTATTGTTTTACTAAAACAATTTTTACATGGGGTTATACAAATTATATTTTTGACTATAAACATCCATTATAAATATAAAAATATTTCCTACATCATAGTATTTTTTTATAATTTTTAGACATTAAATAAATTAATTTATTTATGACACCATCATGATGCAATGATTACCTCATTAATAAACGATTTAAATAAAATAAGAAGATAAGGTAAAATATAAGACTTAAACTTTTCAAAAACCTATTGTATGGGTGGATTTAAAAACCTTATCACCTTATCCTTGAAATATATAATTGTGGGAAATTTAATATTCGAAAATCATTTTATAATAATGTAACTTTTCAAGACATTCCAAGAGTGCCCCTCCTCCCTCTTATAAAAGGCCCCCAACTCTATCCCCTTACCCACACCTCTCAAGACTTTGGATCAACCAAACTCTGATCATTTTATCTCTCCACATACCTCTCTTCATCCTACAATCCTTACCTTTGGCAGAAATCTCTTCAAGAAACCCTTTTGGTTCAAACCAAGAGGAGTTACCCAATTTAAAGGTAATGTCTTCACTTGTGTTCTTCCATTTATTTTGCTTCTCCAACCCCCTAAAATCTTTTTATTTCTTTATTTTGTAACAACACCAGTATGTTCAATATACTAGGATGTTGTTATGTGAATTATTCGTGCTACACTTACACACACCTCCGTCTAATTGTTAAAGAACATACTATTTCTGTGGATGGCGAATTACTGCCTCACGAAACGATGATTGTTCAATCTTCTCTTAACACCTTTCATGGTGTCCATTATGATGTAACTGTATTTTATATATTATATATATGGTATTTATGTTTTATATATGCTTCTGTATTTTATATTTTAAACATAACTTTACGCTTTGCATGTTGTGCAAATGCGATAATTTCATACGAGGAAGTGTGGACTACCGCCCCCTTAAGTGATGTGACTAGTTCATGCAATACATGGAATGTATAAAGAATGAAATTAATGAACATATGTGACCTATATAACTTATATATTATACTGTAATTATAATATATATATATCTATCATTTATTTTTAATTCCATTAATGTGCCAAAGCAATGAAAGTAGCGTTCATGCGTACGTACGGCCTACCGTCTCCATGAACGGTGCATTTCATTTCTTTTTATCTCCAAATATTATGGAATAAGTATAAAAAGAATATATACTAGATATATATGATATTTACATCATTAATACTATTCTGTATATGATGTACATACAACTACATTGACAATTCTTTTCAAACAAGATCATTTTTGACTCATGTACCGAACATCGACAAAACGTATGATATGAACTCACATATTTAAAAAATTATTATAACATGATAATATATGATATTAATTGAATAATAAACTATAAATTATTTCCTTCAGAAATTATAAATTGACCAAAGTTTTTTATTCAGGAATATAAAGAAATGAACAAGACAAGTCGGACTTGAGGTAAGGGATCCTACCTCTCTCTTTCTTTTTAAGTACCCTCTTTTATGTCATTTCTTTTAAGATCATATTTATTATGTTTGGGGATGTTCTTTTGTATTCCTAATTATGTACTTTTTATGTTCATATTATGAGAGACCCTATTTGATCTCATAAATCCATTTTTGTACGTTTTAAGTGGCGCCGTTAGGCTGCCGAGTTTTCGTAAGGGGTTTTTCATGTCACTTTTATTCCCGTGAGATTTATGCTACATTTTCCACCATTTACATTGAATGGCATATGTAATACCCATTATTCTACTATTTGTGTAATCTAATTTCGTTTATGAGTATTTACATCAATGTTGTATAGCCCTTCTTTCATGGGGTGTACGTTTCAAAAGTTACCCAAGTTGGTAAGGGAACCTTTGACCCTCCTATTTTTAAAAGACTTATTTTGTTATGTCTTTTAATTTACATATTTTTATGTTGGGTTATGTTCTTATATATCCTTATTGATGTAAATTTTATATCCAAGTGATGAGATACCATTTTATCTCTCATCAACTAATTTTATAAATTTTAAAGTGACGCTGTTAGGCTGTCGAATTTTACCAAGGCAATTTCTTAACCCAATTTCGATTTCTTTGGGTTCAACATGTAGTTATTGAATATGTCATACTTTGAATATGTGTGAATGACCTTTGATTGTTTTACACTTAATATCCACTTATATTGGGTGTATTTATATTTTTCACACATAATTATGATATTTATTTATCATTAATTTAAGGATACCTTCTTTATAAGGGATTTCATCTCATTTTACATTTATATTGAGGATTCATTGTTGTTATGAACAAATTCACTCTTATATGGTGTATATACTATCCTTTGGAATATTATATCATGAATCCCTTTATTCTCATGATATTATAAAGTTCTGATTAAATATTATTCCTCAATTATTGTATTCAAGTGTCTCTCATTTTGTTAAAAACCCTTTAACTAAAATATCGTTTTAAATGTTTTAATGATTTATTATTATAAATATTTCTCATTAATATCCATGTTTTAAAAATGGTTTTAAGGATTTATTTATATGGATATTAATGGTTATAATGTTAAAATCTTCAAAGTGGTATGAGACACTTTGATTCAAAAATCTCTTTATTAAATGTTTTAAATGGGTTTGAAAATGGTTTTTAGAATGGATTCATTATTTCAATATCCTAAAATGTTATATTGTTATTGCAATACGGGAATGTTATCTTTCCTTTATTCTTAATTTATGTTCTATGATTATGTTATGGTTATTGGTCATTGTTTATGAAGACGGATGGTTCCGTTATAAACTAAGGGTGGGTGAGCCCGATATAGCTCTCCAATGAATTGGGTAACGCAAAGGGGTTAAACGTTAAGGTTTCTCCGATGAGATTTAGGGAATATACTGTGATGGGTATTCCAAACGTAACCATGAGGGTTACTCCCTACGTAAGAATGTTATGAATGCCTCAAGTTACCTTTATGTCTTATGATTTCTATGAGTTATTCATAAATATTATGATTTCATGAGGTATGTTAACGTGCTTATGTTTTATGAGTAATGTATGATTTCATTGATTCTTATGTATACTTGTACTAATGTTTCCTTTCCGTATTTCTATATCCCTTACTGAGCTTTTTATGCTCACCCCAAGTTTTTTTTGAAATGTTTTTCATAGGTCAAGGGAAAGGTACATGATATGATGATAGTGTCAAGGAAGTGTCAAGAAAGAATCCATGTTTTATTTTAAATATGTTTCCTTTGATGGGAAGAAATGAATAATATCTTTTATGTAACCACTTTGTATAAATGTGGAATGTAATGTATGATTTATGATCTAATTCGCAAAAACACTAAACCTGAAAAGATCCTCAATGTGTATTCTTGAAATAACTCAAGATTAAGTTTGGTTTAAGGCCGGGTCCATATAGTTGGTATCATAGGTCAGTTTAGATAACTTTAGAGGTTAGAGTTTTGTTTAAGCATAAGTGACAAGTTGTGTATAACCACAATGGTTATAATATTAGATAGAGTCATTGTTATTTTTGAATGTTGGAATGAGTTTGAGATAACATGGATAAGTATATCTTAGTGTTTATGTTCCTCTTTAGTACATGATTATTTTGTTGATATACTCACACTGACCTTTTTGGTTTTAGTAAATGGATGGATCTAGTAGGCACCAAAGTGACAATGGGTTTGAAGGAAACTGTGGTGGTTCTCTTATTAAGATACTGGATGAAATGGGGGATTCAATGAGAAATATCGTGGTTATTCTAAACCAACTATCAGGAGTCATGATCAGAAAAATGAACCTTGGTGATTTCTCTAATGCATCTTGTACGAGAGAACCAAGTCGATGTGGAAGTTTAGGTGATAATTATAAAGGTAACCATTAGGGTTTATATGATCCTTACTTTTGAGGTAATTATGGGTTACTATATGTTATTATGGAAAATGAAAGGCATGAGGTAAAATTGAAGTTAAAATATGTTATAATTTTTTTTGAAGATTTTATCTCGTTTTGGGGAATGTTTTAAGAATTATATAGTTTTGGAAAAAGGACAACACACAGACTGTGTGACAACCCGTCCTGTCAGACAAAGCTGAGGGAATCGAACCCACAACCAAAGCGTGACTGGTATTTATCGCCTACCACTAGAATACGTGAAGTCCCTGGTTATTTTGATTAATATTTATAGTTAGAAGATTTTATGAATCAAGATAAAGTTGATTTTGGGTTATCTATGGAAATTATTAACCTATCATGGAGGATATGTGATTAGGTTAATTACTTTTCAATATGATACATTAAGAGAAACTGGTGTTATTTGGAGATAAATGTTAATTTGTACCTTGGAAGACAATTTGATTAAATCCTTCAAATATTTGGGTTTCAATCTCAGTTTGGTTTACTTTGAATTATTTTATGGACAAATTGTTTATTGAATAGTCTTCGTTGAACTTTGGGTTTTGTTGGACAAATTTTGGAGATTAAGAATAGATTTTCTTTTTTATAAAGGATTATCTATTTGTGGATTATCTGATCTTGTTCTAACAATTTTGGTTTTGGTTAAGGTCTAAACACATTGGAAATATATTGTTCTCTTTTGTGGATTAGGTGATTCTCTAGAAGTTGATTATAGCTCTCTTAATGTGACCAAGTCATCCTAAATACTCGTCTTTTGGAGAACATGTGAGTTTGTGTAAGAAATCTAGTAAAAGATGAGATTCTACACGTCAAGTAAGTATGTTTCTTTATGATTTAGTTAGGCTCATAAATAAATTCCTCAATGAAAAGTAACTTATAAAAAATTTTGTCTGTAAACTTTTCCTACTGGGGAATCAAATACCATTTAACCCACCACCAGTTTGTGATTTTCTGGTGGATAACTTTCTGCTAAACATGTTTTCTATCACGCTCTCTAAGAACATGACCCTTTGTTTTTTCTTCCATATCCAAGTTTTCCAACATGGAATCCTAGTATTGGTTAACTCGGGTGACCTTTGTTCTTCCGTTTCTTTCTTTTAAAGTGACAGTTTAATTTACTTTTTTTCCGATGTGGGGATTTCAATGAATTTTCCAAGCCCAATTTTAAAAATTGCGAGGACACAATTCCAAAAAGAGGGGAAGGATGTAACATCCTAGGTAAATAAAGAATATTAATTTTTCATACTTATCAATATTTGTGAATAAAATTTTAATATTAATTTAAAGGGAACTCTATGCTCGATGGTGTACCCAAAAGGCAACAATGAGTTTCTTTGAAATCTTACGTTGCACTCTAATAATAAAATAATATTATTTTAAATGGTAGTTAACACCTAACCGTTTTAATAGCGGGAATTAACAGAACTAACTACAAAATGATTATATATGTTTGTCAAATATTTTTACTTTTTTCCAATAAATGTTAGAGGCTTAAAATGAGAATGAATCCAATTTTAAGCATAAATCTTCTAATATTCTTTAAAAGGATGATTATCCGCCTTTTGATGGAGAACCCTTTTTAAATATACTTTTGAAGATTTTATATGTTATATTTGACAAAATAAAATCCTTCTTTAGAATCTGGACATCAAAATTTACTTTGTGTAAATTTTTGTTATTTTTCCGATAAAGATCAGTTTTAGTGAAAATATTGTATTTTAATTGAAAAAATCTTTTTAATATAATTTATTTATATGATTAGATCATATTTTGAATTGGTTTTAAAGTTAAATTAGAATATATTTTTACCATTTAATCCAATGGTGGTCATTGGAATTAATTTCACTTTGAAATTGGACTTAAACTAGTGTCAATCTTTTAATAGATATTGTTTCTTAAAAACACGCTATTTGTTTTGACAGCGGGAATTAATTATTAAATTAATTAATTCAACTTTAATGTTTTGAATTTTGTAAAATAGACATCATTTTTAAATTCGGAATATCAAATATAGCTTAGGGTGAATTTTTGGTATTTTTCTGAAAAACATCAATTTTTGATGAATAGTGAAACCACTAAGTGATATTTAAAAAACTGATTTTTCATTTAAATATAACTTTACCACTTTTGTGATTTGAATTTCAAAAATCCAACATACATGGTTGTCAATAGGATGTAAAATGTGGTTCAATGGGATTAAAATAATTTTTTTTGGTGAATAGTAACTTTTACGTTTTATTAATCGTGATTAAAGGTAATTAGTGTAATTTAAGGTAATGATAATGTTATAATAATATGAAATTTCCTTGAAACATGTCCTATGTCACGACCCGTCCTCAGGGCCCATGACGTGACTACCCCAAGCCCACCTTCTATAGGCCAGGGGCTGGCGACTAGCACCAAGGTGTAAATCCCGGTAAAAAGGGTAGACATTGCCTTTGTAAAGTAAACAAACACCACAAAGCAAGCAAGCAGTAGTAGTAAACACTAAGTAAAAACTGGGTACAACAGTAAGTGTGGGAAAGTAAGTGGGCCAGTATACAAACCCAAACTGAAAGTAAAGTACAACTGGAAGGGAAAACAGCAACTGAAAAGTAAAGCCGCAACGTCGAGCTGTCCACTGGAAATCCCACCTGAAGGGTGGGTACAAATAGCCTCCACTGCTCCTCGGGTCCAGCCGACCGCTCCGAGTACGTCCCGCCCAGTGGTCCACTTCCAAGTACCGTCCTGCTCCGCAAGCCCCAACCACGATCAGTGCTGTCCGTCATCTGCAACCAACACAACGTAGTGCGGGCATAGCCTATGCAGGGGTGAGTATAAGCTACTCAGTAGGGACCCCGAGACCCCTGAAGGTCTCCCAGAATCCACAAAGGATAATCCACAAAAGAAAGATACAATCACGAAGTAACATCCGACACTACTTAGGTATATGCCCATACATATACCTAAGTCATCAATTCTCGTTCGGCTCCAACATCCGAGCCCAAGTACAACCCAGTTCACACAGGACATCAAAATGTAAATCCACAAGGGATAGCACAACACAATCCGCATAGGAAAGCAGAACGTAAATCCACAGAGGATAGCACAACACAATCCACATAGGAAAGCAGAACGTAAATCCACACAGGATAGCACAACACAATCCACATAGGAAAGCAAAACAGGATTCAGTTCACACATGTATACTTCTTCAAAAGACGATAGAGATGATCAGATATTGCCACTAATTCATCTAATCCATCAGACCCACAAAAGATCGATAGGTACTAACCCCCTCAATGACCCACATAGGATCTGACCCATAAAGGATCGACAGGTAAGTAACCCCCGCAAAGAACCACACAGGATCAGACCCACACAAGATCTATAGGCGCTGGCTCACACAGAACCGCTGAGCACTGACCCACACAGGATCGAACACACACATGATTGGTAGCACTGATCCAAGTAGGATTGTTGAGTGTTGTAGTCGTCACCGTCGAATCCATTGAGGATCTCTCTACAGTCGTCGTCGTAGTCGCAGTCGCAACGCAACCAGCTCTAGGGTTCCCGCACATAGCAAGCTTGTTCGGGAGGGTCCACTCCACGAGCCGAGAGGCTGATACATCAACTGACACAAATTCCGGAGTTGATGTATCCAAAAGTTCTGTATCGTCAACAGGAACTCAACGTCGTAGACGATGCGTCAATCGGACGCTCGGTCTGAGAGTTTTTGGCTTTTTCGTCCCAGGGGTCCGGTTGGTTTTTAAGTCAAAACCAACCCGACCGTACTCCACTTGCGTCCAAACCTCTAGCTGAGTAAGCCAAAATATTCGTCTCACTAAGAGAAATCCAACAAAGTTGACGACACGTCAATCGAACGTCCAGATCTCACGTTATGAGCGTTTCCGCTCCGAGGGCCTGGTTGGTTTCGTGTACGAACCAACTCGGCCAAACCCAAAGTATTCTGAAACCTTGAGTGCGATATACCTAAATGACCGACTCGATCCAAGTATCGCATCGCAACTGACAGTACGTCGATCGGAGGCTCGTAGCTCAAGTTATGGGCGACTGACCGGAATTGGTTCGGTATTAAGGGGTTCGGGCCCGGTCCGACCCAGCTAGATACCCCCAGGGTTGGTCTGAATCGGGTCGACCCAAACCGGTTCCGGGTCCGGCCCACTTGGGCGCGGCCCGGCCCGGCCTGGCGGACCGGCCGGGCAGCCGGACCAGCCTGGGCGCGCGGGCTAGGCGCTCGGCCAAACGGCCGAGCCGTTGGGGGGGGGGGGGGGCTGCCCCCTGTCTTTGTAACCGTGGCCCCTCCATTATGGGGGCCACTTGAGCTGGCCGCCGGGGGTTTGTAACCCCCGGCTTCTCCATGACCGGCCGACCCTCTTGGCCGGCCGGCTTCCGCCGCCATGGGCCCGGCGACGGCCGGTCCCCCCTACTCCGACACCGGCGGCTCGGAACCGGCCGCCGGTCCCCCTGCTCCGCCGCGGCCCGGAACCAGCCACGGGCTTGGTTCATCCGGCGCGGCGCATCGGCGCCACACCCCTTCGCCGCGGCCCCACTCCGGCCGCGGTGTCTTCGGGTTTCTCTGACGCGGCGCGATGGCATCGCGACCTTGTTCGGTTTCACGGCGCGGCGCGACAGCACCGCACATTCCTTGTCGTATGATCTCGCGCGGTGCGACGACACCGCGCCATTCCCATTCCAATCCACATTAGAAACAACAACATGGATAATGGAGGAGGGTCGGCCGTGTTTGTGCGGTCCGGTCCCCTCTCGTTAATCGATAGCAATTGGTCATAACTCACGAAGAACGTCAAAGTAGTAATCACGAACAAAATATGTAAAACCCCTACCTTGAGCGTAGCTTGAATGGAGGTTCGTCGCGGAAATAACCGTCACGGGAAGAGGCGTCGCAGAAGGAGACGTCGACCTCCGAGGAATCCGGCGTTCTTCATGTTCTTCGATGAAGAAGATGAAGATACTAAAGTATCCCTTAGCCTTTCTCCCAAAGCTCTCAAACAAAAAGCCTCTCCAACCCCAAATAAAATAAGTCCCATACTTATTTTATTAACACAAATTAAGGTTTGAAATTTCAAAGTTGAATTTAATCCACATAATTAAAAACACAAGTTTTCAAATTAAAAGAAGAGTTATGGAAGGTTAGGGAATGTGAAGGGGTAGGGTTAGTGTGGGCCCCACCACCCTCATAACCTCCATATGGAAGTTTGGTGGTTTACCGCAACTTCCAACCCAAGCTTAATCCACTTAGAGTAAAAATAAAATTGATGCTTAATTTTATTTTTACCTTCCACAAAAATTTAACAACTTCTCTCGTGTGAACACAACTCTAGAAAATGTGTTCCTAAGCAATTTCCGGCACTACGGTTCCATCGGTGCCCTCAAAATTTGATTCCGAGCACCGGTGCAAGAGTTATAAATTCCCGCTCGTTCGTTCACTGAAAGTACCTGAGCGAAACTTTAGATAGAAATTCCGGGCACACCGAGCCTCAGAATCATGTGCCATCAGAAACTGCGTTCTTGTAAAATCCCAATGAAAATTAAGAAAAACATTTCCTTGAATTTTACGGGTCTTAACATTACTCCCACCTCAGGGCTTTACGTCCCTGTAAAGATACATCATAATCTAGGGAAACAAATGTGGGTACTGAGCACGCATCTGAGCCTCCCGCTCCCAAGTGCTCTCCCAGAGTTTCCCGTGCTGCAATCTGATGCGCACAAGAGGAATCGACCATCCACGTAGGACCCGCTCCTATTGATCCTCGATCTCCACTGGGACCTCCGTAAAATCCACCCCATCATCAACGTCTAGCTCCCCATGGTTAATGATATGCGACGGGTTGTGCACATATCTCCTCAGCTGAGATACGTGGAAGACGTCGTGCACCCGGTGCAACTGAGGTGGTAGAGCCAGGTGATAAGCCAACTCGCCAATCCTGCTAAGGACCTGGAATGGTCTGATGAAGCGTGGAGACAACTTTCCACCTCGGGAAAATCTCCATAATCCACGTCGAGGTGAGACACGCAAGAAGACGTGGTCGCCATCCTCGAACTCTAGTGGCCTCCGCCTCCTGTCAGCATAAGACTTTTTCCGGCTCTGAGCTATCCTCATCCGCTCCTGGATGACCTAGACCTTCTCTGTCATGGCCTAGACCATCTCCGGTCCCACAAGTGTTGACTCCCCAGGGTCTGTCCAGCACAAAGGAGATCTTCAAGGTCGGTCGTACAACGCCTCGAATGGAACCATCCCGATGGTGGAGTGGTAACTGTTGTTGTACGCAAACTCCACCAAGGGTAGGTGGTCCTCCCAGCTGTGACCAAAGTCGAGGACACATGCGCGGAGCATGTCCTCGAGAGTCTGAATGGTCCTCTCCGTCTGACCATTCGTCTGGGGGTGAAAGGCGGTGCTCAAACATAGCTGCGTCCCGAACGCCTCCTTCAACCCCTTCCAAAGCCGAGAAGTAAAGCAAGCATCTCGATCGGAGAAGATAGATGATGGCACACCGTGAATCCGTACAATCTCCAGAATGTAGAGACGTCCCAATCTCTCCACTGAGCCCTAATCTCTAATGGGTAAGAAGTGTGCCGACTTGGTGAGTCGGTCAACAATCACCCAAATGGAGTCGTGACCTCTGGAAGTACGTGAAAGTCCAGTCACGAAGTCCATAGATATGTCATCCCACTTCCACTTTGGGACCTCCAAGGGCTGTACCAAGCCTGCTGGTACCTGGTGCTATGCCTTTACCTGCTGGTAGGTGAGGAATCGAGAAACGAACTCCGCCACAGCCTTCTTCATGCCCGGCCACCAGTGCTGTCGTCTGAGATCCTGGTACATCTTCGCCACTCCAGGATGTACCTCCAAAGGAGAAGTGTGAAACTCTCTCAGCACCTCCTCCCACAAAGAAACTGGTACCAAGGTACGTCCTCTGAAATGGACGTCATGCTCTGCTCCAAAGGAGAAACCATCAGCACCTACCACTTGCGGGTTGTACTAGACACACTCCAAGTGAACCAGCTTTATGGAAATCTCTCTAAGTGTTAGCCAGGGACTACAGATCCTGTGTGGGTCTTTGTGAGGGTTAGTTACCTTTCGATCCTTTGTGGGTCAGATCTTATGTGGGTCATTGCGGGGGTTAGTACCTGTCAATCCTTTGTGCGTCCGACGGCTTAGATGAATCAGTGGAAATATCTGATCATCTCTATCATCTTTTAAAGAAGTATACCTATGTGAGCTGAATCCTGTTTTGCTTTCCTATGTGGATTGTATTGTGCTATCCTGTGTGGATTTACGTTCTGCTTTCCTATGTGGATTGTGTTGTTCTATCCTTTGTGGATTTACGTTCTGATTTCCTATGTGGATTGTGTTGTGCTATCCTGTTTGGATTTACGTTTTGCTTTCCTGTGTGGACTGGATTGTACTTGGGCTCGGATGTTGGAGCCGAATGATAATTGATGACTTAGGTATATGTATGGGCATATACCTAAGCAGTATCGGATGTTACTTCGTGATTGTATCTCTCTTTTGTGGATTATCCTTTGTGGATTCTGGGAGACCTTCGGGGGTCTTGGGGTCCTTACTGAGTAGTTTATACTCACCCCTACACAGGCTATGCCTGCACTACGTTGTGTTGCTTGCAGACGACGAACATCACTGATCGTGGTTGAGGATTGCAGAGAAGGATGGTACCTGGAGGTAGACCACTAGGCGGGACGTACTCGGAGCGGTCGGCTGGACCCGAGGAGCAGTGGAGGCTATCTGTACCCACCCTTCAGGTGGGATTTCCAGTTGACAGCTCGACGTTGCGGCTTTACTTTTTAGTTGTTTTTTCCCTTCCAGTTGTACTTTACTTTCAGTTTGGGTGTGTATACTGGCCCACTTTCTTTCCTGCACTTATTGTTGTACCCAGTTTTTACTTAGTGTTTACTACTACTGATTGCTTTCTCTGTGGTGTTTGTTTACTTTACAAAGGCAATGCCTTCCCTTTTTACCAGGATTTACGCCTTGGTGCTAGTCGCCATCCCCTGGCCTATGGAAGGCGGGCTTGGGGTAGTCACGGAACGGGCCTTGAGAACGGGTCGTGACACATTTGGTATCAGAGGAGGAACCCAATCCTTAAGTGCGGTGCACTGCCTAGGTTGAGATGTAGGGCCCACAACGAGGACGTTGTGCTCTAAAGGGGGGGTGGTGATTGTAACATCCCTAAATGATAAAGGGTTAAATGACTAAATGATATGACTCATGTCAACAAGGTGAACCTTCCTTTTCTGGAGCCTGTCTGATTAGAACTCCACAGTTAACCGTGCTTGGCCTGGAGTAGTGACCAGGATGCGTGACCTCCTTGGAAGTTTCCCAGAGTGTGTGTGAGTGAGGACAAAACACACTGTAAAGGACATGTGTTATATTGTGGGTACAGTTATTAGTCAGATGACCCGTTCAGGCATGTGGGTGGACCCTGGGGTGGGCCCCACGTGTCTGCGGGGGAAACTAGTGGTACCTGGTGGGCTAGGACCTGACGACCTTGTTAAGGCAGGGTGGATGTGCTGTCACCGGGACCTGTTTTTCACATCCTACCCTTATTGGAGGAGTCATGAACGACCAAGAAAATCCATGGGTTAACTTGGGAACCCCATGGAGCCACTTTGGTAGGAAAATTACATTAATATCTTTTTATTTATAGTTAAAATAAAAATGTCAAAAACATGTATTGTTTTACTAAAACAATTTTTACATAGGCTTATAAAAATAATATTTTTGACAATAAATATCTATTAGAAATATAAAAATATTTCCTACATCATAGTATTTGTTTTATAATGTTTAGAACTTAAATAAATTAATTTGTTTATGACACCATGATGATGCAATGATTACCTCATTAATAAACGATTTAAAAATGTGAAGATAAGGTAAACTCTTAGACTTACACTTGACAAAAACCTATTGTATGTGTGGATTTCAAACCCTTATCACCTTATCCTAGAAATATATAATTTTGGGACCTTTAATATCTGAAAATCATTTTATAATAAAGTAACTTTTCAAGACATTCCAAGAGTGCCCCTCCTCCCTCTTATAAAAGGCCCCCACCTCTACCCCCTTACCCACACCTCTCAAGCATTTGGATCAACCAAACTCGGATCATTTTATCCCTCCAAATCCCTCTCTTCATCCAAGGAGCCTTAACTTTGGCATAAATATCTTCAAGAAACCATTTTGGTTCAAACCAAGAGGAGTTACCCGATTTAAAGGTAATGTCTTCACTTGTGTTCTTCTATTTTATTTTGCTACTCCAACCCCATAAAATATTTTTATTACTTTATTTTATAATAAAAACATTATCTTAAATATAATAGGATTTTTTTATGTGATTTATTAGTGCTACACTTACACACACCTCCGTCTAATGGTTAAAGAACATATTGTTTCTGTGGATGGTGAATTACTGCCTCACGAAACGATGATTGTTCAATATTCTCTTAACACCTTTTATGGTGGCCATTATGATGTCACTGTATTTTATATATGATATATATGGTATTTATGTTTTCTATATGCTTCTGTATTTTATATTTTAAACATACCTTTATGTTTTGCATGTTGTACAAATGCGATAATTTCATACGAATAAGTGTGGACTACCGCCCCCTCAAGTGATGTGACTCGTTCATGCAATACATGTAATGTATAAAGAATGAAATTAATGAACATATGTGACCTATATAACATATATATTATACTTTAATTATAATATATATATATATATATCTCATTTAGTTTTAATTCCATTAATGTGCCAAAGCAATGAAAATAGTGTTCATGCGTACGTACGACCTACCGTCTCCATGAACGGTGCATTTCATTTATTTTTATCTCCAAATATTATGTAATAAGTATAAAATGAATATATACTGGATATATATGATATTTAAATCATTAATACTATTCTGGATATGATGTACATACAACTACATTGACAATACTTTTCAAACAAGATCATTTTTGACTCATGTACCGAACATCGAAAAAACGTATGATATGAACTCACATAATTAACTAATTATTATAACATGATAATATATGATATTAATTGAATAATAAACTTTAAATTATGTCCTTAAGCAATTATAAATTGACCAATTTTTATTATTCAGGAATATAAAGAAGTGAACAAGACAAGTTGGACTTGAGGTAAGGGATCCTACCTCTCTCCTTCTTTTTAAGTACTCTCTTTTTTGTCATTTCTTTTAATCTCATATTTATTATGTTTGGGGATGTTATTTTATATTACTAATTATGTACTTTTTATGTTCATATTATGATAGACCCTATTTGATCTCATAAATCCATTTTTGGAAGTTTTAAGTGGCATCGTTAGGCTACCGTGTTTTCGTAAGGGGTTTTTCATGTCACTTTTATTCCCGTGAGATTTATGCTACATTTTACACCATTTACTTTGAATGGTGTATATATTTCCCATTATTCTACTCTTTGTGTGATATAATTTCATTTATGAGTATTTACATCAATGTTGTATAGCCCTTCTTTCATGGGGTGTACGTTCCGAAAGTTACCCAAGTCGGTAAGGGAACCTTTGACCCTCCTATTTTTAAAAGACTTATTTTGTTATGTCTTATAATTTACATATTTTTATGTTTGTATATGTTCTTATATATCATTATTGATGTAAATTTTATTTCCAAGGGACGAGATACCATTTTCTCTCTCAACAATTATTTTTATAAATTTTAAAGTGACGCTGTTAGGCTGTCAAATTTTACCAAGGGAACTTCTTAAACCAATTTCGATTTCTTTGGGTTCAACATGTAGTTATTGAATATATCATCCTTTGAATATGTGTGAATGAACTTTGATTGTTTTACACATAATATCCGCTTATATTGGGTGTATTTATATTTTTCACTCATAATTATGAGATTTATTTATCCTTAATTTAAGGATACCTTATTTATAAGGGATATCATCTCATTTTACGTTTCTATTGAGACTTCATTGTTATTATGCACAAATTCACTCTTATATGGTGTATATACTGTCCTTTGGAATATTATATCATGAATCCCTTTATTCTCATGATATTATAAAGTTCTGATTAAATATTATTCCTCAATTATTGTATTCAAGTGTCTCTCATTTTGTTAAAAACCCTTTAACTAAAATTTCATTTTAAATGTTTTAATGATTTATTCTTATAAATATTTCTCATTAATATCCATGTTTTCAAAATTGTTTTAAGGATTTATTTTTATGGATATTAATGGTTTAAAATGTTAAAATATTCAAAGTGGTATGGGACACATTGATTCAAAAATCTCTTTATTAAATGTTTTAAATGGTTTTGAAAATGGTTTTTAGAATGGATTCATTATTTCAATATCTTAAAATGTTATTTTGTTATTGAAAAATGGGAATGTTATCTTTCCTTTATGCTTAAGTTATGTGCTACGATTATGTTATGGTTCTTGGGCATTGTTTACGAAGACAGGTGGTTCCGTGATAAACTAAGGGTGGGTGAGCCTGATATAGCTCTCCAATGCATTAGGTAACGCTAAGGGGTTAAACGTTAAGGTTTCTCCGAAGAGATTTAGGGAATATACTGTGATGGGTATTCCAAACGTAACCATGAGGGTTAATCCCAACGTAAGAATGTTATGAATGCCGCAAGTTACCTTTATGTCTTATGATTTCTATGAGTTATTCGTAAATCTTATGATTTCATGAGGTATGTTAACATGCTTATGTTTTATGAGTAATGTATGATTTTATTGATTTTTATGTATACATGTACTAATGTTTAATTTCCGTATTTATATATCCCTTACTGAGATTTTTATGCTCACCCCAAGTTTGTTTGAAATGTTTTTCACAGGTCAAGGGAAAGGTAATGATATGATGATAGTGTCAAGGAAGTGTCAAGAAAGAATCCATGTTTTATTTTAAATATGTTTCTGTTGATGGGAAAAAATGAATACTATCTTTTATGTAACTACTTTGTTTAAATGTGGAATGTAATGCATGATTTATGATCTAATTCTATAAAACTCTAAACCTGAAAAGATCCTCAATGTGTATTCTTGAAATAACTCAAGATTAAGTAAGGTTTAAGGCCATGTCCTTATACTAATGGTCTAGTTTCATAGAGACTAGTAGTATATAAACACTTATTTCACATGTTGTGAATTTTTTTCAATAATCTAAATCCTCTCTTAGAAATTCCATGAGACATAATCCACTTAAAAATCTATGAAGGGGAAAATACAAGAAGGGGAGATCTCAAACTACTAGTAAGGAATAGCATGAAAAGGCCATAATTTTAAGATCATAAGCACATAGAAATGAATATTCAAGGAACAATATTTTATTTAAAATAACATAAATCAATAAGTATTAACGCTTAGGATTAAAGGTATACATAAAATCTCAAATGATAACACTTTTACCTTGGAATGATAAATTAACATAAAATATGAGAAATGGAATGTAGGAAATAAAATGGAACAATCACAATCCTAGGATTTATTAAAATTGAAAAACTTGATACTTTCCAATAAGTTGAATTATAAAATTATGAAAAGATATAAACACCATCACACTTACCCTTTATGAACCTAGATACCTGCTAACTTTTTCACATAATATTTGTATCTCATGGGATATAAGCTGTTACCTAATTTATTGGATAACCATATAGGTCCCACCTATCTCATAATCCGTATATTTGTATTCCACTTGTAAACAAACATCACATCCTAAAATGACCTATATAAATAAAAATGGGTTTCATGAATTTTAGAAATCATTATATAAAGTACTCATGAAAATAAAATGGGATTCACAAATCATTCAAATAACATCATTAATTAAATCACTTGATATGAAAATTTGATCACCCAAAATAATCACAAAACTAAAAAATTTAAAAGGTAGAAACCTGAAAAATAATCTCCTTTAGAGGTGGATCATTTTTTAAGATCATGAAAAGAAAATCATGAAAATAGATCTTTGACAACATTTTGTATTCATTGTTTTAAATGTCATAGTTACAAGTCTCTTTTCAAAAAGATTATTTTGTTTGTAAGAAAAAATAATAGAAAACATTTCATGGAAATGAAATTCGTTTTAAAAATATTTTTCACTAAAATTAAAACTAAAACATAATTTAAAATTAAATGTCTTGGAAAATTAAGTTCAAATAAAAAACATTTAACTCAAAAAAGGAGTTTGAATTATTAACCACCTTACATTAAACATTGATTTGAAAAAAAAATTAATTAACCTTTCAATCATAATTATTAATATATTAATTACATATTTCATAACTTTATTCACATATATTTCCCTTTATACTCTTAATTAATAATAATTCACTTCATAATTAGATTGTTTTAATCTCTTTCCAACATATGGTGTTAATAATTTAAATTTTTTTTTCAGGCTTTATATTGATGATACCATTACCAATTATATGATATAAATTTCACAATTAATATATATTTAAATATACTATAATATATAGCTTATATTAATTTTTAAGTCTCTTAAACCATTCCATAAGTCTATTTGTAACATTGTGTTGAAATGGAATTGGCATTAGCTTAATTTTCCAATTTTAGTGAATAAAAAAGATACCTTAATAATACGTTATATACTTAATATAATATTCACAGAACCATATAAAAATCATTATGTGATTATTATATTATTATAATAATATTTTTTATGTTCTCATAGTCTTTAATTTTTGGGTTTTAAAGCTTCATTCATTTAGGTGGTTAAATCGACCAAAACTTGAATAAAATTTAACTCGATTGGTGAATATAGTTAATGAGGTGTTTCTTTTGACATAATATCATTATAATAGAGTCACAATGATTTTTCAATGGATGTCCACTTGAATTTGAATTTTCAATGTTAACCATGAGTGAAAAAATAATTATGTTTGTAGGATAGGGTCATATAGATTGTTAAATGACATAGTTACGTGGTAAAATTTATTTGAAATGTTGTAGCATGAAGTGGTGGGAGTTTCCACTTTATAAGTGAAGGGATGATTAGTTTTGGAAACACCTTTTACTTATTTACTTATTTCTTTAAATTATTCTTAATAAAATACTAATATAATTAAAAGTTATTGATTTTGGGTCATTTATATGTCTAATATTCTCCCATTACACTCATTATTTAGGTTTCCTTGAGTTAAATAAGGGTTTCCCTTTTACTTTTGTTTCTACCCAAGTGTACTTTTACATAGGAAACATTTATTTTTTACAAATGGTATTTAATTAAAATTACCAAAATTAAAATTGATATTATAACCTAATTTGATAATTTTAATACTAAATATTAAAAAAAATCAAATAATATTACTATGTTTAAGAAATTTTAGTTTCAAAATAAACGTACTAAACACATAACACAATTTTTTTGGAAAATTATGTTTTTAAGATTAAAATTTTTGTGTGATATAGAGTTATTTTAGTTAAGAATTATTTTTAAATATATTTATTTATTATAAAAAATATGTATGTTACTACGTATCCAGGGAATAAAATAATTTTTTTTCAAAAATATTACTTAATTAAAAGGAAAGGCAAAAACATGTCCCTTTTTTCTAATAAAGTAACATTTTAATTTAGTTATAAAAATTTTTAGCATATGGTTTTGATATAAAAATAATTTTTAAAATTCCAAATTTTATTCCTCAATTTTATATTTTATTTATTTAATTTAGATTAAATGCTATAGGTTACTCTTACATAGCGACGAAATAATGAAAATTATAATTTTCCTAAACCTCACATTTTATTAATAAAACACCTAAATTGAAAATGATTAAAAATTCATAATAAGTAAATTTTGATATTAAGTAATCATAAATAGGATTATTTTATCTAATTAAAATTCTAAATTTTTTAAATTTATCGTTTTATGAAAAAATATATAAAAAACTACTTTTATTAAAACCACACTTTTTCAACATTAACTTATATTAACTTTGTCTCTTCTAATGGTAATGTTTTTTATTTGATTACTATATTAGGTTAGTTACTAATGTTATTATAATATGTTATGGATCAATACTATTAGGTTCGATGTGAATGACAATTCAGAAAAAATTGAGCTATTATTTTTTATAAGATGTAAAATCTAAAGTTGTTAAATTCTACCCCATTAGAATAATTTCATCCTCGAAATTTTATTATCTAAAAGAAAACCAATAATGGTACTCTTATCTATTCATGTAATTTGATTCCAATGTATCATCCTAAAACATATGATTTCTCAATAGAGCCTGACTAGATGAGTGGTCTTGTTCTGCAACACTTGATCTCTTCGATCTAGAATTTCTACCAGTTGTTCCTTATATGAGAGATCATGTTCCAATTAAAAAAAATACAAACATAGAACATGTGAAGGGTCTTGTATATACATTATTGAAAGAGATAAATAGAACACATCATGTACTTGGGATAAGTTTTTAGTGAGTTTTAAGTGATATTCCATGACCCCAACATGATGAAGTATCTTTGAGGGCCTGATTTATATTGGTATCAACTTCCCTTTCTTCCAAAATATCATTAATGCACTTCCTTGGAGATTTTTAGAGAAAAAAATTATCATTAACTTCAAACACTAGATCCTATAAATGATTATCTATATAACTCTTTTGTTCAATTTGTACAATTTTCATGTTCCATTGAATTTTTTGAACCTTCTCCATCATTTCATGTACAATAGAAGCACTACCACAAAACTGGGTTTCCGCAGTGCCACCATTTAACAGTGCTAAAAAAAGCACTAATAAAGGGGGGGGCATTATCACTGCTAAAAAAAGTGCTGATAAAGGGTCACTTTTAACAGCGCTAAAAAAAGCGTTGTTAAAAGCGACCCTTTATCATCGCTTTTTTAGTGTTGATAAAGGGGACCCCTTTTTCAGCGTTTTTTTAGTAGCGCTGATAAAGGGGGGATTTATCAGAGCTTTTTCCTAGCGCTGATAAATTTTATATTTCAAAAAAAAATCATGAAAAATAATATATTGTTATATAAGTATATTTATATTGATATAAATATAATATATTTTTTTAAATATGTTTTAGACAAGTATAAATATACTACTACATTTAATATATAAAAAATTTAGTGAAAATGGCTTTAATTTTTTTTAATAATATTATTAATTAATAATTTACTAATTATCATTAATTATTAATCATTTAATAAAAATTTGAAGACACAAAAAATAAAAAAAAATTAATAAAAGATTTAAAATACGTTGAAAATGTAACTCAAACTTCAAACGTCCATAACTTTTGATCTGGGTATCCGTTAGAGCTCTACAACATATCAAATCAAAGCATGCGACACTCTCTACATGTTGATGTCCTAGGAAAAGCCTCTTCCACATTTTTCAAAGCTAAAAAAGTCCCATAAGGCCTCCAAAACTGAGTTCTTAGTTAGCATACCCCATTTTGTTAACATTCAAACAGGTATAACTTCTGATCTGGATGTACGTTAGCCCTGTCACACATATCATATCAAAGATTGTCTCATTTTCTTCAATTTTAATGGTTGTAGAATTGAAACAGGCTTCTGGATTATAAGTTATGGTCCTTTAAACATTCTATGGATTTTCAAATACACATATATATGTATTTATTCGTAAATATATGTGTGTTTGTGTGTGTGTGTTTGTTGTATATATGTATGTATATATATATTTATTTATTTATAAACACACATAAAAAACTTTTATAAATGTATTTAAAACTAATCTTATAAATATATATTAATATACAAATAAATATACAGATAAAAAATTGTAACTACAAATATATATATAAATAGATATAAATATATATGAATATACATATGAATATATATATACTAATATATGAATAAACATATATGTATTAATATAACTAAATATATTTATATTAATATGAATCTATATTAATATACGAATAAATATAAATATATATATATAAATAAATATAAACATCTATTAATATATAAATAAATAAATATATATATATATTACTATATGAATAAATATATATATATATTAATATAACTAAATATATTTATATTAATATGAATCTATATTAATATAAAAATAAATATAACTATATATATTTAAATAAATAGATGTATCATTAAATAGATAAAAAAATGAAATGGCTTAGTGGTAAAGGTGCAGGCGCACAAGGGAAAGGTTACGGGTTCAAATCCGGGTGGAAGCAAGGAGGGGTGTGCGGGCAAGTGCGGGATGTACAGGCAAGGGTAGCGCGCGGGAGTGGGAGGGGGCCACCTAGCACTGATAAGGGAGGGGGGGTCAATCGCTGTTAAAATCTCCCCCCAAATATAAATTATTTTTTATTTATTTTTTATTTTTTTAAGTTTTATCAGCGCTTTTCTTAGCACTGATAAAAGGGGTCTTTATCAGTAATTTTCTGAGTGTTGATAAAAGGGACCCCCCATTTATCTTCGCCTCGATTAAAAATGCTTTTTTTAGCACTGTTAATCCGCTTTTCTAGCGCTGATAAAAACCATGTTTGTAGTAGTGAAGGACCTATCAGATTCCTTTCCCCAACATTACCCCAACATGTTGGAGTCATACATCTCTTCTTAAATAGAGAATCATGTGGTTCCATATAAATTATATAATAGAAATTTATTTATAGGATAAATATACTAGGAAAAGGTATTGATCCTAATATACTTGTAAATCCATCAAAAAATATCTCTTCAATGCGTCTAGATTTTGAATTGTCCTCTCAGACTGAGTATATTTCTGAGGATGATATGTGATGCAAAAGATCAGCTTTGTCTATAAATACTTCTTAATAATTCTCTGTAACCTCACGGTAAATCTTCAGTCTTGATCAAATATAAGTGATTGTGGTACTCCATGAATCCTCATCTCTTCCATTATGTATTTCTTTAATTATTTTTTACAGGATACATATTTTTTGATGATAATAAAATGTGTTTCCTTTGAAAGGTGATCAACTAAAAGCCAAATATAATTATTCCCTTTAGATTGTTCATTTGGGATTCCTACAGTAAATTCAATGGTTATGTTTTCCCATTTACATACTGGTTTGGGTAATGGTTTCAGCATTCCCTTATAATTTTGTTGTTTATCCTTAACTTTTTCACATACCAATCCTCGAGATACAAATTCTAAAATATCTCTCTTTATACTATCCCACCCAAAGTTTTGTTTTATATCTCAATACATATTCATAATTCTTTGATGTATATAAATGGATGTGATATGTGATCATCCAAAATTTCCTTCTTTAATTATAGATTTGATGGTACAATTATTCTAGTTCAAAACCTTATAACTCCATCTTTATGAAAGTGTAACTGCATAATATTCACTACTTTTTTTATATTTCTACATCATATTTCTGGGATTCATTTCTTTACATGAATGGAAGGTTGAGAAATATTTTTGGAAAGATAGGATTTATCTCTTACATTGTGAACTCATGATTGATTCTTTTTAAAACCTCGAGTATCAGGTCTTTTTCAATCATCATCCTGGATAGATTAGCATGGTATTTTTTTCTTAAGCCTCAGTCACCATATTTTCCCACATTAGTTGGTATTTTATTAAAAAATCATAATATCTACTCAAATCAAACCATATCATTTGGAACATATTCAATTCCTATTATGAGAATATATATTTTAAGCTCCTATGATCAATATATATATCAAACTTTTCTCCATAAAGATATTGTCACCAACTAATTACTGAAAAGATCATTGATTCCATCTCTAAATCACAAGTCATGTAATTTTTCTAATGTATCTTCAATTGAAATGAACCATAAGTAATTACCTTATTATTATGAATGAGGATGGAACTTAAACCCTTTTTGTAAGTATCACGATATATTATAAACCCTTCAATGCTAAAGGGTAATGTGAGTATAGGAGAATTGACCAACCAATTAGTCAGTTATTTAATATGTTCTGTGATTTCCTTTATCCAAAGGAACTTTAATTAATGTATACTTGTTTATTGAATTTTATTTCCATGAAAAATTTCTAAAAAAAATCAATAATATCCTACAAACCTAAGAAAACTAAGGATCCCAGTTAGAGTGGTTGGTTTGAGACATTACTTGATAAATTTCATCTTTCATGGATCACATGATATGCTCTTTCTTGTGCCTACATGACCAAAAAATGATACCCATTATAGTTATCATTCACGTATTCTAAATCTATAACACAACTTCTCCTTTATAAAGTTCATTAACATAATTTAAATATGATCTTCATGCTCGTCCATTCCCTTTTAGTATATCATAATTTCGTCAATAAGGACAATAAAAAGTTGATCATGGTATCCTATAAATACTCTGTTAATTATATCCATAAACATAACATGAGCATTCATAATTCCAAAGGGAATCAGTATAAAGTCATTGTGTCAATATCACATATATAAGGTTGTATTAGAAATATAATCTCATTTAACCCTTAAATGGAAATATCTAGATCGATGTTCAAACTTCAAGAAGTACCAATATCCTCAGAGTTGATCAAATAGATCATCGATATAGAGTAGTTAATACTTATTTTCATCATTATTTTATTAAGTTCCTGATAATAAATAAAAATATACATAGACCTATCCTTGTTTTTAACCAATAGGATTGGTTACCCCATATAAAATTAGTGGGGCATATAAAACCCCCATCTAGTTTTTCTTGTAATTTCTTAATTAACTACTATAATTCAATGGGTTCAATTATATATGGAATTTTTGATATAGTAAATGATACATGGATGGGGTCAATTGAGAATTAAACCTCTCATTATAGGTTAATAATAGAAAATTCATTAGCAAATACATCAACATATTCCCACATAATAAGAATTTTCTCAATTTTGACTTCCTCCCCAATAATATGTGCTAAGAACCCATTATAGCTTAGTATCATGAAACATATTATAGAATTCACATTTTAATAAGGGATAAGTTCATTTTTTTATTGATAGTTAATAACCAAATTATTAGAAATATGAAAATATATTTCCCTATATTGGAAATTGAAACAATCTTTATACATGGAAAGCTAGTACATGCATAAAATTATTTAATATTAAACTATAAGGAGAACAACCAGATTTAATGAAATTATCTACCCACAAATATTAATTATATAAGATTTGTACACCTTAGTTATATTTAGCTTTCCTGTATGTGTTTTTGTAGATAGATTGATATTTAATGTTTTAAGTGGTGAATCTATATTTTTAGCACACATATAAGATATCAAAGAATACAGAGAAACAGAATACAATAAGGAATTCATGATTCTAGTGTGGGGAATAAATATACCTTTCACCACTTTGTTATTATGTTCTACCTCTATAGTATTGATTTTATATTCCCTTAATTTCTCCATTCGTATAAGAGGCTACAACAATATATTCCCTTCATTAACTATAGGGTTAAGGAATTGATTCACATAATTACCATAATCCTGAAATTTTAATCATTAGAGAGTTGGTGGAACATGAGATGGGTGATTATTCTCTTTAGTGATTTTATTCATCCCCTTTACATTACTTAGGCAATCATGAACAAGGTGGATTTTTTTTTCACAGTATAAAACTTCCCAAAATACTTAAGTAAATTACCTAAGAGCTTCCTCCCACATCTTTTACATAAGTGAAGCTATAATTTCTTACCCCCATGAGAATTTTCAATATTTCTTCCATGATTCTCCATCTTTCCATTACTTTCTATAGAATCACTTGGGTATCCAAATTCTATTTCAACCATAATATCACATTGAACAACTTCCTCAGTACTTCAAAATTCCCTTACTGCTAAAGTCTTCTAAATACTAGAGTTTATGTGACCAGATAATTGATTAATATTAGTTTTAGGTTTATAGATAGACCTTGAGGCATACCTTATGAGTCTCATGATGTTTTTATCATAGTATCTTGTAGAATTATCTTCCTTCTCTTTCAATTATAGGAATTTAAATTCCATACTAGTGTGAAGAAAATGAGTGATATATTTCAAAAATAATATTCCTTGAAAAAACCCTACTTCATAGAATCAAATTCCTCTCTTTAATTATATTACTAATTAGATTCCACCATTTTTTAGCCTCACCTTATAGATGATATATATCTAAAATGACATTCTCATGCTCTAGGAATTGAATCATGGAAAATATTCTTTCCATTGTATAAATCCATTTCATAAAAATAAATGGGTCTAAAATCCAATTAAAGAATTATGGTCGTTGATATATAAAAGATTCAATAGAAATATGATCCCTTATTTTTTCATTTTTAATCTCCACATTATTCATGTTTTTATTCATAACATGAGAGATTTGAGTAATCATTTCTGTGATATTTTGAACTATAGTTCCTATCTAATTTAGACAATTAACACATTTTCCATTAGATCAATCATCATCTTAGTTCCTTATTTTTCTAGGAATATCCTTCATAGAGAAACATAAATGGAAATTATACTAAAATTAGTAATTTTATAAAGTAATAAACCACGATCATAGAAGAAATAACTCAAAAAATAGTATATTATTCCTTATAAACTCTCTAACATTCAGTCTAGGTTATCATAGACTATCTACCTACTAGATTTTTATTAACGATAGTAGTTGACATGATAACAAAATCCATTATAATGGATCATAAATAAAATGTGAATTAACCTAAGAATACCCCTCAAGAGTGTCTCAACAGGTGTGCAGTCTTAGGTCCACTCATCATGAATTTTGATGATGATTGAGTCAAAGCCCAACCAACCCTTTTTGGGGTGATAAACCCTAGGGGAATCTATTACATAGAAACATCCACTTTCCATTATCTAGATTGGGAATAATTTTCTTAGAAAACAAAATTATCAATAATTTACCAAAATATAAATATGTTATCTTATATTTATCCACAGGGGTTTCAGTAAAGTTTTCCCATCATAATATCTAAAATAACTAAACCTTTCTCCTATACCAACTATAATGACCCATGATAAACATATATAAATAATACATTGATACCATGGTTTAATCATTACATCTAAAAATAATCACACAACCCAAGGACATAAAGGTATTGTTTATTGGAGACTAGTAACATACAAACACATATTTCACATGATGTGAACATTTATCCATAATCAAAGTTCACACTTTGAAATTCCATGAGTGATAATCCACTTTAAATCCCATTAAGGGGAAAATATAATAAGGGGTGAGCTCAAACGCTTAATACGGGACAACATAAAAATTATATAATGGTTAGACCATAAGCATATAGAAAACCATGCACAAGGAAAAATATATTATTTAAAAGAACAAAAATAAATTAGTGTTAACCATAATCATAAAATATAAACATAACATCTCAAATTATAACACTTTTACTGTGGAATGAGAAAATAAAACATAAATAATATAACACGAGACAAGAAATATAGGAAATAAAATGGAACAATACTATTCATAAGATTTATTAAATTTGTGAACACAGATATCCTCCACCCCATTCACTCATTAAATTGGTTGTACCACCCTGACCCAAGTTTCCCAGAGTCAATGAATTATTTTAGTATATTGGCATTATCACAAGAAATAAAATCCTGAAGGACCGATCCATTTAGTAGTTTTGGAAAATCTAGATAAAAACTTAAGTTTTAATTTACATCATGAAATAGAAAACAATGTATATATTATTTGAAAACACTAATATCCCTTGGACTATACCTAGAGGTTAGTCATAATACACTTCTTCACATACTAGGAAAAAATGAAACATAAGAAAGTGGGGATCTCAGATGCTCTATAAGGATAAGCAATATAAGGGAAGCTATCATAAATAATCATGAACTCTTAATTAAAGATAAAAAATTGAAACACAAGCCTTATAAACATAATATTCAGCATAACATGGAAAGAATAAATCAAATAATTCCATTTAAACATTCACTTGAATATTATACTAGTTTAATAATCACATGTAATATCAATAACTAATTTCATAATAAGGGAATGCATACTGTTGAACATCATAACCATACCGTCAAGGACTCATGCCAAGACCATACAAAAATGGGTAAAAAATGAAACTATTTTGTCTCATGAGACTGATTGATGCATCAAGGGGCTATAGTAGGCCTCGTCCATCACTTACTATGTCGAATTCATTACTCTTATGAAATGGGGAAAACATCACCAAAATACACATTTGTATTAAAACTACTATACAACATTTTAATACTTTAACCATAACCATGAATGGTATCTAAATAGAACATCCATAGTAAAACATATCATAAATCATTAAATACAATATGTAGGATTATATTATCATTAATCAACCTCAATTAGGCATAAAATTCATAAAAGGATGTTGACATAGATGAAAATAGTCTAATAAAATCATTATAAATCTTTGAGAGAAATATCATTTCTTTACATTGAAATCATTTAAAAGTGGAAAATTAATAAAACAAAACATTTCTTTTAAAAATGTTGGGCAAAAATCCATCAAGGTAACATTGCAGTATTTTTGGGTTGATTGTGTTTGTTGACAAAGAAGGTTTCCAAGGAGAATTGTTGAGTTCCAGAGAATTTTTTGACAATCCATGTTGACAAAGAACGATGACAAAGGAAAGGATGATCTGTAGGTGGTACAAAAGAGCAGTACAAGGTGGCGCCGTTTCCCAGTGTTTTCCAAATTTTTGTGGTCCAAAATTTGGAGTTTGGGGAGCATCGCGAAAATAGGATTTCTATGAAGATCATATTTTATGTGGAAAAGGCATGAGTTTCGCAAAGATGGGATGCATGGTTTGGATTTCGTAAAGACCAGAAGAATAGAGGTTGTGATGCTTCATGGTTATGACAAGCTTCGTGAATGGAAGTGTTGAAAAGAAATGCGAGGGAGCTTCACGGCGGCGGCACAAAGTAAATGACGGAATGCTCCGCGATTACGACGAGCTCTGCGATCGGAAAATTGCCGTGGCGCTTCGCGATTTGGACAGAATTCTGGCAGAAACTTCAGAGCTTTGTGATTTGATATGACTTGGCATTGACTTCACGTGGAAGGTTCGAGGGTCGGTGAAATCGCCTATAAATACAGGTCGACCCCCTCGAGAGAAGTAGAGAGAATTTTCAGAGAAGATCATTTCCTCTCGGTTCGCGAAGGTAGTTCGCGTAGCCTGTGTGCTTCGCAAAAGAAGAGCTTCGTGGTAGCTATTTTAGCTCCGCGAAAGTTACGCACTCCATGTTGGCTCAGTGAGCTTCACAAGGGGAGTTGCTCTGCAACGACTTGAGCTTCGCGGTAGTGCTTCGTGGTAGTGCTTTGCGAAAAGGAAGGAGCTTCGCGAAGGCTTGTTTGAGCTTCGTGAAATTGGGAGCCTAGCGAAGTAGGGTGCTTTGTGAAGGTGTTTCCAAAGGAATTTCCTAGTGGTTAAGAGGCAAAGGGGTATTCATCAGTGGATGAAATCTGGAATTTAATAGAGCATCTATCAACAGTTGAGGATGCGTGCATTCATGCATGTGAAGATACCTACATGTCTATAAACTGTGAGTGCATTCCCTTCCAGAAAAGTGAGTTTAGGAAGAGGAAGAAGGTGATCTTCTCCACCTGCAGTGATCCAGAGAGAGAGAAATAGGGAGTGACCCTTAGGAAAGTAGTGAGCTGACCCTAAACATTGTAAAGGCATTGAGCCTGGTCATAGAAGTGATCTAGCCCGAACCTTGAAATCCACAGCTAGTGAAGTTTAATGGAATTTGGTACGACCGACAACCTGTCGGTGTATGCTCCTTGGATGTAGCCCTTAGCGGTGAACCAAGTAAAATTGATGTTTCCTGTGCATGTGTTACTCCCTATTTATATTATGCAACATGAAAGAGAGAGAAGAGTGTTTTGCTCAATAGCGAAACAAGATCAGAATAGGCGTTAATTATAAATTGGTCATACCCTGATTCACCCCCCTCTCAGGGTATTCAGCCTTGTGGACCTAACAAAAAATAAACTTGGAATATTTTAAGGAAAGATTCAAAACTTTAAGGTTTCATGATGGTATAAATAGATTCTCACATCGTATAAGTTGAAAAAAATTCTCTCCTTAATTTTTCAAAAAGTTCATAAAGTACCTCATTTAGAAAACCCTGGAAATATTCTTTTCGAAAAGTTGTATTTAAAGTCAAACATGGGTAAAATTTACTTTGAACAATTTTTTATAATATTTAGAAATACATTTTTAAGAAACATTGACATGGATGCAAAATGTTTCCCAATAGATACTTATGTATAAACTACTCTGGATAATAATGAGATTGTGAAATCAATCATTACCTTGTAATTTCCTTTTGTTGAGGGTGCGTTAACCTCCTATTCTTCGAGTGTCTCATTTTTATTAGAAAAAAAGGACTCCTTAGGCTGTATTTCATCCCAATGTATGGCCTCTAGTATTATGTGAGGGAAGTTGGGAAGATAAGTGGGTAGGTTTTGGCCAAGTTAAAGTGATTTAGAGGTGTAAATAAAAGAGGAGAAGATGTACTCTTTTATAAGAGAGGGGAGGGGTACTTTGGAAACTCCAAAACTATTAAATTACTATAAATTTATTTTTGGTTTTAAAAAGATCCAAATTAAGTTATTTAGAGGATAAGATGAGGATGGGTCAAAATAATATAAACTAATTATTTTTAGGCAAGTTTAGGTAAAAAAATTAACCTTATATTTTGGATTTAACGCTTAGTTAAACAGTTTAACTCTTATCGTGTTTAGTTTCCTTTTTATAATATAGGGTTAATATAGTCACTATAAAATTCGAAACGAACCCCAATTGGATCTTTTAGGACATAATTAATGAAATCCTAGTTATTTGGCTAAACTTTATATTTTTATGAATTTCATAACATTGAATAAAATATTATTTATTTTAATGTATCATTTTTATCAATTTTGATACTATTTAATATTTTCATTTTTAGAAATATAAAACCAACATGATAAATTTTAACCAATACTTCCAATATTTCACTAAAATTTCTATTTTCTCTATAAAATTGACATAGATCCTTAATTAAGTCAAATTAAATTTATTTTAATACATTTAATATCATTTAATTGATTCTTCCATTAATATTTCAATTACTACATCATTATTATGTCACTATTTTTTAATTATTTAATTCCTAAAATTATAAATAAATTCCCATTACGTGGATAAAATTTTGTCTTTCTAAATACTGTTTATATTCAACCATATCACTTATATAACATCATATTAAAATGATATAGTTATTAAATTTGAATATGACTTTTTTAACTCTTCTTTAAATAAAATATAATAAATGTCTTAATTTAACACAAGGGGATTAAAAATGAAAATATTTTATAACTATTGTTGATTTTCATTGTAAAAATATTATCCATTAAAATTTGGACAAGTGTTAGGGTAATATTATATTATTATAATATTATTTTTAACTTTAATTACATTATTTACCTTTAACCGTGGTAAATTAAATCCAAAATTTACTTTTCACCATAAATAATTTTGATACAATTAGAGCAAATTTTTCATAATGACTACAAAAATGTATGTCTATTTTTTGAAATTAAATTCACAGAACTGGTAAAATTATGTTTAATGAAAATCTGGTAGATGTGGCTAGAAGGTAGGTAAAAGAGACGTTTAAAAGTTAAATAAATTTTTATATCTAATTATATTATAAAAATAATCCCAATGACCTAAATTGGACCAATATATTTATTATGTATCTATTTTGGAATTAAAAAAAATTAATGTAAAATAGTTATTTAAATGAAAAAGTTGTTTTTAACAAAAAGGAAGTATTTTTAGCTATTCATCAAAAATTGAATCTTTTCATAAAAATACCAAAAAATCCCCATAATATAATTTAAAAGTTCCAAATTGAAAAATGTCATCTATTTTTAAAAACAAAATTTATAAAATCTATAATTTGGTTAATACTATTCCTAATCCCTTTTTAAACGGCTAGTTTGATAGGTAATGGTGCACTTGAACATGGTGTTGTGTTTAGTGCAACCTAATAAATTATATAAAAATTGACGTACCATGGAAGCTTGAGGTGTTAAATTGTTAGTATAGATAAAATACATTACATTAAACCTTTATAAACAAATATAATTTCTATCCTCTTCACATAAATTTTTTTGATCTAGACATATAATCCTTTATCTAGTGAATTAGTGGGTTGAATAGGTCCCAATTGTCTCATAATCCAGATATTTTTGTTCCAATTGAAAAAAAATTATCACATCCTAAAATAAACCATATAAATAAAAATGGGTTTTATTAAATTTCAAAATGATCACTATATGTGATCATGGAAATAAAATGGGATTCCTAAACCATCCAAATAACATCATAAATTAAATCACTTGATATTGAAAACTTGACCAACCAAAATAATTACATAATATAAAAATTACATAGTGTAAAAAATGAAACCAAATATCCATTATAAGAAGATTATTTTTCAGGATAATGAAAACCAAATCATGAAATGATCGTTTTGAAAACATTTTGTTCTCATCGTTTTAAAATTCATAGATATGAGTCACTTTTTAAAAATTATCATTTTTTAAAGAAACATAAAAAAACCATAAATATAAATGGAATTGGTTGAAAAAATCTTTTAAACTATATGTAAAAGGATAAAATCATTTAAAAGGGAATGTATTTTAAAAAAAAATCTCAAATAAGAAATTATATAATTCAAAGAATGGAGTTTGATTTACAAAGTCTCTTACCTTCACCCTTTATTTCCATGGAAGTTCTTTAACCTCCTATTTCATAAATAAAAACATCATAATTTCCTATTAAAGAACCTTATTTACATACATTTTAATTTATATATGAGGTTCCCACATGCGTCATTGAATACACATGGGTATTGATTAGATTAAAAATTTATCTTTTCAAACTACACTTACTACTAAGTCATAAAATAGCAGCATTGCGGGATCGAACCCACATGGATCACTAAAAATCAATCAATCCTTAAAGAAAATCCTTTTGGAAGGATTCCTAAAGTTTTCAACTTATATTTGGTTTGACTAGAACTAGGTATCTTGGTTTTAATTCAGAGAACAAAAAAAGGACCATGTTCAATTTTAGCACTTGGTTGAAGATAATCCAAAATCTAGCTTGGGGTAGTCCTATGTATTTGGATGTGAGGTGGTGAAAGGGTCTCTAATTGGTTTTGGTAAAACAAATTGGTTATACCTATTCTAAACATATCCCTTAGTCCAGGTATATCTAGAAACTTAGATGAATTACACTTAACTACTATAGAGAAAGCTTCACGGGCTAATGGTCATAGCTAGATCAACTCCATTTAGGTTAGGTTTGTTAAATTTCACCTCATGTAGTTATGTCTCTATAATTTAATTTTATTAATTGTTTTTTAACTAATTACTATAAATATTATTACCATGGTATAATTCATAGATTTATTAGGTGCATAAACACCCCTACTCTCAATACCTAACCGTAAGAGGATTAGCCCCACAAAACGGTGTTGATCCAAATAAAAAGAGAATAAAACTTTCTTAGAATAATCATTATGAAATTAAGAAATAAGAAGTAAATAATTAAAACAATAAATAATAAGGATAAATAAATAAAATCAATGTAAATATAATCAAACATTTACTCATAATGAATAAATAATGAAGGAACAAAAAGTGTTGTTGAAGAATGTAGAATAGTGTTGAAAAAGTGAATCGAAATAGAAATGAAACTACAACTATGAAAGAAAAGATGAAGAACGGTTAACAAATAAAAATTATTTGACAAGAAAATTAAAGGAATGAATTAAAACCGAGTTTAGATAAAAAAATAGATGAAAAATAGATGAAAAATAGATGAAAATGAAGAAAAGGATAGAAAACACAGGAGTCTAGAGCTCCAGTGCACGGTGGAGGTGCTAGAATATTAATAGGCTCAAAAAGTAAATGATGTGTAAATCCTTCAGGTAATATATTAGATTTATGTTCTTATATATTTACTTTTACACAATGCTTAATCATGATACACACTAGGTATTTGGGATCTAAAAGATCGTCCAAAAAATCAGCCCATATCTTTGACAGGGTTGGATCTTTAACTTCACATGTCGTGTAAATTCTACACGTCATGTAGTTGATTCACTTTCATTGGGATTCTAATTTTTAAATTCATTGGATGTGTAATGTATCTACATATCTTTTACCATCTTGGAATTATGTAAGTTCTTCAGAGGCTGGTCTGTGGTTCTACAGGCATGCAGCGAATGAGGACTTCATGTCTAGTATGTTATACATGATGTGTAAATCCTATCTTTTCCCCATTTCAACATTTCAGTGATTGAGTCCAAAATTCCTAATTAAAACTAAAAAAATCAAAATAGAGTGTAATTTATAATAAAACATGAATAAACCTTAAATAAATGAATCCAATATGTATATAAAAATCCCACTCATCAAATCCCCCCTCACTTGAACAATGTATTTTCCTCAAGAAAAAAATATCTCCACAGGGATTCCATATGAAACATTTTTTAAAATAGGAAAATTTCCTCACAACTAGGAAAATAAATCTAAGTGTAAGTAGTAAAATTAAGTCCTATAAATTCAGTCCTATAGATAAAATCACTCATTCCTCATAGCTTAGTTCTTTATTCAGATTCTTTCTTCCTTTTATTACTGTTTCATAACTATTCCATAAAATGTTATACCCATTTTATAGTTTACCTCACAATAAATTTTCTCTCATCACTTATAGTAGAATAAAACTGGATTTATCCTCATACCCTAAATATATGTTCCTATCCATAGAAATTAATTGGATCTATCACCATTACATTATAAAGAAAATTAAAAAATCAATCATGCAATATTCAATAATAAGGATAAATTGAATCCGAGTATTAGGGTAAGTGGGAAAGTGATATAAATAAAGTTAAATGAGGAGGGTAATCTCTAAAGTAAAATGCACACTAATCATGAATAGTGAAATACATTAACTCCTCCTAGAAAAAATGTTTCCATGCTACAAATAAATCAAATTGAGTCTATGAATATATAAGGTAAGTGTCAAGAATGAACCCTATTACTTTTATTTATTTATTTTTTGAAAATCATATCTACACTAGGTCTCACATCCCTCACCTAACCACATATGATCCATCATACGATTAATTTGTATAGTAATTGTGATTTTTGACCTTCCAAATACAAAACCCAATATATTTTTCAATTCCTTTATCTTTTATATTTATTTTTCAAAGGAATAGGGTAAGTATGGAAAATGAAAAAAGTAATGATGGACCACATTAAATCAATCCAATGAAAGTTTCACCAATATATCCTCAATACCAATGTCCTGTGTCCATCAATAGTGAATACCCCCCCACACTTGTTGGAAGGATAATCATGAATCGTACCAAGAGTAAGGTAGGAAGGGATAATAGTATTGAAACAAATCCATCATAACAAGGTTATTCATTAATACTACTGAATAAAGAAGAAAATATGTACAAGTGTGTATTAGAAATAAGTGATCAAAAAATATTTCCTCAATAATTTTAAAAGTGTATTTGTTCAATCATAGCCTCAATAAGATCTCAATGCAAGTTTTTATAGGTTTACATGTATCATATATCTCCCAATAAATATTATTAGAAAATAATATGATTGTGTAATTCAAGAATCCTCTTGGGAATGTGAGAATACAATAATTGGAAATCACTAAAGGTATAAAGTCTAGTAAAAATTAAATCAAAAGAAATTCCAAGAATCTAGAATTTTAATTAAATTACTCAAATAAAAAATAATGAAAAAAATTATAAACTAGGGTAACAATTGGTTTCAAAAATATATAACATTTAATTTTATTTTATTTAAATAAGTGTAATGAGATTTCAAGTTTGAAGAATGATTTAAATTAAAAGTATCTCATAGACTTGTGAAAAAAATAATCCCAATGTATTGACAATAAATCTCAAAAAAGACTCCCCAAAACTTATAATTAGATAGTTTACACACTATTATGGAAGGCAAAATGGGGGAGATATCAATATAATCATAGAAAAAAATGAAATGGAAATTTAGGAATTGAAAATATGGATTTTAGATATCCTTATAATGAATATCATGACATGAGGGAAATTTTCTTATGTTAAATTAAATTTGGGATAGCTACACAAATTAGGATAAAAAAAATACTAGCACTAGATAAAACATTAGTCCATAGAGTCAAAACAATATGGAAATGGAAATATGGTAGGCAAACACAATTGATAAAAAGGAAAATCAGCCCAGGTAAATGCAAGAAGGTGAGTACAATGAAATTAGGGTTGACCTACGAACAAAAATATCCAGTAAAGGGGAAAAACCATAAGAATATGATTGAAATATTGAAAACAAAAATAAATATTTCAGACCATAAAGTTTGAATAATGAAATCATCAGCTAGATGGATGGACAAATAAATCCGTCAGGGTTGTTCTTCTACTCTGTAGTCCACTAGCTCTTACAAGAACTAGTGGTTTTGTCATCGAGATCATGAGGATTCTTGGTGGGATAAAGAACCTTAAGAGTGCATCAATCATGGATCTCATGTTGTTGTAAGATAATCTAGGAACATCTTATAGGGGACCCTTCTAAGCATCTATTTTAAGGTGGATCTCCTCAACCTGTGTCTACAGGTCAGTGAAATGATGATAGATCTTGATCGAGATGCAAGAAGATGGCCTAATAGGTTCGTTAGTGACCATAGAAGCACTAGAATTGCAAGAAATGGATATATTAATGCAGTAGTAAAACGAAAATAATCCAGTAAGCATTACATTAAGAAACAATATCTTAACCTTATTAATAAGTAATGATCCATCAGTGAAAATGGAATACAAGTAGTAAAAAAATGGACACCCAAATAGAGTATAAAAGGGGAAGGGGACCGAGATATAACTGGATAGTAAAATAAATTTCATCAATATCCAGATCAGAAGTTCCCTTATGAATTATGGGTGCATGTATTTGTCCCACCCTATCAATGAAATATATGGATAATTCGGTTGGTGTATTGATGGTTGGGGTTAGTAAAGTGGTGCTGGTATCGGGCTTGATCGAGGATGGAGGAGGAAATGTGAGGATCTGTATTGAGTCCGTGTGTTTAGAAACAAGATTGATAAGTGGCACCTCAGAAGAAGATTGAATGGTGGATCCCTTTCCCCATCTGGCCTACTCCGATAGGTACTCCTTCTAGGAATTAGGGTCTCTATGCTTTAAAGGAAAGTCTTATGGGGTGGGATGTGTTGTGGGAATTAATAAATAACTAGGGTCAATAGTTTTTTGTGGGTGGGAAGTTGAAGGGACAGTGGAGGGGGAGGGTTGGTGATGTAAGATGGGCTGTTGTTTGATGTGGCTATATTTCTACACAGTTTCCCACATTCTTTTTATTAAATTTTAATGATTTAATTTACTATTTTTACACTTTTTATTAAATAAATGCCTTTTATGTATTTTTATAATTAAATTTGTCAAATATTCATTTTTTATAATAATTTATGTAATCAAGGACTATAAAATAGTTGATTTATTCTTTCTTTGTTTTTAATATAACTTATTTTTAAATTGTTTACCTCATTCTTATCTGTTTATTTTATTTAAAGTTTTCATTTTTAATAATTATTGTGTTTTATAATTATTTACTTTTAATTCTAAAAGTTTACACATCCAGAAACATAGTTACCGATAGTCAAGCTACCGATAGCAGGGTTACTTTTGCTCTAGTAGTGACCAAGTTACCATTACTGACTAACGGTGACCTATAATCTTTTTTCTCTAGCAGTAGCTAGTTTTGATATGTAACTATGACCTTTTTTATACTGGTAACCTTTTTCACCATTATTCTTTCCTACCGGTGAGCCTTTAATTTTATCAGTAGCGGTGACCCATTTATTTTAATTTAATATCGGTGAGTATTATTTTGGTTAAGTTAAATCTGCTTGACTTTTCGGTTAGTTAATATCTATTTTAAAAAATTATTTAATTGTCATAAATCTATTTGATTAAGTTAGTCTTTATTTTAATATTTTATCTACTATTTTAGTTACATTAGAATAGGTTAGAAATAGTAATTAATTTTTTAGGCATCCTGCTCATCATTCAAGTAAGTATTTTCTGTTTTAAATTAAATTAAATAGTTCACTTTTAATTTTATTAGTCCAAATTGTTATTTAATTAATTAATTAAGAGTTTTTAAACATTAATTATATTATTTTATGTATGAATATTATTTATTAAGTCACCAAATTTTTATTTTAGTCTACAAGGGAGGTAGATAAGAGCTTGCAGTGATTTATTTGGGTCACCGATGCTAATTTTCATTATTCTCTACTACTTTGAAATTAACATGTTTAATTATTTTAACTTTATTCTTTTATTAATTTAGTTTAAAAATTATTTTGTTTATAATTTTAGTGTTGTTAATTAATTATTTTAATGTTTTTAAAGTTTAATAAAAACCTTGTTTTAAATTAATGGTGTTTAGTTTTCTTTTTAATTAATTATTTTCAATCTTTTATTTAGTTTACTTAAGTATTAATTTTAAGTTTTATCTGTGCGCTTTATTAATTTTTGAAGGTCACCATGAGTTTTTTAATTTTATTTCTACCGATAGCCTTTATTTTATTCTTCCAGTAGCTTTTACTTTTAATTTTATCGATGAATTCTTATTTTATTTTAACGGTAAGGTTTTATATTTCTTCTATCGGTGACCCCATTTTATTTTGATTTTATTTTCAAATGGTGACCTTTCTATTTTTCTATAATGGTGAACTCTGCTCCACTGTTATCCATCCAACCACACCGTTACCTTTTTATTCTCTTCCTTACCGTTATCTCTGTTTTCCCTTTATTTCTTACCTCACCGTTACTACTGCATACCAGTGACCTGCTCCCTTGCTTTTTTCCTCTGCTTCTCACCGATACACCTCCCGCATCACTTCCTTTTCCACACCGTTACCTTTTTATTCTCTTCCTCACTGTCATCACACCTCTTTCCTCATCGTTATCCAATTTTTTCCAAACCTCACTGTTACTCAATTTTTCTTTTTTTCTCACTGTTGCACCCCCTTCTATTAGCAACCTTGCTACAGGTATGCACCTCCCTGATATCCTTTCTTCTCTCCCCTGTTTCTCACCGATTAAAATGTTTACAAGTGCCTCACATCATCACTGGTTCCAAATGAATCTGGACAGCCTGCAAGCCACCGTTGTCTTGCCGTGAGCAGGAGACCCGCCACCACCGTTTTAGAGGAGAACCTCTGGGCCGCTGCTGCTAAGAAGCCGAAGCTGAGTCCTATGCCGCTAGTTCACTACAAGGATTTGTGCGCCACACTGCAAGATGTGGAGCTCACTACTGCGGAATTTGGAGAAGAATCCAATGTTGCTCGACACACTGTGCACGGTTGCTGGATGTCGTTGAATGGAGGAGTGCAATGCGCTGAGTAGAGGAGAGATTTCACGCTGTGAAGTTGAAGCCAAGCCAAGGGAAACCACTACACTTTTTACTTCACTTCCGTTGTTTGATATGTTGGGAGGAGCCGAAGCCGCCGCTTCCCTGTTCAAAGGAGGATGCGGCTGTCGCGTTGGAGCTAAGGAAGAGGTCACATATTCAAAGGAGGAAGAAGATCCCCTATTATGTGCTGAATTGGGGAGAGGGAGGAAGAAGATAGAAATAAAATAATAATAATAATAATAATAAACAATAAAAACAATAATAAAATCAAGGTAAAACAAAAAAAGAAGATAAAATAATTAAAGTAAAGTTACAGTAAAGTTAACTTTACATAAAAGTTAACTTTACTAAGTCAAATTAATATAATTTAATTTATAAAAGTTATGATTTAAAACAATTAAAATTTTAATAAATAGAAAAATTTTAAATTAAAATTTAAAACTAAATTAATATTAAATGATAATAATAAATTAATTTTCTTTTAATAGTATTAATTTATAATTAATTATAATTATAAATAAACTATAAAATATACTAATTAATTTAAAAAATATTTAAAACTAAAGTATTAATTATAATTACGAAATTAGAATAAAATAATTAATAAATTAATCTAGCAACTTAAATTCTTAAATAGTAATAATAAAGTTATTAATACAATCTAAATTATTAAATTTCTAATTACTTATTTACTTATGATGTAAAATTTTAATGATTTAGTTAAATTTGATAAACAAAAAAAATAGTATTTAGTGTTTATATTTATTAATTTAATTAAATCAATAGCGTTTCATAAATTTATAATAATTTTATATAAAAGTAAACATTAATTATTAATTAAGATATTTAATAATTACCTTAAGTTAACTTGTAATGAGTAATATAACACTTAACTTAAAAAATAAAAATTTTTTATTCTTTGAATTTGCATTTATTTATTTTTATTATCTAAATTTGCAGGTTCATTCAAGAGACAAGTTTACGTCCAGGTGCACGTAACTAACTCAGCAGAAGTTAGTTACGGGGGCAAACTCATGCGACGTGTTGGTCGCCAAAAAACGCACGTTGTATTGTGCTTTTGTGAAGAGTTTTGGAAGTCGGTGGAAGATGTGTTGTGACATGTAGTTGATGACGGTGGATATTAAAGAAGACTAGTAGCAAGATTTGGGGGGATGGGGACACTCATTCAATGAACACACCAGTCTTGGAGTAGAGTAGATTACCTGGAGCACTTCTCGGAGAGCCGCACTTCGGAGTTCCGAGGGCCAGGAGCCGTAGTAATTGATACGAGCATAGGGAGTTTTCTTCCTCTATTTTCTTCTATGTCTCTTTATCTATAATTTAATGGATTTAGTATTCGATTTAGAGATAATATATAATATATTAGTTAGCTAAATTTTTAGTTCGGGGAGAGTTCTTGATCTACTGGTGATTATTTTCATCCTTTTCATTAACTATTTATTCTGTGATTAGATTTGATCGGCGAGATCATTTCTAATCACATATATCTACCTCGTACCACAAAAACTAAATTTTCAAAACTTTTTAATCATTTGGCGAGATTGATTATGGATTCATCTTTTAAACAAAAAACTCATAATGAAAAACTTCAGTACTTACGGTGAGTTTGTACTGTTGACCTCTTTTAAATCATCTTCCTGGAGTTGTACTTCTTTGGAGTGGCGAACTCTAAGTTGTATAATTTCTGCAACTTAACTCTTGGTGAGGGAAGAGAGTTGCCTATATTAAATGGTATGAAGCAATACTTTTACATGTTTAGGAGAAAAAATTTAAACCAGTAGACTAGAGTAATCCCTGAGTGTTCTTTCTTGTTTGTCTTTTATCAGCATTTTCTTTTCTTTGTTACATCTTATTTTCAACTGTTCTCTATTTAAGTATAGGTTAAAACATGTTTACAAGAGAGTTGTGGTTTTACTTTAAATTTTATGAAAACATAAAAAATTTAAAATATTAAAAAAAATAGAAAATTCACTCCACTGCTGACAACAATGGAGCTTCCAAGTGTTTTTTTAGAAGATTAGTGTCCAAATATCCTTCCCTGTGGGTTCAACCTTGCTTTATAGATATATTATAGTTATTAGGAATATAAATATTAAACTTTGAATAGATTCAACGATGGTTTAGTTCAGTGTATGGAATAATGATAGGGTGACCAAGATATCATTGGTTCTCTAGATTTGCCTGAAAAGATGGGAAGATGTCTGTGGGAATGGTTGAATGGTGTGAAGATGTAGTAGAGGTAGTGTTAGATGTTTTAAAAGCAGAGGTAGGGGTATTGGTGGTGGGTGGTATGGTATTGGTAACCTGGGAGGAAGATGTGGTGGAGGTGGTGGTAACGGTGGGTACAAGTACATGGCAAAGGGAGGATGGGTTGACTACATGGTGGGATGGTGCCTCATCATTATCCTCATTATAAGTCAGTGCTTACTTGTAAATTCTCTTGCACTTCATCTTCAGCCCCATCTATAGAGAAAAAGTAAGCTGATTCTCTCCATCAAGTTGAGGGAAGTGGGGGGATGGGTGGCATCGAAGGCACTAAGATTCTTGGTCAGAAGGGTAATGAAGAAGCATACCATAAATTTACCTTGAGTGCATATCTCATGAGTTAAGAATAATATGCTAGACTACTTGTCCACTTTTATGGATGGGACACCCATGTATGAGGTAATAATGATGAACATAATGTGGCTCACACTCCCATCAGCATCACCTCGTGTCATCCAGGCATATGATGGGGCTCAATGAGGATATGAAGGGTTTATCTGTAGAGAAGGGTTCTATTTATTATGTGAGGATCATAATGGATTTGAAGTAATCTGGATATCCTTTCCAAAATTTACACACCATCTTTCTTATTATACTCGATCTGAAGGGCTAGGAATATTAGGGTGTGATGAAGTTGGTTGAGTAAATGCCAATGCTGATGCCGAATTTGCTATGGGTGAGATCCCATGGCTTTCTACTAATTGTGAAACTGACATATTTGATGACCAATTTGAAGGTGGTGAGGAACTCGAAGAAGAGATCCCTGAAGGCCTCCTTACACACTTATGAAATGGGTGAGAGGTGATATCATCCAATTATGTCAAGGACCTCTTAGTGAATCTGTATCCACTCAAGCATAATGAGGTCCATATTTTTTTTTGTCCTCATGGTCTTTTCCTAGAGATGGACCAACTAAACCTAGTGCTCATGTGCCAAGAAGTGTAGGTAGGGATGGTGGTGTGGTCAAGAAATTCATTGCAACCTATTGGACATCAAATGAGAGTTCTTAGTAGTATAAATTGAAGCAAAGGAGGATGCAGAAGATGAGGTGGAAGGCTTTGCATGTGACGGAGCAGGAGTGACCTTCCACCACTTGGGTGGAAGAGGCGTGTCATCGTGCTTGAGAACACAATTGGAAGGATATGTGAAAACAGTCATGGTGTGGGAAATGGAATGGGAAGAAGGAGCAGGATAAGGTGAGGAGTGAAAAGAGAGTGGGGAAAGAGGGAACGTGTACGGTCGATAGTGAATGGTGAAATTGAAAGATGGTTTTAAAGAAGGGGGTCACAAATGGTAGAGAAGAGTAGAGAATGGGGTAGTGGTTGTCGACCTAGGTTTGAAGATATTTAAAGTAACCTAATCAATAAATGACGTGTATTTGGTACACAATGTGTAATGAAAAAATTTATTTCTTTTTTATAACCTTGAAATTTACATGCCTTGTAAGGGTTAGACGACTTGTATTTGTCATTTTGAGTGTCTTTTTGATCCAGGTCCTCTAAAAAAGCTTCCACAATGATAAAATTTCCTAAATACTAAACTAACCAATTCTAGTATATTAATACTACCATGGGTTTACATCCATCCATTGCTTCGTTTAATGGTGAGAGTAAAAATATTTTCTGTATAGGTGAATTTGAGAGTGATGAATCACCCCTTGTGGAATGGATCTAGGTATATTTTTTAGCCTTTCTCATTAACTTTGAATGAAAATTAAATTTTTTATTTCAAACACTTTTTGGGAAAGTGAGAAACAATGAGTCACTTTAAGGGTAAGTGATAAAACAAACTAAATCTCAACTGACACCAACCATAAACCAAGAGAACGAAAACAAATGACAAGAACATATCATCACAACCACTACCAATCATAATATCCATACTCATCACCACACCCCACACAGGAGGCCTTATCCACCGTGGCTAATTCCTATTCCGAAGTTGGCTTATACTTCCTCAAGATATTATCACCTTTGTCCCAACGCCTCATTTGATCCAGTGAGAGATGCCCTGAACCATATTGCTGGGAAAAGCTGTCTTTTTTGAAAGCAAGGATCACCCTGTGATCCCACTTAGATGCAGCTCTGGTATTCACTAGTCACAGAAGGTAAGAATAGTATTTCCTCGTTTTTCTTCTTGGGGTATTCGACATCAATCTTTCATCCCCAATCCTCCTATTTTCCCCACCTGGTATAATTTCACTATAGGATAGGTTGGCCAAGCCACTCCGGTTTTCTTTATTACCCCTAGAAAAATACCCCCTCTTGTCAAATCAATTCTCTAAAATAGGTTCCTTGAGCCCCTTACCATTCCCCCTCCTCTAGTCAAGTGTGTTGCATTCAATCACAGATAGACACTTGACCGCAACTCTATTGTCTTTAGTGGTATCTTTCCCCTCACCCTCTACCGCTATCCTTAGATCATCTTCTTTTCCTTGCAGGTTGTAGGTATCTAGATTAGGAGTCTCCTCCATAGCCATAAAGGCCTCCTTAATCCTTTAAGTATTTAAATATCTCTATAATGGAAAACCATAACGACTTGGTAAAGTCTCATCCCTTGGGATTCGAGCTTTCCATAGTGTAATTTTAACCGATAATTTAATAAATGAACTTTTTCTACTAGTGTGAAGATTTGACATGTATTTTCTTATTCATTCCATTTTTTATGTTTTATTTATATATTTTGGCATTCCCATAATCATCTTTTATGATTTCTTTTAACACATCAATTTATTGAATTCTAGCTTCCCCTCCTTTTTGAGAATCCATGTTCAATTTTTTTATTTCCCAATAAGATTAGTTCTCTAATTATATGGTTATATGTAATAGATTTCTATACACAAGTCAGAATGGATTAATGCAAATGGGTGTCTTGTATACTATACGATGCGCCCAAAGTGAGTCATCTGGTTTGATACTCCAATCCTTTCTTTTGGTGGTCATTATCTTCACTAGTATTTTTTAATTTCCATATTTAAAAATTCAACATGGCTACATAATTGCGATAGGTAGGGAGTACCAGTGTTCTAATGAATGCCATATGTTTCAAGAAATCATTTCACAACATTATTAGTGAAGTTAGTTCCCCAATCAATAATGAGTAATCTAGGGAATCTGAATCTAGAAAAAATATTTTTATTTAAATATTTCATTACCAATTTTACCGTGTCCTGAGTAGTGGCATCAACTTTAATCAGTTTTGATACATATTTAATGTTGACTAGTATGTAAAACTTACCATTAGAATTATGAAATTTCCCCATAAAATCAATCCCCCATATGTCGAAGAGTTCAACTTCTAGGATGAGATTTTGGGGAATTTCATTTCTTTTTGTTGTTTCACCTGTCCACTGGGACCGATAAAAAATTTGAAAAAAGTTCATTGAATCTTAATGAAGAGTGATCTAGAATAATATTATTTGTAGGATTTGGTACATTTTATATTTAGGACCATGATTCCCTCCAGATGGTGACGTATGGCACGTGTCGAGTACACTTTTTATTTTATATTCTGGGATGAGACACCACATTAAGACATCAGAACAATGCTTACAAAGTAACACTTCATCCCAGTAGTAATGTGAAGCTTCAGTTAAAAATATCATTATTTGCTGATATGTGAGGTCTGGGTAGAGTGATATTGTAGAGTTATAATTTTCCATATCCAAGAACCAAGGATGTTATTTGGTATTTATCATGAATAGGGTTTCATCAAGGATTCCATCCTTGATGTCAAAAGTATCTTCATCCTTAATTACGGGTAGTGGAGGTCTAGATAAATGAGAAGCAATTACATTCTTAGTTCATTTTGTGTTTGGGGTTATAATGTCAAACTCTTACAGTAGAAGGATCTACTATATATGACATCGTTTGGAATCCTTTTTTATTTAGTATATATTTAAGTGGTGCATAATTAGTGTAGAATGCTACTTTAGATCATACAGGGAATGATTAAAACTTTTCAAAAGCATAGATGAATTTAATGAGTTCCTTTTCGGTTGTTACATAATTTACCTGATCATCAATCAATGTTTGAATGACATGGTATGTGGGAAAAAAGATATTATGGAATCACTATCCTAAGATGGTTCCAACAGGGAAGTCACTTGCATCACACATCAACTCAAAGTCCTTATACCAATATGAAGAAATGATGACATAATAGGCCACCCAAATATTATTTAGGTAATTTAATTCAAGCCAAAACTATTTAGTGAACTTGAAATTGTTTCCTTCAACAATAAGTGTGTCAAGTGGCAGGCTACCTCCCCAAAGTCTTTAACAAAGTGAAGTAGAATCTTATATGGCCTATAAAGTTTCTTATCCAGTTTTTTTGTAGGCTCAGGTAAGCATTTTATCACTTTTATTTTCAATGGTTCTACTTCCATGTCCTGCTTTGAGATTTTATGTTCGAGGACCATGCTTCCCTTGACCCTGAATTGACATTTTTTCCAAATTAATACTAGATATTTTTCTTCACAACATTGCAACACTAGATTAAAATTACTAAGGTACACCTCGATGGATCTTCTATATACTATAAAATCAACCATCAATATCCCCATGAAATCCTCCCCCATATCATAGAATATTTGTGTCATGCACCATTGAAAATTCAATGGTGAATTTCACATACCAAATGACATAAGTTGATAGGAGAAGGTTATAAAGGGTCAAGTGAATGTAGTTTTGGAATAATAATCTGAAACGACTGCAATTTGATTGTATCCTGACTATCCATCCAAAAAACACTAGAATTGATACCCTGATAGTGTATATTTCATTTTACCCATAATGGTCATTGGAAAATGATGTTTTATAGTTTCCTTATTGAGGTTACTGTAATTGATGCATACTATCCATCGAATGATGTTTTGAGTAGAGATTTTCTCATATTCATAATTTTGTAACAATAGTTAGGCCGTCCTTATTTGGAATGACTCGTCGCGGACAGACCCATTCTCTATAAGACATTGAAAATATTATTATAGTATCTAGAAATTTCATAACTTCTTTCTAAACCTCATTTTTCATTAGTGGAGTGAGTAACCTCTATGGTTAGTATTTCTATTTATAACCATCTTCCAATAAAATTTGGGGGTGAATATTATGGTGATGATCCCCTTAATATTGGTCACTCCCTAGAAAAATTGATTTCTTGTGCCTTTTAAGACTTCAATCAACTTAATCTCTTATTTTTGGGTCTGCTCTGATCTGATAATGACTGGAAGTGTTTCCAAAGTCTCAAGGAATGAATACTTGAGTGTTCTAAGTAGTGGTTTTAGTTCCAATGTTGGTGGATTGATGACCAAGAGTATGAATGGTGGGAAAGTTTTCACTATAAGTTGTTTGAATAAATTTTCATTGTCATGATCACTAAAATTTTATTCATCAGGGGATAAGATATATCTATCATTCTATATGGTCTTAAAATCATCTCCCTCATTAGTAAGAAATATGTCTTGATAGTCATACAGATCATTACCTTACAGAACATCCTTTTTTAAGCTGAAAAAAACTTGTTCATCACCAACTATAAATATTATTCTTCTTTTATTTACATATATCAATTATTTCCTAGTGGATAATAATGTTCATCTTTAAATAATTGGAACTTATCCTTATTCTTCCATGTGTAGGATGAGAAAATCCACAAGAAAGATGAATTTTATAACTTTAACTAAACCATTCTTGAGTATCCCTCAAGGGTACTTTACTGTTCTGTCATCCAGTTGTAATTCCAATCTTGTTGGCTTTATTTATTCAAGTAAAATCTTTTGGTAAACACTCATAGGCATGAGGTTAATTCTTTCACCTAGATCGCACAATTCTCTTTCAATGTTTCATTTCCCAATAGTGCATGGAATTGAGAAGATACCAGGGTCTCACATCTTATGGGGAAGCTTCTGTTGAATTGAAGGTGAGAACTATTAATTTAATGAATAAAATCATAAATATTATATATTTATTTTGTTGGAAGGTAATTATTTTAAGTATTTGGAATATGTAGGCATTTAAGTGATGGCCTCAGTGAATGGGACACTGATGTGTAATTTTTTGAACATCACTAGAAATTTCCTAGATTACCCTTAAATATTTCCATGAATCATTATTTATGGGAAGGGTATATGGATTTTGTATGATGGAAATCCTAAATAAACTTCTTCCTTCTCAGACTGCTCTTTTGATAGAGCTTTTTTTAGTAGTGTATAATTCCAGATTTTTTTCTCAACAAGATTCCTTTGTGATTTAATTTTCACCCTCACCAATGATAGTCAAATGTTTCTCAAGTTTCTCCTGCTTCTTTCCTCCTCTTTACATGGTTTCTGAAAGTACAGTACTTTCCCACTCATAAGAACTTTGGTTATTTCCTATTCTCTTAAGTTTATATCAGTGTTATCAGGAAATTTAATTAGAAGTAGTTCAGATAAGGTCTTTTATATTTGACCTATCTAGTTCCCAAGATTTTATATAACATATATTTTAGTTTTTTTCTATGTTTGAGTGTTAACCATGGTATGATCTACTTTTTGAACAAATCCATAGAGAAAGTTTTCAAGGTTATGCTGTAAATGGTGGGAATTGTTTTCATGGTCTCTATAGAGTTGGTTGTAATTAATATTGGGCACTAGGGGTGAAGGGTTTTCTAGGTATTTTATTTTTATAGATGATGATCTGGAAGTTTTGTCCTTTTATATTTTAATTGACATAATTGCATTCATGAATTTGAGGCTCCTCTCTCCCTATCCAATATTCCTGGTATGGGTGTGAGCCTCCACACATATCTTTAGCTTATATTAGCATAACTAGAGTAGGAGGGGGTGGTGGAGCTGTATGATACTAAATTGTCTTGATCCTCTTTGTAAGAGATTTTACTAGGGAAGAAATGCAGTTACTCTCCTCCACTTTCTGGATTCTGCAATAAGGTGATCCTCGATCACTCTTCCATAGATTGACATTGTGTGAGATCTCTTATATAAGTGACCAACTGACTCAAATATCTTAATAATGATTCTGAAATTAGTAGTAGTGCCCACTACTACTCTAACAAAAGGTTTGATTCCCTAATAGAACATTTGAAGCTGAATCCACACATCAAGTCCATAGTGTGGGTATTTTGGAGGGATCTCCTTAAATTTGTCCCATGCCTCCCAAGATGATTATCTATCTACCTATGTTATTTTTTGAATTTCATTATTAATCTTACAAGTCCTTATTAGAGGTATGTACTTGTTGAATAATTTTTTGGATATATCATCCCAATTTTTGATCAACTCATGAGCTTGGATTTTGAGCTAATCTTTGGATTTCTCATGCAAGGAGAATGGGAATAGTATTCATATTATAGCATTAAATGACATTCCATATCTATAAAATGTGTCAAAAACCTCTAAAAAGATTGAAATTCTCCCATGGGGGTATACACTTTTAAGGCCACTAAATTGAACTATATTTTAGATCATGCAGATTGATAGATGTTTTATTTTAAAGGTGTGCGACTGAATAGGAGGGAGAAAAATGATGGTTTAATAACCACTTATGGATGAATATATATAATATATAATAGTGAATTCATACAATAAGGGTTTCTCTCCAAGATTTATAGGAGTTTCATGTTTCATATTTGGATGATTGGGCTATGTAGGATTGTTGTGATCATCTATTTCGATGTGATGACATTCGATTAAAGACCGATCAATATTGGAATAAAATGTAAGTAGTTATTGTTAGTCAAGGATCCGTGAATGGTATAGAAGACCCTACCACATGCACTGTGTGAGAGAAAGAGTGAGGACATAGGCATGTCCAAAGGAAAAAAATTTAACGGAAAAAGGGAAGGAAAAAAGATTAAAGGGGGAGGGGTGTGAAAATACTAAGTTCACTACAAAGGATAATGAACCTAAGAAATAGTGTTCACTAGAAACAACACCAAAATATGATGTTCATGCACACATCATTAAATACATATGGGAATTGATCTGATTAAAAATTTATGTTCCCAAACTACACTTGCTACTAGGGAATCGTAAATATATAGTGTGGGGATAAACCCACATGGATCACTATAAAGAAATAAACCATTCAAACAAAACCCTTTAAAAGGATACCTCACATTCACTCTTCAGATTTGTTTTAACTAGAACTAGGTAGGTTGGTTTTAATTTAGATAAAAAAAGGGATCATGACCAATTTAGGGCACTTAGAAGAAGATAATCCTAAATATAGCTTAGGATAGCCCTGTGGATTAGGTTGTGAAGCAGTGCAAGGGTCGCGAATTAGTTTTGGTCAAACTAATTAGATCTAACTATCCTGAAACTATCCCTTGGTTAGGGTAATTCAAAAAATATAGAGGCATTAAACTTTGCTTCAATGTAGAAAAAATCAAAATATAATGGTCATATCCTTCACAAATCCAATTAGGCTTGGTTCATTAAATTTCACCTCTCGTGGTCAAGGATGTGCAAGAGAATGTTATGAATAATTTTTTAACCTAATTACTAGTTGTATTATTACCAAGGTTCAATTCATAGAACCATTAGGCTCAGAAAAACCCCCAATCTTGACCCCTAAGCCAAAGTAGATTAGTTTTTCATGATGATGTTGATAAAAATAAAAATAATATTAAAAATTCTTAGTATAATCATAAATAAGTTCAGAGATGAGAAATCCACGATAACAAGAAGATTGAATATAGATAAATAATTAAAAGAAATGTTACTCTAATAAAAGATCTCACTCAAAATAAAGAAACAACATAGGAACAACAAGAATAAGTGAAGAATGGTTAATGGTATTGAAAATGATCATCGAAATGGAAATGGAATCGCAATGATTGAAGAATGGATGAAGAACAATTAAAAATTCAAAAGTATTTAACAAAAAAATGAAGGGAATGAATTAAACCTCAATTCAGATGAGGAACCAAGGGAAATTTAATAATAATATGAGAGAAAAGGTAGGAATCCAATGCTCTGGTGCATGGTGGAGGCACTGAAATATTTATAGTCTCAAAAAGTAAATGGAAAGAAAATCCTTCATGTCATGTATTGGATTTAATTTCATCTGTCTTGACTTTTAGATTACGTGTAATAATAGAACATGTCATGTATTTTAGATTAAAAATATCCCCCACAAAATATTCATGTATCACTGATTAGGTTGGATCTCAAACATCACACATCATATAAATTCAACATGTCATTTATTGGATTCAATTTTAAGAGGATTCTGATTTTTAAAATTCACATGATGTGTAATGTATGTACATATCATTTAAAAACTTCACACTATATATTTTTTTCATGGGTTTGTTTGTGGATTTATAGGCATGCTATGAATTAGGACTACAAGTATTGTATTTTATACATGATGTGTAAATGTAGTTTTTTCCACCTTTAAAAATTTCTTCCTTTGAGTCCAAAATTCCTAATTCCTATAAAAAGAACCAAAACCTAGTTCATTATTGAATAAAAAATTACTAAACCATAAATATTTTTTTTAGATATTTATATATAAATTCATCTCATCAAATTCCACCAGACTAGAAAAAGTTATTGTCTGCAAGAAAAAATCATTTCCATAGGGATTCCATATTAAACAATTTTTAAAACATGAAACTTTCATTAAATCTAGGAAAATAAATCTATGTGTAAGGGAAAAATTAAGTCCTCTAGAATAAATCTTTAAAATAAAATAAATCTTGACTCATAGTTTAGTTCTTTATTCAAATTATTTCTTCCTTTTATTACAATTTCATAACTGTGCCTTAAATTCTATACCAATTTTTAAATTTACCTCACAATAAATTTTTTCTCATCACTCATGGTTGAATGAAACTAGAGTCATGATCATACCCAGATTAAATATTCATAACCATGGGAATTTATTGGTTCTATAATATCTACATTGTAAAGAAAAATACAAAATCCATCACTAGGGCTTCAACAATGAGGTTTAAATGAATTTGAGACTGAGGGAAGGTAGGAAAGGGATAAAAATGATGCTCAAGGAGGTGGGTAAGATCAAAAGTAAAATTCATGAAAATTATGGATAGTGAAAGTAGGTAAATTTTCTTAGAAAATATGTGACCAAAAACCAAACAGATCCAAGTGGGTCCATGAATATATCATGTCAGTTTTATGAATGTACCATGTTACTTTTTTAAATTTTTTATTGATTTTTTTAAAAAATCACGTCTAGTTCAGTTCTCACATCCATCACCTAGCCACATATAATCCATCGTAGGATTCATCGGTCTGGTAATAGTGATTTTTGGCCTTCATAAAACACAAACCAATATCCTTTTCCCATACCGTATTTTTTAATTCATTTTTTAATAGGATAAGGGTAAGAACATAAAATTCTAAAAGTAATCATGGACCTGATCAAATCAATCTGGTGAAGGTGTCACCACACATATCATAAATACTAACATCCTGTGTCCATCAGATTTCATAATTCCCCCACACTTGTTCAAAGGATAATCATGAATCATACCAAGATCAAGGTGTTAAGGGATTATAGGCTTGAAACTACTCCATCCAAACAAGGTCATTCACAACTAATACATGATAAAGTAGGAAATATATATAGGTGTGTATCAGTGAAAAGGGATTAACAAATATTGCCTTAATAATTTTTAATGTTTAGTTGTTTAATAATATCCTCAATAATATCCCAATTCAAGTGGTAACTAGTTTACATGTCTCAAATATCTCTCAATAAATATGATTAGAAAGGAATATAACCGTGTCAGTCTAGAAACATCATGACAATGGGAGTATAAAATAATTGGAAATCACTCAAGTTATAAAATCCAATAAAAATTAAATCAAAATAAATTTTAAGAATATTGAATTTGAATTAAATTACTAAACTATACAATCATGAAAAAATTTATAAAAAGTAGTATCAATGTGTTTCAACAATCTCTAAACTAAATTTTTATTTTATTTAAATGGGTGTAATGAGATTTCAAGTTTACAGTATGATTTCAATGAAAAATGTCTCCTAGACAAGTGAAAAAATATATAATCCAAGTGTATTGGAATTAATTCAAAAGAAAAAATCACTCAGACTTAAAATTAGATAGTGTCCAAACTATTTTTGAAATCACAGTACAAGATATATCAAAATAATCAAAGAAAAAAAGAAATGGAAATTTAGGAATTGAAAATAGGGAATCGAGAGCTCCCTATTGTGAATGTTATGACATAGGGAAACTTTTTGGATGTTGAATTTAATTTGGGATGCCTAAAAAAATTTCATAAAGAAAATACCATCATTGGATGAAAAATTAGTCCATAAGGTTAATATAAGATGAAAGTAGAAATATTGAAGGTGCATATAGTTCAAAATAAGGAAAATAAGTAGAGATAAATGAAAAAATGTGAGTACATTGAAGTTTGGGATGACATATAAAAAATTATAGTAAATGGAAAATATGTGATCTTAATTATATGACCGAAATAATGAAAAAATATGGGTTTCATCCTATAAATCTCTAACAATGACATCGTTATCCAGAAGGATGGAAAAAGGAATTGTTCAATGTGCTTTCTAAAATAATATCACTATTATAGAATAATAATGATTTGATCTTGATGTTTTTATGATTTAGAATTATACATAAAGATTTTGGGATAAAAATTGAAAATCTGGAAGAAAAAAAATGATTCTTCCAAGAGGCGGTAACCTACGTACTTTCACAATTGATTTTCCTTTATTTTTATAAGTGAGTGGAAACAAATAACCAAGGGCTGTAGAACTAATAAAAAAACATATCAGTAAGATTATTATAATTAATTTACAACATTATTATAGTGATAATATATTTTTAAGAGTAATATTAAGAAAAAAATTATGGAAGAGATAATAATTATGTCAGAGACTTGATTTTTCCATGGAAGTCCACTTGAATTTGAAGGGATTTGGATAAATATGGCTGACCATTATCTATTTTTCATGGGATATATAAGATTAGGGGTTTTTATTTTTACTAATAATCATTTAATTTTGGCTTTAATATTTGGTTTTTAACTAATGTGAACTTCTAATGAGGTCATAGGAGTTTTGGGTGTGTCTGAGGCTTATTCAGAGACCGAAGGTTTGGTTTTTAAAAAATGTAGTTTGAAAAAGTGATTAGTATAAGCAATGTGATCTAGGATGAATGGTTAGATGTAACCATGTAGGGTGTTTTAGAAGGTACTAGAGGGAATATAGTTCTCTATAACCATGTGGTTAGATCCACATGCCTATGTGTGGCCACCTACAATTTTTAGTAGTGGCTAAAACACAATCAGCATGTAGTTTGTCTAACCATTCACCATGACCATGTGATGGGAGTCTTCGATAGTGTCATGTTTCATGGTTTTCACATGGATTTCTCAACCACCTGTATTAAATATGTGATTTCTCTATTCAGGTAGCGAGTGGCACACAATTGGTGCTTGTTTTGGCCAATCGTGCATCCAAATCATGTGACCTTGTTAATTTTTTTGAAATAAACATTTTTTGCATGTGGATTTAAATTTTTATACCCATTTCACTTTTTTCCAATGGAAAACCCCCATTGGAATTTGGGTTCTCTTTTTAAGCCTTCAATATGATCCTTGATTCTGATTTTTCATCCATCCTCTGATTCAAATGATGTTCATCTCATTAGATCGGTGCTGGTGAGTTATTCAATCTTCTTATGCCTTTCTTAGATTGTATTTTTATAAATAGAGTTATTTTGGTAGAATATCATATTCCCTATTTTCAGGGTTTTCTTAGGCTTTTTTTAGTATGAATCATTTTAAGAGTCGATGCAAGATGAGTTTTCTACCACCATTATATGGTAATGGTATGTTCCTTTCCCTTAATGTTTGGTGTTTTATATACCATGTTTCCATTACAACACATGTCAAACCTTCCGATGTTTCCCTTAAAATTAATTGAATTTCATAATTAAAATGATTAGAATGTTTTTAGGTTTTCCACTTAGAATTATGATATGGTTGGAGTTCATTCACCTCATCCTGAGACACCCATGGTGTGTTTTATTAACCATTTTATGTGATTAAACATCTTGGGGGTGTACTAAGATTTACCTTATATTTATGATAATTTAATTAGTTATAGGAGGTTTATTCCTCGTTTGAATGTGAAAATATATCATTATATGGTTAAATTGCTAAATTGGTAAATGTGGAATGGGTTGAATGAACTCATAGTATGTGAGTGATAATGAAATGGGTTATGAAATGAGATGATAAATTGATTATGGTAGCATATTACTTGATAACTTCTACTCATAAGATCATAATTCCATTGTATTCCATGGGAATTTATACTCCATGGATCCTAAATATAGTAATGGATTCCTTTTCTATTTATTATCTTAGTTTATTAATTCTATAGGATTCCATGGAAATTTATACTCCATGGATCCAGTTTACTTGGATTCTAAGGATGTTGCTACTCCATGTATCTTGCTTGCTTGGAGATGCCTTGGACAAGCTCTACGGACATGCTACTTGGGCTCCGCCCATTTCTTTTTTGAGTCTCCATTTAGATGCTCCATATAGTAGATGATAATTCCTTGTACTTTTATACCTTGGATCCGACCCTTTCAGACTTGACACTTGATTACACTAAAAAAGATATTATGGAATCTTTTTCATGATTTATGATTTCTTTATTACATTTGCCCTTTATGTTTTGGTTTTGATTATTTTTATAGATATTTATGTTTGGTTGGACCAGATTATATCTTCATTTGACACTAAACTTTTATTACTATTATACCTATGTTATACTTTACACTACTTAATTGTTTATAAACACACTGAACTTGTTATAGACATAGTTGGTGGTGGACTACTGAGTGTTATCTCATACCCTTTAAAGGCTTCCATTAGGTACCAGAGTAGACTTGATTGTTACAGGTAGAGATCAGGGAAAGCAACCACTTTATAATGGTTCATTGGATTGTTTCTTAGGAGTAGGAGAGAATAAGACCTAGCTATGATTGTGATAATATCTGGAGATAGATACTTTTATAATTTTTATATTTTGATACATGTATTGTAATAGATTCCAGTTTCCATATATTTCATTCTATTTTACATATAGACATGACATGACCATCATATGTTAAATGGCACTACTTTTGGTACTGATTATTATTATATTATTGTGGATGTTATCTTATATCTTGATATATATTATAATTCTTCCTATTTATTAATCTATTGGACCATAATGTTACTCTGATATAAGGGTAAAATCTTCCCACTGTATCAACATAGACCCTCACTTCTAGTTGGAAACCTATGAAATTCAGAGAGGTGTGATTGTGGAAATATGACCCATTGGATTGGGGAACCATTTAATGTCTCTCGGGTCATGATGGTATCAAGTGGAATCTATGTGGTTTTTCTTTTCTTTTTTTTCTTATTGTTTGAGAATGTTAGACAGGAGATTAAGAATTGTTTAAATCCGGTAATGGGTTGTGCCAAGGAGTAGCTAGAACACTTATTGGAAAAAACCAAATTACATGGGATGGGACATGTTGTTCTATATTTTGGATATTATAGTTTATTTAATTTCATAGTTTGGGGATGAAAATTCCATGTGATGTTACTATTGTTGTGATTAATGAATTGAATTGTATCCGTGGATGATGTGGCAAGGAAGCATTGATCATGCATCAATTTAAGAACTGTACTGGATTCACATTCCACGCATATGCCATTCCATATAGGATGAATTGATTGAATTCATGGAATTTATTATGGTTGCCTTGTGTTATAGAATTTTTATTGACTGGTGATTCTTTTTGTAAATTGAGAAACATATCTTATACATAGAGTACCCTCTACAACCTAAACAACATCTTCTTGTAAAGGCTACAATAGACACCCTATGTATTCAATTATGGCATGTTGAGTCATGAACCATTGGTCACATGGACTATAACCTATTATGGTTGGGATTGAATACATTACAAACATTGATTTATAAGGTGTAAGGGACCTTATATGTTCGAAGTGTTGATCCATTTGGTTCAGTAATTTAAAGATAATTGTTAACAAATATGAAATTAAATGAAATTGAAATTATGAAATGGAGAGGTCATCGATTAATGGTTTTTTAAATTGAATTATAAAGTCTATATACTAGGAACCATGTTGTGAAATAAGGATCATGACCTAGAACTGAATTTAGAGTGGCTAGCAGGCAGTGTCTTTGGTGTTTTATATGATTGTCCATATTACCCAATCCTAGGTTTAAGAGCAAGAAGAGGGGTTTAAATTATTTATTGGAAGGCTTCTACCAATCTTATGATTTTATATCATTGACTTGGACTCTTCTAGATTACCTTATAAGAAGTGTGTTTAGAATTTCATTAGAATCAAATAGCGATGACCTCCATTTGTACACTCAGAGGGTGGTGACGACCATGATCCATAGGTAGAGGGCCCTAATATTTTAGTAGAACCTCTAGTAGTTCTTATTTAAGAATCACAAGTTGTACAAGAAAAAAATGTTGATTTATAGTTCCAATAGGGTTTCATACGCTTAATACATACTATTCAAGGTATTCCACAACCTACATCATCTATGTAAGAGTTGTCACATGTGTTCAAGTATCAGCATCCACCCACGTTTTTAGTGGATAGTGGTCTAAAGGCTTCTAAGATTGGCTTGAGAGTGTTCTATATATTTTCAAGAATATGGGGACACATCCTGGTAGAAGATTTAATATTGAGACGTATATGATTTGGGGATAATCTTACCCCTGGTGGAATGTTTGGAACTAGGATGATATGATTCAAGATAAGTTTGGTATGGATTTCTAATTCAGGTTTTGTGATAACTTTTTTTTGAGACCTTGAGGGATGAGCGGGCAAATGAGTTTATGCATCTAGATCAGGGTGAGATAACCGTTGTAAATAATTGAACATACCTTATGGAGATTTATATTTTTGTGATGATTTATATCACTAATGAGCCATATAGGGAAATAATATTCGAGTAAGGTCTCATGAATTCCAATAGATCACTGGTGAATGTGTTTTATCTAAATATTATATCTGAGATTGTAAATAAGGTGCTGATTACTAAACATAACATGAGGGAAGTTGGGGGATATATCAGGGAAACTCAACCCCAAGACCCAGTGGTTTATTGCTAGATGAAAAAAAGAACCATTTTGAGGAATCTCATGAAAGGAATACTTTACAGAGTGCAAGTATTGGTAGAACTATCTTCTGTTATCAGTGTCAGAGATTAGGACATATGAGGATTCAGTGAGATATAGACCCAGTCGAGTGCTAAGAATGCGATAGGATGCTACTTGAACATTGATTATATAGGAAATTGCATACACCTATCAGTGTAAAGTGGTGGAATTTGACTACAAGATTAGGAGTAGGATTCAAAAATTTGTGTCAATATGGGAGCTATAGTAGTTCTGGTCATTCAGGGCGAGGTGGTGGTCTTGGCCAGGTAGCCAGGCACAAATTTTTCCACAACCACAGAGTTGTCCTACTCAAGGTAGTGATGTTATTTTACAAGGCTATACTAGACTTATTCTATATAGCTTACACCTGAAGAACATGGCACCAGGTCATCTATAGTGATAGGTATGATCTTAGTAGTCTCTACTCAAGTATTCTCTCTTTTCCATATAGGTGCTTCTTATAGCTTCATATTTGTATATGTTGTGGAGATACTTGGGATTTATGTTTGTTACTCTTATAGATTTATGACACTAGATACTTTATTTGGGATCAAATCATAGGATATAAATCAATGTAGAAAATCAGCCCTTAAGATAGGTGGGTTTTTCTCTGTATGGTATATTTTTTTCTCTAGATGGTATGGTTTTATTTCATACTCAGAATGGATTGGCTAGTTTCTTATCATATCCATGTTGACTGTTATTACTAAATGGTTACATTAGAATCACCATTGGGAAGGGTTTTTATTCACAAGTGTAAATTGGATGCCTAGGAAGGTATATCTAGAGTGGAGCATCTTGGGATGGGAAGGATGATTGCCCAAATTTCTATCTTATATCTGGATGATCAAAGACCAAGTCAGGAATACTTCAATCTAGTGGTTGATTGTTTCAAGGATGTTTTCCTAGATGAATTTTCTAGATCCCCTCCTGAGATAGGTAGAGTTTTCCATTGATATAGTGCTAGGAGCTGTAGTTTTATCCATTACTCCTTATAAGATAGCTACTATGGAGTTGCATGAGATCAAGATTTAGCTAGTGGACCTAGAGACAAAGGGGTTTATATGACCATGTACTACTCTATGGGAGTTTCCAGTACTTTTTTTAAAAAATGAAGGTGGAACCCTCATGATATGTGTGGATTTTCTGAAATTGAACTAGTTAAGGATTAAGAACCAGTATCACTTACCACAGATAGATGGAATCTTTGATAAAATATGAGGAGTATGGATTAAAAAAAACTGATTTGAGGTTAGGTTATCACCAGATACATGATTGAACTTCATAGATACATGATATTTTTTTTAATAGTAGGTACAATCTATATGAGTAACTAATTTTACCATTGATTCTTACAAACATGCTCGTAGTTTTCATGGCTCTAATGAAATGAGTTTTCCATACTTATTATAATATCATTGTGGTGGTATTCATGAATTTTTTTTGGTGAATTATCAAAATCTACATGAACATTTCAAATATATTAAGACCATTTTGGATATACTGAGAGAACATCAGTTATATGAGAATATCATAATGTTCCACATCTATATTGATATAATTAACTTCACAGGGTACATTATCTTAGAGACAAGAGTATCAGTTGAACTGGAGAAGGTTAGAGCTATAGTTTCCTGAGAGCATCCAAATAATGTCTTTGACATTACAGAGTTTCTTGAGTCTAGATGGATATTACATTCATTTCATATTGGTATTAACATGCTTAGGAACATATCTAAAGGTATTTTATATTAAGGGTGACATGTTTTTTTGGTAGGATAACTTTGAGACAAACTTTTAGAAGATGAAAGGGAGACAAACTTCAGCACTGATCTTGATTCTCCCAATGCTGGGTAGAAGATACACTATATATTGTGATATATCAGGTATTGGTCTAGGAGATGTTATTATGTAGGGGATAGAGTCCTAAAATACATTTATTGATAGTTGACGCCACATAGGGGGAACTACCCGACAGAAAATCGTGAGTTTGTTATTGCTATACATGCCTTGCACTGTTGGAGGAATTATTTATTGGGAGTGAATTTTATGGTGTACACAGAACAAAAAAGGTTCAATTATATATTTAAATAGCAAGAATTTATTTATTGGAAACAAAATTAGATATAATAACTTAAGAATTTTGTGTTTAGTCTTTACAACTTGATCAAAAAGAGAAATAATACTGCTAATGCACTGAGTAGGAGGACTCAGATACATGTAGTTCAGTAGGCCAGTAGTGAGTGGAAACTTGTGGCCTTACTTTAAAAGATGAACTTTGAGGTACAAGATAGTCATGGATAGAATTTTATATCACCCTTGGTAGTGAATTATACTCTTCTAGATAGGTTGAGGTTGTTATATTTATCTAATAATGGGGGCCTAGTCCTACATGAGAGTGTGGTAGGTGAGGACCTACCTCCTGGTAGGATTGTGGGTGAGGATGAAAATTTTCATATTCATGCTCGTGTTTGTGTTCCATTACAAAAATATGAGTAGTTGATGTGAGAGTTTCATGACTTATATTGGGTATTATATCTCAATTTTACTAAAATTTATTAGGATTTACACCTCTAGTATTAGTGGCTTGGAATGAAACACGAGGTAGCTAGTTTTGTCCTGGGGTCTTTCACCTGTTAGTAGGTGAAGGCAGAACACCAGTGACTAGATGATCTCTTAAAATAGTTTTCCATTTCTAAGTGTACATGGTATGATGTTGTGATTGATTTCATGACTAGGTTTCCAAGGTGACCTTGAGATAGTGATTTCATATCAGTTGTTGTGGACAAGCTCAAGAAGTTCACCAATTTCTGGCCGATCAGGGAGTCCTTCTCAGTAGAAGAGTTTGGGAGACTTTATATCTGTGAGTTTATGTACACTGATTAGGTTCCTCATATAGTGGTATTATATAGGGATAACTAGTTTAAATCTTGATTTTTGAAAGTCTTATAGAGGGAATTTGTTAAACATGTGATTCTAAGCACGACATACCACCCATATACTGATGGTCATTCTGAGTTAACTATACAGTTTCGATAGGATATGATTAGAGCATGTTTCCTTGATTTTGGGGGAATATGGAAGTGGCATACTCCTCTGATTGAGTTTTACTAAAATAATAGATATCAGGTGACAATACAGATGAAACCTTATGAGGATTTTTACGCTAGGGCATGCTGATATCCTCTGTACTAGATAGAGTTTAGAGAGGTAGTGCTTCTTGGATCTCCTATCATTGAGGAGATTTTGGAGCAGGTTCAGTTGAGTCAAAATTAGATGGCTATGGAACAATCTAGATCAAAATCCTATCTTGATTTCCATAAAAAATCTCTAGAGTTTGAGGTCAGGGATTGGGTCTTTTTTTGTTTCCCATTGAGGCTAGGGAATAGACAGATTATGAGACATGGTCAACTGTCATCCTAATATGTTGAGTCATTTGAGATTCTAGAGAGATTCAGACCGATTTCTTAGCAGTTGTAGTTATATTAGAGGTACCAATCCATTCATGGTGTCTTCCATGTATCTTATATACACCATTATCATTCATACCCCTCTCATATTCTACATCCAAATGATATTAATCTATAGGTATATGCTTCCTTCAAGGATAATATTATTTGTATTGTTGACTAGATTATGAATGCTCGTTGAGGCCGGTTAGTTTCTCTAGTATGGGTATTATTGTAGCATGACTGTGTACAAGATGAGACTTGGGGGTGGGAGGTTGATGTATGATCCCAGTGGCTGAAATTGTTCTCAGACGATGCCTGACCACCCTTGTAAGAGAAATTTGGGGTTGAATTTCTTCAAGTGGGGAAGATTATAGGATCCTGGGTTTTTCTATGAGGGTAGTATCTTTTGACCTTTGTTTTAAATCTTTTGATTTGACATAATCTGAATTCCTAATGATGCTAAAAGAGTTTTGGGGGGTGTATGTGGCTTGTTCATAGTCTGAAGAATTGGTTTTTGGAAAATGTAGTTGAGCCGTACATTTTGTAGAAACCTTGAAACCTAGGACACACAATTAGAAGCAACTATGTAGGGAATTTTATAAGGTAGTAGAGGGCACATGGTTCACTCTAACCATGCGCCTATGCTCGCATATTTGTGCATTCCCACCTAACATTTTTATAAGAGGCCTAACACAGGGTTGGTTCATGGTTTGTCTAACTATGTTCTACGACCATTTAAATGGAGTCTTGGATAATAGAATATGGAATGGTTTACATATGGTTTTCTAAAAAATTCACATGAACCATGTAGGTTCCCTATTGATGTAGTGAGGGGTTCATGGTTGGTACATATTTTTTCCAACTGTGCATCCAAAACGTGCGAACCAGTTACAAATTTGGAAATGTTTTTCTTTCCACTGTGGATTTAAAGGATTAATCCCTTTTTACCTTCCATCTGCCAGATATTCCCCCTTGAAATTTGGGATATATTTTTAAGACTTCATGTTAGGATTTGTCTTCGATTCTTCATTTGACCTATGATTCAGACACCATTCATCTCATTGGATCAACACCGGTGAGTTATTATATCATCTTGAGCATTTCTTTGTTCATCTTCATTTTGACAGAGTCACTTTAGGGCATGCTCTTATGCCCTATTTTCAGTAATTTTTTCTACTTCTACATTTTCTTCTAATCTAGATCAAGTTTGGAGTCAATAATCGATGAGTGTTCTACCATGGGTATACGGTAGGTATTTTATACATTTCCCTTAATGTTTGGTGTTTTATAAACCTAGTTTCCATTATGCTTCACACCATAATTTTTGTAATTTAGTCTAAAATTAATTTAATTCCTTGATTAAATTGATTTCAACTTATTGAGTTTTTCCACTTATTATGGTGATATGGTTTGAGGTCCTTCAACTCATCTCCAACCACCCAATGGGTGTATTCTTAACATTTTATATGGGATTGGGCCACCCATGGGGTGTGCTGAGCTTGTCCTTATATTTATGATAATTTAATGAGTTATAGGATAAGTTTTATGACTTATTTTCGTGAGAACACTTATGATTAAATGGTCAAATTTTAAAATGATTAAATGTGGAATGGTTTATATGTACTCATAGTATGTGAGTGATACTGAAATGTTTTATAAAATGACATGATGAATTGATACTAGTAGTGGATTCCTTCAACTTTTTCACTTCAAGGATCCTAATTCCATTGTATATCTTGGAAATTTATACTCCATATGTATTTATTATGGTTGTGGATTCCTTCGTCATTTATACTCCTTAGATCCTCATTCTATACAATCCCAAGGAAATATCTACTCCATGGATCTATTTTACTTGGATTCCATGGAAATTACTACTCCTTAGATCCAATTTTCTTGGAATCACCTTGGACATGCTCCCTGGGATCTACCAAAGTCTTTATCAAGATCCCATAAAGATATTTCATTGACATTATGGGGATTAATTTTTCATTTAAACCTCAAATATGACTCTTTTCGGCCTAATATTTGATTAAATGAAATAGAATATTGTGTATGACTTATCTGGATTTACATTTTCTTGGTTATAGTTTACCCTTGTTTATGGGTGTTTTATTATTGTCACATGGGTCTATATTTTTTTGGGCAGGATCACATATACATTTGAAACTTTACTTTTATTACAGTTACACATATGATATACTACACACCGGTTCATTTTTTATACAAAGAATGCACTTGTTATAAAAAAATTTGGGGTGGCCTACTGAGTGTTATCTCACACACTATTTGGGCCACCGTTGGGTACCCGGACAGACATTATGGATGCAAGTAGTGACCAAGGAAAGTTTCCATATAATGATGCTTGATTTGATCATTTATTTTGTTTAAGAGAGTAAGGGACCAAGCTATACTCATGATGCTAGCTGGAGAAAGTTACTTTTGTCCTTTCTCGTATTTTGATACTTTTATTGTCTTGGATGCCTATTTCCACGTATTTGCTTCCATTTTTTATAGAGACATGACATGATCATCATATTTTTTATGGCACTACATTTGGTACTAATTATTATTACCGTATTTTAGATGTTCTATTAATTTTCGATTTATATTATGAATCCACTTATTTATTCATATATTTCATGAATTCATTACTTGTACATGAATTTATAGTCTCCCCACTATATCACCTTAGACACTCATTGCTAGTCGGAAGCCTCTGGCATTTAGGGAGGAATTCTTGAGTCCATGTGAATCACCGGCTCGGGGAACTATTTTGTGTCTCTCGGGTCTGGTTATTATTGTATAGGGTTCTTTGGAGACTAAAATGGAAGATTTATAACATTGAATTCAATGGGAATGGATTATAATAAATGTATTGAAATTTCCATTTTAATATGTGGAGTGAAGGGTAGTTTGGGAAACAAACTTTGCTTATTTAATTATATATTTACAATATTATAGTAAGAAGAATCCAATAATTAGATGGTATGTATTTTGGTAAAATGGTTAGGTCTATAAATCCACCCACACAATCATTTTGGAAGTATCCTTGAATTCTTTAAGGGTTTTCCCCATTACTTTTTTTACACAAGTTTACGTTGACATAGGTAAATTTTCTTTTTACCCATGGTAGTTAATTAAAATGAACATAATTAAAATTGATATTGTCACCTAATTTTAGAATTATAATACTAAATTTAAAAAATATTTTATTAAAAAAAATTACTATGGTTGTGAAATGGTAGTTTCAAAATAAACATACGTAGCCTATAAAAATAGTTTTTAGGAAAATTGTTTTTTAAGCCTAAGATTTATGTGTGAGGTAAAATTATTATTTTTAATAATTATAATTATATATATTGATTTATTATAAACTAAAAAAGGTTATTTAAATTTTAAGACAAAGAATAACTTAATTTTTAACAAAATATTACTTTATTAAATGAAAATTACAAAAAAATCATTTGTTATTAAAGTAATATTTTTCTTTAGTTATAAAAATGTTTAACATAGTTTTATATCTACAATGATTATTTGAAAATTAAAAATTTTATTCATTAATGTTATATTTTATAGGTCTAGTGGTTTTTAAATCTTTTAATTTATTCTTACATAGTGAGAAAATTTGGGAAATTATAATTTTCTACATTTTTCGATTGAAAATCAACATTTCTAGAAAATTATAAAAAATTAATTACAAGTAAATTTTGAAATTATGAATTCAAAAATTAGTTTTACTTTTTATAATTAAATTCCAAAAATTTATAATTTTTCTTTTAATAATATATATATATATATAATTACTTCTATTGAAAATACCCTTTTCATTATTAACCCAAATTAATAATTTATCTTCCAGTGGTAATGATTTTTAATTGATTGACATATTAGTTTAATTACTAATGTTATTATAATATTATATATCTCATTATGTTTTGGTTTTTTGTGAAAGAAAAGTTATTGGAGCTTTCTTTATAGTTTTTTACAAAATCTAAAATCTCAAGTCGTTGCACAATAAGTTCTTGGACTGCTATTTTCATCACATCCTTTTATTATTTTATAAAATTTACTTTGGGTGCCAATTTTTTAAAGGAACCAATACATATATTTTTTTCAATAATATATTTATATAAGAATAATCACAAATATAATTTCAACAATTACATATATTAGTAAAGTATGTAAACATATTGGTAATGGAGTCATTTAAATATGTAGAAAATATTTCAAAATCATGCCTATAAATGACTAATATAGTATCCTTAACTTTTTTGGTTCGTTCATGATTTAATTATTTCAATTTACACATTTTATGAAATATTTTTAGTGTTGAAACTCAATTAAATTCCTTTTTTCAAGACAACAAGTTAGAGCATTCATGATATTTTTATTAATATCAAAGGAATTACTATCATTGAGTTTAAATTTGTATTTTGATTATTTAGTGGGAGAAAACCCATGTATACCAATTTTATATATTGGGTAACTAATGAAACTAAGAAAATTTGATATATTATTTTTCAAATTTAAATAATACATTCCATTAAATATTAGATCTTGTGAATAAGATTTTAAGGCCATTATAAAAAGATCAAAATTCCAAGCCAATAAAGATTGATATTCTTAAAATAATATCTAGTCATAAATAAGTCATTTGATACCAATTTTTAGTCTAAGTAGAATGACAAGAGGTGGGGGAGATTTTTGGTTTAAAAATTAAAACAGAAGTTATGGGTAAATTCAAAGTTAAACGAAATTGATATGGTAAAGGGATAATGTGATAAATTTAATAACATGAGAAATTAATAAATTAAATAAATATGGAAAATATAATTTCAATTTTAATAAAGTTAACATGAATAGAATATATTATCGTATCAAATTTATATAATTATGCGTATTGAGTTTGAGTGGTGAAAAACATAAAATAAAAGAGAGAGAAAGCCCAGTCTGATGAAGGAGTTTGATAATAGCTTGGTGTGATCCCCTACATCTCCCCACCTCGTTTTAACAGGTTTATGTTACTTATCCTTTGATCTTAGTGGTGATCAAGGAACCTATCCCTCATAAATTTAGTTTTTATAACCTTTTTGATCCTTTTCTTTATTGAAGGAACTCATCCCTCGCTTTTGTGGTAGTGAACACTAATTATAGAAGAAAATGGGAAAATAAATGTTTTCTTGGTCGAAAACCATTATAATGAATATCCATTATCTATTTTAATGTATTTTATAATTTATATAGGATATATAGATATGAATAAATGAGATCATTTGAGATATGGAGAATTGGATTTGGCTCTTTGAAATACGTCATTGAGATTACTCACGATTCTATATTAGTAATTCTAGAGAGGAGTTGTTAAAAAATTTCTATAATCAAATATAAGATTTTTAGGTCTCTTTGTTAAGCCTTTATAGGTTTTGGAGGTGTATTGGGTTTATCTAAGGCTTTAATGGACCAATTCAATGCATTTAAGAACTCAGTTAATTTTCTTCGGAAGGTTCTGAATCATAGCAACCAGCTAGCTAGACAATCCCACTCACGAGTCAATAAATTTTCATGAGGGCTATTTGATCTTAATGATTCCCAATATTCTAGTTCTTCTCTACTGAATAGATGGTGGAATCCTAGAGTAGCTTGAATTTTGTCTAAAACCACAGGTTGGGAGGTGGCTCCACACCCGTGGGCCGATGATGCATGTAACACTCCATCTTCAACAAGTTCCACCTTGATCCTCCCTTCCACGCTATCATATCAGCCTTATAACTTAATTTTTATATCATAAATTATTAAATAAGACTAATATAGTCATTTAAAAATATCATCAAGAATCCTTTGAATAGACATTAATAACTTTATAAAGTCCGTTAATGATGTCACTTAAAGGATAAAAGGTAAAATTGAAATTCACTCAAATGAAAACTTTAGAAAAAATAGTGTTTTTAATATAGAAAATACTATGAGGAAGAGAATTAAAAAAAATGGTTTGAATTGGGTATAATAGGGGTCCTTTTTAGGTGAGATTGGGTGGAATTCCTACAAATACCCATTCCGTAATGTTCAAGAAATTTTCTTTTACATGGAAAGTGGATCCCAAGTGGAAATCTAATGAATATGGGTCAAGAATACTTATTTAAAAAAGTTATAGATAATTATTGAGGTATTTTTGACTTTTATCTATTAAATTAACCTCATTTTACAACATTTTACCCTTACCATGTTAACTCACTTTTTTTTACCTTAGTAAATTAGATTTTATGAAAAAAAATGAAATTGACCCATTACCAAATTTTAAGTATCTTATTACAAAAATTAAATCAAATTTATCAAATTCAATTTATAAATGTTATTAAAATTAATTTTAAATAAGAAACACAAAAGACACAAAACCAATTTTTAGAAAACTCTCATTTTTTCATAAAAGTGACTTTATTATTATTCTTTAAATGGTAATAATAACTAAATGAATGTTAATTAATTTTATGTTTATAAAAAAAATTCCTTAAATTATTTAATCCAAGTATGGGAAATTTATCTTATAAATAAACACATATAATATATAATAAAATCAATTTTTTAAATCAATTTTTTTTCTATTGACTTTGAATCATTTAATTATTATTATTTAAAACTCCAAAATTATTTATTATATGTTACCTTATTATTTTATAAATCATTCCTTTAATGTTATGAATCTATTTTATTTTATTTAATATTTAAAAATAATAAATTTAATTAAAATTATTTTTTTTAAAAAAATCAAAAATTAATTAGTATCATTTTATTTTATTACAAAATTGTTTATGTAAATTACATATAAAATATTTTATGTGTAACAAATTATTTACATTTTTCTTTTAAATTCTGAATATACATATTGGACACTAGTATATAAAACACCTACATATCTAATGACTTTATATCTAAAGACCATATATCCAGCCAATATATATCTAACAACCATATATCCAATGACCATATCTATAATTTCTATAATAAATTCCTATATATTATATGACATGCATCACTAAAATTTGTCCTTTATATATTTTTTACTTCTCTTTAAAAATTTCTATTATATTTCTAACAGTTTCCTTCTTTCCATTTTTATAATAGGTGGTATGAACTTCAATGAAAATATAGAGGATGAAGATTTCATATTCATGTTCATTTATTTACTTATTCATTAAATAATCTTGTAATTTATATAATGACAATTCATATTTCACATAGAGAATGAAATAATATTTACATTGTAATAAATCTCATTTTGTATTATAATATTTTATCTTGGTGAAATATTTCATGCTTCATTTTAGTTCGATGTTGTATCATAAAAAATATATTAAAATAATTAATTGGATAAAAAATAAGGATTTAATATATTAGATTTTAATTCCTTTTTAATAATTAGTGAATTAGTGAATTAATCAACCTATCTATCACAAACCACCCCAACTTCCCTGGTATCCCGATAATCGAACTAGTCCTGACATGGCCAGAAGGGTGTTCCTGATCCCCATGTGTTGGAGAATAGAACCTGAAATCATAAAAAATAAAAGTGGGGAAAAAATATCCACTAACAATAGAGAAGCATGGTAAGAAACCAATATGTATACAAATGAAACTGCACTGGGAGAGGTGTACCATGATACAAAAAAGTACAAAATCACAAATTACTATCGAAAAGTACTAAAATAATAGAAAGACAAACAACCCAATTCCCATTGAAATTTACTCTCCAAGTCCACATATCAATAACGACAACCACCTCTAAGGGGTGTCTTACCCATGCTCTAACAAAAAAAAGAGATAATATAAAAACGCTTGATGGAATAGGTAGGGTGTGTGATAAAAATCCCAGTAGGGTCTCACCGAGGATTCCATAACAAGACGTCAACATCAAATTAACCAAATAAAGGGATTTCAATTTCTGAAAAATAGGTTTGTAATTTCAAAAGAATATTTAAACAAATAATTCTTTACAATTAAAAAGATGGAAACTGTTTATAAAATCATGCTTGAAAACTTAAAATGATGGAAATACTTTCACAAACAATTATTTACACAAACGGATTAAATAAACACTTTAATATAAAATAGTTTTTATAAATTCATAAGGCAATTAAAATAGTTTATAAAAATTGGAACAAATTTATATATCAAATATAAATAAGTGAGAAACATGGTCATACTTCAAAAGGCATGATAGTTGTTAGTTATGGGATAATAACAAAATCATGTGATAATAATCGCAATGTTCACACACATCCCTCGACACTAGAAAGAGAGGACTCATCGACATCCTATTGGGGAATTCAATGTACTAAATAATGTTCATGCTAAAATTGTAAAGAATAAATATAGTGTTTGGTCATTCCTATAATAACATTATTATCCCTAATAACTCACTAACTACTAAAGATTTAATGTGATCTACTATAAAACAATGATGGGAAATTTATTTTAATTTTTTTTTTAAATACAATTCATTCCGTTCTCCCTTTTTCAAATCTGCCAATTTCAATTTAAAAACGAAAATGTGTTTTTAATCAAACCATTCCATTTTCCATGATAAAACCAAAAGGTTTTTATCAAAACCATTTTAATCCATTTTCACAAATAGGGATTTGAAATCTATTCACAATTCAATTTCACAATCTAGTTTCACAATTAAATTCAACAATTTAATTTCTACTAAATTATATCAATTAAAAAAACCCAAATTAAATGGAATTGGGGGTTTTCAGAATTTTTCTATCAAACTAATTTCACAATTTAAATTAATAAATTTAAATTTAACCAATTTCCTTAAATTTAACCCAATTCAATGGAATTGAGGGTTTTACAATTTCATGCCAAAACCCCATTTTTAAAACACAAATTTAATGGAATTGAATTTTTTCCAACAGAACAATTGAAATCCATTTTGTCAAAATATTGAAATTGATTTTAATTCAAATAATTTAAATTAAATAAAAAATTT